>JAZAQC010000007.1:11250000-12500000 GCA_036289425.1 Rhopalosiphum nymphaeae | reverse complement strand
TTTAATTTTTTTTTTACATAGAATTTTAATTCAACTCAATACTTTTATGGTTATATCATAGTACAATCCTACATTGTATTTAATTATAATTATTTTTAATTAATTTTTTTTTTTTATTTAATTACCCTGCTTTTTAATCTTCGAGCTTATTGTAAGAAAGGGATTATCGATGGTTATTAATTTATACAATCTAAATAGTAGATATTAAATACCAATGAAAAAAATAAAATATAAACAATACCATATTCATAGATAATAAAGTGCTAGTAAATAACGACAAGCTATACTGAATAGTAATATTAATTAGAATATTTAAAAACTTTTAAATATAACAATAATAATAACAGTCGATTCATTTGTGGCGTTGTGTATTAATGTCTCTCTGTCATATGGGTTTTTTTAAGTTTTGTTTTAAAAAGTTTCGTATTGCGAATTAATTTATTTTTATAGGTAATTCATAGAAGTTTTGATTGGCAACAATATTTAGTTTAGAAACTTTGGAAGAACTCTCTCTTCTTCCTTCAGAAATATTACTAAAATAATTATTTTCTTGATTTTACATATTACAATAAAGTTGGTTTAGAGAAGAGTAAACAAATAGTTGCTTCAAATTAAAAACTTGAATGATGTCAAACAATTGCATGGTAATTTGCAAGATCATTCCTCCATACTCATTCCGTTATTTATTTTATAAATGCAGCCAAGCACACCAATTATTATTTACGCATACATTTACATAATATACTCCCTCTTAAACTAAATTGCCTAATGTAAATAACTCTCTGTATGAAATGGCCTTTAAATGTGATTTTTGATTTAAATTTTATCATACGTAACGCCCCAACGCGTGACCATGAATAATATTTGTACCAATAAATTTGATCAAGTATTATTATAATATTAAAATCAACCGATTAAAATTGATTATTTTTAACGTAAAATTTATCATGGACTATTGTATAAATTATAATCGGAAACAGTACAGTTACAAAATAATGATCTATAAAAAACTACAAAGCATATACGTAACCCCCCCCCCTACTTATGTTGGGTCAACGTTATGAAAATATAATCTATATTTTTATTATTACAAAGGTATTTATTTATTACAACATTCAGGATGGTAAGAAAATATTATCATAATCAATAAGTCGATAACGTTAGGTTAGGTTCAATATATATAATATATATTTTTTAATTGGTTCAATGTATTTTGCACGCGTGAGTACCTACTATGCGGACTACGCGCTTCATCGACGTATAGCTGATACTCTGTAGTACGGCGATCGCATATTGATGGCGTTGGCCGATTGCTGCAACACGGTCACGCAAACGCTTCCGATCATCATGAGTATTCCTGCGTAAACGTATACTCCCTGACAGCTCGAGGCCGGCCGACCGTCGTTCCCGGGCCGTATGATGTTTACTGGAAAACAACGAATATTTATCATATATATGTACATATTATATTCAATATAAGACCGATCTAAATTATTACTTTCAGACGACCATTATAAATTGTAATTGGTATTATTATTTTTTTAATAATACAATATTTAACCCTTTCAGATCCAAATTAATATGGTTCATCACGATTTTCACATTTGGATATTATTATATCATACACGTGCGACGTAATAAATATTTTGTCTTGTGTTAAAGGGGGGACGGGGGGTATGAATTTATCCATAACTCACTGACTTGAGATGATAAAATTGTGATAATATTATATAATAAGTTATTATTAATAACTATAGGATTGGGATTTCAACGCACTATTTATTTATTTTTCTAGTGGTAGGTAACTTAACGACGGTCGTACAAATCTCTTTCAGGTCTTGTTAAATAGATATAACGATTATTTTAATCATTTGATTAGGTTTTTATTTGTTTTTTAATTTTTAGATTTATATTTATACGCGTAAATTGAAATTTTAAAAATTTCGTTTTAAGATTAATGTTGGTAATTATGTATATTATTTTATTAACTACTATTTTCTTGGAAGCATTTGCAAAAAATATTAATTTCATTAGTTTTTTCTATGGCATTTATTATCAAGACATTATGAACACGCCAACAATTATACGTTATTCGTGATTTACTGTACAAACTTCATTTAATTAGGTTTACTTCACTTAACCGAATTAATACCGACAATATCGTAATCGATTTTACGACTCTATAACAAATTTATAAAAATATAAACATTATTATTCAAGAATATTTAATAGAATTAAATTTCATTATAATATTATATACATACCCACTCGGTTAGTCAGTTCAGGAATAATTGCACTATGGTAACATGTATTTAAAAACTCTTTAATTTAAAATATAGACACATATTATGGTACGTCGCATGTGATTTATATAGTTATAATCAAGGGCGGATTTACGCATAGGCAACCTAAACACGTTCCTAGGGCGCAACATTATTCGGGGCACTGCAATTTTTCAGTATATTTCTAATTTTATTTATATAATATAATAGTGTTGTGATGCCTTGAGGCGGGAATATGGTAAGTCCGTCCCTGGTTATAATCTACCTGCATAGTTAATATTTAATTTATATAAACGAGAGCACTCATATTGTTTTATAGTTTAATACCTACTAATACTATATATATATATATATATATTAAGTACTTATGATTGTATAAAAAAATAAATGTACTCGCTATCAGAATCCCGGCAAACGACGATACACCTCGGACCAATGAAATTTGCCCGCATACATTGTTAAATTTCTTAACTGGAAAAGCAGTGTACAGCACTACGTTTTGAATCGACTTGTAATATCCTGAAATATAGTGGAATGTAAATACCATGTAGTAAATATCAATAATATATAATACAATGTATTGTTTTACTATAAATTTAAAATATTTCGAATTATCTATACGTTATATTATGTTACATAACATGTAAATCGTTTACATTTATACACAGGGATGACGTGGTTTCATACTTTATATTAAACACATAATATACATGTATAATATAATAAAAATATTTTTTTATGATTACGTAATTACGTGAATGATGCTTGCAGAAGAGGCTAAATCATATTAAAGCATTATATGTACACGGCTGGAATAGCTATATAAATACAGGCAAGTAATAATATAGGTTATGTGTACTGTGTAGGGCTTATATGATATAACATAATAATAATGTATTTCTTCGGTGAGAATCGACAAAAGTAACAAGTGGAAAGTGGCTATATAATTACTATTATACCTATATAAAAGCTTTTATACTAAATGCTTTATTGTTTGCTTGGGGACACCGGATGATGTTATATTATTAATGAATGGTTTGGACGGTTTTTACATCGACAGTCGATAATCAATGTCAAAAGAGTGAAATCAACATTTATTAAAAAAAACCAAATGATAAGTATTTTTTACTGTTTAACATGCATTCGTTATTTCTGTTATCATAATTATTATTTGTAAAATTATATAAGTTTACCGAAAGTAATTCCAAAAAATCCAAAGTAGGGCAATAGATTGGAAATATCATCGGTGGTCGTGGCGCATAGGAGTAACGATAGTCCATTAGCTATTAATACTAGGCCAACATGATACAGAGGTACTGGATCTGGTGACCTTCCATGCATCACATGACCTAGTCCCCGACCATACAACAAACCAAAGCAGCCCGCCATAAGGGTAATCACTGCTTCTGCAGACGTCTTTTGACCAGTAAGACCTATAATAATGATACGTGTTATACGCTATTACATAACAGAGAACTAATTGTAATTATTATTTTGGTACAACGCATAAATTATAAGGGATCCGGTGCCGATAAATGATTTATAAATGATTTATAATCTGAAAGAAGAAGACTTTCTACAACCCATATTATTCCAATGAACAATGTATTTTATAAGTCAAACTACATTAGCACAGGGCGCCTTAATATAAAACAAATGTAGTTTTGTATATGATTAGCCATTGTACCTTATCTAATTTTAAATTTATTTATTTTATTTAGGTGGATTGACCTGATTTAAATTTAACTTTGTTGATATATAAATAAATTAAAATTAATAATCAATGACAAAATACTTTTAATATAATAACAAATACCTAATTAGAGTGTGGATTTCTATGCACTAAAAATTATGAAAATATGCCATGTATTATGCAGTCAAAATCGTAAAAATATCCAACAAATATGGAAATATACGGAAAATATGCAGTAAAATTTCAATATTTATATCAAAAATTTGTATATTTAAATATTATAAGATAGGTATTGTAAATTAATATATTTTTTTAATTTTATGTATTATTAAAATGAATAACTATATGCATTTTAAGTTTTTCTTCAATGAAGCTGTGACATTAATCTATTTTTAAATTCCGAGAACAGTTGTTGGAAGTCAATAAAAGCAGTTGGGGCATATTTGAAGCAACTAAGAATTGTTGGGTCCTGATAAATTTTCACCTAATAGTACTAGCATTAATATTTAGAAGAATTACCAGATCATTATTTTTATTTATTAAGATCGTGTAATTTTGATTGAAGTGTTCCCCTCTTAGTTAAGGTCGTATTCGACTAGTTATCTTATGTTTACTTCAATTATATTATTTAGTGCCTACAAAATTTATTTTTAATATTTCTACTCGACGATATTATTTTATACTATTTTTTTTAAATTTTGCTTCAGTATATGTAATATATTTTGAATTTCATAAAGATATGCAATAACAATTATATATGCAGAAATAGGTATGTAAAAAAAAATTCGCCAGTAATTACAAACTATTATAATTTGTAAAAATTACTGACAAAAATCTAAAAATGTGAAAAGGAAAAAATATGAAATTGCATAAAAATCCAAGCTCTACTAATAATATATCTTATATTCTTATATCTAATATATTTTGTATACCGATAATATCAAATTTCATTTTACTGGTTTAATTTTAATAATTTAATATGATAATATGTATTTTGTAAATATCTTATATATTTAATCACATTTTATTTTACTGGTAATTTTAAGTTGGATTATTGTTTATACAAAAAGTAATATTACCTAGATATGCTTATAATTATAATTTTAAACTAGTTTGCTCATCTTTATCTGGTCATTGTATACAAATGTCCGGATGGCTGCATACGAATTGCGTCCCGTGGCAACAATTCCTTCCGAATTGCGTCCCAAGTGTATTTTGCCCGGAACGCAATTAATATTATACTTTTTTATACGGGACGCAATTCGCACGCACCGGTCTGGACAATATAAACTTTTCTCTAGATTGAATACTAAAATAATTGGACATTGTGTACAATACCTGATTTTCTACTTTTCTTGTAATTATATAATTAAGTAAACGTGAATTAATAATGTTAAGCAGAATAAAATAAAATTTAAGTAAGTATTTATGGATTTCATTAAAAAAAAATCATCAAAAATGTTCTTTTGAATGTAAGATAATTATAATATAGTCAACTTTTGTTGATTTATCTGGATATAATATACCTTTAATGAACATGAATGGTACCAAACAGGCAGCGTGAATCAATGTCTCACTGACTACCATTAAGAGAAATTGTTCGTTGAACCAGATTGACATGTTAAACATACATTTAAAAACTCGATTTATGGCTATTGGGAATTTCAAACTGAACCATTTACTCTTTTCTTCAAGCACGTCAGCGACGGTATAAATACGAGTCATCGTCATCAGGTATTCATTGTATTCGATAATATTTTTATTTTTACTCTATAGAAAAAATATGAAATTAAATATAAATAAATATGAATAAATATAGACTTTAACACGTATAATTTATAATATACGTGTTTTTAATGATGATTTTAAAACAATTTTATTTAGGGTCCCGCAAATGTTATAATTTTAAAGATAGGTACGTCTTTGCAAAATTATTTAGTAACTCAAAAAGGTATTGATTTTTTAAACTTCTTAAATATCACATCGATTGTAGTAAAAGCCATTTATCTATATGTGACATAAGGGGATATTGACACTTAATATATTACATATTTTGGTATCGAATACAACCTTAATATTGGCCATCAACAATAAAGAGATGTTTCCGTCGTAGAGTACGTCATCTCTATACATCGGCCGACTGCCTATTAAATGGTTTCGGAACATGTTAGTGATATTTCGGACGCACAACCTCCGGTTTCGATATTCTTCATAGACCCAATCCGAATAGTTTAAACTTCGGATAGCATATTTTAGTGGTTTTGTATTCACGACTATCGGCATGCTCGCTAAAAACAAGCTCGTAACCAATCTGCAATAGTAATAGCGATTAATGATATACTGGATCTAAAGTCAAATGGTAAATTGCCAAACACCTGTCATCATTTATTTTGCCATTTTCATACATTATCATTATCATACACACAGCAATATTATGAGTATATTCACTTTTATATCGTACCTAATAGCGATGCTGTTATCATGATTATCTATGACGGGACGAAGATAGATAATATATGTGTATTATAATAGAATAAATATGCATCACAAGTTGTAGTAAATGTCTTTAATCACTTACATCCAACTCAAGATCCACGTAGTTTCCCATATAAATAACGTGAAATACTCAAATTAATTTTAAAATGTAACACGCGTTTTATACTAAATTTATATATTTAAGTGGGGTTATGATATGCAGCATAAACTGTAATGTGTCTATATTATACTATAACTAGAATCGCTCAATGCCTTAATTATATAGTTGTTTGAATTATCTTTATTCAAAATGTTATTATTAAACAATTTTTAGTTATATTAAATTTGATTTTAGTAGTACATAAAAAAAAATAAAGAAAATAATTGATGGTGAAAACGGATGGTGGTTATTAATAAATACATTTTATTGGATAGTGTGAAACTTAATTATAACACAAAATCATTAATAACATAACCGCAAGATTTAAGTATATTGATAGTTATTGATAGTAAAAAAAATTAAAATTAAACTGTGTTGGGACTAACAAAATTACAGTTATTTTATAAACTATACAATTTTTTTAACTTCTAATTGGCCTTTTTTCTCCAAATAAATAATAATTAGTTATAACAATGGATATTTTATATAATGAGCACTATAGGTTATAAAATCACTATTGGTTGCTGAAATTTTATAACTGTATAATTTGTACAATGAGTGATATTAGATAAAATATATTTTGTATGTATTTGTAAAAAAAGGTTAAGAAATGCCTCACTTTCGATCTCCAATCGTGTCCTGTACAGTTAAAGTTGTATACACATTATGGAAGTTCTCTATATTCCAAGCCATTGTCTCTGCTATTGATCGTGGAGGAGAGGTAGAATCGGTAATAGATTCGTCATCATCTATGTCCAATTTTAACGTCACCGGTGTTGACACAAGCAACCAGAATACCAGTGTAAAACACATTATACCTAAACATATATATAAAATAAATATATATATATATCCTAAACTTATTTCACTATAATAACGAACTTGTAACGACATAAGTATATAACTTGTAAAGTATATAACATTTCATTTAATACTATGCCAGTGGTATAGCCAGATTACAGCACTATTCAAAATTTCAGGAAAATTTAAAACTGATCATGTTCTTTGAATTATATATTAAAATTGTAATATGTATGAATGTTATTGCAAAATTCTAATTTAAGTTTTATGAAATTTAAAAATTTATAAAAACGTATAAAGTATTTTAATTTTGTTAAATGCCGATGTGAAATAATATAACATTTTATATTTTAGAAATTAAACATCAATTATCAGAATTTAAGCTTATAGACTTGGGTTTATTGTTTATTTATAGAAATATTAAAATACATTTTAGATGAAATTATTTTGGACCAATTTTCTTTATTGATTAAAAATAATGTTGAATATTATTAAAGCGTTATTGAAGTACTTTACTATTGTTTTTTTTTTTTTTGATTTGATAGAGTTATGTTTAGATGTTTAAATGTTAACATTTTATTTATATGTATAAAATGAAATTAGTCATTTTTCCCTTTTTTTTTCAATTAAAGAAATTGATTTTATAATAATACTATATAATAAATATATCACTTTATTAAAAATCAATTGAAGGGTTACTAATTGATTAATTAAATATATGTTTTAGTATTAATAATAATATGCATTAAGACCAAAAGTAAAAATATACTCACAATATCAGTATATTAAACTAATAAATCCTTGTAAATCTACCAACCTATATATAACAATTACTTATCAGCTACTCTCTCTTTAACAAAAAGTTAAAATCCCAATGACACCACTTCATTATATACTATTATTACACAAACCTAAATTCACGTACAATGCTGATTTCAAGTCTGCCGTCACCAGTAATTTGAATTCGGTAATAGATGGAATTATTAGCATGCCAGTGAAGCTTCCTAAATGAAGAGATAAATGCGCCGTATGGCGTTTTACAACAAACAGCGTGGACAGCAAAACGTAAAATGATGTTTTAATCATCCCCATTCCAATACCTAAATTTGTTTGATTATACAATATAAACAAATAAAAAATTTGTCACATATTTTACATCGCATTCGTACAATATAATATTTTACTCGTATTAGGTATAATCGTATAATATCATATATTTAGTAAAATTACTTTGTTTTAGATACGAGATTATTAAAAAATTTACATTAATTATTGATGATCATTATTTTTTTTGCCTATGCCCATTGACCAGTACCCCCCACTCGTTCTTTAAATTTTAAACCATATATAATCTATTCTGAATTTAAAACATAGTAATGATGAATTTATGATTAATAAATAATGATTAATAAAACTTATAGATTATATAATAATATAATATATAATATATATTATACGTTCACATCAACAATGTTTACTTACCACCAATAATGGCCAAAACGTAATGTTCGTGAGTAAATGTATTTTCAATAAAATATAATGATGTGAGCCATGCGACGGATAATATACTGCCAATAAGTAAACAATATCTAAAACCATATAGGTTGATATATGCACATGAAAACGGTTCTATAAACAAAATATAATTATTTATATATTACACATTTTGTGTGTGTGTGTATGTATTTTGTACTATTTATATATTATAATATATGCGTATAACAAAAATGTAAGCAATATATTAACGGTATTGCAAACTGAAGTTTGAAAGTGAAATGTACCTAATTAATGTTAATAAATAAAATATGCATAATATTTATACTTTTTCATTATATTCTGAAAAAAAATTATTTTTAGTACTTAATATTCATACATACATGGAAAGTATTATATTGTTAGATATAAAGAAATGAACATCAGACAATAAAAAACATCGAAATATAATTTGTAATGTATATTATATGTCGAGTGCATGACAATCGATGACAAATTTCAGGATTTTTTCATCGACTTCCTACTATACATAGAGTAATTTATCGTTTGAGCTAGTTGGAAGGATAAAATAATGGATTACTAATAAGACACATGATTATATATTTAATATTATATTATTATTTATTTTATATTTAATTATTTATTATTTATAAGCAATATATACTATACGAAAATATACACAAGTCATAAAAATGTAAAATAAATATAATGAAAAAATAAAATAAAAAGTCATAAAAATATCGATTGAAGATTATACGAGATGTACACGAGGCGGAATATAAAATTTATATTTTGCATTTTCATATGTAATTAATTGTTTTCTAAATATGTCGCTATTATGACACTTATAAATGAATTATATGAGTATAAAGGCGAACAAAAAACTGCAATGGTTTAAATTGTATTTAGTTATAAAATGTACAATTTTTTTAAACATTGCTTAGATGACCTGTTCTAATTAGATATAGGCTATAGTAGCATTATACATATTAAATTATTTTTACTTGTATATAAAATAAATACATAAAATCCTATTGACTATCAATATAAAATATAATTTTGCATATTATTGGCAGAACTATAGAAGTATATACGCTACCACTTTTGAATTAAATTAATAAAAATGCACTCATGAGTTATAGTTACTAAGCTATATTTAAACATAATAATAAATAATGTATTATAATTTAGCTAAAGGTCTCACTCAATTACCGCTTTTGAGGAATCATTTTTAAATTGTACATCGTAATCAGAAACACACAAAAATAATTGTATAATGCTGCCCCAATTACAATTTTGCACTCACAAGTTTTAACTAAAACTATAATAGTCTGCGCATAATAGTGTATAATAATATGTAACCATGAAGGTATTAACAGTATAGGTATGTTGCAGTAGATTGTGCTATATCGTTGTATAATTATTAACGTTCTTTTTTAGTGAATCTCAAAAGGAAAATTTTAGTAATAACCAAATACGGAAACGGAATATTTATGAATTATGGTTATATACTTTATTATATTTATTGACACGATTAGTACCTAGTTGAAAAAATACTTCAATTTTCAACTTTGTAGGACAGGTATGTTATAATAGAAAATTAGATCTAATTTGTAGTTTTGAGATGTCAAATTTAAAAATTTTAATATTTTTCAAAATAACAGAGAAAAATAAACAAAAAAATTTAAGGAAATTATACGCAAAATCCTACAGTTTATGACAAAATTGATAGTGTTATTTTGTTATAGAAATTTCAAAAAGAATAAAAGTATAATTTATACAATTTTATAGATTAATTAACAAATTATGAATTATATAAAATTATTTTTACTAAATAATTAATAAATTTGAATTTTCTAAAAATGATAAAATAATAGACCATCTGACGTCTCCATTCATAATAGTTTTCTGTATACAATAATATATATCATTGAATTTAAATTTAACACATTCATTACAGTGACTCAATCGACATCTACTGCACAGTAGCAATATTCGCTTGTCAATATTTTATTTTATATTATATTTTATAAACTATTGTTCTTCACTTTAATAGCGCAACATAACTTTCAAAAAAATTGTTATTGAAGGGATATCAACTCTTCTTTATCTAAAGTTAAACTTTTTAATGATTATTACTATGTATTGGTCAACAGCGTTAATAATGACTGATTATGACAAATAACGTTATTTTTAGTTAACGTAATTTACAATAATATATAAATACATATTACATATAATGGGTAAAATTAATAATAATCACGTTAATCACACAGATATATTTTATACTGTTGAGAGTTTGCACACATTATATGTTATAAAATTACAAATATACTATACTATACGCAAGCCATAATTATATATAAATAATTATGCCAAATTTATAACCCCCGCGGACCATTGGTACGACTGCAAAAACTTTTAAACAATGGCCCTATACAGTATAGGTATATACATATAAGAGTTTTAAACTATGTATATACAAGGACATATCTAAATATCATAAACTAAAATTATTGTATAAGTACCGGTCAAGTAGCGGAACAAATAGATTACGGCTAAGTGTTCTAAGGTGCGTGTTCCAGGCGGCAAGTTTTCAACCATCCCAACACGGCCGTCGAGCAGAATAAAGGATAAGCAAATGCCGTCGCAGATCAATAGGGCCAGAAATCCTAGTGTGCACGTAAATATAGCCCAGGGACCGCCGTCGGGTGGACATAACACGACAAATAAGTACGCGTCGTCGAATTTTTGCGGCGGTTTCGGATTTAATGCCGAAGACTCGAACTCTACGAACGGTTCTTCAAAACTCGAAACATACGAAGTACTTGATTCAGCGGCATTATTCTTGTCCAGTGACGATGACATTGTGATGATATATGTTGGTGGTATAATAAAATATCGTCACGCCTTATATCGATATAAAACTGCTAAATGATACCTGAGGTGAAAAAAAAATAGTTAGAAAACAAACGTGGTAAATGAAAATCGTTTTCACTTTAAAACAGAGAAACTATTGAGTGTTTTTTTTACTTTAAAATACGGTAGTCGATAGTTGGGCAATATAATAATAATTGCTTTCATGACGTTGATGCAGATAAAAAAATCATTTTTAGATAAAAGAGTCCGGTTCCCTATAGTTTGAATTTTGCATTTATCGCAATCGCATGATTGTTTTTGGTTAGTATTTTCGTGGAAAATTTTCTGAGTTCAAAAAACTTTTAGATAAATTTTATGAAAATGATATAACTAAACAAATATTGTGACCTTGAGTATGGACTATACATGTTGTTAAAAAGTATGTGAAAAAACTGTTTGAACAATATATAACAATTTTAATTAGCATTTACCTTTCTATTTCTTTTTACAGATATGACAAACACTGTTGGACAGAAAATTTCCTATTTCTATATCTTGTATATTATTTTAGTGGAAATTAATTATTTTTCTTTATAACGTTTTTTACAACTTTTTATTGTTGGTTGATGTTTATATAGCTATTTTGTTCCTATTTACGTGCGTTTATGATACATAGGAAGACTTGAAAAACGTTTGATTAATGAACATATTTATATCACAAATTACAATAAATGTATTTTCCAATTACAATAACTACAGGCTAACAAATTGCTTACAGACCATAAGTTAAATACCTACCTACAAGGTACTTTTTGACATTATTTTATTGATTTTATACAATACCTAGGTACAAATACCTAAGTTATTACTTATTACATATTACGTTATATTATTTTATTGATACCTATATTCGTATTACATTTAATAGATTCAAATATTGTTAAGAAAACTAAATATTAGTCAAAACACTTGAACATATGACAAATATCTATTTTTGATACTATCTCTGTAGGTACTCAGAAGTTCTCAATGAACAACTACAATAAAGTACTCGTATATTATGATGGTATATCACCCAGTTGTAAAAAAATAGATACGCCGACAACGTCGTGAGTGACATACATTTTTTTTTGTCATATTCGAAAGCTGATATTTATTAAGTTTTAATTTTTACATAAATATACTAATAGAAGTAGATATATTGTGTTCAATTTAAATATATAACCGATGTTAATTGATAAATACGATAATTATGACAACGCAAATTAAGCTTATTAATAAATATATATATATACAATGTAGTCCTTAATGATAAAGTTATAATTTTGAGCATCAACAATCAATGTGGTTTTTATTAGTATGGACTAACTGGACTAAGATTTCAGATTTATAAGATGTTAAGTATTATATATTGATCAGTGGTATGTATTAGTTATCTTTTATATCTCTATCAAACGTGCATTTCAATAAATAAACAATAAAATTAAATACTCGTATAATGTTATAGTAACAATATTATTGATATTTTCTCAAAACTCCGCGTCTCTCTTAATGACTATAATGGGGGGGGGGATATCTGCTCCATCACACCATTTTTTTTTTTTTTTGTTATTATTACGGCTATGTTCTTAGCATCACTACTATAAGTTATAGTGTATACCTACCGGAGTTATTTTAGCAGCGAATCTATACTATTATTATTTTGAAAAATACTTATCCACCTATACTTTTTATAAACAAAAATGTTAAAATAACAAAAAGAAAATTAATTTAATGGAATTTTTGAAAATAATGTGTGTTTGTCGATAAAAAATGTAGCTACAAACCAAGGTTAGGTTAATATATTAACATATAATATATACTATAATCTATAAACCTTGACTTAAAATAACTGATAAGCACAACACAGTAAGTATATTTTACCAGTAAACAAGTTCAACATAACCTTCCTCCAACACATCGTTTCATATCTTTTGAATTGCGTTGATCATTCGTCACAGCGACTGAATCTTATCATCGAAAGCAACAAAAAAGCGTTTTATGAATTTCAGATAGATTCACAGTCAAAATATATTTTTATCAAACAAAATCATTTTGGCTGGCGATTGAGTGTTGTAATGCGCACCGAATTGAACATTGAACACATATCATAATATCATATTTTAATATAAGGTTGTATTATTTATTATTTATTATTATATGTGAGGCTTAATACCTTTGAAGATGCGTCCCCGGAACTCGCGTGGATGTTTGATACGGGAGTATACGACACTTTCGTAAGTACCTATAAATTAATATTGAATAATAAGTAATGTGTTCAATGATATGAGACGATAGACAATATTCCATAGTCGCATTGCGTCCGTAGATATAGTCAGGTAATAAAATAATATAATATTGTTTTTTTTTTATTATCTATGGCCATAGATCAGTAGACTTAAAAATCGAAATCATGGTTGCTGGTAACTATCGCTATCACTATCAAATGCACGTACCCGACATAAGACCGAAAAAAAACATTTAATAAAATCAGATAGAGTCTATAGTTCTATGATATATAGGGCCGTGGATGAGCACAATCATATATAATGAGTATTTACTTTAACTTTTATTATATTATAATTTTTTTATTATTTTTTATTATTTTTTATTGTATTATATAGTTGTTTTTATTTTGTTGTATTTTATTTAATATACTATTGCTAATGTATTGACGGAAATGTGTAATAATAGCAATAGTTTATAGAATTTTGTCCAATCTTAACCTCTGGAATATATGTTTGATTTAATTTTCGAATTTAATCATTATCTTGAATAAACAACTAGATATTTACAAGAAAATTTAATTTATTCATAATTATAAATAATAAAAGTTGGGCAAATAAGCAACGTACACAAACAAAATTTCAATAATTAATAATACATATTTTTTTTATTTTTAAAAGAGGTTAAATCCCCAACCTCCATGTATATACGTGTCAGAAATGAGTACCACTTAGTTGTACAATATATGTCGAGTGAGTCACTATAATAAATATGAATGTGTTAAGTTTGAATTCAATAATATATCATTATAAACGAAAAACGATTCTAAGCGAAGATGGTCGTCTGCATATATCACTATATGCTACAGATAATTTTAAATAAGTTTTGATATTGCTTTTAAAGTAATTTATTCCACTATAAGTATTACATTAGATTTATTTAATTTTTATTGGAAACATTGCATTAATTGTATTATTAATATTTATTTATTTGCAAACAATTTCTTTTTGAACATAAACTAGACAGGTATGTATTCTTATTAAGATTATTTAGACTAATATTAAGTTAGGTATCTAAATTATTAATGAAGTCTAAATAATTATTTTTATTATTATTATTATATTGTATTGTTTATTTAGTCATGAGTTAAGAAAATAAATTATACTAATTGGTAACTAACGTTGTTGATAAAATATTATTGATTATTATTCAATTGATTTTTTTCAGTTACGTAAATATTTCGTATCTTGTTTCTTGTTAAAAATTATTTTAGTTTCATCTTAAATGAGTTTTGATTCACTAAATTGGTTATGGGAAGATTTGAATTCACCTTCTATAGTTGAAGAAATCGAAGACAATTATTTGGATACTATTAATGATGATGATTCTTACACCAGCTCCGATTCTAGTTACAATATTGATTGTTCGTTGTTAATCAGAGATAATAAAATAATAGAAGAAGAAGGGGGAGAAGGAGAAGGAGAAGAAGACGGAGAAGGACAAGAAGAAGGAGAAGGAGAAGTAGAAAAAGAAAGATTAAACGAATATATCGATGATAAGTTAGTTCAACATCTGACAATATAGTTTTAAGGACTTACAAAGCATTAAGGTAAAATATTTCAACAGATTTGTATGTACAGTCTTCAAATGAATGCGTCAAAACTAGGGATCCCATACTTCCTGTTTTGTACTGAATCGTTTAGTATTTCAATCAAGCATTCTGGTGTTCTTAAACATTTTCTAAACAACACTTGCTTCAATTTTAATTCATACCGTATGTTCTCTTACCTTTTTTTTTTATAAATTTTTATTGAGAATATCTTGGTCAATATTTTATTTGTAAAATATAAAAAGAATTTAAAAATTATATTTTCAAGATTAAATATTGAGAAAATCTCAACTTACTATTTGTTTAAAATCTGTAATATATTATAAGTAGTCAGTATTATAAAATATTAAAACGATTTCTTATTTATGAACATAAAGAAAATTTTTAAATTTTATATTGTTTTATTCATATATATTAAACATAGTTTTTCATTTATTTAAGTATTTAACAAGTATAGGGAAAAAATAATGTTACATTAAGGTCAAAATTAAATTTTACTAAGACGTCATATGAGAAATATCACATATATATTTTTTACACATTAACACATTAACAATTTTATTTTAGAATTTTCAAACACAAAACTACCTAGTAAGTATAAATAAGATGTTCAATGTGATTGCATAATATATTTTGAGGAACCATGCTTTTACCCTTTTATCCTATTGTTTCCATTGTTTTTGTTTATATAAGTTATAAGTGTAATTTAAAATGTCCTGTATTAAAAATAAATAAATCTGGGCTCCTTAGATTAAATGGTTATAGATGTTAAACAAATATGAAATATAAATTTAAAATAAATGAATGTAATTAATTTTCCAACTAAAAAAAAATAAGATTATATTAATCTAATTAAAGTTGTTAGAAGTAACTAATTATTGGTATTTCAATATACCTATATATTATTACATTTAAATTTCATTTTCATGATATTGAGAAAATGGGATAACATAGTATTTTCTTTTTACTTATAATTTTTTCTTTCAATGTAGTTGAGTAGAAAGAGACAAAAAATATGTTTATCTATCGGTGTTGAACTAAAATCTGTTCTATTTATTGTAAATAGAAAAAGGTTATTTTTGATTAAATGTATATGTGGCTGTTTGGAAAGTCATAGACACATGAAAACAATTTTATTATTATTTAAACAATGTTTTGTAGTGGAAGTATACCAGAAATTTTTCCAGAATCATATACAAATACTTCAAATATTGAAAAGCTAATACTTTTTTGCGCTGAAAATTTTATTGAACAATTTAAAGTAAAATATCCGAATAGACGACCGCTGGTTTTAATACCAACAAATGAATGCGGCGTCCAAGTAAGATAACATTTCTATAAAATATATGAAATTAAAAAGATAGTTTTAATCAAGAATGTCCATAATAATAAAATATAGTCTTTTTGACTATGATTATTATTTTAGAATTGTTTTTTACAATTATGTATATGTTTTATATTTTTATTTTTACTGTCATCACTTTTAGAGATGTAAAACTGTTTCAATTTTTTACTCTTAAGGTGGTTTCTAGTAGCAACTTGGATTTAGTAATTATACTTTGGAGGTCATAAGTAAAAAAAATAAAGTAGATGCTTTTTAATAAGGTATCAACAAAAATTAAACTAAAGAAAAATAGTAATTTTTGACAAAATTGATTTGATTTTTGTATTATTGTTTAAAATTGAATGACAGTAAAGATTTCAATTTTTTAGAAATTGCTATCCCAAGTATCATTTCAAAAAAATGAAAACTTCTTAACTCTTTTAATAGAATATATAGGCATATAAAATGTTTGCTTTTTTAAATTTTGTAGATTTATGTACAAAATCATGAAAATTAAAACATGATTCCTTAAAAATTGTTATCAATGTAATTAAAAAATATTGAATAAATATATAGTCACAATATTTTACAAGTGTTGAAAATTTAAATTTTAACGAAATTCATTAGAATCGTGAAACTATGTAAATTATTTTGTTGTTAAATATTAATAAAATATTAGTTTTAACACTTAAGTCTTGAAAATGTAGTCCTATATTTTTAAGTTTTTTTCTGGAATTAAAAATAAAATATATTGAATTATTATGAACTATGTAAAATTAAATATATCTTAATTTGATTACTAATCAAGCTAAATGTATTTATCGCTAAATAAATACATTTTTATATTTTATACAACATATGTATTTAAATAGAAATTATTATCATAATTATAACTTTATTACTGTTAATAATATAATATAATGATTTTAGAAATGCGTTTGCACTACAATCAAACCATCTCGATTAGTCTATTCTGATTTGATCGAATTGACCAGTTACAGCCAGTTTGTGGCTAAACACATAAAATATATCAAATTAAACAATCCTCTAGCTTTGGTATAGTATATACTATTGTAAAATTTAAATATCTATTTGTACGTGAAATGTATTAGCGTGTAACGTCTTAAATGCTGTACATACTACCTATAATAAAATAAAAAATTACGGTTAGAATTCTAAAATTATAGTTTTCTGATTTGCATAAATAATGTTAATATCTAGAATATTATTTTATAGTTTTGGTTATAAAATACATTAACGTTTAAATGGAGAAATAACTAGAGTTAGGTCACAAAAGTACACGCACCAGAATAATTAAGTCCGTACATTTTCAGCCCGACAAGATTGTATCTCCTGCAACGACATTAAAAACACAAACTGCTAATAGTTTTGAATTGGCGATATTATTAGTATCATTTTTAATTGGTTGTGGGTACAATGCTTTTGTTGTAAATGGATATGCTACAGAAATTGTGTGTAATAATGATTTAAAAAAAATTAAGATAGATCTTCCAAAAGAATCAATCGTATGTATCACAATATTTATTCGAAATTAATTTATATTGATATGAATGAATTAATGATTAAAGGATGAACAAGTATTGGATTCTGAGAGTAAAGAAAATGTTATAGATGATCCTTATGCTATAGAACCTATGATTGATTTGTGTAATGATTATGTTAATTTTTTAATGGAAGAGGAAAAAAATAAGAATGTAGTAAATGATGAAACAAAAGAGGTACAATTGTTTAAACATAAATGTTATTTAAGAAAAATGTGTAAGCTGTTTTCGTTGTATTTATCAAATAATCACAAATTGCAGATAGAATTTGATAATTTTTCCGATCCGCTATTTGGTAAACGAGTACATGCATGGGTCATGGTTATGCCGTTGGAAACTGAAGACGATAAATACATACTTGAGGTTCCATATTTCATTGAACCTAGTACAGGTGAACGGAAAGAAATTTCTGATGAAAATTACATTGGAATAGAAGTGGTTTGGAATCATAATAATTATTGGGTTAATTTGCAACCTTTGGTAGGAGGTTGTGCGGTGTGTATTATTGATAATTCAATTTTATAAATTTTATAAATTTTATTTTCTATTTTATAAAGCAATATAACTTTACTTTAATAAATACAAAGTATTGGGAAAGTTTTTTATCAGATAAACTTCGAAGTGCACAAAAAGAAAATTTTAAAAAACTTGAGATGCCCAATTCATGGGTTACTGTTATAGAAGTTCCTATAAATAGTAAGTGTTTTATTTTTAAAAAACTAAAATTTTCTTCTTACGTTATAACGTAAATTGTATATAGAATATTATATGCTGTATCCGAACGGTTCAAAAACCGTGCTATATATGAATGCAATCAAAGAGTTTTATGCCGGTTACGTCATGCCTAATGGATTGATAGAAAGAACAACGTTTTATATCGAACCACAATATTTGAATAAAATATTTATCCAGGAAAAATACAAAAATAGAGTAGATAAATTGATCTGTATTGACACAAAATATGCCGTCGAAGGAACTGAAACTATAGAATATTTTAGAACTGGTCGGGATGACTATTTAAAAAGTACAATTTTAAGAATATTAAAAAAAAATAAGTTATTCAAAATGTGTTATGTATATTTTTACAGAACATAAATTTTATGGCGATTGTAACAATATAGAGACCACACGTTTGTTTACATTTTATAATTTGAGGATTGATTCAATAGCTGAAATTAAAATTAATGAAGATAGCTTCATTATACTGTATAACGATGATAGGTTTGTATGTTCTATAATTATTACTAAATAATAAATTGTACAGTTGTAATGAGTATTAGAGTATTCCAATTGATTTTAAATTAAGTAATACTTTTAAATTATAAAAATATAATTTTTAAAAAAAAATTTGTTTTATTTAAACTGGAAATTATGTAAAAAATATTTTCAAAAATGTTAATAGATTTTGATATTATACCAATAATTAGCTTAAAAAATTGTAGTTTTCATATTTCCTACAACGAATTAAATAATTTTATAACACTCTATAATATACAGCACTTCTGTACCGAAATAATAAAAAGTGTGCGTAACTAAATCAAATAATATAGTTGTAATAATTTAAGCTTAGAGCTTGAAAAATATAAGATCAAATCGATATTTCTTAAATATGACCCGAAATTATATGCACTTAAAACCTACAAAATTGTATGCATGTATTTATGCACTTATATTATCACTGAAATATGCAAAAAAAATAATAGGAAAGTAGTGCTGTACATTAGGTGACGAGTGGGTTACTATTATGGATGGGTGTGTTGATTTTTAAATATTGAATCAATGATATTGAATGAATATATCAATGGATACGTAAAATGATTTTAACCAGAAGCGGCCTGAAACCCTAATTCACAAACTCTATTTTTTTATATACATAGTTGTTAAAGTAAATTATTTTATTTTTAATATTACGGTAGGTTAATGTAATTTATTCCGAAAATATTGCATTTATTATATTATTAATATTCAAGTATAATAATAATACATACATTTTATCATATTATATTAAAATTTAAATGTTTATAAAATAAGTCAAAATCGCAAAAATTTGCAAGGAATTTTGAAGTTAAAAATTCTTAAAATTTTTGTGATTTATATCTAAGGTTAAAAAACCTAATAAAGGTTCTACTTAAGTTTTCTTTCAAATAACGGTAAAAAAGACTTCAGCGTCAGCATAGAAGAAATTTTAACCTTACAGTATGGAATTATGCAACCCGTCCTAAATATTAATTAAAAAATAAATTACTTGTATCAAAAAAAAAAAAATTACATTACAATTTAAATATAGGTAATATAATATATCTTAGACTGACAAATCATCTCTGTTCAGAATCGGTTTTCGTTTTTTTTTTTTTTGTAAATTTAACATATCCATAACAGTGACCCACTCGACACTTAATGCACAACTTACTATAACTAATTAAATTCAGATTTGAATTGTATCTTATCTAGCTATTTTTTTAACTAATCAATAGGAATATGCAAGTGCATATAATTTCTGGCACTATTCAAAAGAATTAAAGTATCAATGTAATATTATGTTATTAAAATATGTATAACATTTTTATAAAATAAATGCCATTCAATACCTGATCATAATTTTTGCAGATCAGATTTATTATTCTGGCACCTGTGTGTATTTTATAGAACGAAAAACAATGATCCCCAAAATACCCCAAAAAGGAAACCTAAGGTGAATATTAATTGTTTTTAATATATAATCAGTTTTATACGGAAATAAGTAACATTACATAAATGATTTCATAGAACATACGAATAGAAACATAAATTATGTCGTTTCACTCAATTTTAATTAAGATCCATATTGCAATATTTTACCTAGGTATTTCAACGTATAACTTACATATATAGTAGGTATATTTTTAGTATTCTTTAGGTAATATGTCGTTAAAATATGTTGCAGTGTATAGTTGAAAAATATTTAAGAAATGAATCAAAACATAAAGATCTAGATATTGCTACAATAACTTTTAATCTTGAAGATAATAGTATTTATGTTCAATATCAATATGGCGAAGGTCAGATCACACAATCGAGTAGACTATTTGAAAAGCCAACTTACAGTTCAATACAAAATGAAAAGTTCAATCCTAAATCTGTCAGTGAAGATATCGTTTTTCCATACATGAGTATTTTGAAAACTCATGAAGCGTATATCATGTTACAAGACATGATTGAAACCGAAAAAAATGCACTTATTAACGTTTCGAAGTTAGAAAATAATGTTATACAAATGTTGGAAACCCGTAGTCGAGAACGATCAGAGTTTAAGTTAAAAATCAATTCATTGGACTGGGATCGAAATCATAGAATTAGACAATTACTCCAAGATAAAGTAGTTTCATGTTTATAACTATATGCATAGAATTAACAAAATTATTTTTTTAGAAAGATAAAAAATATAAATTTGATGTAAAAGATTCGATTGTTTCAAGTATAAGAGACAAAATCATAAGACACTTCAGACAAAGTACCAAAAATCAGTTTATACGACTTAAACAATTGTTCGAAATGGTATACTAAAATAATTTACTATCAATTAAAAAATATTTTTCAAATTGTATTTTATATAATTAGATAGTTTTACTTTTCTTGTAGAAAAAAAATAAGTTATTGTCTTTGACGAAGTCACTAGAATCCAATGATGCAGAAGGCAGGGATAGAAATTTAATAATATGTTCTTCATTGAAAAACGAGTTGAATATATTGACGTTGAAACTAAAAAGATACAAAGAGTCACGTATTAAAAGATACAACAATTTGGCAACATACATAAATAGTAATCCCGATTATGAAAGGTTATCACATTTAAAATTGTATACTCATTAAGCGTACCAAAACGTGTATACGATGTAGTAAAAAAAATATAATTATTCATTGACTATTATATTCATTGATCAATCATATTATGCTCACGAGGCTATGTAATATAAATATATAATAATTATACAATTAGTGATGCACAACGATATATTTTCAGTTATTGATATCGGTTCATTGATAACGATATCGATACATCGACAAACGATATTAATAATATAATATGTTTAAAAAACTGGTCAATTTTTTTTATTAAAACATTAATATATATGCGAGATACGTATACGTAATTATTAAACATCACGAAAAATCTTTATTGATGTAAACATTTTTAAATTTGTATTTGTTGGATACTAATAACTAGGTATGTACCTAATAAAAATCGTGGTATCTATATTGATTCTGATATTATGGTAATCGTCAACTAAAATTTTAGAGCATATAATTATATATTAAGTACGTTTTTAAAAATTAAAACCTTTTCTGAAGTCATTTAAGAAACCATTAGTTTTAAAATCCGTAAAATCCTACTTGTTATTTTCGTATTGTACTTACAGTTGTATTACTATTTTTCAAATTAAAAATTACAAGTAAGTTTGTAAATCAAAGTAAATAATAAAAAAAGTGACATATTTTAGTATTTTATCTTTACATCAGATACTTATATTCTTTTAAAAAAAAAAATAGTAAAAGTAAATATTAACTAAAAACTCTACTACTCGGCCAGACTAGTGAAGTGGTGACCACCGATCACTATAAAAAAATACATCCAAGAAAAGTATAATAGTAATAAAGTATAGTACAAATATTTTCGTTTCATCCAATGCGACCATCAGAAAAGTTGCATGGCTGATAAGTGATAAGTAGCTGATATAGTACATACACATTATTCACAGATATATAAAACAATAAGTTGTTGTTTTATTTATATTTAGACATACCAATAGTTCAATAATTATAAATTATTATAATAATATACATTTTAACTTTTATATTATAATACATTTACTTATCATAGTGCGTATACTAATGTTGCTGAACCAACATGCAACGGAACAGTGGTTTTTGTGTCTATAAAATATTTAGATATTCAATGAATTATTTTGTAATAATTGCAACGGATTTATAAATTTTACTTTTTGGCGTTTATGGTGAGTTTGAGGGAATATAATAAAATGTTTTGTTTAATCACATTATACTTTGTTTTTCAAATTCAGCCATTCGATGTTTTAAATTCAGTGTTTGACATTTTTCAGCAATTTTATGTGCTTTAGATTGTATAATTGATCTATTTTTTGCTCTAGCACTTACAAGCCACTTCTAAGTCAAATGGTCAATTTTTTCGTTCGTCTAGGATTGGTTTTCTTTTCATTCGTTCGTTTCCTAAAATGAAAATTATACAAATCTATATTTTTGTATTTCACATTTATTTTTAGCTGAGCTTATCATTCATTCTTTGTCACGCTTGAAAAATTCACAAATTTGTTTAACTAATATTTTATCTTTTTTACTTGACTCAATTTCTTTCTTTAATTTTTACATTTAGAGTTAAACATTTATTTTTGGACGTCATATTGACTATTTATACGCAGTCCGTGTCATATTAGTACTATTATATACAATATTCATGATATACAATTTTATTTACTGACTGAAATAAATCAATTGTTAATGTTAAATCAAAAAAGAATAAAATAATATCAGTTATTGGTACTGTCATAGAGAATTTTGTTTATTTATTGAAATTATATAGGTACTTTATTTGAATCTCAAATGCATTCATTTATCTGTAGTATATAATATTTTCTTATATAATACTTAACTTTTTATTAATCTCGTTTCAAGTTAAATAATATTGAAAAATAGTACGTACATGACGTGTAGTGTCTACGTTATTTAAACTTTGTAAAAACCTAAATACTATGCAAGCTCGTTCAAAAATAGCACTTAGTTCAGACGGAACATGGTCAATCTGGGATAGCGACAGTGACGTATCACTGCCGGTACACAGAGCGGCCAGTATAAAGTCACTTCATTCAGATCGAGATGATGTGAAAGATAAATTGCTTTTTTTACCGAAAATAATACCCACCAAATTTAACAACGACCCCATCAAGTACAATAAAAGTATATTATACTCATTTAAAGCTAGTAAATACGTGCCTAAACATCGGAGATGGGACTTGAACAAAGACTCCACCACCTCAGCATTGATATTTACATCATCGAAAGACAAAAACTCCAAATCTAAAGTTTGTATAGAGAACGTGAAAGATAAACTAATGGCTAATAAAAAACATCATAAGAAAACGGATCGTCTGATAGCCGGGCGTGACTTACCTGTGGCAAAAGGCCACGTTCGGTCACGTATTTTTCCAAAAATTAAATCTGCCGAATCGTATAACGACTCTGTTTCAGGATCAATATCGCAATCATTGACGGTAAAAAACTCTAAGCCTAAAGTTCGAAGAGGTGACTTAAACAAAAACTCCACCTCGGCGTCAGTATTACAATCATTATCCACCAAAAGCTCCAATCCTAAAGTTCGTAGTAGTAATACAAACAAGTATCACGCATGCTGTGTAAATAGTGATACGAAAAAACATCACAGTGCTTTTTCTGACAACGATGTAAAAAATCAAGATGTGGACATTGAAAAAAGAGTTGAAAAGAACTATGATTATTACAATAGCAACCGATCAAAACTAGCTAAACTGACTATGGAAAGATATAGTTTTTTGAACAAAAAAACAAAGAAAAAACAAATTATTAATGTTTATACGAACAACATAAACAAAGTCAGAAAACCGGCGCCTTTTGTTAGAAAATCGTCGTCATTCATAAATCGACAAGCAAAAGAAAAGGAAACAGACAGAATCAATTTTATCTTAATGCAAAAATTGTTACACGTGAAAGCATCAGTTTCAACCTTTCACTAATTTAAAATTTAGGAATTTAAAAACGTTATTTACTGTGAACATTAGAAAAATGGAATGCAAAAATGTAAAATTATTAGTGTCAGGATGGTAGCAAACATTTTATGCTATAAGTCTTCTACAATTGTTCAATATCTGGCATCCGGAGACTGACAGCTGATCGCTTTTGTCAGATGGCGGTTAATGAGTCTGGATATAGGTTGTTTGTTTAAACTGATATCACTAAGGATTAAAATATTTTTTGGAAAATAATTTGTCGATTAAAAGGCTATTTTCTGTAAAAGTTATTTTCAATACTTTATAGGAGATTCAAAAAACGAATTTGTCTTTTTTTATTTTTAAAAATGTATAACTTTTTAGTTTTATAAATAGTTCTTTAATTTTTTAATCCCGTAAATAATAAATGTAGTACCTATATATGATTAGTAATAAAAAATAATAGTTTAAAAATGTAAAAACAATAAATTTAGTAATTTAATAAATGTACTTATCCATAAAATACATAGGTGGAACTATAAATATAATATTCATCTTACCTCAATAACAATATATACCGGTTAATTCTTAGACCGGAAGTGTAAGACACTAAGATCTCATTTTTTTAATAATTATAAACATTTTTTTTACTATTTTTTATATAGAAGTAATTTATTAAAAATATTCTACAAACAAATATGTTTTAACTATTTTTATTTTTTTATTTTTAAACTCTTTTACTTCTTTTTTTAATAACAATAGGTATTTTTAATTTATTATTCCAAATAAGCGAAATGATTTTCGAAATATTAAAATAAAATTTTGTACGAGTATTTTATTAATTTAGTGTTAAAGTTTCGATGAGTGACATTGATTGAAATACAGGTGTACATTACTAAATCTCGGTCCAATCCTTTGCTCATCTAGACCTAACGGCTAACATGCTTAAAACTAGGCCTCGGAAATTTTCGACCTGAAAATTATAAAAAAATAACCATTAAAACCGGACTTAAAAGTTACACAGTAAATAGTTTAAAATTAATCATGATTCATAAAATATAGATATATATTTTAAATCTATAAAATACAATATAAAAGCTTAAAAAATGTACGTTCATGAAACTTAGCCCACCCACTTTACCTAATAAACTCCAAGTATATACTAACAAATATCGAATAATTATCAAATAATAGTAAGTTGGTTTTCAAAATTAGCAAATTAATTTTAAAGAATTTAAATATGGTTTAAAAAATAACAATTTACAACAAACTACCATTCAAAATTAAACCACAGAAATTCATTCAAAATTTTTAAAACACAATTATTCGTTTGCTACTACAAAAATAAAATATAGTTATAGGTATACAGCATTGCATTGCATTGAAAATTATATCAATATATTCTTTATGTTTATAGCTTATTTTTTCAATCTCTGTAGGTTGCTATAGAATAGCTCACTCGTGAATTTAGTTTTGGCTCACGAAAATTGAATATAATTTTATTTATTTAAGTAGCTGCCATCGGCTACAGTTTACATTACTATTGTAATCAGAAGAAATATATGGCATGTATATTTTTTTACAAATATATTAAAATAAAAAAAAACAAATAATAAAATAAAATATTCATGGACACAATTAGAATGATTACATTTATGATATGCAATCACGACTTGCTTTCTTAATTCTGAAAATAAATTTAACACATTAAGACAAAAACGGCTTTGTAGCATATGTGACATGTAACCTTAATGATAATGGATATACGTCGGCATTTATAAGCATTCGTCGAATCTACTGCTGCAGGATTTTACGCTAACATCAAAAATATACCCGTTGCCCAGAATTAAAAAGTGAAAAATCATAAAATTATTTATTGTAATTGTAGTGTCTTAAGTCTTAAGTGCTTGTATTATATATTTCAACTGAAAAAAACAGATAAAGGTAGAAAGATAGATTAATTTTAACCCCGATGAAGTCTGATAATACAGCATAATATTATGTATATAACATATTATATAAGTATTTTCTTTTTGCTAGGTATACCTTTTTTCACGCAGAGGATTTTTGTCTTTTTTTTATAATAAATTAATAAAATAAATTAAATATTTATAAATTATTATGACGTATACCTATATAGGTTCATATTATGACATTATGTACAAGGCTAGTTACAGTCGGAATTGGGTACCGGAAGCGCATGTTAAGGTGCCCAAAAAAATGTAAAAACTTATGACTTTTGTATAAAATTAAAAATATTTTTTAAATAATAACAGTGTGTAATATTAATACATTCATCTACAATAATAAAGTGTGTAAAATTATATTGTGTTATATTAGCTATATTTTAAGAGCGCTTTTTAAAAATTTGGCGAAGGCACCATATCTTGGGCCGGAACTGGCTACTTTTTTTTATAGTTATGAATTCAATCATTCAGGCGAGTTTTATTTGACGATCAGACAACGGTATGCCAACGAAATACTAGCAGCTTTTCGGCGATCGCGTAACGCAGCGCTATGGAATCCTGGTTGTTACGGATAGAAAAACAACTAACTTAGTCAATACAACTATAAAAGTATAGTATACTACGCCAAGTGCGGACACCGACGATGACATGGAATCCTGGTGGTTTCGGACACGAAAAAAACCAATTTAGTCAACACAACTATAAAATATAGTTAAAAATTTTAAATCATATTACATATGTACGCAGTGATGGCGCGCGGGCGTGCGGCGGGAATGTTCGATGCAAATGCGAAATGTTAGATAAAATGTTTAAATTAACCATGAATAATATTAATATAATATCACTAATAAATAATATTCGCCTACACTGAAGTGTCTAAGTTTAACTAGTTTAAGTTAAAATCGTGTGAATAACGTCGATAAGAAAATAAATCGATCACAGATCACATTATAAATACCTATTTATTAAAATTTAAAAAACAATAGAAGTCAGCAGGTACTTATATATTATTAAGTCATTATATTTAGTTAAGTTATAATTACACTAACCAATAGAACATACACATATACAGAATTACGGCACATTCAGTACGTCATTTACACTTGCATCGTGTTTATTTTAATAATTTTAAAAACATGCCTATTTTCTTCATCAAAATTCAAGTTTTTAATATGTATGGATGTATAGTTTCAAAACATTTAGTTTATTATAATGATTAACAGCAAAATTAAAACATTAGTATGTAAGTGGGTTTTCATATATTATTTTTTTATTGCCTAGCTTCAATATATTTAAATAGTTTGAATTGTTTTCTATATAGTATAGTATATACTAACCAATAACATTTTTTTTTTAATTAAATAAAATATTTATTACACTTGCTTACATAACATTATAGAACATGCATTATGATGACTTATGTAGGTAGATACAAAGGCAAGCCCTCAAGCCCCCCCCCCCTATTTGCGCTACTGAACTAAATTTACATATTTATTAATTTAATAAGTAAAAACATAAAACAATGGTGTAGCCAGTATAGGTAACCATTATCGAATTAATAGATTTGTAACATTTAAAAGTAAGCATATTATTTAATTTATAGTGATAAAGAATTTGACTAGGTGACGAGTAACGAGTACAATAAAAATAAAGTTCACAATGATAAACGCTGAACGGTAAAATTCCAAACAGCAGCATTTCATTTGAAGTCTTAAATATTGTAAATAATAATAAATAAAAATGCCTGCTGTATGCCTTTAATCTTTATCTGATAATAAAGAACGGAAAATTAATACGTAAAAACACAAACATGTAATAAATATTATGTACATAACTATTAAATAGAAGATAGGACAAAAAGGTTTCTAGTATACATTTTCTAGTACTTAGAAATTACTCACATAGTTAGAAATTGTATAGTTTAAATTATCAAATTTAATCTATCTATGGAAACAATAATGAATAATATTATAGAATATAGATTTTATTATTATGTTATATATAATTAATATAACATAATGAAAAAATACCTTGTTTTATTTTTTATTTTTAAAAACGTAATATTATGTTCGTGAACACTCGATATTGAACCGATACGTATCGTTACACTAATAAATATGACAATATATATATATTGTTATGCTAATAAATTTCTTCCTCGATAATCATTAATCTTACAACCGTGCTGGTAACCGATTTATTTTTAGAAAAGTAAATTATTGTGACTTGTTGGAGTGGTTTCACATTCACACTATCTCCTCGAAATCAACAATAGACGCCAGATAACGACTATTCGAGTACTATATAGAAGCCTTGTTATTTCCAATAAACAAAAAATAATCAGTGGGGATCGTGTCTACTGTCGGTGTTGGTTCTGTGATCGTTCTTTTTACGGATATCCCAAACCGTTATACCTATATACTTTGTAGTTATAATTTAATTATTTGATAGAAGTTTCCCACCAAAATTTTATTGTTCGTAGTTCTAACGTCGTACACTCGTACCGCCGATAATCAATATCGTCCGTAGTTTACATAATATCTGACGTGTTTTAGTCGTTTATGCTCCGTGAAATTTTCGAATTGTCCTTATGGTAGGTACTGGTGTAAAATCGTTCCGTCGCCAATTACTGATCGAGAGAGGAAAGTTTTACTATTTGGTATTTACAACATTCACGAACCCTTAGTGTCCTAAACATCGACTTTACTGGTGGTATGTAAGTTTATTTTATATTAATCACATAACATCATAAGTTGAAACTCAGCTGTTGCACTCAAATTAGTGCTTAGTTATATTTTCTTACACATACGTATTACATAATATAATAAATGTCATAAAATAGATACTTATAATAATATATTACTCGTTGTTATTTTGCGAAATTCTTTGAAATGGTCACCTTAGTTTTTGTTTAACTTAATTTTGTTAGTCTCACTATAGTAATTAATTATTTAATGATTATTGAAAATCGAATGCAATATTTACTGAATATTTAAATTGAGTTTTATAAAATCTAATACTATAGGTATTACCTACTTATTCAATTTCAATTTGTATAAATTCTAATATTTAGTGATAAACTAGATATCCTCAATTACTGTACCTACCTAATAATAATGTGACATTTAATATTATCAAAAAAATATCTCTTCTACTTATTGATACTATTTTTAATATTAACTTTTAGAATTGTCTGGAATATTATTTGATTTTGTAAAATGGCAAGCAACACTTGGAATGCGTGGATTTCTAATATCCAACAAGCGGGTACTTGGGTAATATATATATATTTATTATTTTTTATTTAATTAGTTTTCTTCCAAAAAATACTGGGCCTCACTGAAAAACTTGTGTGAAGGAATAAAGTATTAACTATTAATCATTATTATAAATATTAATAATAATTAATGTAATATGATGTTATAATAATGAAAAATAGGAATAAGAAATCTTTTATCAATTTTTATTTTAAAATATGAATGATAGTATGATTTAGCATTAGATTTAATATTTTTGATCTTCAGATTGTTTTTTTTTATCAATTTGTTATGGAGAATAGATTTCTAGAATATCCAGTGATCAATGTCATGATTATCTAAAATCCAATTTGAGATTTTTATGCTCTAGAGTCTAGATAATGTTCTTATCTTTAAATTCATTAAATCAAATTACTTTAATATTATAATTTTTTGATGAGCATTGATTTCTATAATATTCATTTTTACCAATTATGGATTTTCCTTTATTTTTAAAGATTTTATCTTATAAACTGGCATATTTATTGTAAACACTTTTTTAAGGTATATTTATTTGTAATTTCTGAAAAACATGGTGATAAAAATAAAAAATGTAAGTTATTGCTCCAAAATTAATAATTTTTATTTTCAATTCACTTTTCAAAGAGTTAGAATTAAGAATGAAATGAATTACTATGAACATAAAAATTATCTTTGTATTAGACTAATTAACACAAGTGGATATACATATTTTGTAGCTAGAATAGGTATGTGTGTACAAATCTATAAATAAAAAATTATTGTTTACATAATATTTTAGTTTAATTATTTGATAAAATAAAATAATTTCATTTTATCAGTAGATACTTAATATACTTGATCATATCTATTTATTTTATATTAGTTGTAAATACCCAAATAATTAAAAATTATAGAACTGTTATTTCTAAATTAAATAGTGGTTTGTCTAATAATTATATAAAAATGTGAAATAATAATAGGTATAGTTTCTTCTCAGGTAAGGGCATTATGTTACATTTGTTTATTTTCACCTATCACTCCATACAAAAAATGCAAGAGTATAGAATATCTAACAATGACAATGTGCTTTATCATTATAAGTATTTCAATAGTTATTTTCATTTTTATGAAAATTCAAAAAATATTTAAGCATATATATTTTTTTATGGATATTCGAAATTCGGATAAAATTAGGAATTTAAGTAAAAAATAAAATTTAAATTATTTTATTTTAATTAAAAATATTTATAAGGGTTCATAGTGTTCTTATATGATTATATTATATTACATAAGCAATGAAATTTTAAAAATATTTAGGTCAACTATATGCTATTGCTTATTGATAGTTTATACCATATTTATATTTCTATAAATAATAAAATAAATTACTTAACTTAAATAATTGATAGAAATATATTTATATGATAATAGACAAACATATCACCTTTGCTTAGAACCATCTTTCATATGCAATGATTCAGTGGCAACTGGCATGCCCAGGAATTTTTAATGGGGGGGATATATGATATAGGAAAAGACTGAATCTAATTGCATTAAAAACACATAAAAATTATGTATTAAAATTGTATAATTATACAAAAAAAATACATACAAATTATTGTATAATAAATTGCACTGTAAAAATGCAAATGTCATATAAAAAACTTAAAATTTTTAATTATAACTAAATTAATTTAAAAAAAATTAAATCTTTTATCACTTAAAAAAATATATTCTACTTCTACACTAGTTATTAGTGCATGTCAAATAAACATCTTTTTTACCTGACATAACTTCATAGTAAGATTTAATAGTATTACATCCTTTATTTTTTTCAATTATAAACATAAATTTATTTTTAGTTTTTTTTCCATTTGGACCAGGATTATTTGTTAAAGTATCTTCAATTTTTCTAAGCATATTCATACTTTTAATAAGCTCACTATTTGATTCTTCCAAGTTTGTAAGATTAATGAAGAATTCAGATAAGTGTGTAATCTTATGAATGCTATAAACCACATTATTTTGTATAATCTGTTTCAGATTTTCCACACTGATAGGGATTAACATCGTCTTTCAACTTATAATCACAATTAAAATTTTATATTATAAATTTTTTTTATATTATTTGCATAGAAAAGTGCAGCATTTAACCATGTTCCTCATCTTGCAATAATAGGTTTGGGAAGAAAAGGTATACCCGTCATTTATTTTCTATATTTATTTGTTTTTTATGATACTTTTAAGAAAGTTTTCTTTCCTAAAATTAACAAAATAAATTACATATGTATTTAGATTTTATTTATTAAATTATTACCAGTGTTAAACAATCTATTTATGTATTAATAAATTTAGTTTAGTTAAGTATTTTGTTCATTAAAAAGAAATTGCATTATAAAATTAAATAGTTATAAAATGAGAGAACATAAAGTATACATAGACTATATATTTTATCAGATTTGATTTATTTTAACTGCAAAAAAGTTGCAATAGCAATTAAATCCAGTATTTAGTTATAAGTTATTAGTTATTAGCAGAGCTAAGATTTATATGCAACAGAATATTTTTTTGGGGACTTATGATTATTGATTTTGTCAGTAATGTCTACGAATCACCTCATGATAAGATAAATGATAGTGTTTTTATTTTGCATGTTTTTGCATATTTTGGATAAAATGCATATCATTGTATATATTGAATAAAACAAATATTATTGCATATTTTGATTATAAGAATGCAAAAAATGCTCGTTTTATAGTATATTTCGTACTTAATATTTATAATTTAATATTAATATTTTGTATTTAATTCTAGCCTTGCTGATTAAAGTACAAAACTTGGTTTTTTTATCAAACATACATTTTTTTTTTATAAATACAATCCTATGGTACAATAGGTATGCAATTTATATAAAAATATGTGGTTGTAGCATATAACACGTATTTCCACTATTAAATGTGAATTATACATTTTATTTCTAAATTATTTTATTTTATTTTATTTCTCAATTATATTATATTAAGACAAACAGCCAATCACTAATATATTTCAATCAATAAATATTTTTTTTATAACTATAATTTTGTGTTTATTTTATAAAAATTTAAATGTATATTTTAAAATTTTTTATTGCATACAAATCCTAGCCCTGGCCCCTGGTTATTAGTAATAGTTATTTAAATTAATTTATTATGGTGATCCAAAGATACAAATTAAGTGTTTTATGGCTTATGGATTAATAATTTACAAGGAATAACTTATTACTAATAATTAAAAGTAATGGCTTTATAACAATTATAATTCATAATTATTTGTTTTCTGAAAGTCAGCAAAAAAAAATCAATGATGGGGAGGGGATCCTAACCTCCTTCCTCCTGGGCATGCCACTGCAATAATTTATCATTCCTATTTAACATATAGATTAGTGTGATCTAGTCAATGACACTCATTAAATTCCTACTGTACAACAGAATAGTTACCTACTTCCTTCTTTAATTTGAATTTTATATTAATATTAAGTTTATAATTTTTTGATACTATTTCTTATAGTTATTAATTGTATATAACTGGCACATGTTCAGGATTTTTTAAGGGGCTCATGTTTGTTGTCTCTTTTATACAAATTATTACTCTTCCTCCTCTTGCATTTCCTTCATCCTAAAAATTCCATAAAAATAATTACATTTTAACAATTTATTAGGATACTTTTTTAATTTTTGCAAACAATATATATTTAATTTGTATGATGACTACAGCTGTATATTTTTCTCTCCATTTTAGTTAAACCTAAAACTTAAACAGGTTTCATAATGTTTTTTGATGAGAACATTATTTGTGTTAGAGTGTTAGTTTTTTACTGAATATTAATTTTGAAATTAAATTTATAAAAAATTAATATAGTAATTATAATTGTTGATATAATTTCCTGGTATTAAAACTCTAAATTCAAACATAATGTTTATTATAATTAATTTTAATAATTGCTATATATGTTACATGGTTATAACTTATAACAACAAATATAGGTTTCTATAATTGTATTATTATAATAATAATATTTTAATTATTTTATTATATTTTAATCATATTTTATATTATGTACATTGGTATTTTTTTAATATTGAAAATATAAGTCATATTTTTTTATTAATTGTCAACTGATAAATGTAAGTATTTATAAATCATAAAAAATTTATTATCTAGATAATATAATTAAAAAATAAATAGAAACTAAAACTTTAAAAGGTTCTAAGATTTCATGGTAATCACTTGGCGGGTGCCTGTTAAGTATCAATTATACTTTAAATTTTAATATTTAATAAAGGTTTATGCAACATTAACATTAGTACATATATAAAAATATATATAGACATCTACTTTTTAAATTATTTATTTTATACATCTTATGTAAGTCACAAAAAATAAAGTATAAATTGTGGATAATTATGAATGTATTTGGTTTTGGTGGAAGACAAAAAAGAGAACTGATTACCATTCTAAATATTGTATTCAATTTATTAATAATATTTTTTTTTATCTATAATTATGTCAATTAATACACAAAAATACTTTCTCAAATATTTGAGTCATTAATAGTAATTAAGATACATTTAAGAAAAAGTATTTTAAAACATATTTTAATAGTGTGGAAATACAGTTTATTTTATATTTATTTAATTTATAGAACATATATGATGGCTTTAAACCCGAAAAAAATAAAAATCAAGCTCCAGTTAATTACAAACACAAAAGGTATGTAATTTTGTTTTTAATATATATTTATAGTATAGATACTCCAAAATGTTGTGTTAACGTAAAAATATATTTTACTAAATAGAAATTATGAATTTCTTAAACTACTTTATTTTTAATCAAGAAAAATTAATATTTTAACTTAAACAATAAATGTTCTTATCATTATTTGTTTTATTTTATGCCACATAGTTTAATATTTAACTATGTTTATTATAAGCACTACTTTACAGTGTTCTACTGTATGCATGTTTTATATTAAATAATTATTCACTAGTAAACTGAGTTTTTAATTTTATTTCTTTAGTGTTATTGGTTGTCCAAATCGTGTATTACATTTTGAAATTGTACAGTCTTCACTTAAAATCACTACGGTAAGTTTAATAAATAGACACAACATTTTATAAGACTATTTAACAAGAGATACTTAGATATAATAATATATTAGTTGTCATAGTTTAAATTCTTAACAATTTTTATTTGTTTTACATTTTAAAAAGTCAAAGTGTCCACTTTAGGTAAACAATGTCAAAAAAAAAATAACTATTGATAGTTTATTTATTATTGAAAAAAGGTTGCCACTTATAAACAAATCACTTATAAAGTTCTATTTCAAACACATATTTTATGACACATAAGATTTTGTTCTAAATAGTTAATACAATTCATCAATTCATTAATTTGTTATATTTAAAATGAACCAACAATATTTAAGAATGGTTCAATAAATTAACAATATAATAATTTTCAACTATTTTTAGCATGTATTGTATTCAATTTTGATCATTTATGGAGAAATACTACGAATTGTTGTGTACAGAAAATTTCGACAACTCAGGGCATTTGTTGAATATCCTTTTAGTTCATTAATATTGTATTTATATCTTTATCTAATACTAAACTATTTAAAGTTTAAGAGATTGTATTTATTTTAAATTATTTTCTTAATGGTTCATACATTTAGCAAGGAAGAATTTGCAACTAAAGTAATTGATGAATCTAGTTATATTGTTTTAGATAATATAACATTAAAGGCTGATTATGCCAAGGTATGTATTTAAATTCATTAAAATTTAAAATATTGCCTACTTTTTATTGTAATTATTTAATAGGTTCATTTTATGGAATTTATGGATTTTCTGTTATCGCCAAATGGTTAAGCCATTAAAAAGAAAATTCTTGTGTTTCATTGCTTTTCTCATATAAATTATTTTTTTAACATTAACTGCTTAACACATTTTCTATTTAAATTAAATAAAAAAATGTATAATCAAAATTTTAAACTTAACAGCTATTGTCATACTAAATAAGATTTTATTTAAATGTTAAACATGTCTAAGTTGAGTGACATTTTCATCAAACTAATTGTATGATGAAAAATAAAATAATTGTCATAAACAGTCCATGTTAACACGGTCAAATATGTCATGGTTGTTTTATTTAAATACCCGTAAACAATTTTATTTTATATGTATAAATCATATTAATTATAACATGATTAATTTGTCAGTTGAACAAATTATAGATTTAATTATTACCTATATAATAACAAATAGTTCATCACTTATTATATGCAAACAATTAAATGTAATACAAATACATCATATTCAATATTGTGATAATTGTTATTAAAAATGATAATATTAATCCCAATAAACAACATATATTCTAAAATATAATTATCCACATTTGATTTGATTTAATTTGTTTATTTAGTGCTTACTGTGTTAACTTAATTGTTTTATATTTGAAGTCCAAGTTGGCCTTTTATTTATAAAAAATAAAAATATGTAATTTATGAAAAATATATATATTATTCTTAAATTAATAAATATTTGAATGTATATTTATTCTAGCCTTCCAGTGTAATTGTAACAAAAAATAATGAACTAACTTGGGATTACTCAAAGGCCCCCTTATTAGGTATGTTTTTTTGTAATATAACATAACAAGGATATACAAAATAATTTTAATATTTACTGTTTAGTATTTATTTACTTATAATAATTATTAAATTATTTTATTGTTTATTTATTTATTTTTATACTTAAATACGCATCAATGAAGCTAAATGATACATATTGTATTTTTATCAATTGTGAGTACCTATTTAATATTTAAACCCTTAGCAATGGTAATTATACAACTTAGGTTCTTAAGCCTTGTATTGAAATAATTGGTCTTTAAATATTCTCTGTTATACTATCAAAGTTAATTTATATTTTACTTGTATAATTTAATTTGTATGCCACTTAGAATATGTTAATGGTTTACCTACACTGAAATCTATTGCTGCTGTTTTAAAAGGTAACTATTAATGTAATTTATTATATTATTACTTACTTTTATTAAATCATCTTATTTAGAAAACTATTAACATAAATATCATATGAAATATACTAATACTATGTATCATGTGCATGCTAGATGGGTGTAGGAAATATAAAGGATTATATTTTTGGTATTGTTTTTATTTCATTTTTCATCAATACAGTAAAAATTATATAACTGTATTTTTAAAAGAAAGTTGAAAATTAAAAAATAATAAAACAAAAAGAAACTTGTGTCAATAATTGAATGTATTATATTTTTATTTGGGTGTCTAGAAATTGCAATGTTTGATACAAAATGTGACACAATATCTTTTTATGTACATTTTAAGTTTAAATTTTTATAAAATTCATCAGAATTGCAAAAAAGTGCAAACTATTTTATAGTTAGAAATATTATCAAATTTTAAATAATACTTAAAAAATAAAGTATTCCTGTGTTTAAAGTATAATTATAATTAACTAGTACCCACAAGTAAATTCCGGAATATAATTTTTTTTTTTTTTTGTTATAATGAGGGTCTGAACAGTCAAAAATTCATAAAACACCTCTTTCAAAATGTCTGAGCACGTGTTGCGATTTATAATGATGATTTTTAAATTTAAAAATGTGTTAATTATTTAATCCCGAAAGATTTATTCCAAATTTGTTTATATTTTAGATTCACCTCAAAGAAAAAATAATAGAAACTTGACAGAACACGACAAAACTTGGGGTCAGTTTTTCATTTAATTAAGATACAATGTAGTTTCTGATAGTTTGAAATTAAAATAAAATATATGTATTGTTTTTAAATTTACTTTAATATCAGGTGTATATATATATATTATTGAATCAATTATTTCCATTCGTATATTCTATAGAACAATAAAATTCCATCAGATGAACTGCTTATGTAATTCACATAACGTGTTATGTTACCAGAATTGTCATATATATATATGACTATAAACTTTTTTTCGACCTATTGATGTTTAACTATTTTGGTGTATTATAGAATAATACTATGTGTTTTTTTTTAATTCAATCTAATACAATTTAATATTTTAGAACTGGTCGAAAACTATGATTTTATTAGACCTGTTGATAAATCCAATGCTCCGGGTAAGTTTTTTTTTACCATTGACAAATTAATCACTTGGCGTATTTATTTATATTTTATTATCTTGATGATATATTATTTTGCAGATTACACTGTATTATATATTACTGTATAAATTAATGTAATAATAAACAAATTGTTGTTATATGTATTTATTTTTTTTCAGTAATAAGTAGTACGAAACAGGTCATTACAACCGCAAATAGTACAACCCGCAAAATGTATGTATACTACATAAATACATGTTGTTCGATCACCTATCGTGTATGTATAGATCAATATTGTACCTATTTATAAAGCTGCAGTGAGATTTGTATGGTAAATGATCTATAACCGTGGCTATAGGGACCTGCTCCCCCCTTGATAGTTATACGTATTATGTATATAACGCCTAAAATTAAATCCTTAATATTATTTTTACAAAATTATATGATAAGAATATAATAATATAAAAAAAAATCCCTCCTCCCCACCCTCCCCACCCCCAAAAAAAGATTCGCTACTAGTTATCAATAATGATTGTACATGCCTGTATTTGAGTGTTCGTCTGTTTAATATATATTAGTGTGAGTATGTGTTTAGATAACTAATTTTTTTTCAGGCTCTTGACCATTTCAGCTTCCGAAGAGTTTTCTATTCTTTCTGTTCGTGGTCTCGACCCGAGTAAAAGCAATTGTAATCGACTATTCAGACTATTGTCTATGTACGCCACGGTGGCAAAAGTATGGTTTTTTATTTATTATTTTTTTTTTTTTCATCACATTATAATTGTTATTGTTATTTATTTTAGATTAATTATTTACGTAAATTAAAGTCTGCTGAAGTGCAGATCAGTAAATGCAATGATATCAATATGTTTGCTCAAATTCAACATCATTATCTTTCACACGGATTAAATTTATCATTCCAGTAGGGTATATTTTACTTAAATATTGATCGGTGGTTACTAATGTATTACTTATGTTATAGATTTACCAATTTTGTTTTTTGTTTACTATATATTGTGGCATAGTCATCAAGTATTAGATGCTACATTATATTGTTAACTCTTTAAGTTTATCCTTTCCTATCCATGATTCATAGAAAAAAAATTGTTGCTCCTCTCTCCAAACAAAAATCTTAGCTATACCATTAAAATACGTTAGTTTAATAGTTAAAACTTAAAACTTACTTAAAAGTTTTTAATGTGGTAATGTGTATTGTTTTTAGGTATTTAAAAGGTGAACGGATATTAAAAACTCGTTCTGTCGATCCATTCATTTTGCCCGATGGATCACCATCTTATGTAGTCTATGATCGAAAAATGACACCACATGTATTATGTCCACCATCTAGAGTACGTATAAAACAATAAATAGTAAATAACAAAATGTTGAATATAAATATATAATATATTGATTCAATTAATTACTTAATTAAGTATTTTTCTGTTATTATGATTCCACGACATCTATTATAATTTACTGTACCTAAAGATATTTAAATCGGAAATTATTTAAAAAAAAATTAAAAAAATATTAGATCTATTTTTCTACTTGAAGTGTAAAACACTTAATTTAAATTATATTTATGTTGATTGAAAATGATAAAATTTACATTTTTTAATATTTGTAAAAATTATTACTATAGTTTTTGTTTTTTTTAAACGTATTACACGCAGGTGGTTATTTAACTATAAAAGGAGGAATGTAGGTAATCACTGTGTTTGTACAGTAGGTTTCAAATATACCTTGTCCTTGAGGAGTAAATCAATGAATGTGGTGATGTATGTGTCAAATTTTAATTCCATAATAAATAATTGCATACGAAAAACGGTTGTAATTAATTGACTGTTAGTATATTTAATTAATTATATAGTTATTAAAGTAATTTATTTTAGTATTATTAATATAGTAATAAATACATTTTGTATACTTTTTTGTTAAAAATAATGGTAATTAGTTTTTGAATTTGATATATATTTTTTAAATTTTTATCATCAATTTTCGAATAAAAAATATATATAAATGTGTATTGATTATAAACATATGTTACTAGTATGTATAGTAAATATACATCGTTTAATTATTACTAATTAGAAACTTTGTTTGATTTTTATTATAGGTGCTCCGGTTTGAAGGCGCTCCGCCCAATATGAATGAAGCAAAACTTATTACTCTATTAAAACGTACAATTAAAGTAGAGAATTTCAAGGTGAAAATGATTACTCCTAAAGGTATTTCTATTGCTGCTGTTCATATAAATAGATTGTTTTATTTTGTTTTCTTGTCCTTAGATCCTAAAAAGTGTTCGACGATTAGCGGTGAAATTTGGTTTTCTACCGCAAATGAAGCTATTGAAGTCGTAATGGAAATTAATTATGCCATTTTTTGGAATAAAGGTATGTGTAAACTTTGTTTTTTTCTTGTGTGATATTTTGTTAAATAAAAAATCAAATTTAAAAAATTAACGGTTTGCAAAATAATTATAATTAAAATGTATTTGTCGAGTACCAATTGGTTATTTTATAGCTAAAGCGTTTGGTTCTAATATTATTATTAAATTAAACTTAAGTATTTTGTATATATTGATACATCATATGTTTTAATAAAATCATAAATTTACTTTTTACGTACATGATTGTAAAATATATATAGGTACAAATGTACTGTTAATAAGAGCTGATGATTGATCTGCCAATTCGTGCTGACAATTTTAAACAATACGCTAAAATTGTATTTTATATTTTATTTGTTGCCATGTTATATTTATATAATATATACCATTAACAGTTGATCTTTTTAATATTTATATTTCCTATCTTCAAAATGTCTTAAGAATTAACATTTATTTAGGGAATATTAATGTCTAAATCGCAAATGCCATGTTGTATATTTAATACCTATGTAGATAATTTTAAAACCTTAAGCCTTTATATACATAAATAAAAAAATTATGGCGAATACTCATATATTTTTTAAGAACATAATATACATAATAATCATGTTACAAAAATATTGAAATATAATCATTTTTTTACTAATTTAGATATTATAATAAGATAAGTTATTATAACTAAATATATACCTAATATCATCGTTTTAATATTAAACAAAATATGTTTTTCATCGTTTATTAATTTAAATGTATACAATTTAACACGTTTTGTCTATTGCAATTATATTTTAGTTTAGAAAACGTGATTTTACACATTATAATTGGGTATACGATAAAGTTAAAATGAATCTGTAGCAAACTATGTAAATTTTACAGGCACATGAATGTTTTAATTATTTTTATCTGTTCTTCGTTTACCTTGGAATCGGAATTTATAATATTATAATATTTATATTTACTTACCTTTAATTAGCACCGTTGTTATCAATGTAATTAAAAGGTTTCATCTTTGATAATTTTTCTGCAAAACCTACACTTTCATCAGTCAATATTATTCTAATTATTGTGATATCACTTATATCAGCATAATTTTTTTTTTAATCATCTAGACTAGGTATATTACCGAAAAATAAAAATAATCATAATGCTTGATATATTTAAAACCAAAAAAATCTGGAATTGATATTGATTTTAAGTTTACTATGATCTGAATATCTCTGTTAAAGACTAATTATTTGATCATAGATGACGTTATACACAATACACATTTACACAATATCTAAATTTTATATGTTTGCACTAGGTCGTATACATTTTTTTCTTATCGCTTTTTTTTTTTTTTTTAAAAACTACTGTGAAAAGTTCTTAGGTATATAGTAGTCTAATTATTCACGACTTTGAAATAATTCATTAGCCCAACCAACAAACTATTTTTATATGCGCTTATAAAGTTATAATATAAACTCAAAATGTCTAGAGTGGTTTTCAATAGTATCGATTTTATATCTTACCATATTGTATACTCTAAGAATAACTCTGTCATTTATAGGTATAATGATAATGGATTAATGAAGTTGTAAATGCAACCATTTGTAGATTTGTTTGACGAATCAATTATATTTTATAAGTGCATCTATATATGATATACTTAATATAAGCTTTAAATATTACATCTGATGATAATCAAAAATAAATTTATCTGTAACAAAAATTGCATTTAAAGTTTGAATAATATAGTTGTCTTTAGAATTATTATATGATTCAATGATTATATACTTCACTAAAATCCCTATCTTTCACTCGCCGTCGTATTGTTTCATCAATCATTAAAAAACATTTAAACTTGTTGTCTCCCATTTATTCATTCAAAGTAAGATTTTCTGACAAAATCAGCTATAGTTTTTTGTTAACCAAAAAAAAATACATTTTCTACACATTTTTCGTTGTATCGGACTACTAAATTAAGCACATTAAGTGTTAACACCATACGTATATTTGTCCAATTACTTTTTATTTTTCAATTTTGTAGAAGACTCATTACATTTACGATTCAACTCATATTTTTCATGTACCGTCTTACGAAATTAATCTAATGCACTTTTTTATTTCCTCTTTATGACCTCTGTTTTTTTTTTATTATTTATTTTTAAAATAATGATCTGATAATATTTGCTGGTTGCTGTTCATATAGAAAGTTTATGAAAAGTGAGATATTTTCTTAATCAAATAAAATTAAAATATTAACCACTTTTTCTATGAATATATTCTATAGAGTAGGTAATTTTCTCTGGACATCGTGGATAATATTTATAAAAGGAAATATTATTATTGTGTTTTTAAGGGTTGAGAGGGTTGAAGACATCGGGAAGTTCAGCTCACTCTCCTTTTTGCTAATTCATGTGCATTTATAAAATAAATATTATATGCATATTGTCGAATTTGATTATATGGTAATCGTGAGTGCTGAGACTGGCACAGATAACGTATAGTGATTGAAAACATACATTGAATGGCCTTAAATTGTAGTATAATACTCATTGGGGACTTAATTTGAAATCCCTATGTGTTGTTTAAAATTAAATAAGTTAAAGATAAATATTGTTTTGTACAAATATATTATGTTTAGTGTGTTCCCTATTTTTTATATTTTAATTTTATAAGGTATTATGTATTATTTTAGATAGAAACACGAAGAATTACGTATTGAAACTATCATTTATTTCTGAAGTAATGCCAATATTCAAAGCTGCTGTGCCCAAAAATGAAAATAATAATAAAGTGATTAAAATAGAAGTTTGTAAAGCAATCAAAACAGAAGATAATAAAACAATTGAAACAATAGATAATAAAATAATTAAAGCAGAAACTATTAAAGCGATCGAAACAGAAAATAAAGCAATCAAAACAGAAGATAAAGTGATCACAACCAATTGTAGTATAGTTATAAAAACAGAAGTTATTTAGTTGTAAATTTCATATTTGCATTGAAACGTTTTGGTTGTTTTGCATAGCATCTATTTAAAAAAAAATGTGTAAAACATATCTTAATTATAATCGTTTTATTATGAACGTCAATCAATAATGACAAAAATAATGACTAGAAAGTAAATGATTTATATTTATTAACATTATTAATATATTACAATATTTTTGTTAAAGAGGTATTTAACTTTTTTTTTTCTAAATTATTTAGTAGTAATAATTTATTTGAACATTACTTATATGTATTGGTATAGGTATATATATATTTATAAATATAATGTTTATACATTATACTATTTTATATTACATTTTTAATATTAATGGCTACAGAAATAATAACAGTTATATAAAATAAATATATTGAATAATAACAACTTTTATTACATTGTTAACTATTTTCTCGTTATAATCATAGATTTAAAAAACGAAATATTGTGCAAATGTCGGTATTTTCATCAAGATTGAACATTTTTTTTCTTTTTGATAAAGATATCTCATCAATATGAAACACAAAACATTTATGGGTATTCTTATTATTTATTTAAACACGGAAAAAAATTGTTTTTTGTAATTATATTTATGTATTTGTATATGTATAATGTATACTGTACGTGATCCAAGAGGTACTTTGTATGAAAAATGTGTGTTATTATTATATTAATGTTATATTTTGATGGTCAAAATGTCATAAAATATTATAAATGTTATGAATTTATCAAAAAATAACAATACCAGTAGCAGTAGGTATAATTTGTACACATTTTAATATTTTTTAGAACAATTGTGTACAATTGTACAGGTACCTAAACCATTTTGACAAAAGGTGGGTGGGAATAGAGAATGATAAAATTACTAAAAACGTATTCATATAATTTTACATTGGTAACCGACCATTATTTATCACGACCTTTGAAAAATATATGTGTTAGTTAATCGCGACTTCATAATTGGAGAGGATTTTAATAGATTCATATTAGGTATAATCCGCCGAAGGAACGAGACGGAATTCGATTTTTATTTCTAATGAAAATGCCATAAAAAAAGACGTTATGACGCGAAATATGAGTTTGCGAAAAGCAAATATGTGACACGCGGATTTTACTACTCCGTTAGTCGTCCGTAACGGTACTATCATTGCAATTAAATCTTGTTCCTTGCAATCCGAGTCCTAAAACTACGAATAATATTAGTCTACGATATTTATAGGATAATTGTTGTGCGTGTGTAATTATTGTCAATCGGTTAACATTATGTTTTGATTTTGTATACAATTATCACAGACAAGTGGTCGGTCGAATAACCTCTGATACTATGTGCATTGGTAATAGTATAATATAGTAACAGTATTATGCAAAATCTGAGTGATATAATTCTGACACGGATCCAGAGAGGAGCTTGGCCTCTTAGGAAATATATTATACATTATCAAGTATTTATTTATGTAATGAAAACAGTTCATACGTTTTAAAATCAAACAATTTAAAATATAAATCAAATTGTTAATAGCCATTGTTATCAAACCGTATATAATATAATCAATTATATTGTAAAAATATAATCGCGTTTTTTCTGAAAAATATGTAGCTAACCCATTTCTATAATTTCTATTATCTAGATTCGCGTATGGTTTGCTGGTAATACCTATTGCGTTTTGATTACTAATTGTTTAGAATAGGAATTTTCACTAACATACACATTTATAGAATTGGTCGAACCATATTTTTAAGAGGACGTTATACTCTTATATGTTGTCTAGTCTTACTAACGTACACCGTGGCAAATTTGCGTTCAGCAGAACACATTTTGTGATGTTAGCTTTAATATTAGATTAATTTTGCATATCATCAAATTTAAAGGTAAGAATATTGCTCAGACAGTGTTATATGGTTTAATTGATATTATCAATTTAAAGTGAGTTATAGCTGTGTAAAATACAACAATTTTAAAATGTTCACAACTCACTTTAGAATGATAATATCAATAAAAGCATATGACTGTCTAGATAATATTCTTACCTTTAAATTTAATAATAGGTAAATTTACTCTAATATTAAAGCTAACATCACAAAATGTGTTCTGCTAAACGTAAATTTGCTATAATGTACGTTAGTAGTAAGACGTAGACAATACGTGTGGGTATAATGTCTTCTTAATTTTAATCAATACACAGCTACTCTACGTAGTATACCTATAGATAACGTACGTGTATGTGTTGTTTCAGTCTTACTAACACATGACATACCACTAAAACTTATGTTCAGTAAAGTCCCAATTTTGTGCTATTGATTTAAATATTAGAGTAATTTGACATGTTCCCAAACTTAAAGGTTAGGAGGACCGGCAGGACATCAATCTGTGTTAATCTGTGTTGTAAATTAAAAAGTTCTCATAGTTTGCTTGAAAATTAAAATATTGAAATGTTTGTACTCTAAGTTTTATTATAGATCAATTTCATCTTATATTATATCCAAAAACACAAAATTGAAATTGCTGAACGCAAATTCGCTATATCGTCCGTGTGTAAGACAAATACAACATAAGCGGTTGTCTTCTCAACACGTGACGATGCTGTCAAACTGTCGAAAAAGATCGGCAGTCGCGTCATGATATAATATTTTAGTCATAAATCAATAGAGCGTCTGTGCGTACGACGCTCTACCGATTCGATAAATATCGATAATATAATATGACATTGGTGACCAACCGAGTTTCAAATCGTTTTCTAGCGGCGCGGTCGAACGCAGTTCGCATATTACAGAATATTATATTATTCGTACCGCGGTGGACGTTTGGCCGTATTTGAAACTCGGTGTGGCGAGCGCCGTCTAAAGCGCAAACGTCCGATATAAGGTCCACTTCTGCTGCAGTTGCAGTTTGATAATAAAAATAAAATAAAAATGCTAAAAGCTTTTGGCGTGAGTGTGGGCGAGCGGCGGGTTGCAGTCAACGCCGTGACCGCGGCGATCGTCGGCCCGGAACGCAGGTGGAGCCGGTGGACGGTGTTTGTCCGCAGCGCCCTTGATCGTGAACGTGACGAAGTACCGCCTGTTCTTGTCCAGCTTGTCGGTGGGTAAGTCGATGGCTTGCGCGCAGGGCCCGTTGCCCAACTGCAGTGTGATCGGTCTGGACGGGTCCACGTTGCGCAGGCACCGCGTGGTGGCCCCACCAGATGTGTCCTGGCCCGTCCGGATATCCGGCAGGAAGCGGTGGCGACGGCCGTCGTCTGCCGGTGGTTTCGGCATGCTATGGTGGTCCAACCGGAATTTCGGTACTGAAAAATATGCGAATGACGACGTCGTGTTATGATTTGAATACGATAAATAACGAGGTATACACGCTATGGAGGTAGATCATTGATGCTCGCGGCACTCAATATAAAATAATAAGTCTCCACTTTTGAAAAAATAATACATTATCGATTATTGTTCTTGCAAAGATCAGCCCGAGTAGAAAACATAATGGGGCCCAGAGATCAATTTTTGCTTGGCCCAAGAATATACTAATTTTTAGGACTTTCTTTTTAACAATTTATTGTTGACCTGCCTAACGCTAACAGCATTATGCTACGTGAACAATAAATCGTATAGTGTATACTAACATAATGATACAATAATGGTTGTTCTTACAATGAGCCCTAAGATTTGTTTAACTATTGTACAAATCAAATACATAATTTACCAATCGATTAAAAATTATATTTTTTAAATAAATAACATATCATGCATATCATAAATATTATATAACCTAATAAAATATAAAAATATGTCGGCATAAAAAAATTGAAATTTCAAAATAAAATAAACAATATAATAAATAATAACTAGGGCCCGGATTTAAATACACTTAAAATCGTACAAATATACTTTAAAAAATAGCTAAAAATGCATTTTACCACAAGAATGACCTTAAAATGCCGTATATTTTTTTTATTCAATTTGTAATTTATAAACAAGCTATAATTATTATTTATTATTTTATTAAAAAAAAAAAACTGGAAATTTGAAATGATGACTTGATACTGACACACATATTGTTTTGGGGAAATATTATTCATTCTAAACATACCAAAATCGAAAAATAAAGATTAGAAATGTGTATGCTAAAACCCGATAAACATACAACTTTTCTTGATAAATATCAAGAAAAGTTAATTAATTTTTAGATAATATTTTGAATAGGCTAAATTTTATTGAGTAATGAACAAATATGCATTAAAAACCAATAAAATGACCCAATAATGCTAAAAATGCTCTAAAAAACGTCGAAATATGCAAAAAAGTGCAAAATACAATTTGTAGCTTTGAAATCCTCGTTACATGAAACGAATTATGTACTTAGAAAGCATTGTGCAAGATCAACCAAAAAAATATGCACTTTGCATTGAAATCCGGGCCCTAGTAATAGCTAATGAGTATATTATAAAGATTATTATGATTACTGTCTTTGGTACTAGCGAGTTACCAAACAATTAATTGAAATCCAACGAATCCGAAATGTCTTGATGTTCAATAGATAAAACAATTAAAATGGTAAGTTTATATTGCGATAGTTTTTTTACTTAAATTAATTTACAACTTAAGAAAACTAGTGTGAAAATATATTGCCTTAAAAATGAGTATTTTTGATGGTCTAAAAACTGTTTCTGAACAATTATTTCAGCGTTTAAATATAAGTCACATTCAACTCGTAAATTCATGCCATCTGGCGAGCTGTATCTAAAAATTAAAAATAACATACATGTATGGTATTTACTTTAGATATACTTTATAACCTGCACGTGGCGTGCCTCTGCATTATCGTGCCTCTATTATGCCTCTGCATCGCTATAATATATATGTCGATATACCAGGATAAATATCGCGAACTAATCTTACCAACACCGGTGCTAGAATGCCTAGGCGTTTATCGGGCACGATAAGAAAAAGACTTTATAGTTTATACGAATAAAATAATTAAAAAAATAATTTTTCTTCAGGATAACGTTCACAATTTTTTTTTTCACTTTACATCTTACATGATAGGTTAAAAATTGTATTTTTTAAAGTATAAAACAAGAAGAATTAACAATAAATTATAATGTATTTGTGCCTTATAGATTTAGACAATATATACTTAAATAGGTAGGCTTATGATATTACAAGCAATATGTAGTTGTTACACTGCAGTACTTACGACATTAGTATTTTAATTTTAAATTACAGATTATAATATATTTTTTTATTTTTGTTACATTTTAATTTTTAATCGTACCTTTAAAACAATTCTGAAACATTATTTATTACAATTAAAATAATAATACGAACATATGAAATTATTAACAAATATACAGCCTTTTTAGAAATGTACTTTTATTATTTATACGTCAAAGAGTTATTTTAATATTATGAAGTAAATACTATAAGTATATTTTAGATACAGCTCGTCAGATGGTGTACCTATTTTTATAACGTCACGTATAAAACGCTATTTATATTTAAATACTGAAATATTTACAAAATTAAATTTCCAACAATAATTTTTAGATCACCAACATTTTCTAAAGCACAATATTTTAATTAAAAAAAATCAATTTATTAAGTCGTATAGTTCTTAAGATATACTCCGCTTGGAATACAGACAAATTTGTGTATATTATTTTTATTGCTCCGGGAAAAGTGATAGCTCTTACTGAGTTTTTTTGAATATCATGAAATGATAAACTTAATTATCTATGTAAAACACAAAGTATAAAAAAGTTTTAGAATTTTTAATAAAGATACGGAATTAAACTTCTCGATACTATCCAATCATATTTATTTCATCATAGTATTATACTATGATCTTTAAAAACAGAAATAGATATTTTTATGGTATAATCAATTACGTAGTTATAAGTATAGCTCAGAAGTTGTAAAAGATACATAGCTTTTGTATGTCCTTAATTTATAGCAGACCAAGTTAGTAATCCATTTTATATAATGATGAGCTTAAAAACGAAAATTAAAAATGCATATTTCTTAATTTTCATGTAATTTAAATGCATATTTTGATACGTTTGTTAAAAAATGGTTGATTTTTTCTAATACCTATGATTTTATTATTTTATTTTCAATTATTTAACATGGTTATTTATTGTTGTTGCTATCGACTAGTAATTTAACAACAGCATAAAGTGTATTTAATATTTATCGCACTAAAATAGGTATAATATTATTTTTTGTATAACCCGGTTAATATAATATGAATCTAGCGTTAATTGTAAAGTATTATTGTTTGCTGTTCCATGTGTAACTGTATACTCATATTTTCCTTATCAGTTAAAACTCTTGTGGAAAATGTTGTAAGTTGAAAAATTATCCATGCTCTTTACAATTTGAGTGTTTTTAAAAACTTTAATATGTCGACAATTTGCTTTAAATTTGAAAAATATTAAAGTATAACGACAATTGATTTCGTATTCAACAAAAAGCAAAAATAAGCTAGAATATTTCAAGTAGCAGTATTTTATAAATTTTAAATATAATATTTGACACATGCTAATATATATATATTTAAATGCTTGTACGTGATACATTTTTTACATGCCTTATTTAATATTTTTTTATACGTGTTTTGATGTTTTTAGCTCCTATAGCATTCACAATCCCTTGTTAAACTCTTTAATTTGTCTATTACAACATAAGTTCAGTTTACTAGTTTACTAGATTTACTAAAACACTAATAATATTTAAAAAATATATTCTCTTCTTTTAGGTTTAGGTACTCAAATCATAATTTTACTTCATACTTATTTTTACTGTACTTATATCACTATATATAGATAATTGATTTTTATGACTGATATAAAAAAAACAGCTCATTATAATAGAATAATAGTAATATATATTTGGATTTCAAAATTTTGAAATTATCAGATGAGTATCATGTTTCCTGCAAGCTATTCTTTTTTTAAATTTAATATTCCCTGTAGCGCAAAGCCTTCAATATTACGATGTCTGTGCAACTACCTCTCCCATTCCACTGGTGCTATCAAAAAAACTCTTTTCATCTTATATTAGATAAGTACCTTTTTAGAAATAAACTTAATTGGGTCCGACGGAGAGGGGTGAAATAATAATGATAAATATAAGTAAATTACAAATTAAGTTATAATTTATAATATATATAATCAAATAAACTTTAGTAGATACCAACATTTCAAGAGTGAAGTTTGATATCAGTCCCTAACATAACAAAACATCTGTATATTATTTAAATAAAATTGAGATTCCCTAAGTCAGGTTCAGGTATTCATTTAAGTGTTTTGTTTGAAGTTTAATTATTAATACAAAAACTACAAACAGAAACACATAAACTTTACTCACACTAACTTTACACGCTATGTTGACGATTCCAAAGTTTGATAAAGTTTGTGATGGAAATGTGATGTGTGAACTAATACACCCACAGGTACTTATTTTAGAATGATATCGTTGCATGGAAGTATTAAGTATATATGTATTATTGTGTTTTATCTGCCATTATTATTTATTTATGTCTCGTGTGTAAATTTATGTTCACCCGTTAAAATATGTCTAGAGTAGACGGTTGACGGAAAAACTACAAAATTATAACATCAATACGCCCTTTAAACGGTAACGTAATAAAACGGTCGACCTTCGAAATTGCCCTTCCGTGTGTTTCCGTGCATTAGTCATGTCATACCATGTCGTACGTGATTGCACGTTATTAAATTAATATTATTATTATATTTAAAACGCACGCGTGCAAGTGGTAGCTTCATACTCACTATATGCGGCACAAGGTACACCAGTGTATGCGTGAGTGGCGTGAAAACACCTGTTTGTGCTCCGGATACACGATAGACAATCGTTTGGGTTCTCCAACACTGTTTTTCCGGCGTCGATCCGTCGCAAAGCTCCAGCTAGTTTTTCCACTTCGTCGATCGATTGTACCCTGGGGACCGTGGTTTTGTCGTCGGCCAATGATTGTTTTTGTAATACCAACAGTTGATCTATAAATAATAAAAAATAATGTATGTGTAAAAAAAATCAAGCATAGTTGTTAGTTATACATTATATAATTCAGATTAATGTTATGCTAATATTCAAGGTATAAAATGCATTGTATATAATAAATAATACATAATATGTGCTTTCTACAGTGGAGTGTCGTGGGTGTCTGATAATTTACCATCTATCCATAATTTGTCACAAAATATGTGAAAAAATTAAATATTTTAAAAATGATTTTAATGTAACATTACAGTTAATCAAATGAGACCAATAGCTTATATTTTATGTGCAGTGTTTATAATTCAGATTTTTTCTGTATAAAATAAAATTAGCAGATTATATATCTACAACTAAAATTGTATTAATAAATTATGCTCAAGGCCGGTGATGAATTCGTTCATATATGATAAAAGTAGAAAAAAATGCGTAGGTAAATTTACAAAAATGAATATATAGGTAATTATTAAAACAAAATTACGTAGTTTAAAATGTTGACTTATTGCTAGTTAGGTTTCAATGTAAATTTTAACCATTACTCAATAGCTGATAATAAATATAACTTAACTATCCAAATTTGTAATCAAAAATCGCTATTACTATAAAATAGATTTTTGTACATAATATAAGTGTATTGTAATTTGTAGCGTTTATACTCGAGCAGCAGTGTATACTATCGTCACTCGTTAGTCACCAATCAAAAATACTGTATGCGCGTAAAAATAATTATTAATTGTTAGTTTTGGAAGTATATCAGTGAGATATTATAATATGCTCACTCACACATAATATAATATAATATGATTTTACACAGCTACACAAATATACAATGAACCATTACACTATATAACAAACCGACCCGTCAGCCACAACCCGGCGACCATCATTTAAATAAAATTATCCATATTACATTGTTTATTAAAAGTTATAAATAGAAGTACTGCTGTACAAAGCTAAATTAAATGTATATTTTCTTTATCTTTTATTTTTTATGTTTTATATTTTCTTTATGTAAAAACTTGCATTTATAAGTTTATAACCATTTTATAATATAAGATAAACACAATACATTAATTTTGATAATCATTATTATTTTATTTTAATTTAAAGTTTAAAATTTAAAATTTACATGGTTCGGCCCAGCGGCCTTAGAAAGCCTGGCGGCCAAGACAAGGTATATTTTATTATGCCTGGGGCCCAGTAGGACTTTTCCTACTGTTCCACCTGACCAGTCCGCCTATGTAAGTGTTAAAAATTTGTATTTGGTAAATTGTTTACTAAGTTAATTAATTGGTTTTATTTCACAATAACTTTCTAATTTAACTTTAAAAAAATCAAAAAATAATATATAGATACACTTCTCGACTTCTCATCATATTATTCCTTATCAATCCCTTAAAATTTTTGCAATACACGAATTAAAACATAGCTATTTGTATAAATAATTGGTACCGAATTATTAATTTAATGTAATATTTACTTTATATCTAAATTAACGGGTTTTAAATTATAAAAAAATTCATTTCCAACTCAATTATAGTTGTTATGTTAGAGTAACTTGACTTTAACGGGTTGAAAAAATTACAAATTTGACCAGCTTTGTTTGGTATAGATACGTGTATAATTGTAATATCTCAGCTATAAAACCTTTTTAAAAACATTTAAATTTGATTTAATACTTAATATTTTATACATCACACAAGTATTAATTTACCAATATTAGGTAAGTATGTAGGTACATTTGCGTTTTGCATTTATATAAAAATGTATGCGTCTGAAAGTATATATATTTTAGAACTGTATATTATTTATTTTAAATGTATGATTATTAAAAAAGGTATAAATCCAATATTATAACTTACAAGATGCTGTGGTATGTATGCATCTACATACAATATTTTTAAAGATTTATAAATTTAAAACTAAGTTAATTATAAAAAGAGAATAAAGAATTGTAAATAATTATTATTATTTATTATTATTATTAATACGTTGTTTATATTTCTTTACGCAGGCACACATATGAAATCTTAAGCTGTAAATATAAATATTGAATTGTAGCACTGTATATATGCGCTATGAGTGGTATTGTAATAACCTAGGTAACTATATGAGTACATAAGGCATGACTGTATGAGTGTATGACATGAAACACATTTAACCACGATACGATTCTCAGATACATAGTACTTTCTAACAATAATTACAATATAACTGTATGTATAATATCAAAAATTATATAGATATAGGCACTTATGTAGTTATATACGTGTATAAATCGTTCTGATGTCAATATTAATAACATTGGACTATAACAAAAAGCCAACTTTTGCATGAAACGCTTAAAATGTTTACGCTCACTCAAATATGCTTACACAACTCAATAGACACGCAACACACGCATATTCTATTCAAAATGATTGTGTACTAGGCACTATGTTACATGTAGTGCAACTAAAAATGTATAATAATATTATTGGTAACATTGGAACATTTCAGACTAATTCATATACTTAATAATAAAACGGTTATTATAAGTTGTATTTTTTTTTAATGCATCGTAGTAATAATTGTACAACAACGATTAAACTTACCGTATAAATATTTTTCAAAACGTTTAAACGAAAAAGGTCCGTCATATCTTTTCAATCCAGTAAATAGTCCTGTGCTACCATACTCTTCAACCAGTCGTTTAACCAATACTCGTTCGTCGGATTTTCCCGCTCTGATTTGTAACCGTTTTAATTCAGACAGTTGATAAAAAATCAACCGTTCCAAATTATACCTAAGTGAAAATATACTGTGTATAAGAGATTTATCGCAGTATTTTACTCCTTTAGATTATCTTATAATAATATCTATTTAGATTCAAAATTAATTTTACATTTTTTGTTTTTACATATTGTTTTTAAGTACAACTTACTTTCTACTGCTTAATTGAACAGCTTTTGTTACAGACATAGTGTTTAGATCGGAAGTAGGCGCTAAACTACAGTAATTATTCAAACGAGGAATTCGGCTTTTCATTTTTTCTAAAACGAAACATGATCATAAGAACACAATAATATTAGTTATGTTTATAATTATTGAAATTATTACAGTGCGACCTATATTTTATAACGTACGAGTACAAAGAAACAGTGTGTAACATGCGCATATGATAACAATAGTTTTTATTTTTTTATATTATCCCGTATTTTATTGTATCAATAGATCAATAGATAGAAATGTACTTGTAACTAATTTAGTAATGATATTTCATATTTATACAAGGATTGAACATTGAAAGATGTCCGTTAAAACTTAAAAAGAGGTTACTAATATTGCGAGAAACGTACATCAACGAAGATTTTGCAATATAAAGTATAAATATTATGTAAGAACATTATTATAAAAAAAAAAACCAAAAGGAAGTAGCTTAAGTATAACATGATAACAAGTTTCGAATATACTTATAGTTATCTAGTTGGTTACTATAATACCGGATATTCATTAAACATTTGAATTCAAAGATAAATTATTGTGTAAGAACAGCAATTTTGAGCTGTGATGAGCGGCGTGCTATAGCTTCTATTTCTAAGGATATTTTATAATTTATTTATAATATGACTTTAAGTTATTTATTTTTCTATTAGTAGTACATACGGTATGTTGAATTCATTTTGCTATAAATATCGCATATATTTTACTAATGAATATTAATTATTATAATATTATATCATATTAAATAAGTGTATACACAATATAAAATATATTCTCGTTGCTTATATGTTTTTATTTTTATTTTGTGTATCATAAGTATAATAACAATCTAGAATAAGGACAACTTTAATTTAAATATATATTATGAAGCACTCACTCGAAGTCGACCGTAACGGTTTTCGTCGGCAACAATTAGGACACTCGCAAGGTCTTTCGTCGTCGCGTCCCGAGTCCGGTAGCACACTGAACGCCGTCGGTTCGCCTCCGAAGTTTCGACTTCCGACGACGACTCCCACCCCGACATCGCCGTCGCCGTCGACCGTGGTCGACAGTTGTGGCGTGTCCACACGATCCAATACTTCGACTATGGCCCTGCCACTGTTGGGTTGGCCCGTCGTCGGCATTTTTCCGCCCTCACGGCTCGTCGACCGTGCCACACTTCCTTTTGCCGCTACTGTCGTCGCACCGCTTTTCACTGTTGTCTCGCCGCCTCTCACTGCAGCCTCACCGCCTTTCGACACCGTCGATGTCGCTGCACCACTTTTCGTCACTGACGGGCCATCAGTCGCTACACCACTTTTCGTCACTAAAGAGCCATCAGTCGTCAAGCCACCGATTTCCCGTTCTGCGATCAAGGCCGTCGTCGGACCGTCGTCTCTTTTGTCGTGGTCGTTGTGTGACGTCGCTTCCGGTCCAGTTCCCGAAACCAGCTGCTGGTCAAAGACGTCGTCGCTGTCATTGACTTTTACTTTCTCCGCTGCCTGACCGTCCTTTAACCGGATGCCGTCACGATTAGCGTCTTCGTTTTCCGTGGTTGTTTTTGGTTTCCTGTATAAATGAAACACACTATATTATACTATTATTATATTAAATTGGACGTTAATCGATTATTATTATTATTATACTGCTGTACAATTTAATATATATTAACACGCATTACACATTGTAAAAGCTTGCAAAATCAATTCAATACAGTAAAATTGATCAACTCGGGGCTTATGATTTTACGGCAAAAAACAAAATTCGTAGTTCACGATATAATTGAGTGTATCACACACAATATTGATATCATCCTACGTTCGACTGCATTTAAACATTTTCTTCTTAAGTTTGACACCGTATGATATAAGATCCTACTGTTTTATAGGACATGGCACAGTTATGAAAATAAAAAATAATATTCTTTCATTTTCAAATTTTCATTTCAAACATCTAAATTCATTGGCATAATGCATATTATGCAAATAAAAAACGGGTCGGAGTAAAAGACATTTTTAAAAAGATAACTCACTCGCCGTCCTTGTCGAGTTTTCCGGAAGCTGTAGGATTTGTGCCAACGGGTTTGTCGTTACCACCACCGCCGCCGCCGACCTCGCCAGACGTCGCTTTAGCTGCGACACCGTCTTCGCGTAATTCTTGTTGGTCGGTGGTAGTATTCGCTTTGGCCGCTGCCTTGTCACGTCGATGACGGCCACCACCTCCACCACCATTACCGCCTCGAGTCGCCATCCTGTTACCACGACGCCTATTCCTTAACAAACGTCTGCTGTTACCGCAATGGTCGGCCGCCGCTGCAGCAGCTGAACCGTTTGTCTGTTCTTCGACGCAGCCGCCATCTGCACCGTCACCGTCGCCATCATCAACGTCGTCCTCGTCGTCGTCGTCGTCGTCGTCGTCGTCACAATCGTCGTTGTCGTGGTCGTCGTCATCGTCGTAATCGTAATCGTAATCGTCATCACCGTCGCCGCCGTAACACATATCGTTTTCACTGAAACATTCTTTTTGCTCGTTGGCAACGCACGTCGACTTTTTGCGATGGGCTTTCGGCAGTGTACCGCCGCACGACTTCCTGTCGTCTCGCGACTTTCCGACAGTTTTCGTCAACACGTTCGCCCTTATGTGCACCTGTGTGAATTATAAAACTTACTGCGTATCCAAGCATATTATATAGGTCCGAAGGATCAAGGAAAACTAGTCTAGTAATGTCACCGATAGCATGCTCTACAGATGATGCTCGTGGAGAATATGCGATTTACAGACGAATCATTTGTTTCTGATGCTATTGTTAAATATGTTAAGCAAAACGGACCAGATCATTTTCTTTTCTTTTTTTTATATTTTATAATAGTTTCAATTATTTCTTCATTAAATTTTTCTTAGTACTTTACACTTTTAAAGGTATAATTCATTGGTTCCCAACCTTTTTAGTCGTGCGAATCACCAATTTTGTAAAAAAATCTTTGAGGCCCACTAATGACTAGAAACACATCTATATATACGTATGTATATAATATATATAATATTATTAGGTATATAATTGTATTATCTTAAATATATACTTTAGTAATGTACTAATGTTAAAATTATATGGTCCACGGTCCGTTTTCACGCTGCCGGTGGCCCCCAAGTGAATCGCGGCCCATGGGTTGGAAACCACTGGTATAATGATTATTTAATAATTAATCAACAAATATTACATATGCACATCGAGTAAGACAAAACTCGTCAGTAAATACACTTATTGGATACTAACTAAGAAATTATTTCCTAATATTACGTACCTATTACATGGATACAAAATACTCGAAATAGTATTCCAAAAAAAAACTAATCGAAATTTAAACAACATTACAACAATATTTTTATATTTAAATAAATAGCACCTATTAATATTCAAATTTTACTATTTACCTATTACCTATAATATATATTATATTGCTTTGACAAAATATTTTTATACTACATGCGTTCATTTTTTTATTTAGATTACATTCTACAGAACTACGAGTTGACGAGTTGAATGTATAATGTAAACTATTTGCACCTACACATAGTTTGATTTTAAATATTAAGAATATATCCAATGTTAATTTTGAATTTATCTGGGAACGATGACTGGGTAATTACAATAATATATAATTTCAAAATTCTCCAATTTTTAGGGAATTTATTAAATTTCCCGGTCAATGACATAATTTTCCACATTAACGTTTTTAACCGTAATATAAATATATATATCATATAACTGTATCAACTATGCATAGAATGAAACTTCGATGAGTCGAATATATAAATGATTCATCAATAAATGAACAAGATTGATAACTGCATCAAATTATACAGTTATACATGTTAATAGGTATTCACACACATGTATATTGGTAATTTTCTTACATCATAAAGTTTTTTTTAACATATTTACTATCTAAAGAGTGATTTCAACAATATTAAAATAAATAATAATTTTTATTTACTTGGACAACACGACCCTTCGATACTTTGTTAGATTTCGGGCTTTCAACTTTGCGTGAATTGAGTTGTTTTTTTCGGCCACCACCGTTACGATATTTTCGACTAATCGAATCGGATGAATATGAATTTCTTCGAGATTCAATTCTGAAAAATATTTAATTGGTCATGGATATTGGAACTTAAAGACTGAAATTAATTGATGATTTGTACAATATTATTTTATTATAAACTTAGTATTATATTTATATGTAACTATGTAAGTATACCTATATAATATTATATACGCAGTTTATGACGTGTCTACTACCCATAGAGCGTATAAATAATACAATAAGTAATATAGTTACTAATTAGTAAAGGTAAAAAAATTTTCTCAACTTACTTAACATTGTTAACTTTAATAGCTTAATTGAAATTCCAATTATAGAAGTATAAATGGTATAGTAATAACTAACAAATATAACTAATTAACTCTGACCTATTTAATAACTTTTGTTCTTATATCAATATTTAAAATTGTATCTAATACATGATTTAATTTTTAATTATCATAAAATATAAATTTAAAAAAAATAATTTAATAAAACTTATCACATAGTTAAATAATTGCAATTGTCAGTTATTTCTGGTTACATTCAGATATAACATGGCTAATTAAGTAAAAGTTATACAACTAACCTTTTAGTTTTAACACGTACAGTAGATTGTTGTTTAGACAACGTTTTATTTAACTTGTTAGCTGGTTTACCACCAAAAAGATTTAAAAACTTCGCTAAATGTCTATTGTTTTTTCGTAGAGCTACATCAAGTGGTGTCATTCGTTCTCCTTTGATTTTCATTACGGGATTAATTGATGCTCCATTATCTAAGATAATCTAAATAAATTATTACAGATTAAATTAGAAGTTTCAATAAATATTTATACATCATATGACTGCAAAGTGAAAACTGCTCATAATGTTTAACATATAATCAAAATAAATTGTACATTTTTTAATCGAAATATATATTATAATTTATAATTACTATAGATTACAAAGTAAATATATTTTATATTTTTCACTATATACAAACAGTTTTTTTTTTAAATAACTCAAAATTTTTATTTTGGACAACATATCTTTTGATCATTTTATACTTGGTGAGTACCTTAATAAACACATATAGTTATATATTTTTAAATTAAAACTTTTATTTCAAATTTAAATCTCATAATAAACAGCACATATCCACTTCGTTGGATATACATTAATGCATTACACCAGTGATTAGATTATAGGTTAGGTCGCGCTAGCATGCAATACATAGGTCATGAAAATTTAATAGGGGGTTGACAAAAAATTTAACACTATAAATGATAACATACATTTTTATTAGAATTGATAAAAACAATCATTTTCTATTACTTATGAACAAGGCTAGGATTTGTATAAAATAAAAAATTGTAAAATATGCATTTTATTTACCAAAATATGCAAAAATATGCATTTTAATTTTTATATATACTCATACCTGATAAATTGTATTTTATCTTGGATTTTATATTGACCGACATACTTTTATTAATTATGTTTATCTTCTACGTCAAACTATTCAATCTTTAATCGCATACCTATTCTACCATAGGATTGTATTTATAAAAATAAAATTTATATTTGACAAATAAACTAAGTTTTATACTAAAATCAACAGAGCTAGAATTAAATACGAAATATTAATATTAAATCATAAATATCAGTTACGAAATATACTATAAAATATGCATTTTTCGAATTCTTATAATTGAAATATACAATAATATTAATTTTATTCAATATGTGCATTAATATGCATTTTATCCAAAATATGCAAAAACATGCAAAATAAAAACACCATCATGAAGTGATTCGTGGACATTACTGACAAAATCAACAATCAGAAGTCGCAAAAAAAACATACTGTTGCATACAAATCCTAGCCCTGCTTATGAAATAACCCAATTAAAGTTTAAAAATATGCAATGAAGTACCTAATTGAGCTTTTATCATATAAAAATCGACGTGACCAATTTCAAGAAACTACTTGTAATAAATTTTGGATTGTCATTAAATCTAAATATTCAAAAAAATTAAAACAAGCAATAATGTTTATACTTAAATTTTTCTCAACTTATTTTTGTAAAATTACATTTTTATTATGAAAAAAAATATCAGCCAAGTTGAAAAACATTTTTGAATGACAGTTAAAAATATGAAATCTAATGTGGGAACAGTTATGTCAAATATTCAGGGATAATTTTTTCGTTAAAGTTAAAATTATCGTTTTATTAATTAAAAATAAAAGTTATTACTTATTATTTTGTATTATTTTCTTTTTTAACTTAAATTCGTTAGTGGATTCTTATAAGTTGTGACTTATGAATGTTCTGAAAAATAATTTAAGTAGTGGATTTTAAACAAGGTATATAATTTGTATGGCCATTAATAATTTTAAGTTAAAAAAATTAAGATACGTTAAATGTTAGAATGAATTATATAGGTATATAATACATTAATACGTATAATATGGATAATAAATATTGCCATAAACAGTTGATTATTTTACAATGTTATTTTTCGACACAAATATGTACCTATAATATTTATATATAACGCCGTGTAACGAATTTAATACTTAAATAACAACTATTATTGTTTATTTATTAATTAAAAAAAATAACTAAGCTGAGTTCTTGAAAATTGTTGCTTAATTTGAATATAATTAAACATGATAATCTACAAAGACATAACAAATAACAACCTAGTACAAATTGTTTTCTCGCACGAATTCACAACACTATTTCTTATGTGTCCTTAAGATTAATGCTTCCAAAGTATAATACTTTAAGAATAATTCTTATACGTGGTGATAAATATTATATTATTTATAAAAAAAAAAAAAATGTTATTTATTATTGTTAATTTGGTTTATAGTTCAAATCAACTATCTTAATAATTATAATATGTTAATCAATAATTTATAAGAAATATAATACGTAAATAAAAACAGAGTAGCATTTACCTAGGTACTATAAGTATAATAATACGTTTATATAAATTAGTTTACCTTACTCATTTCCAAATTGTTGTTAAGTGCAGCGATATGCAATGGCCGTTTACCGTCATCATCATAATAGTCTACAGACTCGGGACGCATTGATATCAGCCAAAGGACTAACTCCTTGCGACCCGACCTTACTGCGTCGTGCAATGGATACCCGCCCTTTGAGTTTCGCAGCCATAAATTGGCACCATGTTCAGCTAAAAGTCGGACTGTTTCTAATTGGCCTTTGAATGCACCACAATGCGCTGGCCTTAAATGTAAAAATACACATAGATCCAATTATTGATGTACGCCGGGATAAGAAATGATAATGACTCTACGACTTTAGTGTAAACCTCAATAAAAGTTGAATATTGTTGCATCAAAATAATAATAATAATAATAATAATAATAATGCCGTGTAATAGTTATCGAGTATATTTTAACCACCAATTCTAAATAATATGAGTATATACAACAGAAGTGATGCATGAATAAAAGACATGAAGGGAGACTGAATAATATTTAACTTATTTTAATAACCATTAGGTAACTATAGATAGTGATAAATATTTTATATTATAACGTACACTTTATTAATAAACTATAAATTATAATTTCTATATAATATACTATATATGTGTATCTATGGCTTAACTAATTAATCTGCTTAAATATTTGATTAAAAATGTATTTTAAAACAGCTATAGTAATAACGATATAGTAGATAGTATAGTTCAAACTACTGTGTACTTTAGTAAGTATATTATATTATATTTATTATAAACGATTAAAATATTTTTATTATACTTAAAGAAGATAATTCACTAAGTATGATCATTGATCATCCATGTTTTTTTTCTTTAATAATGCATTTATTTAAATTTTGATTTTTCGAATTTTAAACAATAATCAAATACCACGTATTTCCACGCACTTAGATATTTTTATGCCATTTTTAAACTGTTATTTGTTAATAAAAACTTATTTTTTCCGAATGAAAACCAATGTTTTTTACCACAAATATAATTGTTAAACAAAAAATTATTTTCAAAATGATGATACATTTTAACGAAAAGTTGCTAAATTATAAATGTAATGTGCTAAAGAATAATATTACATGTTAATGAGTTTATCATTATATTTATGGGTGTCATGATAATTTTAAAATGTTAGTAATTAAAATATTACTAGGTATACTAACATTTTATGGTTCTTAAAAATTCCCAAATATATTAACTAATAACTCAGTAATAAGTATATGTATCTATTAGAATGAATATTACATCTATGTTATATTAATTAAAATTTAAAATCATTATGAAAAGTTATTATTCTTAGTAGGTACATAAAGATTAATGATCCAGAAACTACTTATTCAAATTCTAGTTTGAATGCATCAACATTTTCAAAATAATTATATCGAATTTAGAAATATATAAAAATAAGGGTTGTTCTCATTTGGTAAAAACAAGTTTGTGTTGTTACAAAATACTCCTTAAATTAAATAACAAATATAAATATCTAAAAATATTATCAAGAAGTAAACTTAGAATTTCCAAAAATCAGAATTTTAAGTATCTATTTACAGAACGGTATGTGTATTAGTCAGTGGTAGTTTTATCGTTATTTATTAAAAAAAATTCTAAAAACTATTTCACCGCGATTTTGCATAATAAGCGCATAGCTGCAATAGTGATCATCTTACGTTCTTCCTTTGCCGTCCTGTCGGTCGGGATTAGCTCCATGTTCCAATAGAATCTCGGTAGCGTCCGCGTGGCCTAACGTCACGGCATAAAACAGAGCCGAACAACTGTTACTGTCCACCGCGTCGACTTCGCATCCGCACAACGTCAATAATCCGTCTACGCATTCAACGTGTCCTCGACTGGCTGCACAGTGCAACGCTATTCGATAACGACGAACTCTGATTATTGTTTACAAATTGCATTCATCACGGCTAATTACAGTTGACAACCATCGCATTACGATTATAATAATAATATTAATATAGATCGTCGTATTGATAATATGTAAATGTTTAGATTATAATATTATAAACCACCTGTGATTCACTAATGGTGCTGAACCTATTCTTGTATAAACATTTAAACGATTTTTTCGTACATTAATTTTAGTTATTATATATTAGCTCTGCTAGGCGGGTCCCAAGTCAATAATAACAAAAAATTGCTGATTTCACAATAATATTTTTATAATCAGGACGTCACCACTAGGTACTAGGTACTAGAATAGTTTTGTAGATCTAAAAAGTCACTAAATGTTCACTTTAACATTAACACTCAAGATATGAGATTAAAAACAGGATTTTTTTTTTTAATTTCTTCAATCGCGAAGATACAGTTACTTAAACTTTAGGCACATTATGTATAAAAATGAATAACAGTGTAAATAAAATAAATTACTATCAGAATACGTATAGTTGACCGTTTAGAAATACACTGAACACTGAGCATGAAATGTAAATATATCAGAGTACTCTTATGGTCGCGTATACTATGTACACTATCGATCATATTTTTTTCATATCAATTATTTATCTATAAATAGAATAAATAAACAGAAAATTAATCTAATCGGCGATCCTCAAGGGCTTCTAAGTAAATCATACGTCTACGAACACACAACAATAATATTATATTATGATAACAATTTAAAATACATTTAAATTAAACAATTTTAGTTATATTTTAAATTAAATAAAAACGTCGATGCAAAAAATAATATTAAATTATTAATTAATTAAAATATATGTCAAAAAGTATAAAATATGACACATGTATGTTACGATTTAACTGTAAATATATATCAGAGGAACTGCAGATACCCAACTCCTAAGCCCCCGATTTTGTGTACCGATTCGTAAGCAATTACCTGTCAGTCCATCTTTGTCGTGCGATTCTACATTTGCTCCACCGTTCACCAAAGTTATGATAGCATCTGCACTACCTGTACAAATTATATTAAAGCCATTTAATGTAATAATTTAAAACCATAAAGATTTAAAAAAAATACATAGTAAAAAGCACCAAAAATAATAAAATAAGCAAATTATAAAAAAAATTTAATTTTCTTAACAACAGTAAATAGAAATTTAGAATTTTTTCGTTGATACCGCTTATTGGAATACATTTTATGTGACATTACCTTTATAGCTAGTGAGCTATTTTTATTACATACAATTATTCTACAAACAATATGATTAAGTAAATAATAATCGATATCTTCCGAAATTTTACAATAACCGACTTAAATTATAAACTTTTAATTTATAATTTATATTGGTTATAATCCCCCCCCCTTTTTCCTCGAAATCTATTATTGTGTAGGCCGTAAGATATTCACTTGCCCATTCCTGGTTTATTAAACTGAAGGCGAGATAGCGACGTCGTAAATTAATTATAAAATTTGTATTAATAAAATACATATTTAAACGGTTTTGAATTTATCTATTTACAATAATTAATAGTGAAAAGATATAACCGTAGTCACAACAATATTAAAAACTATAGAATAATTTTTTTTAATATAGTTAGGAAAGACATTAAATTATATCTACACAATAAATTTTTATACTAAAACGAATTAATTTCGAGGAGACATGGTGAGATCAGCCAATCCCAAATGTTCCAAAGATTGGCCCAACAGGATTTTTCAAACCAGCTATAAAAAACTTATTATAAACATGAAAATCCCCCCCCCCCCCCCCAATGAAATTACACCACCGCTGATATACTTTGGCGATGACCGTAAATCGTTTATACCCGCGCTGGCCGCCCACAAAATTGGTTGACGTCCGTGTTTGTCGGTCACATGAACATCGGCGCCGAATGACAATAACAACTGTAACACGCGAACACCGGTGTTACGCGCGTCGCCAGAACGACATGCTCCGTTGCCACACATCTGAGCTGCGTAATGGATGGCATATCCGCCGTGAACGTCTGCGGAACTGGTTGTGCCACCGTGGCTGAGCACTAACTCGAGAGCGTCCACGTCGGCGCATACTGTGAACACAATATAAAAACGGACAAGTTATTGTGAGACAATCCGTCAACGGAAACGATCATATAATATTCTAAAATAACTAATCATTTAGGCGGCAGGGAATCGATTTATGACGTGTATAATGCCCCAGTGTCACAGAAATCAATTTTTACCTATATGCCGTATGGCGATTATTAATAATTCATCCGTAGACCACTCCACCAACAATTTTTCTAATACAAACCCCTCGGACCCTATTCAATTTTCCTTTTTAATTAAAATAATGTACTTGTGTTCTTGTATTAAACTTATAAGCTATATTATTTAAATACAAAGTGATAAAATACATCATAGTTCTAGATACCGATTTCAGTGGATTACTATGATATTAAAAAAAGATAAACATAATCAAACATAATAAAGGGATCGGCGCCATTACGATTACTGTATTTTTTCATCTGTATTACAGTAACTTAATTTATTGAATTTCATATTGTACTAATATTGTGATAAAAGTAACATGTGTCTTGTGTGAATACTTTTTCAGTATAATATACCTCCACAAAAGTTCTAATAATAATATCGTAGACTATCATAAATCTCGATAGACTATATATAGTATATATTTTGGTACTCTATAAATCGAGAAAAGCGGTTGATCCTTAATCAAAATGCTTAGTATTCCGTTGCGTGAATACCCCAAAATCGCCACTATCTTCGGCTCCACTAGTATACGCTAAGTCCAATCGGTGAACAAAGTATAAAATATATGTGCAAAGGAACCTGGTGGGCGGTGAATAATGGGCTATCATAAAATATTTGCCTTGACCTAAAATATTAATTTATTGACAAATATTAGAACTATAGATAACTTCAATCAATATATTGACAAACCTTAGAATGATCTACATATGTTTGTAATTTAAAAATACTATTGTAAAATGTTTCAAGTTTTTGTGATTATTAATTAATATTTTTGGTGTTACAATAAAATTACTAAAACCGATCAATGAAAAATTGTTAATTTATGTTTAAGTATACAATTTTGTAAAAAATTACTGAAAGCACTTATATAAAATAAATTATAACTCTATATTTTCAATATTTTTAATTGCTCGATTTTATCAAAAACTAGTGTTGAGTAAATATTTTTGTTTCTCGTCGTTAGTTTTTGACAAATATTAAGAAAAGTACTAGCCTACATATGATTTTCCAATGAATCTACTTGACAACATTTTCTTCAAAATAAATAACTAAAATATTTATTTTTGAAGCTTAATTTTTGCTCCAAAAAGTGTAATTACACACAAAAAACAAAAAAACATTAAATTTTTCGATTTGCAATTACTTTAAGCAATATTTTAACCTCTTACATGGCTTGCATTTGTAATTACATTTAAAAAATAAATTATTTTTAATAAAAAAAAAATTATCGAAGTTATAAAAATTAATTACTGTTTACACTATACACATTGTATATATATTACACACAAATATACAATTTAGAATACATTTGTTGGGCATACTGATAATATATAAGTGTTTTTATTATGTACGTTGTACGTATGAGTATTAGGTACAAGTAAATTTGATAAATTAAATCAAAATAATATTTAAACTATCAATTATTATGACATAATGTTCTTTATTCTTTCAGTTGATATAATCAGTATATAAATATTAACATCAAAATATCTATGAAGCATCTATACAATACACTTATCAATATTTTATAATTATTAATAGTAATAAATAAAGTACAATTAATTGTGTAAACATATATTTTGTAAGTTTTATAATATACAGCTATATGCATATGGTTTTATATTTTTTATTGATACTTTTATTACTTTTTATTATCTTATAAATAGAATATTTCTTAAATTAAATATGTTTTCAATATAAGGGATACCGGTTCATACAGAAAATTCTTAGGAAATATTTTTAAATATTAATTTTAACCTATATAACGGTAAATTACTATGTAGATATATTTTTAAATGAACCTCTACAGGATAATGATACACCACGCAATATATTATAAATTATTTAAAATATATTGATTTTAAACTGACTGGAAAATTAATATTAATATTTATCAGTGACCCAGTAGGTAACAAAGAAGTTTAAAAATGCATCAGACAGTATAGGAATCGTGTATACCTTGTTATTGAGTAGGTTACTGTAGGATGTGTTATATTTGAATTCAATGATAAATCGTTGCGTTCGAAAAACAATTCTAAGTGAAAACGGTCTGTCGCTTGTCAGTATTTATTTCTACGGGTATTTTATTATTTTATTATTTTGATGTTAGTATCGTAATATCGTATGTAAAATAATATTATTTAATTTTATATTACTAGTTATATTATTAAACTCAGTATACCAATTTATCACGTAGACTGGTAAAATAAGTTCATGGTAAAAATCGCTTAAAATTTATCTAAATATTTTGAAAATTGTATGGTATTAAGTAAATAATAATATATATAGTAATTAAAACTTTTCAAGTCCCTATGAATCAAACTTTTATAATTAAAAGAAAGTATAAATAACATACTTAATATACCTAAATAATATTACTTAAAAATTTAAACTTATGTCTATAAAATGATATGCATTTATATTTTTGATGTTTTTAGTTTCTATACAAAAAACTACTGTGATGAGTCTTGTATTAAATTTTAAGGACTCAGGTTTTTAAATTTTAAATGTATTTAATTTTATCTACAAAAGTGGTTTAAAAATGTTTGAATTTTAAGAAATACTGCTCCAAAACTTTAAATATGACGTTAGTCAATTAAAAATACATATCATTGTAAAATTAATACATTTATAACTCCACTCATAATCTAAAAGTTATAAATATTAAAATGGAAAATCTCAAAAAAATAATTACGACAAATATATATGTATATTTAAATCAAGTTTTACTTTGACATTTTGTGTTATATTCACAAAATAAATTTTCAATTAACTAGCTCTGCTATGTTTCTGGCATAAAATAAATAATCGAAAAAAGATCTATAGGCTTTAAATTGATATCAAATAGCAATCAATAGACAAAAATTATTATTTTACAAAATATTATGGTGTTTAAATTAATATATTTTAATAAGAAAAAGTTGTTTATACCTAAACCATTATTGAATTTATATCGTGTATAATTTATACGATTTTTGCCAACGTGTGGTTCTTATATCATAATATGTTCACCAAATATATGTACATTTATTAAAATATTATATTTTTCTCTAAGAGTTTAATAAATTATTTATTATGCACTTGTATCCGTTTATCTACTATTAATGCCGCTAACTTTCTTGTATGAGAATATGAGATAATAAACATAACAAAATAAAAGAATTTGAGAAATATATCAATATCTATAATCATAATAGTGATGATTTCATTGCTATGACAAACTTTTTATTTCTATTCTTACGTGCATTACCTACACTTATGAACACGCAGTTGATAAGTTTGCAGTTTGTTTTTCTAATCCCTTAGTATAGAATATTTATATATTGATGTCGATACAAATTATTAATTGTTGTATCTATGTCCTATAATATAGGACATATTATGTTTAAAAAAGGTATGTATTTTATTATAGTTTTATCGTATTTTAAATAAAAACTTAAAGAAGAATGAATACGAAAGTTTTTATCATAGTCACGCGATTTCTATAAAACAATTCTGGTTCTTCAAGAGAAAATTATTTTTCCCTCTACTTTTATGGTCGATTTATTATTAGTTATATGTTTGTTATACTGATTTTTTATTTCAAATAAATAGATAAGTATTAACATAAATATCAACTAAACTTGATATAAGTACCTAAGTGGCATGTAATATATAAAATATATATTTAGCAAATAATATATGAATATATATAATCATTGCTCATAAGTTAGTTGTTTTTCGACGAATTTATAAATTTACAGAGCCGTATTTTAAGTTATGACGACCTAATAAATGTTATAATGCCATTCAAATTATTTGAACCTCCTTAAATAAATATGTCAGCAACAATAACTATTTGTATAAAACAAGTTTGCGAAAACTAAATAAACACTCAAAATTTGATATATTTTAAGCACTTATATTAAATATTAGGTACCTAAACTTCAAATCATTAGATTTCTTGGTTATAAAATAATTTTGTGTAATTTATTTACAAACCTTATAGAAATAACAAATACCCTTTTTACATTTTTTTTTCAATTTTTTTTCTAGAAGCTACACTACTTATATTCTTTGATTATTCTGTTTAATATGCTATTGTTTTTATAACATGTTAAAAAATATCAGATTGTATCACCCGGGGTCCAAATAGTAAATACAACGATCAATAGTTTTACTTAGCCATAAATAACACACTTAGATAAGTTAACTTATCGCAAAAAAAATACGTGTATACAACTTAATCCCTAAAATGAAATGTACAATTTCAATTTTCGAGAATACATAGCTGCAGTAGGTTGTTGCCATATCACCAGCTATATTACTATTGTATTGTTTATATTCGTAGATAAAAAATATATGCAATCATATTATACCAGGCCCCGGTGTTCAAAAAATTTGGAAACTCTTGATTACTGTATGCATATTTTAATACCTACATGAAGCAACAACAAATAGCACTATTATAAATTTATAACGTGAAATATTTAAAAACCTAATTAATTATATTATATTATCGTTTATTAGTTCAAATTAGTCTAATCACCGTTTCCAAAGTTATTGAACATTATACTGAACATTACGTATTATTAATGTCTGCAGTGAATATGGGTCCGTTTTATAAAATTGTTTTATGATCACCGCTCTCTTTATCATACCTTTCACTACCTTCATAAATCTCCTATACAAAGTGGTTTGATGCATTTAACCAATGCGGACCTTCACCCTATAAATTTGTTCATTTACTATACTAATAATTACAGTAAATATGAAGATTATTTTATAAATAAATATACATAATATTATGAAACTTATAATGATTATTTATCAACAATGAAAGTAATAATACTATTAGTTGGTTAATGTTTAAGATACCATAATATTATATACCTGTCGCCCAGTGTACAGTCGAATGACCTTCAGCATCTCTTTTATTTGGGTCCGCCTGTCCAGACACAAGCAGAAATCGAACTAACGGTAAATTACCAGCGATTACAGCCAAATGTAGGGCCGTATGACCATCGTCGTCTGGTATATCGACTATAGATGGATCAGCTTCTAGAAGAAGTTTAGCGCAGTCTGCATCTTCCTCGTCATTTTCGGCACAATAATGCAACGCTGTCTTAAAAACACTATCTCGTTCTGTTACTGCCAATGGCTGTTCACAAAAAAAATTAATTAAACCTAAATTAAAAATTAGTTTCTGCATCAGCAGTCTTACACTTTAGCACATTTACTACATTTTAATCGTGTATGATTGTTACATAGTTTTTGTTGACGATTAAAATTATTAATATAATAGTATTACATAATTCATAAATGTATAATAATACAATAAAATGTATTATTTACTTTTTCTTCTAGAATAAGTTTGACTTGTTCGGATCGTCCGTACATACATGCTTTCATTAAAGGCGTTAGGCATTTTTCATTGAAAGTGTGTGATGGGGATCCATCAAAATATACTCGCTTTCGAAATTCAGTTGTAGTAGTGGTCCGTAATGTAGTCATTATGAAATCGTATTATATCCAACCTTAAACAGATTTTTGTTTAAATTTAAAAATACAACTAGTATATCTATGTTCTAGGTTATGAGATATTGGTAATTTTAATATTTTTTAATTAATAACTTATTTAAAAAAGATTTTACTTTTTATTATATGTATGCATAGAATTAATATCATAATAAATTAATAACGAACTTGATTTAAACTTAATTAAAATCAAGATTTTATTTTATTTATCTTTTAGAATTTGTTGTTATTTGAGATATTATATTGTATTAGTGTGTAATATATGTTTGTTAATTGTTTTATAAATTATACGAAATAAATAAATAAGACATCATAATACTAATTCCAAATTGTCACATATATATATTCAAGATATATAAAACATTGTTTACCTCCAAAATAAGTACCAACAATATATATTATACGATTAGGTATATTATATAATTATTATATTTTGAGTAGTTTAAAATATTGCAATAATTTATTATTAAATGGTGATCATTTTTTTTTAAGTGTGTATAACCACATAAGATTAAAATATAGAATTATACTAATTTTTACAGACTTAGTGGAGTCAGCTCAGGAATTGACTAGCACATTTTTAACTAACTATTTTAATTTAAAGATCATCAATTAGATTTTTGAAATCTACCATAATTTATGATATTACACTTTTAAAATAAATTAGCATAATTTTCAAAATATTTTACTGTTTTTAAGCTATTTATAAACTTTAAAAATTTTTTATCAATAAAATATTATTCGTTTGATAAAAACCTTGAAAATTGAATAGAAGGTTAATCATAATAAGTTTTTATTACTAGAAATTAAAAAAAAAAAAGGTTAGTGTACAATTACAAACATTTTTATAAACGTTTAAAATTTTAATAAATTGTTATCAAAATGGCAAAAATTAGTAAATTACTACATTGTAGTTAAAAATGCATTGTCACGTCATTTGGACGCGGTAAATTTGATGCATAAAATTAAAATTGTGTTTTAATTGTGATTAGATTAAAAATATAAAAATATTATTACTATTTATACAATTTTAAATTGTAAGCAATACCTATCAATAATTCATCGGTTGAAAGTTTTGTATATTTCTGGCTATAATATTATGTAGTATTATTCTTAATAAATCATTATACATATTTATTTTTCTTTTTATTTATTTGTATGTATCACATATCCGACGGGTAATTAAAAAAAAATTGTAATTTAGCTATGATATCTTTTTAGTACATTTATGAATTTTCAAATGAATAGTTTTACATCATTTTTTACGATACGAACTGCAATAGAAATAAACGTGATGTAATCGAGATTTTTCAATGATACAATTTTATATTATTAATAATGTATACGAAAATAAAACAAAAATGTGCCGAATTGACATTCGTCAACATGTAGTTGCGTCAAATTTGCATGTATCAAAAGTAATATACGAATATTACTATATCATATTATTATATGCGTCTTCCAATTCTACTGCATAAAAATGACGTATACTAAAAATTGCATAAGATTTAATTGAAATTAAATACAAGACTGTTTTTATAAGTGTTCAACCTATATTAAAAAAAATTACTTTCGGAAAGTATAATACATTTTTTAAATGCGTTTAAATTCAAATTTAGATAAAATTACTTATTTAAATACAGTGGCGTCTCATTTGGACCGCGCAGAATATATATTTGCATATGTATTTAAAATCCAATATTGTAGTAATTTTGACCACTTTATAAATTGATTGGCTTGAATAATTAATAGTGGCTTGCGTTTAAAGTGGTCTGCTAAAAAAATAAAAATTGAAATGATGTCACTGTTTAAACAATGAATAACGATGTTCAACATTTTTTTATAGTTTAAAATCAAATCAGTATTTGTGGGAAATTAAAACTTTTTAACTATATTTTGAAATTTACTTTATGTAATGACAAAATCCGTATGTAGATTATTTTAAGATATTATCTTTTCATGCCATGAAACTATTTACGCTGTTTTACACTTTTATGGTAATGTGATATTGATTCAAAAGTTAATAATAATATAATTATAATATAGTATAAATATATATATTATTATTAAATACTAATAATAATAAAATTCAATGTTATGGCGAAAATTAAATCTACCTACCGTAATACTAATAGCAAAATAAATTACTTTAATAGCAATATCAAGAAACATCATATAATGTATTAAGTGAAATAAGTTGATAGATTGTCTCCGCTCAAAATAATTTTTCGTATATAATGATTTATCATTGAATTAAAATTTAACACATCCATTTCGGTGACCTACTAAATACTTTAGTATCGTATTAAGAACTCCTACCACTTATTTTAATATTAGTAACATTTTAATTATGCCTATAAATTATAATAATTCTGCGAACTGATTACTCAACGGGGGTAACAAAAAATGCACTGACACAACCCTTTTGATCCAAAGACGGAACATGGAATTCTCACTGGACTAACAGTAGACAACAGTTTAACAATTAATTTAGAAGAACATCGTGTAATTCTAATAATATTCTAAAAAATCTTATGCTTGTATGTAAGCAAAACATATTTCTTTCTTTTTAATTAAAACTGTTTTTTTTTTGTGTTAAAGTGTTACCTAAAATTTGAGTGCCATACTTAATACGCATTTAAGATTCAACAACTGGTGTAAAATTAATAATTTTATAATATAATTATAGAAAAATTATTCTATTAAAATTAATAATACACTGCTATTCAATATTTTATACGATATACCAGTGTTTTAAATTAACTTACTAGCTGTATATATTACAGTTTATAATACTCGTAAACTTAAGAAAGTACGCAGTTTATAACCAAAAAAAATTGTCAATTAATTACAAAAAAATATATTTTATAAACTTCTCTATTTACAAAGACAAAAAAAGTTTTGATAAATTAACAATATATTTTTAGTATGATTGAAAATAATAATTTATGTAGTGTTAAAACATTTCAAAAACTTTATTGAGGGTCTTTTATAATAGAGAATTTTTTGAATATTAATAGTATATGAAAAAAGCATTAGGTCAAAAATTCGTCGACTAGTATAAGTATTGGAGGGACACTAGGTCCCACATTTCCGAATCAATTATTTTTCGTTTAAAATAAATATGTACTATAGAACGAGAAATCTTAAAAATAATATTTATAAATTACAATAATTATTAACTATTATGTCTATAAAATAATATTATTTACAGTCCATTCATATGAATTTATTGTAAAATTTATATTAATATATATATATATATAATTCTATCATTTTTATTCATTATAAATATTGTTGTTATTTTTTCTTCCTTTAATATTGTACAAGAGTCAAGAATGATAATATGTACTAATATACTAATATAATAATTTAACTCCCTATCATCATCACAAGCAATGCTACGTAAGTAGTATTATTATAATGTCAATAAAAATCATTAAAAAAAAACAAAAATAGTACAGACATTTGTTGAGAGAAACGTAGTAAATCTCGTTTGGTGAAAATGAGTTCTGGTGTTAACGGGTAGATACTATTTGATTTATAACCTAACCAAACCTTTATCGTCATTTTTAATGTTTTTAATAATTATATTTTTTACTATTTTTAAGTTATTAATACCTATCCTATTTCTATCCATTATGAGTATAATATTTAATTATTTACATAATTAATAACAAATTCATTAACACTCGATATTACCTTACTATATATATATAAATGCACAAATATAAGATATATCTTAATACAAACTTATACATTATTACCAAACTGATACGGCGGTACATATTTCCATATTGGTTAGGTACACAACTTATTGGAACCTATATATCACCAATGCCAATTCCGTTCAATTAATGAGACGAAATAAATGCTATTATGGATAAGACAAAATACTTAGGTCAAGAATTTTATCACAAACGTCTAAAGATTTAACTCTGCTGAACTCTAATGGCTAATATGTATACGTTATAGGCGTTTGAGAAGTATTTGATAGTGCTTTTAATTAAAATAAATTCTTGGTTGTATTAAAAAAATTATATATATTATTGACAACCATCGAAAACTTAAAGTACAATAATAAGTGTGTAACGATTATTTTTTTATAAATAATTATATTTTAAATACAATTTTTTTTTTTTTAATAATTACCTATCAAAATACTGTATTATAGTTTAAATATATTAAATATTTTGTATTAATAATTTTTACTCTTTTAAGCTTCTTTTCATCTTAACATTAGTTATGTTTATTAGATATACCTTAGGTTTGTTGTCACAGAAAATGAAAAAATATAAATATTTATCAATAACGATTGCATTTTTATAAAGCGAAACCATTGAAAAAATTATTGACTGAAAAGTAATAAACAAAATGGAGTATTTATTTGCAAATGCTATACATACATTCTGGAATATTTATTATATGGACATACTATGGTCTATGACCTTGTCACATGATTATTTGGAAATCGATTATGCACGCAAAAGTTTAGCGTTAATTTTATTCGGACACACAATTACGCGGTATAGTAGACGTTAACCGATGTCTTGAGGTCGAGGTCGAGTGTTTTCGACCCAATTACTATTATAGTAATATTCGGCCAGCCAAAGGTCAATCTTTTTGATTACCATATAATTCGCGTGTAAAAAGACCAAATGCTTGTGGTTGTGATGTTATCCTAAATGGCTAGTTTTGTTACAATATCTTATGTAACATTAACCTGATTTTATTATCGCCTACTTTAGACATTTTCTAGTAATAAAAAGTCTATGCTTTTTTATCAGTTGACCTCATTGTGCCACAAAATGGACGCCCTACTGAGTCACAATAGTATAATATAATAGCCAGTTTAATAGTTATTTTTACAACTATAGTATTGTTTATTATTAGACAAAAAAAGTTATATTTCAAACGAATCTTAAAAATAAGGTAATGATTTGAACAGTGTAATGAATCATTTCATTAAAATTAATTCCAGTAAAAATGTATTTTTAAAATAAATTCTTATAATAATTGTAAAATATATACTGAAAACTAAAAACTACAGCTAGCTATATCACATATTTTGCTTAAGAAAATATATAAACTTATAAAACGTAAATATTTGTTTAAAACATACTTTTTTATAAGCCAAATTAGGTAATATCATAAAACTAAAGTTCTAATTTGATTTTTTCCATTCACCAATATCAATAAATTTAATAAATTTGTATAATTATATCAAACTTAAGTTAAACCAGAAACTTTTCATAAAAATCCATACAACATATCGATAATTTTTACACAAATAATTCGTTCAAATTATATTGAATCAATCTTACAATATATCAGTTTCTTCATTGTTCATAAAATGTATTTATACCAGTTATTATAATTTATAATAACTACTCTTCTCACTAATAAAAAAGATAAGAATATGATTTACAAAATGAATTATAAAAAATATATATACCTATGTACATTGATTTTATACTAGTATACTACCTATATAAGATACATGATAAATAATATGCAATACATCGAGGATGACAATTAAATATGTATTCAAAAAGTTAAGTTTTATATAGCAAGTTATCCACCTATTGTTTTATAAAAGTAATTTCGAAATTGACGAATACATTTTTAATTTTCTCCATGAAATACAATTATTAATCAGTTAATTAATTTTAAATTTATGTAGTCACGTTAAGCCAATTTAATTCTCATATATAAATCCAATTGATTTAAAATACATCTAGTTTTTTAAATATCATTGTTTTTATATAAAAATAACCAAAAATATGTAAATATGTTGTATATAAGGATAGGTCACTTACCTATTCTGAACACAAAAACACCAAATTATAGACAACGTATCGTGATGTTTAATGAACTATTTTCGGATTTCAATAGGAATTATAAAAAATTTTATGAATACAAATTATATACATTTTTATTGATAATAACTATCTCACCCAAACAAATACATATATTAGTAGATTCTTGTTATGTTGAATCTTGGCAGAAAAAAATCAGGATATTGAAAAATTCGAGACATGAATTTTTAACAAATTGTATATAAAAACAATAAAATATATAATAAATAAAAAAAAAAAATCTGTCATTAAAATTTATTTTTTATTACTTCTGACTTCCACGATTTCTTCCAAATTGAATAATGCAAAAAAGTGCCATTTTTCTTACCTATAGTAGTCCCAACAATCTTAATGTTTTTAAAGCGTATTTAACTTGTTGAATTGTAACTATTGAACTTTGTCTTCATTCTCACTAGGATTTTCGATTGTTTGTGGATAAAATTTCGTTATTTGTCTATGTTCACAAAATAATACTTGTGTACACGACATAACAAAAAATAATTAAATTTTATATCGAGTTATCGAAAGTAAAACGTTATTGAGTGTAATGGTAGTTTCATGGGATCTCAATTCAGTTCATGACAGCGGTGTTCAACATAACAAAAATCTGAAGATTTTACTGTATTTTAAATCTCTCAAAAATAACACAACCAAACAACCAGTTAGACGTTAAAATTTAATAATCAATAATTAATAACATATATTATTATAGTGGGATTCTATTTTTATTTTCCATGAATTCCTCTTATTTACCTATGTATTATTTTTACTATATATATATATATTATATATTATTATTATTTTTGTGTATTTATACTTTGATTCATTAAAATTTGGTTTTATAATACTTTGGCATTTTGGCAGACATCATAAAAAATAAATTTTTTTTAGTGAAAATGATTTTTAACTAAGTTGAGATATATTATTTTTCTATTTAATTTATTACTTTTCTAAGTTAAAGAAAAAAATTAATTTTCAACATTAAATTTAGCTTACATTTGCCTATATTAACTTAATTTAATTAATCAAAAAATGAACTTATAACTTTCTCTGCCTCACTACATATAGGCACCATGAATAAGTATACAGGCTAGGCAGTACGTAGTATTTTAAATATATTTCATTAAATACTTTTTCTTGTAACATATAGATATTACTTTACAGGTAACATTCTCAGTTTTTATTTAATTGATAAGGTACCTTATACTTTTTAGGACATTATTTGTACCTATATTAAAATTTCTCACAACTATTATAAAAATAAGAAAAATTTTTAAATTACCTAATTGTTGTTATAATGCTTAAATTAGTAGACCTGTTTTTATTATAATATTAGAAGTATTAATATATCACATATAATTTAACTATGCATAATATTTTTTATTAACATAATAAAACAATTAAATAACTTAAAGTTTTGAAGTATTATTTGAACTATTATTTTTTTTGTAGGAAATCTAATACTTGTGACTTGTGAGTATTAAAAAGAGTCTTAAAGTAATAATTCGAAGACGTAAAGTAAAAACACGAACATTCATAATAAACGATAACAAAATTAGTTAAACGTGTTTAAAAACTGTTTTAACAATTAAAAAAAATCATTTTTGGATAGGAAAAATACCGATAATTTGTATAATTACAAAATATTTAGTTCTTCGTTTTTTAAATTTTACAAAAATAAAAATGAAACATTTAAGTACATAGGTAAATAATTTAATAAAATTTTCAAAGCTTAAATTCTTCTTTATTACATATAAAGTCCTATTCATGATAAAGGAGAATTTACTTATTATGCAATTAAACATTTATGTACCTTTATTATTTTTCTGCCTGTGTAACACAGAATCACAGAAAATTACAAAATACTGTAATAATTATGACTTATAAATAGATTGTAGAATATATCCTATAAGCTACGGATATTTTTATATAATAAAAATAATTAAGTTTCCCAATTACTTTTACAGTAATACCTTAGCATACAATACATAATAACATTTATAATTTACTAATAATTTGCTGAATATCAATGTATCGTAAATCGCAATATAATATATATTTATGCCCGATTGCACTAACCTCGTCATTATCTATTGATAAATTATTTTTTCCTGTGTCAAAATTATTTTAATCAATATAAAATATACTTAAAATCTGAATTCACTCAACAATAAAAATGTACTATCACTAGCTTAAAAACATATAATAAGTATTTAAAATATAATAATTTATTTCGAAATTATTATTAATAACGATCTACAAATCGAACTACTTACTGTGTTTTATCTACTGCTTTAATATTTTATGTTGATTTTATATATTTTAAATACAATAACCCACAACAGTTTTTAGTAAATATTATGTAAAATATTAACAATATATTAGATAAATTTTACAGTTTAAAACTTTAAAAAAAATGTCTTATTAGTAATTTAAAAATTTGTTATTAAAATTGTCTTTAGATATTTAATCAATGGAAAAATTAAAAAATGGTAAACTTATATCAAAATGTAGATACTTGATAAATTTTTTCTAAATAGTGAGTTTTAAATTTTAATATATTTTTCCATAAAATAAGATCGTAACTTATTTTTAAAAAAGAAAAACAAGAAATTTGAATAAAGAACTTTTTATATATAAATGGGTAAATTTATAAAATACCTCACGATTTTTAATTTTTAATCAAGAGCTGATAGATTTATTTCTCAACTTATTTTATATAACAGATATCTACTATGAAAATCATTTGGCTGTCATTAAATGATAAGCAGAAAAAAATAATAGGAAAAAGGTGTATTAACTCATTGAGTTATATTCTACGTGTTTATCGCGTGAAAGGTGGAGCCGCGCCAAAACTTGTCTGTGGTCGACGTCGATCGACTACGTGTCGACACTGAACCCTACTGAATAAAATTATTTTCTGTTTAATCATCATTTACCAAGGGTATATAACACTACATTAATTTGAGTAATTAATTCAGTACTCAGTTGAGAGTAAAATTTTACAGAATTACTTAAACTATTTTTTATTTATTTATAGATATGTATAATATATGTAATATATTTCCTTATTAAATACCTAAAACCTCATTGCTTAACTACCGATGAATACGTTTCAAAAAATAAGAAGAAAATACGAGCATTATATTCATAATACATATTTTATAAATAAAATTAACAATACACGGGTAAATAACTATATGTCTTCATCTTCATCCGTTCATCCAATCTATTAAGTTCTACAAATTATCAAACTTAAATTTTTTACTGTTATACATATTTTCTGATTAAATGTGTCTAAATTTTTATTTTATTCTTATAATCAAATTGGCATTTTATATTTACATATAAATATCAAGTGAACATGAATTTTTACAATAAACTCATGTGTTGTATTTTATGTTTGCAAATATTATTTTATTATCTATAACAATTAGGATTGGAAGGGTTGCAAAAATATCTATCTTCTGGTATGGATTTAATGTTTATTCTAACTGGTTTTTGCGACATCCGCAATTAATGCACTTTTAGTCTAAAGACGTCCCTACATTATAGATATACTCGTATATAATATTAAACATATTAACATGGATAAAATATACTTTATGTGTCAGATCCTCATATTGCATATTAATACGATCTGGATATTACCAGGAGCGAATAGTGTCCATGACCTTAAAACTTTACTAAAAATAATACGTCTAGTCTTTAAAAAAAGTTTTCCATTATTTTATTTGGTAAAACAAATATTGATTTTCACACCGTTATAAATTGTTTTCCTTCTGAGTCTGGGTAAAAGAATCATTTTTGTGGTTTGTGAACGAGGCGAGCTGCTTTTTTTTGGTGAAGCACTTGTACTTGTGTAATTTAAAAGTGAGATCTTTTAAATATTTTCCCCCATAACAAATAAATCTATAAAATATCTATCCCCATATACTGGTGCATTCCTCTTAAATGTTAAACAAATATAATAAGTATGTCGACCAATAATCGAAATACGGTGCCAAGTGAAATATTACGTACCTCCGACAAATGACCAACATCAGCTGATTGTTTGTATATTATGTTGCATGCAAACGGCAAGACGTTTGCTTACCGATGGCACATGACCGACTGCGGCTTAAGCTCGCTGGCTGTATTCTAATGTCTTTGCAAGCGTTTTGTCGAAACGGTCTAAGCTGCGTGTCGTCAAGACAACCCAAACACACGAACGAGGAACGAAACACGATATATTATTATTATTATTATTATTATTATTATTGTGTGCGATATCCGTTTAAAATCACCATCGACGTTTGGCAAAGCGTATACCTAAATGTGTAGGTATATGGTTTCGGAATACGCGATATTGCAATTAAAATATAGTGCCTGCATTAATGTATTATTAAATATTAATAGTATATTATTTATGACTATATTATAATTGCACTGTTTTATTATAATGTTGGCCCGACGTTAAGTTTAGTTTTGATGTCCGAATACAAATCTTATACCCATAACAAGGCCGTAACTGAAATAAATTTCCTGCGGGGGGAAGGGGTTACGATATTTTTTTTTTAATAACACTTATTGAAAATATAAAAGTATTCTCAACCAATAACTAATATTATTATTTAGTATTAACTGCTAAAATTGTTGTTCTTTTCAACAAATTTTGGTAGGTCCCGACATCAGCTACACTTTACTCTTATAGGAGTACTATGGGCTATGGCCTTGTTGAAAGACGAATATACATAGTTTAATATATGTTAAAATTTAACTTATCAAAAAGGAGTCTAGTAACAGTGTTAATAAATAGTTATCAGTTATCATCAATTGTGAAATATTACACTGACTTACCGCTAATCTATTTTAAAATACGCCTATCAAATAATATAATTAAATCTCGACTTATCTTCTATTTTGGAATTTTGGATATAATATTATTTATTAAGTATATTACTCATATTTAGTATTGTCACGTTCATTATTATTCTCTACAGATTGTTTCTTACAACTTACATTCATTGATCATCAATACTTTTTCACTAGATAAGTACAGAAAATTTTTTGGAGAAAATTATACTCCTAATGAAGAATAAATAAAAAATACGGTTAAAAAGTGATTCGATGAGTAGGTAAAGCATGCGTTCATTGCTATACTGACATCTGCCAGTGTCAAACTGGCATACAAAAGTACACAGATAGCGATTATGTATAAAAATAATACAATTAATTACAAAATATTGTTACCATATGTAATAATGTAATGTAATTATGTAAATATATGCACATTTTATTATGTTACCTAGAAACTGGTAGACGGCTTGTTATAAAATTACCTACCGCTCTTGATCCAAAAATTTGAAGGTGTATACGTAATATACACTCTTTATTTACTACGAGTATCAGGCGGTTAACTAATTTTATATAATTATATATAGGTAGATAATAAATGAAAAATTTGATTTATGAAGTATAATAAAATAGAAAAAAAGTGGCAATCGCCATCCCCCTCCCATGTTATTTTTTCCTTCAAATGTTCTTAATTTATATCACCTACTTAGTAATTTGTGTGTTTATAATATATATATATTCCATACATTATGGAAAGTTCGTCCCTACTATAAAAGGATCTAAGAACGCCACTGGTATCAATTTGTCACTTACCTACATGTAAAAAAAAATGTACTATTTGTATAGTTTAGGACTTCGAAACATTATTTTTAACATTAAAAGTATTTATAAAATTGAAATAGGAAATATGATTTTAAGATTTCGGTTAATAAAAATGAAATGATATACTGACAAATTGTTATATTTGTAGAGATATCACTAAAAAATTGTATGGTGTTGCAAATTACATTTTAACTATTAAATACTTCTATCCACCCACACATTTTGCGTTCATTTGAATATGACTAAGGTCTTTAAATAAAAAAAATTAAACTAAAGGTTAATTATAGTTAACAAAATCGTTAAAATAAAGAAAATATTCAATTACCTGTTGATATACAATATCGTCACTATTCCAATTACAAAAATGATACAATATTACTACATATAAAAAATTTTCATCATAATATTTAAATTTATCATAAATTAGAATCATTTTTGTAGCTATTGGTCACAGATTAACTACATTAAATTAAAAAAGTTGAGATAAGACATATTTGAAACTTAACCAACATACTATGAATTATTCTGTTCTTTGAAGAGAATAGAAAATGAATTAAGGAGTATAGAAAATTATATTAAATTTATAATGATTGGACAACAGTTCAGTAGCTGAAAATAAATATTTTATTAGTTAAAACACAACACAGGTTGAATGAGACAGGTACCAGTATTCAGTAATAATTGCAATAACATTATTACTTTTTAAAACATAATCACAAAAATAACTATATACCATAAAATATTTTAAAATACATTTACAATAAGCTAGATTAGCATTTAGCTAAGTACAATAATTATCATTTATCAATTACACGACAATTAATTTTTATGTTCAATTATTAGAATATGTAATCATTCTATTTCATGTCATCAAAATAATAAATATTTTCACTAAATTTCAATTAAAATAAATAAATAAATTCGATAGTTTAAATTAAAATATACGAATTTATTATCTATACATCATTACTGTATAAAACATAAATATTACAATATAATATAATAGTACATAGTATAGGTAAGAGATTTTATTACCGTTCTATTATTTTACACTAAACATTTTTAAACAATTTATGTTGTTTTTATTTTGCATACTACATTCAAACAATAAAATATTCAGTGCTTGAAAATTACAAGTTTGGCAAAAAATTCCAAAAACAGAATTCTATTATTAAGAAAATAACATGAATTACAACTTTTCTTGCGTAAAATAAGATTTTGTCAATTATTAACCCTTCCCAAATTTTTTTTTTTTAAAGTTTTCTTGAATCAATAGTTACATAGTATAAACAGATTATCATTGTATAATATCTATGATATTTACATATTAAAATATTGTAGTTATTATTAACAACAACTAAGAATTAACTGGACTAAATTAAATTTATAATAAAATATTCGGTATGTTCCATGATTTTATATTAACATAAAAAAATATAGTTATTAATCCTAGTAACTATGGGTAGATCTTATGATTAAAAAATAATCACTTAGAAATTTAAATTTTCAATAATAATTTAACCTATTTTTGACACAAAATATGAATTAAATCTACACAAACATTTTCAGTTTTAAAAATAGTAACCAAGAATACACAAGAAAAAAATCTATAATATTAACAATAAAATTGATCTATTTATTTAATATTATAAAGTTTATAAAGTTACTTTTGATATTCAAGTCATTGATTATTATTTTTTTTGAAGAAATATTATTTTTATGGAGCAATTAAATTAATTCATTCACTGAGTATTGAATATCAAAAGAAAAATGTTCTTTTTAAACAATAAGTTATAGGAATAGAAACAAATTTGTTTTTTAAAGCAACTTTTCAAGCACTGGAAATATAAATATTTATCTGTTAGGTATGTATGGTCAAAATATAATTTTTTCGTTTGAAAAAAATTTAGAATTGCTTTATTGCACGAAAAAAAGATTTGTGTAAATATATATCATAATAATAATCTCTATAATAATGATAATTAATAATAAAACTAATTATAATAATACAATTAACATGTGTTTTTGAAAATAATTTATCAATATAATGCCTATTATTTCTTTACACACTCAAAAAAAAAATATATATACAATTTGAAAGAATGACTGCAAATGCTAAAAAAACAATAATAATAAAATTATGAAGATAAAATACGAATCAATCGTAGAGAAAATGTACTAAAAGCATTTATTATTAACATCTATAAGATTAACGTTTTCAAACTGTTTTAAAAGCCTATAGATATTAATAATAGTACCACAATTGATTTGAATTATTTTCAGCAATTTGCAGTCTTGAAATATCACACCAGCTTACACACCAAATAATTAAAATATATTAACTGTGCAATTAAATTTATTATATACACATTTTGTATTAATACTATAGTAAAATTGTACTTTAAAACATTGTTTTATCAATACCGAAAGAAAATACATATTTAAAAATGAATATATAATATTTTAGTTGCACCACTTTTTAAAAATATATCTCAATAATTGAATCAACACGTTTATGAAAACTATTAATTATTTACTTAAGTTGATTAAAACCTTACCTATGTAATAAAAATAAATTTAATAATAAAAAAAAAACCTTACAATATTCCACATAAAATATAATCAAAACTAAAGATTTAAGTATTGATATAAGGGTTGCCATTTATCCCAATTTCAACTTTTATCAAAAGTTTAAAACATACTAAATATGATCATTATGTTAGTGGACATAATCAAATAACATAAAAATATAACAGCGTAAAAGAAAAACATTCACCAATTATTTCAGAATCTAAAATCTTATTAAAAATAAAAAAATAAAAGTATTATATTTTTAATATTTGAATCTTTTCAAACAAACCCCTCTACTTAAACAGTGTAATGCTTATATTTAAGTTATGTAAAATTACAAACTCTCAGAAATCATTAATTTATTCATGTTGTGATAAGGTAATTAAAATACAATATCATTAAAAATAACTTAAAAGTACTTATGACTTATAGTTATAAAAAATGTATGTGACAGAGTAGATATATAGATATAGATTATTTATGGCAACCCTATACAAAACTTTCTACTTAAATTTAACTATAGCTAATAAGATCTTCAAAAAGTAGTATTGTTAAGATCTTCAAAAATATAAACATCAAGAAAGATATTCGATAATAATTTTATAACTAATACTGAGATTTGTTGATTAATTAAAGACAGTTTTTTTTTAGAGATTGTCACTATTTTTAAACTGCCTCATAGAAATAAAACTATATTGATTAGAGATTACCGGTAATATAGGCAGAAGTGATCAAATAATATAAAAAATATAAAATATTTAACTAAAAGCAAAAGTAAAAATAGTTCAATAAACTTGTTTTAACCCTATAAAATATAATAACCTAGTTCCAGTTTAAAAATACAAATAAAAAAATTGTTTTAAAATCAAGGACAAAAGTAAAACTCACAAATTGACAACAAAAAAAAAAGTTAATATTATCACACTACTTTTATGAGGTTCAGGAAAAATAAGTATTAACTATAAAAAAGGAATCTACTTATTTTTAAATGTGAAAAAATTTTACTTAAATTAATTAAAAATTAACTTCACATAACCTGGATACCCTTCAAGAAGTTTTGCACAAAATGGGCAAAATGCTTCAAAACCATTTGTCCCATAGGGTATCCCAACATTTGACCAAAATCTAAAAAATTAAGAAAATAAATAAGTTCTTTTACATTTAATACTTTGTATTGAATCAATTTTGTTTAACAGTATAATAGTTAAAAATAAATAATTTATTTTAACTGCTATTAATATATGACATAAAATGTCTAGAGATGTGTCCCATTAGTACTAACTGCTACATTCATTGTACTCAATTATCTTATCTTAAAGAAATGTTATTACCATAAATAGTTAAGTAACTATTTGAAATTAGATTTGCATAATAGAAACTGCTTATTTTTTAGTATGATCCAAGTATAATCAATTTGGTAGTATTTATGGATTAAGAATTATAATTGAAAATATATAAATATAACATAAAAAAAAAATAATGCTGTTTTTCTATTTTCAACTAAATAAAATATTACTGCAATTTCTTATTAAGTGTAAAAAAATAATTAAATCTTACTTAACGGTTTTTTCTGTAGCCACATGACCACATGGATTAAAGGCATATAAATCTGGTTTTTCCTTATCCTGTACATAAAATGAAGCCTCTATACCCATACTCAGCTTAGCAATTCCACCTACCTATGAATTAAATATTTAATTAAATTTTAAAACTATAATAAAAACTTTTAAATTTTCAAATTACTTTTAAACACATTGGGCATGTTCTACTATTGGAGTCTTTATTTAATCCCCACGCATGACGACCCTGAACATGACCACATTGTAAGTATGCATATGGCTGTTGTTTTATATCTGCAAGTTCTGAAGATGCTACCGCAGCAGCATGGTCTTCTGAATGATGAGGAAACACTAATGTGTATAGACCAACAGGACACGTAGGCCGTTCACGATTTGTCCTTTCAATCAGCTTTTTTAAATATTCTCTACTCTAAAATATTAAATAATTTAACATTTTAGTTTTAGAAGCAATTATAAATTATTTTAAAAATACCTTATTTTTAAAACAGAATTACTTAAAAAAAATATAGCTTAATCAAACAAATATACGATAGTAGAAAAAATTGTATAAATTTATAAAAAAAAGATTAAGGGAAAGCTTGGTAGAAAAAGTATTTAGCATTTAATAATTTTTTCAATCACTGAAATAATTATTTTTAAAGATGTATTATATCTCAAGTATAGAATATTCTAGAAGTTAAGTATCTTTTTTAAATTTTAAATTTCATTTTAGTACTTAAATTATGATTTTTTTTTTAATTTAAATAAAAAAAATATTTAAAGAACATTTTTTATTTAATAGACTTTCTTACTTAAGAGATTATAAAAAAATTAAATGTTGTTATAGAAACAAAAACAACACAATTATTTATAATTACAGGAGATAAACTGAGCCCCTCTGCTGATCTCCATAGCAGGGTTGCCCCACACAAATCGATTAATGTTCCATCAGTTAAAATATTATTAGAATCTTCAACCTAAAAAAAATATAGGTATACATATTTGATAATAATATGCATCATATAACATATAAGTACAGTTATGTTACATACCATATCACCTTTGAGTTGGGCTGATCGAGACCCACGCAAAGAAAATAACTTTCCACACACCGACACCTCCAGCCAAATGCCAGGTTCAGTGTTTCCCTTATAGAACTTTCCACTTGGATGCATAACCAACACTCCGTTTGTAGTAAGTGCATCAATTTCTTCACCGTCTTTCCATTTAGTTGCTTTTTCCTAAATTATAAACCAAAACCAACAATCCAAAATACAATACTTTCATACTGAAAACAAATAGTTAATGTTTTATTACCCCTAAAAATATATTTCTAGAAGAATCAAATCCTGCAGCATATAATCGAGCTATATTTGTATTGTTTCTATCGCAAATTATACGACAAGCAAATCTTGATATAGTACTTGCTGCAGCTGTTTTTTTACTATCAATAGGTAAATTATTGATAGCTGCTGCATTTTTTTCTGCATTTGTATCCATAACAACAAAGTCGATTGGCGAGTCTGAGGATCTCCCAACCTACAAATAATAGTGTTATACAATACAAAATATTATGTTAATCTATGTATCCAATACCACTAGTGGCATCTAATTATTGAATAAATAAATTATTATCAAATATTGAAGTATATAGATTATATACTTAATACATACATTTAAATCTACATATATTTAAAGCATAAGTGGCATAACTCGAAAAAATAAAAATATGAGTTAGATACGGCATCTGATAGGTTTATTAGTTCTACACAATATTTGTAGGAAAAATATCCCTAAAATTTCATTGAATAAGCAACACAATTATTTTTATTTAAAAACGTAACAAAAAAAATTAGAAGTATTAAACCACATCTTACACTTACTAAACATAAACGCCATAAATATGTTTATAGATACAGAGTTTTCGCATAACATTTCCATATTCTACCTGAGGTCATGACGTTATTACCAAACATTTCAACCTTTATTCTGAAGTAACGGCAATAATATATTATATTAATAGTTTTCAAATTGTTATCTTCATTATTATTTGGGAAATTTATGATTTTATTATAATTGTTTTATCTTATTAATTATGTTAAAATAAAATAGGAATGTGACTTTTCTTCTGATAAATAAAAGTATTAACAGCTTATATTCCTAAGTTATAACATAAAAGTAACTTTTATTCGTGTACGTATAATAAGCAAATAATACTTTTAAATTATTCTTTCATTGTATTCCTCGTCAAAAAAACTATAAAGGTAGATAATATGTTATATACTAAATCAAATAGACTAACAAATAATAAAGGTATAATAAAATAAAAAAATACAAAACTGCATTATTCTCAAAATGGCGTTATTAGTTTTTACGGCACTTTTGCTTAGTAGGGCAATATATTTATTGGCATTAAATTTAACTTCATATTGAATTGTTGAGTATAAGTAATAACAATGTTTATGTTAATTACCACTCATCATAAACATTGCAAAACAAAAATCAATCAGAATTCAATTCTAAATGCTTTCTATTTTTAAGCTTTAAAACAATGCTATTCAAATACATTTCCATATTTGCTTCATAAATGTATTTTTGTTATTTTCAGCAAAATTATAGATATTTTATTATTAATTATAATTACTTTTTCTTCTAGAATTTTTAAATATCAAAAGAAAATTTTGAAATGATTAACTGTTAATTATAAATATTATATTGTATACTCATCATATTTATTAAAGTATATTAATAGATAATGATAACTGAATGACATTATTTAAACATAATATCAAAGAATACATTATTGTACTTGAAAATAATCACGTACAATTCAAATTTCAGATGAACACAGATTAAAATGTATAAATGTAAATTCATAAAAGACATACTTAACATGTTTTTTTAATAGATTTTTTCTAAATATATATATTAGGTATTTTATAATTTCTTTAAAAAATAAGAGGACGTTTTTAGATTTTTTAACGATTTGGACATTTTTAAAGACATTTACCTTTTAAAGTCATAAATGTATTTTTAGATATTTTATATAGCATTAAAATCTGTGCCCTACTTATTACTTACAATTATAAATTTAAAAAAACTATTAATACTAATTTTAAATTATATTTTTTTTATAAATTAAGTATATCAAGTCAATATATAATTTATTTTAATAATATTTAATAATAATTTATATAGGTAAGTTAATCATTAATTACTTGGAACATATCTGTTTGATCATCATTAACATACTCCACTATTACCGCTTCTGTTCTTGATAAAGTGTAGGAAATTGAATGCTGATTTTTATCTAGAACAGCCTAAAAAAGTAATAAAATACATTATATTTAACTAAAAGTATGCAATGAAGTCATTAATAAGGCTAAAAATATTACAATATAAAAAAAATTATCAACGTTTTTTATTTAAAACCATTTTTAAACATGAATAAATTTCTTGAAGTGGATAGTGGATATCCAACAACTAACTTTGTGAAATAATCGATTGTATATGTGTTCTCATTAGCAAAGTGCAAACTAGGTAATTAAATTTATAATATAAAGATTCTGAAAGCGCAACACTCAGCTATACAGAGATAATAACATATTTAAATAATAGCATATAGTATATCATTTAATTGTATATGTTTATATCATTTTTGTCATTTTTTTGAGATTTGTTAAAATATTTTAGTAGGTACCTAATTATTTTATATAAATATAGTGAAATACATACATGTGAATTTTGGGGGCATGGAACAACATAATGGTTTGATCTTTTTATCCCATTAGCAATATCACGTTTCCATAACACAAATTTGCTGCGTCGCCTTCGTTTGTCCCCTGCCGTCAATTGGCCATTATAACTAAAACAAAATTATTAACTTATTCATAAAAAAAAATCACTGAAGTACCAGCACTAAAAATTTCATATTTAAGTACTAAAACAAAAATGAATACATATATATTATTTACCCCAGTATAATCAGTTCACCATATTTTATAGCATTTTCATGTTTCGTGCCATTTTTTTTGGCTTCAGTTGCATCAGATCTGAAATAAAGCAATAATAAAAATAAAAATTTACCATTTAAATATAAACAATCAACATTTTTTTCATAAAAAAAATTTTATTTAACAATATAGATAGAAAGGAATCCTGTTATACCCCATATTTTACAAGACTGTCCTTTACTTGAATCATAATAATCTGATATCTTGTTAAAATTTCTGAATGTATTTGTGTAGTTACAAAAAATGTAATTCAAAATTTCATCTATAATAGGAAGGTATTAGCTAGAGGTATATAAGTAAGTTAAGTAAGTATGATACGCATGTACATAAAATAGTTTATAATACAAAAAGAGATAAACTAAAAATGTAAATATAACAAAAACAATTAAATATTCTGTTATGAACAAACATGTGTACAATTATTATTATTCATTAAACAATTTATCTTCACTTGATAATTCAATAAAATGTACACCTGATCTAATAGTGACAAATTATTGTAGTAACAAAAAAAAAAAAAACCAATAATTTTTTGTTAATTATTATAGGTAGTTTATATGTGTTGTACATGGTAGATAAACTGTTCTTAAATTTTCAAACATTTTCAATGTGTAAATCACTATGTAATTAAAAACCCTTAAATTCTTAAGTTTGTAAATCATTCTATTAAACACTACTAAAACGTTGAAATAAACTTAATGATATATTTTACTAGATATCCATTTAATTGGCCTATTTTAATTCAATATTTTTTACTTATTATATAGTAATAACGTAGATGTAAGTACTTATAAAAAAGCACAAATTTATAGAATAATGTGCCCTAATCTAGGACAAATAGTAAAAATAGTCCCCACCAAGACATCAACATGAATTATTCACCACTAATGTTCATACTTGTGTATATAACTCATCATAAATTAATTATTTGTTAAATAATAAATTTATCTTTTTTGATTTTCACTCATGTAATAATTTTATCATTCATCATGTGTAAAATTAAAAATTAACAAAACTGAAATAGATAATTAAAAGGTCAGTACTTCGTATGGATAATATACTAATTTGTGTCAATTTGACATGTGTACTACCATCTATTAGTATAACAAGTACTTAACAATAAAACATAAGAGTAAGACACACAGGATATATAAAAAATAATATAAATAATATAAATTGTTTTATATATCTGTGATAAGATTTAACTAATAATCACGATTTAAAAAAAATAAATAATAATATTATCAGTTATCATATATTGTTATTAATTCTCATAGAAACATAAAGTAAATACTTTATATTCATTTACTATTTGTGCTATATGGCTAAATAATCTATAATTAGAGTGTATAAAAGCATTAAAAACAACTCATATTTATAAGACTATCAACGTTTTTTTTTCATCTATCAATCTTAACCATCTTAACCTCTTAATTGTTATTTAGGAGCCCCATAATTAACATGATCATAATTTTTTTTATTCAAAGCAGGACACTTGTAAGTTTTAATATTTAATAGGAAAACCATAATATTGTTTGCCTAAAATGACAACAGTATAATTATAGTAAAACACAGTGTTTTTATTAGAAAAAAAACATTAATTTTTTATATAAAAATGAAAAACACAATCAAATGTTATAATAAATTAAATTATTCAGTTGGTTTTTTATATTTGTAATGACTTCAATTAGTACTTATTTTTATAAAATTTTTATCTATGGACTATAGACTATTGCCTATGAGAGTTTACAGTATAAAATGTATTTCAGTATACAGTTATGGTATACCAACCAATATAATAATGATTTAAATTTTTTCAAAACAAGAATTGTTGGGTTCTTTGAGAACAACAGGACTGCTCTGCTCAAAGAGAGATGTATGGTCACGTTACCCATAATGCACTTCTTCTACCTACCCCTAACATTAATTCAGGCCTGCTTATATATACTATGTATACAATTGGCCTTACACATACTTGATATTATTTATGATAGAAGGCACAATTTTGAGTAAATCTAACTTTAATAAGGATTAATACTTGCTATTTTTTCTTCAAACAAATATTTTGTAAATTAAAAAACTACAGAGAAAAAGAAAAAAATAACTTCTTCAAAGCTCCATCTAGAATATAATTTTAAAATTAAGATGCAATACAAAATGTTTCCAATACAACCTAACCCTGGATAAAAACAGAAAAAAAAACAATAATTTAATAAAATTGCATTGACCAGTCATATATAGCCTATAGGCCACTAAATTATGTTTATTTTTAATATAACACAGTATAATATATTTTTATTTTAACAGAATTAACGCTAAATGCTTTTTACAATATAGCATAATATACACAATAATTTAAATACAATATAATAAAAAAATAAGAATTGTTTAACTTAAGACTAAACTTAGTCAACTTGAATGATAATAAAAAATGTTACAATTTGTTGTAGAGATGAAAGAAATAAAAATGAGCCTTGGTATTAATATTAAAATAAGTTTGAATTGCGCGTCATTTTTGAAAGTGAAGCATTGCTGGAGAAGTTTGATTTAATGATAAGGAGGTAAAAACAAACCTGAAGCCTAGTATTTATAGGAATACGAAAACAAAATAATTCAAGAAGCCTAGGTGTATCGACTCAATCCTCAATTAAACCACAAATGAAATTGAAACTAAATTTATTGTTCTAACTGAAAAGGAATTGAATTTTAGAGCTTAACTAATAGACTTGTTATCAAGATCTGGGTGTGAGAAATATTGAGGCAAAATTCATAAAACAGTTCAACCCAACGAATATCAGTAGCATTATATGGTGATCAGATAACGGCCCCATATTTAATATTATGTGAAAAATCTTAAATATATTTTACTTAATAATTACAAATGAAAAAAAAATGAGTACTGCTAGTTTTATAGAACCATCTTAAATATATAAATAACTGTAAATTTAGATTTTATAGCAGTAAAACAAATATGAAGCCTAAAAGACAGAGTTCTAAACCAATAACCTACAGGTATTACTAATTTAAGTGACAATAGATTTATATCTTATAACAAAAGACTTCGTTAATATATTTCTCTAAATTATATACCAAATTTGTATATTTTTTAAGACCTATTGGCATAAGGTTAAGTCATTTACTTGGTACTCAGTTTCACCAAGGGATATACTTCAAATATATTATTTTACCTAACATATATTTATCCCAAGTTGTTTAAAAATATTTTTATAAATAAAAAATATTCTAATAAAACTTTGCTCTTTTATAGCATTGCATTTTATATTACCTATTTTATATTTGAATTTGTTGTAATACATTAATTATTTGATAGATATTTAAATGTGATGAAACTATAGTTGATATACTACACATAATAACTAATAAGTAATAATACTAATAAAATGACTTCATGTTAATATTGATCATACATCAAACTTAGAATTTCAAATATCAATGTTATAAAATATTGTCATTTTTTTTCAAATTAATATAGTGATAAGCTTTAGACATTTTCTTGGAGTAAATAATTGTAGAACACCCAAGTTTTAGATTAAATATGCATCAACTTATATATGAGCAGAACCAATTTAATGTTAGCTTTAATATTAGAATAAATTGTTGTATTATAAAACTTAAACGTAGTAATAGTATCTAATAGGCTATAATTGATGTATACATTTTATAGCAAGCTAGTTATCATTAAAATTGTAATATTTAACATAACTCATTTTATAATTATTTAGGTAAATATCAGTAAAAACTAACAAGATGCCCTAGAGAATATTTTTACCTTTTGGATTGATATAATTAAAATAATTAAATAATAATAATTATTAATAAATTAATTTATTATAATGTAAAATAGACACATAAAATTAGTTCTGCTGCATATGAATTTATTTTGTTATATATTTGTAAGACAGAGACAGTACATGCGGGTTTGGTGTCATCTTAAGGATCACAATATTTATTAAAAATTAAAACTTGATTAAAAATAATCCTATATTCATAATTTAAATAAAATATTTTTATAGGCTGTCTCGAGGGTTGTCTTTTGTTTAAACTATAATTATAAAGCCCATTTATGCAGTTCAATTTTGATCAATTTTTTCTCTACCTAATTGTACAATAGGTTAGTTAAGCATAACTAAGTAATGTATGTTCAAGTATCATGTGATTAATATTAATGTGAATTATACCAATACTTAAGGTTTATTTCACGGTTTAAGTTTAATTATATTAACTCATTTATTACATATTCTAATCATATTAGCCTTACAAATATCAATGAATCTAGGCAGGTAATCATTATTTTTTAACATTAAATTAGGTATTTGGAGTTAAATAATACATATTTCTGTATTATTATTTATTTTATTATATACATATCATAAATAATTATATTACTTACAGGTACAAATGAACAATTATATAATGTGATTAATTTAAAAGTGACACTTTGGACAGCAATATCAACTGGCCTACAATGGTTGACCTAGACATTATAAGTTGTTTTATTCAATTATCATCTTAAGCTTTTATAAAGAAAGTCCTCAAGTGTATTATGAAATGGCTAACAGTGTTAATAAAATAAGTTAGATAAATAAGTTAATAATAATAATAATAAGTTAGTTTGATAGATGTATACATAAACTAATAAATAGTGACAGCTTAATAAATTGTTTTAGTTGATATGTGTGTTTATTATATTGATACAAAGATCTTAAGTCTAATCTGATAATATAGGTGGCTGAAGTATATACTAAGTTATACGATAAAATATAATTATTCTTAATAAATAAATGAAAAACACATCTAAAATAAAAATGAATTATCTACAAAAAAGTTGGTCACAAAATATGGTTAATGGCTATGTATATTTGGTGTATCAAAAGCGTTTAAGAGGCAACGAATATCATTGAAATTGTATGTTGTTGTGATTCAGTATCTACTGATACTTACCTAAGTGATAAAAACAATGAATATGAAATGGAAATCAAATGCAACTCAAAACTCTATAGGATTACAAAAACTATATAGAAACACTACAAGAACAGTGATTGATATTTAAACACATTGGTAGGTACAATAATACCTATAGTGCTGTTGATGTCGATTTACATAAAAAAATTACCTAACTCGAATAAGAAAAAAAAAATATCATTCATCTACCTCTACCCATTCCTCGAAAAACCAAAAACCAACTCTTCGAAACAAACCAAACAGCCCATACACCACTGTACGTACCTTTTAACCATGTTGCACGACGGCGTCCAGCCAACATCAGTGGAAAAACACAAACGAAAATCTGAAAACTCGTCGACGTAATAGCGTAAGTGTAGGTACCTAAGACACTGGAACACCGCACACGGTCGTCGTCGAACAGTCGACTAACTTACGCGGGTCTGGTCATGTCGAGCACCGGTCGAGAGCGGTTGCGCGCAGCGGACAGGAAGGGTCGACAAAGGAGCGGGTGGACTACGACGACGACGACACGACGCGAGCGCAACTACTGAGTAAAAAAATAACGCAACGACGACTGACGGCGATAATGAACAAAAAAAAAAAAAAAGCACAACTCGCGAACACGTCTCAACAGCTCGGGACGCGTACCAATACGTGTACGCCGACGTACAGCTCGAAACTGATGCTGCAGCTGCAGTGAACGCGTACAGTTAAGTTTTGACCTGTCGGACGTCGATCCGCTCGACCCGCACGACCGACGGCGACGTACGATTGACTGATATAATGATATTATTATTGTTACAATTATATTAAATATTATATTATATTAATATAATGTCGTACGGATTATTATCATTGTTATTATTAGTGTGTTTATTATTTATATATATTATTGCGGAGAGTGACGACAGAGATAATAATACGTACGAATAATATATAATATTATTATATGATAGGAGACGTCACGGATTGTTAACGCACGGACTGTCCGCTTACGGTGTACAGTACACTTGTACGGCGTACACCTCCGGGCAGACGCGGTGGTGGCAGTGCGCGGGTGCGTGTACGTCGTCGTCGACGGAGCGGTCGGTGAGAGGGAGGGGTGGAGGGTATTAGCAATTGCTCGGGACGGGTAGTGGCGAACGCCGTCGCCGTATATACTTTAATAATAGTAATAATAAGGCATAACGTGCGTAGTGCGTCTTTCTTTAGCGGTTTAGGTTCAGCACCGCGTCTTGCCATCTCTTTGTTTTTTTTTTTTTTTCTACCGTCATTTTTATTACTACCTATTTGTTTCGGCGACAGCGGGAGATGGGACTAGCATTTTGTCCTCGTCCGGTCTGGTATATTATATTATTATTGCACAAAGGTTGAAAGGTGTGCGCCACGACGGCGGCGGCGGCGGCGGGTTAAACGGACTACAAAAGCGACCGTCACCGTCGTCGCGACGTCGCAGCTGCTGCTCGTCTCGCGTCCGGTCGGCGGTGCGGTGGCGGGCGGCGGGCGGAGAAGATGTGCGATATACGACACCAACCCGAAACGTGCGTGTGTGGCGTATCCCTCCCGCCGCGGCGCGCTTTGTGTGCGTTTACATCGCTGTTACTATTATTTACACAACAACAACATAATAATATTATTCTACATCGAGTAAAAAAACACGTCATATATTATATTATTATTTATTCGATTCGACGCAACGGATATGCACTTGTACTGTTTGCGATTGTGTCTTTATCGTATTATTATTTATTTTTATTTATAAATTATTATTCCGTATTGCTACTATTGCCGTGTTACATCATTCTGCATATTAGTTATCTATCTCTCCGGTATACTTGTGAATGGGTAGGTAGGTACTTGATATATTATTATTACGATTTAAGTACGCGGATAATCATATAAATGTCTATTACATACTCATTATAAATATTAAATAGCTATTTACGTTTAGGGCATAGGACTTCTAGTATTTACATATATTTGTCTTGCGTGTTCGTGAAAAATGGACCAACTATATACATACAAATTTGTTACTTGTTACGACAAATCCAAATCTATAATTGTATGTCGAATATATTTGCACGTTTAGGAGTTTTTAATTTTTGGGTCTTATTTATTTACTTTAAGCTTGGACGCACCCGTGCCTACAGAAAAATGAATGCTAAATTAACAAATCGAGTATCGATCAATAACAATAAAAAAAAATTAAATAATTAATTAATGACTATTTCCTTATCAATAAACATAAAAGTTATTTTTATTTAGATATTTTTTTTTATTATTAGGCAATAATACGAAATATATTAAGTAGGCCGGTGATTATTTCATTTTCTTATTTTAAATGCTATTTATCAATTAAACCTTAAAAAAAACTATGAGTGCATACGTGCTCCAATATTTAGTGAATAGTGACTAGTGTTTTTTAAATCTATAAGTCATCTGCCTACGATTATAATATAATACAGTACTCATACTAGTCAGTATGTTTTTATGCTTAAGTATAGATGTATTATTATAAACTATAATGTACACGTAAATACGTAATAAAAGCTGTTCAATACCATATCATAATAATAATGCATAATACAATTATTACAACCGTCGTATAATGTTTGCAGGTATCCCGATATAAATAAAATTAATCTACAATGTGGCGGTTTCTAACCGTTCAGTATTCTATACCCACATTAGTGTGCAGGCCGGGCCTATCCGCTTTAAAAAAAAATTTAAGCCACTCTAGTTATGAAAAAAATATGAATATTATATAGTCGAATATTGTTACCCAAAAAAAAAAAACGAATATTTTATAATATTAACTTTATTTAATATACCTAGCCATCTAGGTATATCATTATCTTATTTTCATCTGTTAACTAAAAATGTAGCTACACGCTGGTTAGTTTATCACCTGCCGGCAATAATTATTATTGTTTGCGCTCAGATATTTTACATAAATATTTAACATAATACTAAAATGTTATGTTTAAATTTTTAATTTCAAAAATAATTCCATTCGATCTGATCAATAAAAAAAAATTGAAAACAAAACAGTAATACTTAATATACGTTTTGTAATGAGTAACTGCCCGAAAGATTAATACGTGCCTATGCCCTTAAATTGTTTTTTTTTTAAATTTATAATTATAAATATAAGAAAAATAGAAAATAATAAAAGTTATTAAATTATTATGATTTTTTTAACATTAAAATTTATAATCAAAGACTTTGATCGGTGCCGCACCAGCAATTAAAACAACAAATAAATACTAAATTTTATTTATCGAATTTAGAAGTAATTTATTTTGATAATTACATTATATCTGACACTAATTATCTTTAAAGAAAAATTTTAAGAATATGTGTATAAATAAAAATCCTCAAAATTTGAAAAATAGAAGTTTGTATTTTGTATAAGTATAATTTAAATTTATAGCTAATCTAGAATTTTTTCGTTCATTCTGTACAAATTTGCGCAAATACATGAACTTCCGGACCCTAAACTAATAATTCGGCTTTAAACAACAGTAAGTTATCTATATAAATATAATTGTGCTAACACTGCTAACTACAACTAGGTACCTACCAATGGTTATTTGTATTTTTGTTTTGTTCTTTTTATTAAATTTATTACTGAACATTCAGGCTAAGCTATAAATTAATTTCATGACTTCAAATAAAATAGGTCTCGGAAGTTTTTAGAATCTATTTTTGCATACTCAGATTATGGGCGAAGTGATAAATAATATGTTGATTATAATGATGAGTTTATTTTTGTTTGTCCTTTTGGAGTAGTAAAAATTTTTGGAAGTGGTTTCTTAAATAAAATTGAATCTAATTGGTATTAAAAGATAGTTAAAAGTTAAAACTCAATGGTAAAAAATTCGAGTATTTTCTTAATAAACGAAAAAAAAATTAAAAACTAAAATTAATTTTTACAATAAAACAGGTTTAATTAAATGTATTTCCTTGTTTTACTAAAATTAAAAAATAAATAACTGCAGAAACTAGAAATTTTTACTAAGTATTTATATTATTATTTTTTTTACATCGTACCAACAATTTTGATTCATTTTGAAATATTAATAATATTATAGGCATAATTTATTTTCAATTTTTTTCTATGTATATTGATAAAAAGTTATTTATCGCTTCGTCAAAATCTTTGAAATTTTTCTATGAGATTACATATAAGTTTTTTTTATGTTAATATGTATTTTAAATTTAAATTTTTACTAAGTTCGTCAAAATACAAAAATGTACTAAGTACAATTGTTTTATAGAAAAACTTTATAAAATCTTCAATTGTTATAGCTAAGATTCAAAAATGTAATACAATATTGCTTATAAATAGTATAAACTGGACAGTAGTAATATGAACTTTTTTTTATAAATATTTGTAGTTCAAGTTTAAACAAAGTTACATATTTAATTAACCATCATTAAAACCATAACTTATATATTCTATAGGTTTCCAATGAGTGTCATAAATTAATAAGTCTGTGACCGGCGTGACAAATAATATTTATAAGTAGGTAGTAAGTACTTCAAAGTCTTGAGACCGAATTTATAACACTATCTATTATATTAATTTCTAAATTCATAAAAAAATGCAATGCATAATGAAATTAAAAAAAATTGATAGTTGTGTATCTTATACACCAACACAAACAGAGCTATTTTTACAATTTACTCAAAACCTTCTAAACAAATTTAAAAATTAGTTTATTATAGTCAATTTAAATTTTCAATTAATAATGTTAGCAATTTTTCAAAAGCTTTATAATATTACATATAAATCTTTAAATTTTTTTTATTGCTTCGAAAAATATTGTTTTGAACACTAAACAACTATGAAAAGCCCACGTCATCAAAATGTATAAATACGTCATATTATCAAAAGTATATAGTAAATACTAAACAGTTAAATATAGTATGCTTTATATGAATATACACCTATATATTTAATTATTTTTATTTTTATTATTTACTTATGTACATAAAAATTCAAGTATAAATTATAAATTAATTAACTTTACCACTAGTTAACATCTTATAATACATTTCACAAAAACATACATATATAATACATTATACATTTATAATTAACCAATATATTATATTTGTGTGTGTAGAATAAGTAGTAAAATCAACTTCCTTTGGACCAACATTGTTTATCACACAAATAGCTATTTATATCTCACATTTTAAGAATTACATTTTTTTGTGGGGAGGGGCTGAAATATGTTGTCCGAGGCATACAATGTTCAAAAACGGCCCTGTATATACGTATATCAGAATTCAAATCATATCAACAATGTACATCTTTAAATCATGTTTGTTAATAAATCATTCACATAACTACACCTGTTCAAACTATTTTACACAAAATTATTTTTTTTTTTTTAGTTGTCTATCGTATACAAATATTAAATCATATTGGTAACTATTAGTGTTGTACGAAAATATTATATTTAAACTTTTTATTAGATATAGTATATGGTTATTCAATATGACAATCTATGACATATGTAGATAATACAATTTGGATAACTTATCTAATTAGTAATTTTCCATGTGGCTATGCATTGAGTTAATGTATAATATACTATGTAAATATTAAGTTAATATAATATATAAATAATTCAATGATTATAATAAAAGTTTATTCTTACTGTTTATAGAAACCTAAAATTGATATGATGTACGATCGAGCGATTGTGATGATAATCTCATAATAATATAAAAAATAATATTGTAATTTTAAAAGTCATTATAATTTTATGAAATTATTACAAGATAATATATTTTCTTAAACTTAAGTTTAGAAGACATACATTTAGTAATAATTATAATGCTTTTCTAACAGTTTATCAGCGTTATCTATCAATGTTATAATAACTCATTTCATAATTTTATTAACAAAATATATTATATTATTCAAAAACATAATTACATATTTACATATATCCGATACGTAATAAGTTATTAAATGATTTCAAAATTTGTAAGTATTGTGAGTAATCGATTATTTGTAACTATTTTACCTATATTAGAGTTTTTTTAAAATTATTTTAGCATAAACGATTATGGCTATAAAATAATATTATTACCTTTTATTCTATTATTTAAATTTAAATCATTAATTTAATATATAAATTATATATTTAACCCATTATTTTTGTACAATAACAATTTGCAAGTTTGTATACAAATATTAAAAATTTCAATTTTAGATAATTACAAGTTTATTGTAAAGTGTACTATATAAAATATTTTTAAATAAACGTTCATCATTTAAAATTAAATACAATTCATGAAATATTTAATAATAAACAGTAGTTAACTCGAAACTTTTATAGAAAGTTTTTAAAACGAGTTTTTAATATGATTTTAAGAGTATCTATATACTAATTACTAATTAGGCACATTAATAAAATATATATAACGACTTACAGCTTACAAGTATCATTATCTCCTAAACATAAAATCAATTTGAAATCACATTCACATTTGTCTTGTACGAACTGTCGTTGCTAACATATCCACGGCCATACAGATACAGAACAAAAGGTAGTGAATAAAAACATTTACTTATACACAGATTAATGTCTGCGTTAGTAAATAAAAAGTATTTAGGTATAAATACTGCAGCTCTGTTAACTATATAACATATTAAATATACCAAATAATTTAGTACTTATTTTAATAAGTTTTAAAATGTTATATAAATCACAATTCATGTATATAGATAGATAATTACAAATCGTACCTCTAATCATGATATATATCTTTATTTTTCATTTATTTATTCATAGATATGACAATATATTTATAAATATATTATAATTCTTTTGTCCATCTATTGCGATCGTATAATTTTCAAACGAGTCGACTGTTTTTAATAAAAGTTATGGCATTAGATTCCTGAGACTCAGTGTGTTTAAATAACTCATTTTTTTCAACCCCTATAAATTACTATAAGATAATTCATAGACAAATTTAGTTTTGGCTCACAGAAATAAACCCATAACCACCTACGCAAATATAGGTACCTAATTAGATTGTTAGTTAGTATTTATTACCTATTCCATTGCATTTTTATAATGAAATAACTATTATATGATGTATTTTATAGATATTGAACTACTAATAATTTCGTTACCTATATGGAATAAAAAATAATTTTAACTTGAAGGTTAATGGGTATTATCAAATGGGTATAGAATATACATTCTTTCTTAACTTTTATAGTATTTTAAAAGGTATCATTGACATTATGGATGGCAGGTTGGATAAGTAATCCAATACTTTTCACTATATCGGACATTAATACCTAGTGCTGTGAGGAAGGGGGCTGAAATGCTTTATATATACGTTTGTTAATGAATTAGAGAAATATTATATGAACATACCATATTGGGTTCCAGAAGTATATCATCACTAGCTGATCCTAAAACGGTGTTGCTTATGACAAATAAATGTATGTAGATTTGTCCATGTACTTAGTTCGTGGATTGACATTTTCAGGAATAACCGTACTCAAAAGTTGCAATATTTTGACATAATCGCTGATCTCAATTTTATTTTATTTTACACCTAACTGTAAGTTCGTCGCTATCCAATTCCTTGGCATCTGTCAATAATATTCGGTATTTCTAAATATTACATTGGATTTTTCCGTGACATGGGTATATGTCCTAATCATAGCAACGATAATATAGTTATATTATTTATTATAAATTGTAAATATACACATTTCAGTTTTCAGTATTATGTGAATAAATTTTCACACTCGCACAAATTAATATAGTCTATAGGTATATAGGTTATATTATATTATTTTACTGCGGTATACAATACCTAGTTAACTAAACAAAATTATGTATATTTTAATATTTAATTAAATATTTACGCATCTTTATTTAAAGACAGGCAGTAATTTTAATAAATACATGAAAATATTTTATGAATCTTGGAGCTATGGATCTCTTTGATACAAACACGACCGCAGAAACCAGGCAAATACTTCTAAGTATTATTTTAATATTCAGAAAATTAGATATCTGTACCTACTTGGTATAAATAGAAATTAGTGAAGTTTTAAAGATAATTATAATGTTATAATAATAAGTTTAACCTAACCAATAGGTACTATTCAGTATTCAGCATTCTAAATAATGTGTGTATAATGTATATACATTATACAATGCTGTATATTATATTATTTATTTATTTCATACGGAGTAAACTCCATTTACAAAAAAACAATTTACACCAGCAAAACCTATGTTACACATCAGTATTCTAAATTAAAGTTAAAAACAGCGTTACAATTTTTAATATATAAATAATAATAAACATTTCAAAAAATACCTACATAAAAATAATTCAAAATATTGGTGTAATAATCAATAACATTAAACAGCCTAATAAATATTCAAAATTCACAACCATATCGATAGAACATATTATATAATTTAGAGACATTATCACTATAAAATTATGGATTTTTGTTCGGGGAGCTTATATATTTTCCTACTTTCTTTAGACGTTACACGCTGGTAAACAATTACAGTGCTATTAAAAAACACAAGGTAAAAGTATACCTAACGAATGTATTTAAAGATTAGATATATCTATATCTATATAATTTAGATATATCTAATTTGTATATTCATTTTTGGAAAATAATTTTCAAAGTTAAAAGAAGATAAGGTAACTAGAAGATGATGGAAATGGTAATAATTAATGTCTTAAAATAAAAATGTATATAATTAAACAAATCTTTTCAGTGTTAAAAATAATTTGAAGAGTATTTAGATTCGTTCCCTATTTATAACATAAAAAGTTTTTTGTTTTTTTTTTTTTTTTTGAAGAGAAACTTCAGACCCAAATCCTCTTCCCTGGTGCGCCATTAATATTCCGATATTAAATAAAATTTTTATCTTCTGACCTAATTACCTAATAAAAATATAACATGATACATTTATAAATTTGTATGTTAAAATTTGTATTCGTACACAAAAATAAATCTCTTAACAATTATTAACATTATTACTATTGCAATTTGGAGGTAGTATAATTATTTAAATGTAGTCTTATTATTATTAATATTATTTAACTGTTATTTTCATCAATCATTTTTCATAAATTTAGTTTAATTACTGTTAACCGTAAGATATTTAAATATTCGAATCACATTATTGTTATCTCATACTACCAAATTACTGTTTTCACAATAGGGTCTTTACTCGTTTATTATATATGAATCAATAAATAAAAATAAAAATTATGCTAATAAACATACAAATGTATAATATTATAACATCATTTTAGGGACCACGACAACTTAGTAACGGTACTGCACTTAATCTTTTAATCCGTCTCAGATAACAAATTAGAACTAGTAAGTATCTATTGAGACTATTCAGCCTTTCATGTACTTATATAATGTTGTTAAAATAATATATAAATTTCAAACGCCATAAAACGTGGTAGAATATTATATTACCTAATATAATATAAACCCGCATACACATCGTCACATCGCCACATCGGTGTAAAATATAAATAGGGCAATCGATCGAATGAAGGTCTTTATTATTATTCGCGTGTAAAAAGTATATTTATATTCCGGACAAGCATATGTACTGTATATTTTATATAATATATAACATAGAGGCTTAGAATGTAAAATGTAAATGTATACATAAAGGGCGGTTATAGTACTTGGAACTCGAAAGTTTTTAGCACCCTCGAGTATCGAACAAGCACTTCCGATGTTTTCGAGTCCAATTATTTTTTAAATTTTATAGATTCCATTATTATTTATGACGTATAGGTTAGATGTAACCTATCTACCTTCGTAGATTTTGAACGGATCGATGAATGAATAATTGGTCTTACAATTATATATTTTTTAATTTTTGTTTTCAATCATCAACGTCTGAAACAGTGAAAAAACTTCTACCATATCTTCAATTTTAAAGGTGATTTCTGGTAGAAAATTTGAGTTAGATTTGGACATTTCGAAATTTTCAAGTTCTTTAAATTCTGATTGGAAAAATAAAATGATAGAAAAACAAGTTTTGACTAAATCGATTTTATTTTCTTGTAATAATTTAAATATAAATAACTAAAAACTTAAAATTTTCACGAGTATTTATATAAAATAAATATTTCTATAATAGACCATGATATCATTCAAAATATTTTTCATGGTTTTGTCCTATTTCAGACGTTTTCAATTTTCAATTTTTTATTATTTTTTCTATGGATAACACAATATTTATTTGTAGGTAAAAACTTTATAAATTTAATAAAAGATTCTTCACAAGTTTTTACTATAAAAAACAAAAATATACATCAAGCACAATTCTTTTTTTTTATAGGTATTTCAAGTTCAAATTGGATACTTAAATGAAGAATAACGATTTTAGTAATGTTGGTGTAATTTAAAAATATTATTCGACATTCGTTGAGGTTTGAAATATTTTGGCACTACTCATACATTATTATTATTTTTATTAATACTCACATATTATTATATGGTACATGTATATTTACTTAACACAATACAATTTTCAAAATGTTTATACATGTATATTGCCCATTTATACTATTGTTTTATACCACGATCCTATTCATATCGTTTTATAATATATTAATAAATATACTGACTTATAACCGTAAATAACAGCTTAAGGCTAGTAATATTATTATATATAATAATATAATATAGGTAACAGATATGCAATTTGTTTTTAGCGAAAAAAAATAATTGAATCTTTTAGGTATATTATTTATAGAAAATAAATCACTAATAATTAATAAAGCAATATAAATATACTATAAAATATCCTTAGAAATATAAGCCGATGTACTGCCTCCGCTTAGAATATTTTTTCGTATGAAATGATTTATAAATATAATAAATCACATTTATTACAAAGACCTATTCCATGATAAGATATATTCAAAACCTATACTTTACAGCAGACTGCAGAGTCACTCACTAGAGTTTTTATAATTACTTTAGTTAAAAACCGTATTTGTTTTACATATTGTTTTATAAATTATAAGATTAGTGTACATAATTTGTACCTATACTCTTAAGTTAAGGCGTATTCTAAATATATTATTACAATTTTACACTTACCTACACGTCTCTAACTTATACTTTATCCAACTTGCATAAAACTATTTTATCATTATTTGTTCACTGATACCTGGTGGTATTTATGTCAAAATAATCTTATTAAAACAAAATATATTACTATTTTGTATGAAAAGTGACGTCATAATAACGTATATTACAAATAATAATACAGTAAATACAAATGACTTATTTAATACACATTTCATCGTAGTAATTTGTAGTTTGTGGTGATGTGGTATGTAATAATAATAAGACAGTACCTATATCCAATATTGATATAGATCGTAGATACCCAATTATTTTTTTTTTGTTACGACTTGAAACTTACGTAATTATATCTCACATATGACATATATATATATGTGTGTAGGTATATATCGCATTGTACGGCCCTATGTATAAAAAACGTACTCATAGAACTAATAATTTATTTATTACAATAATTTTATTTATTTATAAAGTCATTTTACACTAAAAATTTGATTTTTTTTTTCATTTGTAACTGTTAATATTTATTATAACTTTAATTTTAAATTAGTGCTTTTATGTACCTATAATATGAGGTATAACTCTATGAAGCAGGTACCTATTTCTTAATTTCAATATCCAAAATTATATTAAATTAGTATATAATAATATGTAGTGTAATAAATAGAAAATACGAGTAAATGACCTTATGCTATTATTTTTACTTACAACATATATTATATTTAATATAGATTTTATACGCTTATAATTTAAATTTGAATTACCAATAATTTTTCGTATAAATAAGACTTATAGGAATGCCTGAATACCGCCAAATAATGGGAGAATCACAACAATATACACTTACTCGTATATAAATAAGATAATTTTGAATTTTAGTGTTTAAAATGCAGTCATAATAAGTAAAATATTTTTGAAAACTAATACAATAAATATTAAATTATACTGAATAATAAAAATAATTTTATCCTAAAAACTAAAATTCAAACCAAATATATGTAAAATTATATCATAATGCCGATAGGTATAGGTATTTATAATATACCTAATATACAGTTGTATAATTTTTAATAATGCAGAATCATTAAATAATTTAATACTACATTAAACGTATTAAAATATGTTGAAAAATTAGTATAATTTTTATGAGTATATTAAACATTTTCTTTAATAAAACTGCATGTCAACCTTTGGTTTCTTTACCACAAATTATAACTAAAATGGTAGTAACTAGGGTAATTCTTACCCTTACTAAATGGATTTTTGTTGTTATCTACTTGTTGTTGACTACCTACGCACTTTTCATTTTATATGAAATGGCGAATAAAAGAAAACCTTGAGATTGGATCTATTGTTTAGTGCACGTAAAACTACTTAACTATATCATGGATTTTTGTATTGGGTGTATTTCATAGTAAGTACCGCAAATAAAATTCCTAACACATATTATACTATATATTCAACCAAACTAATTCAAAAATATCAAAAACTTCACAAACTTTTATGTTTTAACGAACTTAAATTACAAACCAATGATATATTTACGAATCCAAGTTATAAAAGAGTAAATGACTAAACAATATTTTTATACCATTATAACTTATGGCCAATACAGGAGATCTTCGATAGCAAAAAGTACCTAAATACTAAATAGGTAAACGATATAATTTAATATAAATATAACAATATAATTATAATTTATAAATTAATTATAATATATACCATCACTTATATAATTCACTCAAATTAGTACATATTTAATAATTAATATTATATTTAGAGATCAGAATAAGATAATTTATACTTTTAATAACTTGTACACAACTGTTTTGAATTTTTTATAATATTTGTATTATAAGTTATAACAGCTTATGTTTATAATTTATTAGTTATTACTACAGCCATAATTGTACGTGTTAATGTATTTGCATATTTTTATCGAATAATTAAAAATATAGCTAGGTATGAGACAAATTCGAAACTAAACTTAATAAGTTAGTAGATAAATTTTTATTTTGCATATTTGGTTTATTTTAAATTGTCATGCATATTTTGGCGTTTTTGAGTTTTTCAAAAATAATATGCCTATATAGAAAAAAATAGTATTAAGTTAATATTATTGCCTAACCAAAGATACCTTTAAAAATAACCCATACAGGTCTACTATTACTACATATTTAATTAATTGATTAATTAATACATTTTTATTATATAAGTGTTTGCATATTTCAATGATAATTACTACTATGTGCATAAATGCATATAATTCCAGGCCCCAAGTACACAACACATTATTAATTGTTATATTATATTGGTAGACAATGTTGCCATAGCAATATAATCAGAAATTAATGTATACAAACAATATTTAGTATTAAGTAGGTACTGCAATGTTTCAGTACAAGAAAAGTAATTTTAAATTGTTCATTTATTTATTTTAAAATTATATAATACTGTTCAATTGAAAAATAAAATTCTTCATGTCAGCCGTAAAAATGAAGATTCCAGGTAAGTATTATTGGTACTTGACCTAGCTGTTTCATCGGCCGTAATTTTTAATCATGGCAATAATCAATATACAATATAACTTTAATTTATACTTTATTTTTCATAGATTTAACATTCTATCAGATAATCCTATAGAATTATATTATTATTCTTTAAAAATTATAATTTGTATAGTGGTAACATTTATTAAATACGAATAAATTAGATATTTATTAAATAAACTTAATTTCAATTATTTAACACGATTATAATTATGATAGATTGATTAAAATTTAAGATAATAACTATAACTAAAATATTATTAGGTTTCCAGTATCTATAAGCAATAATATAGTTCAAATTATATGGAAATTGGATTAAAAATTCAAAAAAATACTTTAATAAATAATATTAAAAATTAAATGATGAAATAAATGATAATGGTTTATTTTTTTTAATACGTAGAAAGTATTTAGAATAATATCAATATTTATATTTTAAACATTAAATAATAGCTTGATTTTGTATTTAATAATATTTCTTATTTATTTAACAAGTAATTTTTAATTTTTAATTATAATAATAGAACTTTTACAATACATTTAAAAATGTACATTAATTAAAATAATTAAATCATAAGTACCATATTATCTATATATATTTATATTTACAATTTGAATATTAATAATGGCGTAAACGTTTCAAATATATTCACTTAACGACTTTTAAAAAAAATACTATGTGGGTATTATACTAATTTGTATTTCTGATATTTTTTCCTAAGCTCAAGGATTTTTATTTTGTAACTCAATTATATACTATATAACAAAAGAAAATTAGGAATGACTATAAGGAATAGTGACTAGTAAAAATATTTTAAACTTTCTGTTTATAATGTAGTTTAAAGTCAAAAGTATGAAGCATTCTTAGGTAGGTATCTATAAATATCGTTTATGTTAATGTGAAAAAACGCATATAAATATATAATATTAAGAGAACATACAGGTTACATAGATAAATATTATTTAGAAGTTATAAACTTGTGTCATACACAGTAATATTCGTCATATTATATTCTGTACTCATATTAAAGAGTTTAATAGTAAATAATAAAAGAACTTAGAATATTTTATTTACTGAAATTGAGTGAACTGTATTACGCATAAATGACAAAAGATTATGCATGTTACGTCAGGTTACAACACGTCACAAACTCACAACAATATGTAGTCGCCAGTCAGTATTCTATAATGCTAGCTATAAATGGTATATAGTATTATTGCAATAGGTACACGTCTGTACGGTGGTTCCTAAACTTTTTAGTTTTTTAAGGACCGGTCGATGGCACATTATAGCTACGATAACAATAATTGTATTTAAGTAACCGACATGGCGACATTTTTTCTTAATTTCTAACAGCCATTAATTAGAGTAAAACATTTTATAATATAATTACCTACGTTATTTCAGTATCTATGTTCTTATTTTCTTAAATGTATAATAATATTAAATAATTTTTTCCTAGTTAAATACATTTTTTAATATTATTCACAAGTTACCTATCTATAACATATCGAAGACACAGTGTTCTTCGATTAACATTGATTTAATAATGCTGCTGTACCACGAACGCTTTGCCTATATAATTTTTATAAAGAAAAAATTACAGTAACTATCTAATATAGTGAGATCCATACAAATAATTACAAATTAAACAACGGTGTATTACCTCTGGTCAGACCTCCCAAATGAATTTTTCAACTACAATACTGTAAATAATTGCAAGCCCTCCATCGTATATTAGTACCTATTTATAATAATTTAAATATAAATAATTCTAACATTTAATTTTTATTTTTACAAAAGATACCTACAATTTGGTTACACAGATTTTTTACTGTTATACGTACACCTCTATAAAATGTTAGTTATTTTGGTTCCATTAAATAAGTTTAAAACACATCTGTTGATATGTACACTTATTTACTTCTGTTAATATAAAATCAACATTTCTTTAAAAGGTTTTATGAATAGTGAAATTCAATATAAATTATTCATTTCGATCTTATGAGATAAAAATAATTTACACATAGATTGTTACATAAAATGATGTAGTAAGAAATCAAATTATTTATACACCAATATTGTACAAAGATAATATTATGCATTATGATAACTGGAGTGGCGTGGCTCATATTTTTCTAATTTAAATTATAATAACATGAATATCTTATATTTTTTTCCCGTGTCCCCAGTGAGCTCGAACTTCGGAACCGTAGTACTCACTGACCCTTTACTCTATGGAGCCCCTACCCATTTTAATATACTATTTCTGTTCTGAAAGATAGATGATATATATATGATAAAATAAAAATAAATAAGATAAATCTACATTGGAATATTTGGCTATCTGCGTGTTTTGTGTATTCCATGAAATATTGGTAACCAGTTTAGATTTCGGATATTGTATTCATCACATACTCATATAATTAATATGATACTATTAACTAGTACAGAAACATCAAACATTTTAACGTAGTCTTAATCACAGCATAAATACTCAGACTAATGTTCCAATTAAAACAAATAATCACGAACGCTAAATGTTTATCAGCATCCGGTCTATATAGCCATATATAGGTTATACTATAGCAGTATAGCCGCATAGCCGCAATGCAATGTATTAACTATTGTGCCTAATGAAATTCTTTTTATTTATTAACTGCCTATTGATATAATAAATATTAAAATTTATAATTTCAGAAGACAATATTACAACGTATCTGACAATGAGAAGTCACTTTAAAAAAATATATGATGTAAGACCTAGGGTAAACTGTTGGTCAGAAGCTTGTCCAAGTAAAAGATTATTAAAAAACACTATCAATATTCGTGATTTTCAGTAAGTTATTTTTAATATTATGACAAACACCTGAGAAAAATTCAAGCATTGATTGGCGAATTTAAATTTTGATATTAGATACAATTTATTATACAAGCATTACCATTCTCCAATTATTATAAATTATAATAAGTATAGTATTGTAAATAATAACTATTATAATTTGTCACAGTCTGCAAGTATCGCAGGTTATTGAAGACTTATAGATGACAAATATGTTATTTTTGTATTACCATTTAATTAAATATACATTCTTTTAAATATTGTTTTTCCATTGTTAAATAATATTAAAGAGAATTTCAGTCGTTAACGCACTATTACAAACAGTGTATTCTCTCTCTTGCCCACGTGCAACATAGACAAAACACATTCATGTAAAATCCTTTTTTTATGTTTTTGGGTAATCTTATAGTCAAATTATAGATTATAATATTTTTAAGTGTAGACTTATCGAGTTGACTAAATATTATCTTACAACAATTAATTATCTATTTAAAATATAAATAATCAATATATGATATGTCGAACCCTCAAAAATACTATGTTCTACGATTTTTATAACTCAGAATCATAAAAAACAATTTTACATGAAAGAGTTTTATCTGTATGCCATGTAAGTCTGAGAGAGAACAAATATTGCGCTGATATTATCTTCGTATTTTAATTAAGGCGAGATTGAGTAAAATTCATATTTTATTTAAAAAAGCATATTATTTTTAATTAAACCTATTACTCCAAAATGTAATAATGTCTATTAGACAATATACATAAATAGTATATACTATATTGAATCTGTGTTATTTGAATAGCAATACTAATTATATAAAAACTATATATATATAAATATAATATATATATATATATATATATATACTAATTATATAAAAAATTTAAATAAATGTTATTAAAAATATGTACCTATATTATTTTATTGGTATATCATATTTGTACATCAGTACATGGTATGGACATAACTATATAGGCTTTAATTTTTGGAAATTTTATATTATTTACAAAAAACTACGATTTTGGTTATTATGTTATAATTTAAAAAATATTAATCATGTAATAGAGACTTTAAACTTTTCTTATTGATTTATAACAATATAATATATTAATTAATAATTTATAATATAGTATATTTTTATAATTATTTTACATTAAATCATACACATATATATATTATGTGATGTTATTAGAAAAAACTAGTTTAGCCTACTGTATTACACTGTTAAGTACTTTTTAATGAAAAAATAAATTACACTTGTATAAACGTATACTACTTAATATAAATAAATGTAGGTACTAATAACCAATATGTAATATCCTAATTGCGACCAATAACCAATGCAGCCGAGGCCTTATATTTATAATATTAATAAAAAATAAATATTATAATTGATTCTTAGAAACAAATCCTAACACACCATCTCCACTTACAATAATTGTTTGTGCCAATACAATGACTTAAGGGGCCGCTACACCGACATTTGTTTTCTCTGTCTATCCCCCACACAATATAGGAATACAAATATTGCGTATTTCCAAAATTACGACTCTTTGATTCAGTTTAGAGTAAAGGCATCTACATCATATATTCTATAATTGTATAAAGAAGAATATTTTCTGTGCATTGATTGGATAGATTTTTAATATTTACATTTTTTATAAATATAAGCATATTTTAATTTTAAATAATTTCGATTATTTTTAACCATAAATAAATTATTCAAAAATGAATTCAAATTTAAAATTTAACACATCCATTACAATATTATACCTATTAAATGTAGTTGAGGTACTATAACTACAGCAGAGAGATTTTCCCTGTACTTTTTTAAGTTCTTTTGCTTCTATACCTACTCAGTAGTTTTTTAATATTTTAATACTTAAAATTATGTATAGAGTTTTGCCACATTACTGTAATTCAACGATCAGTTCCTCAGCAAAAAAATCAAAGCAACAAAAATATGATAATAATAAGTTATCTCGCTCACCATCGAGTAAAAAGAAATCCATGAATAGAGTAAGTACCCATATATTATTATTAATATGATAAAATTCTTTATTATTATAAATAAGTAAGCCACCGACGTATTTAAGTACTTAATATTTATATTATAATGGGTACTCAATTCTAGCTAATAATAGTTTAGTAAATTCTATACTTAAAAATACAGCCATAGTTAATCTCAAATAAATAAATTAAGATTATGGTTTTATCGAAGTTCCTCCGATAAGACTGATAAGAGGTTTCTTTAATCTGTGACTTTATTATAGAGTATGATTTAATTATTTAAATAATTGATTATTGTTGAAGATGAAAAAAATAAATTTTTTTAATGCTTTTAATAATATTCAAAGACAATGTTTTATATAAAAAATAATCACGCACAAGAATTTAATAGTCATTATTTTCAGATCATAAAATTTATATTCGTTATAAATTATTATGATATGAACGATAGTTGAATAGTGTTGTTAAATTTAACTATTCGTAAAAAAAAAGAATCACATTACTTACAACCTACATTGAATATAAGTATTCATTTTATTTAGTGTATAAGTTTAAACGACACACGCAGTGCATTTATTTAGGACTTAATTTTTCAGTAGTAGCATGGGTGGTTCACCGACGGCAGACATCAATCTTAAAACTTCACCAATAGACGTAAACTGAACATTTCTACGAAAATTGGTATCAGAACGATTTCGGATTTAACAGTATAATCATATAAATAATAATTATCACATTGAGACTCCCTTCACAGAAAATGGTCTCGAAATGTCAGTGACGTGGTGAACGACGTTTGTCTAAAGCAACTGTTCATGAGCCATAGACATTTATCTTGAATTTAAAAATTAAAATTCGTATTGAAGAATGTATAATTAATTATCATGGTTTTTTTTTATATTAAATTGTTGATGTCCTATAGCAAAAATTTGAAATTAGTTTTAAATTATATTATATTATGTTGTAAGTGAATATGTGGTGGGTCATAGTTTAAATACTTTGCTTAGGGTTAGAAATATGCTTACAACGTTACTGCGTGACATCACTCTACTAAGTTTATATATATCGCCTATGTATCTGTAAGGTGTACAGCTAGTTAACATTATAAATTTTAATAAATAAAATTACAAAGAATATTAATAAAAAAATCTTTTTAATTTTGTATTCAGCTGCGGTTGCAAATCTCGTGGTTCATACTATGTCGTATCTTATATTATCATTCGTAATATCTTTAATATTTTCAATTTTCATGTTTTGTCTATCTGCATAAATTCACATAATTCATAATACTATCAAACATTTATTTATAACATATCTACCACATAACGAAAAACTTAAAATATTTCAATTTTACAGTTTTGTTAGGTAAGAATTGTGTACTATTTGGTACACAATATGGTATCAAAAGTATAGCTTAATAAAACCCGACATAAAACACGAAGGAGGTATATAACTGGTTATAATTTTATATTAAATAGGTTGTGCATGTAATAGACTATAGAATATAGGCCGAATACCTACTTAATAAAATATATAAATATATAATGAATAATGATGTACCTACTTACTTTATAATATCAATGTTGACATATGACGTTGTATTATGTTACCTTCTTAAATATAGGCATGGCATAAAAATACCACTTTATATGTTAACTCATCATTCTTCATTACAGAACTTAAGTTATGAATGTCCATATAACGATGACGATTTTGGGTTTGGATCAGTTGAAAATAATAATCGAACATATTATTCTCCCGAAACTCATCACACCCACCTTGCAGAAAACACACATAAGACAATAAGAAGCCAGCAACATAATCCACTATATTCAGATCATCCAAAAGAAACAACTAAAAAAAAAAAGTACAGTTTATTTTGTATTTATTACAATAATTTATATTACAGTATAAGTTATAACCGCCCTAATAGCACCGGGAGCCCCGTGTGACATACCTAGTGGCGTATACAAGGGGAATGTTTGGGGGTTATGACACGCTGCTTGAGCCTTATCATATACATTACAATTTAAAATATATATTATTATAATATTACATATTCAAAACACTAACAATAAAAAATGACTATTATAATATACCGACATAATGTATATGTATATTAATTAATTAAAATAAAAGTAATAGTTTGTATGTATTATATATTTATATATAATATTTAATGTTTATAATTAACACCTCCTAGCTACACCACTTGGCATACCACATATATCTACCAACACCATAGCGGCATAGTCCATAATAGTATTGTCCTAAAAACAGTAAGAATCAATTATAACTTCCTCTAAGAATCGAGGACTCCAAGCTATTTGCCATAAATTTACGGATGAATTCTCAAAATATTAAAATACCTATAATACACTACTGTCTTATTATAGTCGTGTTCCAAATACAAACAGATATTGTACGTATTAATTACAGAGTTATTTTATGTTGTTTTTTTTAAGTATATGTACTTATATCTTAAAGGAAAAATATTATATTATATATTCCCATGTCGTTGTGCAATCAATTTAGTTAACTTTTAACTTTTAGGCTGTTGAAGTACCCTATATTTTTTATTATTTTAGACCATAATATTGTTTTTTATTGACTTCTCGTGATTTAGGAGCAGTGAATACAAATATTTCATGTTTGTTTATTAGTATATTTTATAATCTTATATATTCTTGCTGATATTCATTAATCATTAAATACGTGAAAAATACTTTAAACGTGTCTTCTAAATTATACCTAATCAACAAAAGGTACTTTATAATTTATAAAGATGTCCTGTTATTTACCTACAATACATTGTATTTCATTATTTTTTTCTAGAAACATTATCTATAGCATTCTCATTGGCTAAAATGTATATTTACACTTATTAAAAAGTTTAATTTACAATAAGGTACTCATTTTTACAAGATCAGTTTATAGATTCAGATTTAATACATATTATTATTGTTTAATATACAGAGGCCAATGTATTTACTTCAATGTATTTATTGTAGAGCATTAAAAATTAATTTATTACATGCTTCATGATTAGCTGATCATAATAATATGTATATTAACTAGAGAACGTATTTTTACGTTTAGAAAAATATTAGTTGTATTATTTTTGTTAGATAAATAGGTATTTACTTAAAACTATAAAATTATATTCCAAATTCTATTAATTGAGACTGCTAAATGATTGGTAAAATTAATGAGGCAATAGTGCAGTGTTATCTGTCAATGCTCTAGCTGTGTAGGTATTAAAATATTCAATACAGTAGGTATTTAAAGTGCAGCAAAAAGCAATTCTTATAATTTGTCTTCAAAAATTTTCAATAGGAGAGTAAGATAAACTACTGTTTCCAAACTTATTAAACACTGTATAACTAGGTACTAAAAATCTATTAAATTACTTACGATAATTTTATAATACGAGACATTTTTTATGAGAAAAAATTTGAGCTACTCTGGGCAGGTATGTAAAATGGCGAATAGCTATCTTAAAATTAATTTTGATTGACAGTGATTGAGTTCACTTAACCATTCAACACATGAGAACTAAACACATGTATGTAAAATATGCGATAATAGTATATAACATAATGTATATATTATATAATATATATATAAGTAGGTTTCGACGGTTTCCATAAAGATATATCTAATGTCTGCACTGTTTTGATCAAAACTCCTATAGCATAAAATAGGATAAATCAAAATAATTAAATAACAAATACATTTACTACCTATAGGTACTTTATTCGGAGAGAGAAAACGCCGATTCTGCGTGTGGTACGCGACACCCTAGCACCTACCCTACACCTGTCACAGTGGCAGGGTGTCGTGTGGTGATGACATGATGTACAGAAAAACTGATTTTCTTCGGGGTGTGACGTATATTTTCTCGTTAGAAAGAATATACAAAGAAAAATTTGTGCTTATACTATATTATGCTACTACTACATATTATTATATTAATAATTTGTATAAATAGTATTATAGAATTCTGAATTTATAATACTATACTAATTTATTTATCATAATTATACAAACTGATAATTAGATATTTAGATAATAGATACACACTTATACCTACATATTTTATCTAATGTAGATAAATCTATTTAAAAATATTATTTAACAATCAATAATTAAATAACTAAACTAAAACCTCAAGAAATTTTACTTACCTGCAATCTACAATCTACATAATCTATATTTACATTACACACATATACTTATACTAATATCAGTATTTAATATTAAGAAGAACAACCATTGCATTATACTCATAAATCATGAATATTAAAGATATTAAATTTATTATACCTAATATTAGAATTATTTTTCATTGTTTTCTTTTAGTAAGTTTTTTCAAAATACAATGGATGAATCGTACCAACGATTTCTTGAAGAAATGACAAACGAAGTCGTACGACTTGACTTGTCAACAGATAAAGCATTAAAAAATGTTTTTCGTAAACATATAAAACACAATATTGGAAAGCTTGATGAGGTAAGTTCGTGATTACCCATACTATGTGTTATATATACGATAAAAAAAGTTATAGGAAATGTATTGTTCTAGGTAAAAAAAGATTAAATAGAAAAAATAATATATAAAAATAAATGTTATTTATTACCTAAATGTTATAAGAAAACAGTGATGTAACTTACTATGATAAATTTTCGTGGATAAAAGGTTCTGATTTAATTTAATGAGACCTATTAATTATTGACTGTTAATTAATATATAATTTATAAATAAAGAGACATAATTCCATAAATACTTATATATTATGTTTAAGATTAAGATTTAATATTTAATTAATATTTACTCAACTAGTTAAATGTTTACCTAATAGATAGGTACTTATCAATGATATATGAACGTAAATAAACAAATCGAGTAATTTAAGATTTTTATTTTATTCAAATTAAATTAAATAAAAAATATTTACATTATAATATTAAATAAGTTATGAGTACTTAAAATATATTAAAGTACGTATTTTTTTTCTTATTAGAGGTACTTATTATAATAGGCATTTTGTTACATACCCTTCATAAGATTAAGCTAATATTATAACATTATAATCATATTGATTTAAAATGTATACCTAATAAAAACTTATTATAGTAATTACTAATTATAAATCAACCTACTTAATCTTAATAGAAGTAGTTTACACTTCATAAAAACATTTAACTGAAGTTATAGGTTTTGAACTGTTAAATCATATTTGTTAAACAATTAAATTAAGAAAAAAAAATATTCTAAGTTCTAGATCAAGTGTCAATGTTATAAATATCTATTCAATTGTTATTCAGAAGTTATTGTTTCTATTAATAAACAATACTTTTGCTATTATATTATACTATTACTATTATTATATTTAGTATTTTCTAAGTTTAAATACATACCATACTGAAGCTAAATATTATTTAATTATTAAATATTATGTATTTTAATAATGATTTTCTTATAAATTTAAATTTTTATACATAAAAATGATTTGTTTTAACAATCCATTAACTTTAATTATTTGTAATTTTATATATTTAAAATAATTTTAGAAAAAAATGATGGCAGAAGTGATGAAAGTACAAGCATTATTGGATTTACCAATGGATAATGATGATCGGTATTCTGGAATTGACGATATGCCCACACTTTCAACAAACGATGCAACTAATCAGCATAATTTACCAACTGCACTAAAATCTGAAAAATGATTTTTAAATTATCAAAATCCTTAAAATAATGTGTACAGTTTTTATTTATTTTATGTTTAAAAAGCACAAGATTGTTTGCTTATTTATTGGATAATCAATAATTATAGGTATATTGTAATTATTATTTCTAAATTATAAGTTAACAATAATTATAGACATATAGCCTAATTTTAATTAAATTTTAGAATAAGAACCTTAAAAGTTAGAAGTTTAGAACACATACCAGGTATATAGCTATTTGAGAACATTTTTTTAAATTTCACCCTCTTTTACTTAACGTTTGTTTGTGTGAAAGAGGTATTAATTTATGATTTTTAAATGACAATCACCATGTTACATTTTAAGCCAAGTGACTAATATACTAATTTTACAATGATGTCTATTTTTTTTTTATTGATTTTCTTTTTTTTGTGTCATCTTCTTTTGAAACAGTAAAATACTTCGATTTTCAACCTTGAGGGTACCAGTTACTCTACTTCTAGATATTTTAAATTTTGAAAAAATTAAAATATAGTTAAACAAAGAATAACAATTTTAATTATTATATTATTATTCAAAATTCAACTTAAATTTTACGAACATTATAATATGTACCTACATAATGAAATTATTACGTTTTTTAGTTTTAAGTTGTTTCCTATTTATGCATACAAAGAACATATTCAGTGTCTTACCCTTTTGTGATGAGTTAAATGTAATAACAATCATATATATAAATATATATATATATATATATATATATATATATAAATATATATATATATAATTATATTTATTATTACTATTATAGTAAATAAAAAATTATATAATAAAATAAATGTAATTTTTTCGGTAAAAATTAAATCAACCTATAGGTAATAATGCTATTTGTAAAAAAAAAAAAAAATACTTTTTGTGAAATATTAATACAAACAATACATGAAATATATTTTTAGGGACAGACCATCTTCGCGACTTCGCTCAGGATCATTTTTTAACATGACAGTCGACAGTAGGTAAAGGATTTTTATTTCAATTAGGTACCAGCAGAGCAGTACCCACTTGTCCATCTTTTTTTAAATTTTTATTTATCTTTTGGTGGGAAATAACTACTTGCATACATATATGTTTGTTTATAATGTGCGAAGGCTTACGATTAACTTCGGCTAGGAATTTTGATTCAGAACACAATACACATTGATGCAAAAATCAAAATGCTAATTATTATAATTAAATTATACATTAATCACAATAACGATAAGTAATAACTAGCAATCATTATTTATTACCTATAAAAAAATATAATAAATATTTATTTACAATGTTTACAATATTAATTAAATGTACAAATACGTTAATATTTTTTAAATGTTGAAAATATAATTCAATTTAGATATTATTTTGACGAATTTCAAATGGTCAATGTTTTAATCAAAAATTAAATCAATTTACCGTAATACCATTAATTATAGTCTTATAGAGTAGACTATTCTACATTCGATGATAATAGTAAAATAAATTAAATTCATTTTTATAGCAATATCAAAAAACATATGATACAATATACCTAGCGATGTAGGCTGGCAGATCGTCTTCGATCGGTATTTTTTTTTTTTTTTTTTTGTATTCAAAATATATGTAATTATTGATCATTGAATTCAAATTAACATAAACATTACAGTGACTTACTCCTCAATTAGTAATGACAAGGTACACTTGACATCTCTCAACAGTAGAGCGATTACCTATCTACTTTTCCAAAAAGAAACAAAAATCTATTTTCTATACTGATACTGACATAGTATAATTTCTATTTAATATAGTATGATATCAATATTTCAATAATGATAATTATTATGTATCAATCTTGAATCTTGAATTATAATTAAAACCTAAATAAGGTTATTTTTTTTTTATTAAAATATGTATTTACAATTACAATCTATTATATATAATCAACAAATGGCATAGTTTATAAAAACATTAAAAACAATCATATAAAATACATGCAAAGAGATCATTCGGTAACAGAACCTTTGAATTTAAACATTTTTTTTATTATATTTAAAAGTCTATTGCCAAATTTCTTTTTAATTGACAGCGAATATTTTATGGCAAGAGAGAACGTACTTTTAAACTTTGAATGAAAGGGTTAGAATTGTTGATTAAATTTAAATGACATTGTGACATTACTTATATATTTTAGCGACTTCGTTTACTGTTTGTAGTTCCAGGTCGTTACTAGAGGGCTGCATTTGATATGCACCACAATCGGCACAATCCGCGATTGTAATAATAAATGTTTTGCGATTAAATCGTATGATTGATTTAATGGTTTGAATAGTGCAAAGATTAGCGGGTTTAGCAAACATATTTTTAAAACCTTTTAAAAACATGTATAGGCAATAGAAAATATAGCATTGTGATTACCTCCTTATCAGAAGTGATAAGTGGGAAATGCATTGATTGTAGTGTCTACGGGTTCATATAATATTATATTTACTTGTTAGAGTCGATCTATTTTATTATACCTACCGTTACATTTTTTATAATAAAGAGTTAACATTTAAGTCATGGACACAAACGCTTATTATAGGGATTTCGATTTGGAATCAATTAATGTTACATTGCGATTTTGCCAACAGGAGTATGGGGATGTCAACTGTGTTGTATGGGATGCGTCCCTAGTATTGGCCAAGTATTTAGAAACGTTATTCCTGAAGAATAATAAAACTTTCGAATCTAAAAGAGTGATTGAGTTAGGGTCAGGATTAGGGTGTGTTGGTCTGGCTGCTGCATGTTTCGGGTAAATCTAATATCGTAAGTTATTCTGAGAGCTGTGTATTTGAAATAAATGCATTTTTCTCTTATTTACTAGGTACCCACAGCGTCGGATTGGAAAGATATCGGCCTACCGAGTTTTTGGAATTTCTAACGTTTGATAATAACTACAGCTACTGTACGGCTAAAAAATAATTGAAATTAATTATATTTTCTACCAATGTTTGAACTAATTTATTATAAAAAAAAAAAAAAAAAATACAACCACACTCAAAACCAGTCCATATTTTGAGCGACCCACCGAGTTTTCCTCGGTAACTCACCAGACCAATCCGGCCCTGGGTACCTATGTATGTTATGGTGTTAAAGTGGCTTTTAATTTGGAAATACTCAAATTTTTACTAGTAAATTAATGAACTATCAGTAAGAAAACGAGTAGGTATCTTGGATTATAAACCTATTCAACACAATCATATAATAAGATTGATTGTAATATTTAGCTTTCCAAGTTTAAATGTGTATTTTTAAAACTTGTTAGTGTGAAAAAATGAATGATTTTAAATATTGAAACTTAAAAAACTCAATATGAGGAAATTATTTCTTGGAACATGCATATGTGTATAGTAAATCATTAAACATTTAATTAAATTAAATATATTATTGAAAATACAAGTATTGGTACTTAATAGTCAATACTAGTTATTTTTAAACATTATTTTATTTATTTACACTTTTTTATTTTAAATGTTGGATTTATCTGTAGAAAAGTAATCTTAAAAGTTAAAGCGTTTTATAGTGCATTATATTCATAGTTAAATTAATTCATTTTTAATAAAAAATTTTTTAAAACATGATTTTTTTTTTTTTATAGAGCAAATGTAAAACTGACAGATTTACCAGAAAATTTGCAGCAATTAAAACAAAATGTTGATGAAAACATGCCTTGGTTAAAAGGTAGTGTTCAAACTGTTGCATTAACATGGGGTACCACATTTGAGTCGGAGCCTTTTGATTTTCTGTTGATGGCAGATTGCATTTATTATCCAGAAGTATATTGATATTATTATTTTTTTTTTTATCGCCATTTCTTTAATTAAATAATAATATTTTTTAAAGGTAGTAGAAGCATTGGTGAAGACATTAACAGAGTTGACTACACCTAACACAGTAATTTTAATATGTCAAGAACTTAGAGAAACCGAAAAACAAAAGAACACATGGAAAATGTTTTTAAACTTATTGCTTGAACACTTTGAAATATCGTATGTTCCAGAAGAAGAACAACATCCAATTTTTAGGAGTTCTGATATAGTATTAATAAATGCAAAAAAAAAATTATAGTGAAATAAACACTGATTTAATTAAAATCTCAAAACTAATTTAAGGTCATTTAAATTATTTCCTTAATATCTCAATATTTTAAATATTACTGATTTTTTTAATGAAGTTTTTTTTTCTCAATAAACCAGACATAATTTAACAATTAGTTAATCTTAATATGAAAAATAGTATCATATATTCATATCATCATATCCTACTAATGCAAGATTAACATCATATAATATAGATTTTCCGCCAATTATTTAGCAATATAATTTCCACTAAATTCTTATCAATCATAAATTATTATACTAAAAATCTATTGCAAATTAGTACATGTCACGTATTGAAATTTATTTCATTTATCTTGTTTTGGTTAAAATTGAGTTGATTAGTCAAATTTTTAAAAACTAAATGATTTATAGTGTTTATACACTAAAATTTAAAATAATTTTCAAGGTATATTTATTAAAAAAAAAATACATAATATGTAAGCATTTATTTATGAATAAAACAATCAAAGGTTAGTTTTTCTATGATTCGGTCACATACTTTAAAATTAAATAGTCAAATTAATATGTAAATATTTAACAAAAAAAAAAAAATATTTAACATTCATTTTTACAATTTGAACCATATAAAAAAGGAAAATATTGAATAGAAAAACAAATGAACTAAATAGGTATAATCATGGGATATTACCAATTCCTGTATGCACACTGAAGATGACAATAAAATAAAAAAATAGATTAATTTTTTAATATTTAATATTCAATATTAACAAATATATAGTTTAACATTACCAAATGCTAACAAAAGAAAAGAAAAAATCATGGCGTAGCAATCTGTACACATAAAAAGTGACAAAACAATAAATATTAAAGGTGCAAACAAAAATGTTTTGTTATCAATTTTTTTCAATAACCAAATATTTATAACAAAGAACCACGGTTATAGCATCTAAGGTGTTGCAATAAACTTTGAACACCATATTAACTAACAAACATAGAATTCTAATCTTAAATCATTAGCTTGAGCACATAGCCCAGCATCATTGAAATTTGAAACTGAAAATTTAAAAATTAGTGTGTAAAACACACAATTTTAAATTAATATATTTCACTTAATTGCCTTACCATTTTTACATCCATACTATTAGATATATTTTTAATATTGTATATATTTGAAAATTAGTAAATTTTAGTAGACTATTAGTCTATATCTAAAATATATATTATTATATATTAAAAATAAAAAAAATTTTAATTAGCTTTTATCTTCAGTAAAAAGTATACAAAAATTATATTTAATAAATTAAGTATAAAAAATACTTACAAAATTATTTTATTAATTTAAATAAGAAATATAAAAAGGCAAATAAAGATATGAGATAACTTTAATTTAATAATAATCCCTTAAATACAATAGTGCAATGATATTTAAATACTGCATTCTGACGCATGAGCCTGTAAAACAAAATTAAAATAATTATTAATTATTGTTTTGGTAAAAATGAAAAAAATAGTTACTTCACTTGTGTGATAAAAATTGTTATTCAATTAATTAGGTATTTATACAATTTTTTCAAAGTAGGTTTTAAAACCCAATTGTTAACAGAGATAACACTTAAATAAGACGTTTTTGATTTAACTTGATTACATTTTGCTACACAGCTACACTTAGTTACAAATTAAAAAAAAATCATAATTACCTCAATATCTGGTGTAGGATATAGTACAAAACACAGAGGACATTGAGATTGAAGTGGTACATTTTCATTTAGAACTTTATTTTCAGGATTTTGTTGTGAAGGTGATGCTCGAGATTTTGTTTGATAACCGTTATTACTAATACTATTTTTGATATTTTTCATTTGTTTTTTTCGAAGTTCCTAAAAATTAAAAATGTATGTATTTTTTTTGTATTATATTACTGTTAAAATATTATATAGGTAAAAATTTCTATATCTAATGTTGAGACTAATAAAATTGTTTGGAAAAGTCAATTATAAAGCAATTATGAAAATAAGTATCAAATCAATACAAGGATTTTCTATTTAAATAATATAATAAGATAAAATATTATATTAGTATAATTATGAAAATACTTTTAATAGCAAGTTATATTTAAATAAAGTTGTTAGAATTTTTACAAATTAAAGCATATATTTTAATGAAATATTATGCAATAACCATAATATAAAACCGATTATTGTTTTAATAAATTATGTTTAAAATAAAATGTTATTTAAACTTTACCATATAAATTTTAAATCTTACTTGTTCTTGCTTCATATGCCCAACATCCAATGCTTCACTTTCAAACTGATTAAAATATTCATTTGAAGAATTCTGATCTGTATGTGTAGAAGCTACTAAAGTCTGATTGTCTGACATGGAACTCTTATTATATTTATTTTTCTTTTTTTTATCTTTAGGTGATTCGTTTTTATTTTCCTCTATATTTTCTAAAAGATTGCTATTGTCTGAATAAGATGGTTTTGAATATACTTGAAACTCATCAACATATGATTTATTAGTTGAATGAAATCTCTTGTCATCTATATTTTCATCAACTTTTAAGTCAATATTTTTTAATATATTTATCAAGTTATCAGGTGAATTAATCACTTGACTATTATGACTTTTATTATTAAGTGTAGTATTGTTTACTTTAGCATTGATTGGCAATAAACTATCATTAGAGTAAAATAAACTAGTCTGTGGTACAACTAAATTCATTCTACAATAACCGTTTACAATACTTAAAACAGATGTTAAATAATCACTATCAGATACAGATTCATCGTCGGACATGATTTTATTATTTAATTTTTTGTTTATATATGACATTGTGTATAGGAAAAGTCTAAAAAAATAAAACAAAATCATTAGGTTAAAATTTTAAGTGATGTCAATAAATATTATTGATATCAATTATTAGTTGTATAATAAATAAATAATATAAATTATTTTAATAGTTTTCCTTAGTTGTGACATATATAAGGAAAACATCAACACACAATAATATAGTAATAACAAAAAAATCATCGTTGGCTTACCAATAGTTTTCATTTGTCATAATAAGTTAGTTCTGCAATGACAATAGTGCAACATACATAAAATCTTAAAGTGTAAATAATTAAATTATTGAATTTATTCACGTAATCAATAAACTGTGACCTCAGTAATGCATTAATGTCTTATGTCACGGACGGTATTGACAAGGCAGTACTAAGTATTTACCATTTAGTGATAAACCTAAGTAGTAAGTTAATAGTTTAATACAAATTAATTCCTTAATTCATTGTAACATTGGAAATTGAAAACATACTTGTCATACTTTGTTATCCTTATCACTCCTTCTGGCCTGAACTCGTGGTATATGGTTAATACTTACTTTTATAATCAGCATCACCTTATCAATTATAAATAACGATCAAATGGCGCGATTTTTTTTTTTTGTTTGCTGTGTAGTGTGTAGACAATGCTGATAACGAAAACTGTGATACCGGTCAACACACGAGAACGAGACGCTCCTCATTTCATCAGTTATCGATTCGCTCTCAGAAATGATAAGTTTTTGAACGTTTGTTGCGAATCTTAATGATAATGTTTAAAAACATAAAAATAATATTATAATTGTTCATATATTTCATTTCCAAGTTCCAATTCTCCATGTAATTATGAAAAAATAATGCCTTTTTATAGATATTGACGTGTTTATTAATGATTCGTAACTAATAAGTATCTACTTTCAAAAATGAACAAAGACTCATTACGAAAAATGTCAACTCCCAAGATTATTAAAACAAGCAAACAAGAAGGTAAATCATTTTACTATATTATATATATTATTAACATTTAGTTGTATTGTGAATTATCATCACCAAGACAAATAGACAAACCCTCTGTCAGATTACGTTTACCATTCACCTATTATGATTCCTATCCAAGAATCTGAGAAAATTGATTATATTTTATGTTTTGTTTAACTACCACAGTACTAGCAAAAGTATGAGTAGTAGAGTTTTCTATTCCAATTCACAAGAAATATTAACTCAAACTTTTAGACTGTTTTTTCAACCTAACATTCAGCCAGTTTTAGGATTAGTTTTTGATAGTTGAGTCAAAGCCATTATTATCATCGTCCAAAATGTGTCCCAATAATGCTTAGAGTTCATTATATGTCTATGTTAATACATTCACAGTAAATTAATCATTGATTAGTTTGTAACTAAACCCAAATTCTGTGTGGGACAAAATTGTTAACAAATATCTTAAGATTTTTGCAGTGTTTTTATGACCTAAACACGACTATAAGCAGACAATTTGAAGATTGAAGAAAACTTTTTTTTATTTATTGATATAAATATTTTATTATAGCATTTTTTGTTGTATGGTTTAACATGGACGTAGATAAAATCTGACAAACAATTTATAATACTTTTATTACTATTAAATTGTTTTTATGGACCATACAGACCTACAGTATATTTTGTTACACCAAGCTTTTTTTGTAATATATTAATCTATAAAAAAAATTTCAGATATGGATATAATTTCTGATATTGAAATAATACGAAGCCTTTTATACTGTTTCCAAGGAGTTGATAGCCATTGGATAGAATTCAATCAAAATGAAAAACAATTTATTGTGAAAGCACCAGTAAGTGCTTAATATATTTCAGAATTGCATATTATTTATCCTATTTATATATTGTTTTTAATTTATAGTTAGACTTTTACCAGACTAGTAAAGTGAATCGGTTAATGGAACTTGGGTATCTTCATAACATAGTACAAGAATATATTGAAAACAACAATGATAACAAGAATGGCTCAGTAGCTTCAGGAATAGCACATTGTTTGCATGAGGAACTATGTATTTATTATGACAGTATTAACAAATTACAAAAAGAGGTTATTATAAATTCTATTATTGTGTATATCATTTATAATATGATATATTATACGGGTTGGTATTTATGTAAACATTTTTGTCTTATTAATTTAGGTTAATGAAGCATACGAAAAATCTAAACAATATTCACTCGGAAATTTATTGTGTTGGTCTGTACTTTGGTTAGGGCAATTACAGGATTTGGCATACACAGTTAAAATGATTGATGGTACTAAACGAGGTGGTGAGCTAGTATCTGTTATCGCACCATTTGCATACTGTGCTAATCCCTATTTACAACAAATGGCTACTAATATGATCAAAGTTGTAAGTTATAACTTGTTATAACCATGATATTATGTAAAATTTATGGGATTATCTAAACAATTTCAGGCGACTAGACCATTAATGATGATAATGTGTCATTGGATGGTTGACGGAGAGCTTTTAGATAATTATGATGAATTTTTTATTTATCAATGTCCGGACATCAATAATCTTGATATGTGGAACAATCGATACACAATTCGGTCAGTATCTGCCTTGTTATGATTTTGAATATAATAAATTACTTTAATATATTTATTTATTTTATTTTTGTTTAAGGGAATCTATGGTTCCAACTTTTTTTACTAAAGAAGATGTTAATAGAATTTTTCGCACTGGTAGATATATAAATTTTCTACATACAATTTGTAAGAGTAAACCTAATTTAACGCCATCCAGGAAAACTCTAAAAGATCTTCGAAATTCTGGAGGTGAGTAAATCTAGCATATTATTTATTTAATATTATATTTTAAGCCCTCTAAAACATGAGTATTGGGTAAAAATTTAGTTTTATTAACTGATAACTATACACTGTGTTTAGATAAAGATTTATTTCCAATGTTAGAACAAGGTAGCATTATTTCGGATTTGATTAACAAAGCTTGTACAGAATCTTCAACTGTAGTACTGGATATTTTAAAAGAAAAGTTTAAATTATTTTTACACTTCGAGGGACTTCGACGTTATATGCTCTTAGGACAAGGAGACTTTGTCACAAGTTTGCTGGAAATTCTCCAGTGAGTTTCAATTATATGACAATTTATTGTATCAATAATATGTGTATTCTAACATTTATTAATTTATAATAGGCCTCATTTAGATAAATCTTCAGGTACACTTGGTCCTCATACATTTAGAAATTTTTTAGACACTGCTGTAAGAATGAGCAATGCTCAATATGATGAACCTACAATACTAAAAACACTGGATGTAAAATTATTACTCACATCTGGAGAAGATTGTGGATGGGATATATTTCAATTGGATTATTCGACTGGTGGTCCTTTAGAAACTGTATGTATCACAATCAGATATTTGAATAACTCAATGATAAATTTTATGTGAAACTGTAGTTATAATTACCATAGCTTGTGGTAGATAGGATTAAAATAATATTTTTTTGTTTTTAGATTTTTGAGTTCAGCGGAAGTGGAAGATATTCAATTATGTTTGTGTTTTTGTGGCGTCTTAAAAGAATAGATTTTGTGCTGTCACAAATGTGGAGGGAATTGAATCTACAGATTAAAACTTCATACCACATAGTTCCGGGTAAAACAATAAAATATAACTATTTAACCAAGTTAAATAGAAAATAATTTTTGGGAAGGGAGGGTTAGCAGGTTCTGCACTTGTAACTCTATTAAATTTTTATCCAAAATTATCCACTGTGTAATCGATGGCATAACCTAGGCTATTTTTAAATTTTTAAAATATATATGTTAAACATACTCATTAAACATTTCATTATTTGTACATTATATATCAGTATATATTTATTAACTTTATCACCTAGCTTTGCCAGAAACTGGCTGATGTTTTTTTCTAATATAATATTCATGTATTAGACATAATTAGCATTAATTCCTCTTTCACTTTTATGTCATATAGGTCAGATATAATGCAGTTATGTTTATTTTCAATCAAAAACATCCTCGTTGAAATTTTTTAGCAATAATTCGTTTAATTTGAGTGGAGAAATTTACCTAATGAAATACTTGTACTCCCATATTATAAGTAACTGAAATAGCGTTCTACTGAACAACAAATTCGCATTTACAAACTAAATGGTTCTATGTAATATCTGTAGTTTTTAGTTTTGCTTGGCAACAAAATATCCAATGTATATTAGATTAATTTTCAAAAAACTTATCTCTTGTTTGAAATTGGTTTTATCAAATCAAAGTTTTGAGTGGTTGGATGCCATAATGTGTACAATAAAATTAAAAATGACTCTCAAAACAACACTAAGAACTAACTGAACTGTGTCGAATAACCAATTTCAGAAATACGGTATGCCTTGAAGTGGACTAACAACCTGGTGGCAGAAATGGTACACAGTGTACGACAAATACAGTTTTACGTACTATCCGATGTCATAGAAACTGAATGGGAACACTTTCGAGAGGCTATCAATAAAGCATCCTTGTTGGAGACAGTGATCGAAGCGCATAACCAGTTCTTGAAGAATATCTTTAAGAGATCCGTACAAACCGAAGAAACTCATGTAAATTCATAGTTTTTCATTACAAACATAATAGCACAACAAGGAGGACTTTGCCTCAATCCCACGCCCACAAATTAAAAAATAACTTTTCTTAATTAAGTTATTCTAATCAACCTTTTTGTATATTGATCTATTATAAAATATATGTCTCACAATATTGCAAATCGTGCAATGTTTTTATTATTTATTTTTTATATGCAACTATGTACAAATAACATTATTGTTTGTTTCATTATGTGAGGAGTTTATTATTTCAATATGGATTTCTATTTATAGTATATAAAATATATGTTTTTATTGTATTGCTTAATTTTAATGAAAAGGGAACACTGTGGCTTCCTCAGAATTTTAACTCTAATTATTCCTTTAGGTGTAAAGGTTTATTAAAGTTAAATAATTGATCAAATCATTGTTAGTTCGGAGGATTTATAAAAATACAGCTCCCTATTTTTCTGTATAATTATAATTTAATTTAATTTTTTGAATTTTTTTTTTATTTAATCAATTATATACTGCAGCTTTTAAAACTTTGTTACGACCCGTAAAATATAGTCAGTGCTAGATTAAAGATATGTGGGCCTAGAGACCTTTGAATTTTAACTAGTCCTAAAAAGTTAATGGCCCAATTAAAAAATTAATAAATTATATTGATCCATATAGTATTATATATCTGATAACACTCATTATCCTTACCATTAGTTTTAACTTATATTTTATAATCATATTATTTTTTAATTGGATCTTTTCTCACAATACATCCTTTATAATATATTTAATTATTTATACTTAATTATTATTGTTGTTATCTATTTTAAGTGACTAAATAATTCATTGCAATTTACTATAAAATAGTTTTGAATCAGTTTTAAGTAGATATCTAATTTTAACTATAATAATTTTAATTTTAATACTTTTAGTACTTTGTTTTAAATACAGAATAACCGCGTAGCAATGTACTCAAAGGTCTGAAAATAATGGGAACTTATAAAATATTTTACTATATACTCTATTATTTTACTAATATAATTTAGTGTTTAACTTATAAAACGCAGTCTGACTTAGTATTTGCTATTTCCCTCAGTCGCATAATATATTTAAATACATAACTGAAAATAACCTATATACTAAAAAACTATTCCTTTCATAGGATTTATCAAAAAAGATGCGTCAACTATTCGAATCTGTGTTGGAACTCCGGGGCATTCAAGAAAGGTTTCACAGCCAGTCTGAACTTGAACTGAATAGACGTAAAGATCTAGAAAAATATATTGAAGAGCATGGTACTTGCAATGAAATTGAGAACAATGATGCAGAAGCAAAAGAGGCGTTCATGTTGGAAGTTGACAGATATGAAAGTATCATCAAAGAGATTAGTAATTCTTATAAGGTATTATGACATATTTTATAAATTTGTCTTAGATTTAATGTACATCTAAAGACAACATTTGGACTTAAAAATTATATGGTATTATTCATTAAGTAATTGTTTATAACCACAAAAAGTACCATTAGATGCATTCGCTTGCACATCTATGGCACCTAAATGGTGGTTTTACAGTACCTGACAAATTATTTATAATTAATGAATTAGTAAATATTTATTTAATAGGTTTTGAGTATCATGGTTACAAAAGTATCAGGGTTATAACTTATAACTCTCAGTACGAGAAACCATTGGATTTCAATATTATATTTCCTTTCAATGAAGATTAAAAAAAGGCAATTATTTTATATTTTAAAACAATTCTAATACTAAAAAATATTGAAACATGTACTCATATCTTGAAGCATCAACATGCATATCTGATATGAGTTAATAGGTGTTATTCAAAACAATTACACAGATAAAGACTAATTGTAATTAGATGATATTCATAAAACATTATAAATTAATGATGTCATTTATTTCTTAAGAGTTTTAAAAATTTTGAGGTCTAAACAAGTGGGCCCTAAGAGTAACAACAGAACACTAAAAAGCATTTACATATAGTTAAAATGTCTAATGAATAACGATGACCACAAAAATAGCATAGCATTATGTTTAATCTGGAACTCAAAAATTAATAGTATGGTTACAAAATTGTTATTTCTGGTTTCATTTTGTTACATACCTAATAAAAAAAATATAATAACCAATAGTTTTTAAATCCAAGTTTTGACTTTGAAGTGCTATGATAATGCACCATCAGAGTTATTTTTTAATTATAACATTACATTTTTGTTTTGCCTCAGATTGATTTAGTGAAATTTTTGAAAAAACTCATTAAAGTATCGACTGATGACCAGGAAGCTTTACACTCATTGGCCAACCGTATAAACTTCAATAAGTACTACAGTAAAACCGATCAAGATTTAGAAAAATGTGCCACCTATATATGTAGATCTCACAAATAGCCATTAATAAATTATATGGCATCACATGCCTTACTTGTCCTCTTATTATTGTATAAAAATTAACTAATGATGTAACACTAAACATAAATAATTTAAGTTTGTAATTAACATTTAATTGTTATAGAATACATTTTTTAATTGCAAAGAAATAATAAAAGAAAACAGAAAAAAAATTATTTTTAAATATTTGGATGTTTGTTTTTTTAAGATAGAAGAACGTGTGTAAAGTAGTTTTAAAATAGATTATCTCTTCACTGTGATTAAAAAAGAAGGCAAGTTACCATTTTGATTGTGGTCGGTCAGATGGTCATATTTTCAAATGTAAACTGGTCAAACGGTTATATTTGAAATAATTTATGCATTATAAGATAACAATTTTATGTTATAATAATTATGTTAAATGAATTAGAGGAGTATCCTTATAAATAAGCCTGATATTCCACTGATTAAAAAGTGGGATGCAATTGAAAAAATACTAAGATGAAACAATTACAAGCAACTATTCTTCCCTCGAGAAATGTAGTCTGTCAGAACAATGTAAAGATGATTTGCCTAAGACAACTAATCTGGCAGTTGTGGCACAAAAAATAAGTAGAAAAATATTGCCTCGACCTAGTATGAAATATTTAATAACTTATTTACATGCATGTGTTTTTCTAGTTGTTTTTATTTTTAAGTGTACACAAATTTAAAAATTTAACCGCATCCACAATGAATAAATAAGACAACATTTTTTATTAATGAATGGTACTATGGTGTATAGTGCATTCAATCAATATTGTATACATTATAGGTAATATTGATATTTTTACTTAGCACCTCCTCTGTCAAATGCTTGAGATTTTCAAGGGAGGCTAACCTTATAGTTTGGGAACTGTTCTATAGCGATGTTAGAGAACAACTATTGAACAATTTTAAACATTGATTTAAATTTAAGACATTACATACGCATGATGTGTTGTCTCCGTTTTACATGATGAAGACCACTCAGGCTGTAATGAATAATAATAATAGATAAGACCACAGTTGTAGATATATGACCGCAATTAAGACTCCAAATTGACGAACAATATAATAATATCATCATTCGTCATATTATTTGTGAAATATAATTTTTATTTTTTTGATATCGCTTATACAAAAAAATTTCTTATTGTTTCAATATATATTATTTTTGAACCTGAATAATTTCTTTTTGTAGTTTTGATATCGAAAAAATAAAACGATATTTTACAAAGTTCTCTTTTCTATGTGGTGAAAATTTCGTTTATTAATTAGGAATGTAATCTTCTCGGTTCTTTCCCGCGCAAAACAGTCATTGACATGTTTTACATATTTTGTAAGACGGTGACAACACAGGCGAATGTAGCGACCTCTCAAAATTAATTTATTCACATATTCCTAAAAACAAGTTACATTAAACTAGACATTTGCATTTAGCGGACAACCGCTCATAATTTAAATATGTTATGTAATTATTGATTGTACTATCATAACTTTATTATGCATAATCATTGATAATATGTACATTTTAAAAACCAATATTCATCATTTTTATTATTATTTAAATAAATTCTTATATACTGTAATTTTAATCGATTACTATAAGATTTTTAAGATTTACAATAATACGAAAAAAATTATATTATTATATTTTGAACTCAAAACATTTATAACATACTAGTATAATATGATGTTCAAACACATGACCTTATATTCAACCAATATCGCATTTAACTAGGAACTCGCTTACCGAAAAAAAAAACTCCACCGATAACTACTAAAAATTATTCTTCGGAACCATTGTATATTCTTATTGCGACACTATTTTCACAATTCTATTTTAGTTTTGTAATTTTATTTTTTTCCGGTAGAAATCCAATATAAGACAACATTGATTATGCCATATTAAATGAAATACCATCTGTTGAAAATGGTAATACCAAAATAAAACAAAAAACGTATACCATTAAACAGTACAATGTAATAATATTTTGTTTTATTTATCATGGATAGTAACCTCAATAGTAGATTAGAAACAAAAAATATATTTATACACAATAAATGGAATTAACATAATAACACTCAAAATTCCCTATAAGAAAATAAAAATGTATAATAAATATAAAGGTAAAAAAAAATTATTTGTTGGTACAAAGTTATCAATAACATAAAAAAAAGTTTAAACAAAATGAAAAAATGAAAAAAATACATATCCCGTTCACGGGTTTTTAAAAATAGGGAAACACAATCTAATCGTTATAATAATTATACTAAAGCAATATTATATTGTAACATTCTTAGGGCACTATAAAATATTTCTAATATTATATTTTAATTATATTCTTAACTACATTAATCTTCAAGATACAATCTAAAATCATTAGACATACCTATATAGTTTGTACGAGCATTAGAATCTTCTAATGTTCAATGTCGTTATTAGGAACTATTCATGGTGAGTACTAGTGAAAACAGATTTAATATCCTTAACATTCTAATCAATTAATATTTATAATTATCTTATAAGTTATGTTTGTTAACTAATTAATCAACATTAAAAAGGAATGGAGAAATTTATCATTAAAATACCCTATTCAAGTTACTGCAAGAGAATAAAAACAGCAACATTCCCATTAATCAGGAAAACACAGTTTTTTAACCATTACATTTGGCTAAGTCTCAAATGTATGCAATTTAACCAAAAGTAATAGTTACATAATTGAAGGTAGTTATGAATGAAACCAAGGCTTTGCATCCGAATTAACCCGTAACACCACTAAAAAATCAAACACTCAAAACCCAAATAAAACATTTTGGGTTAAATTAAAATCCAAATAAATTTGTTTTTATAGTATTTGTGTGATATATAATTTTCTATGTATTTCTTGTGGTTAGTTTGACATTGTAGATGATTTAACATTAACAATACTATTTCCAGAAAAATGTTACAATCAATTAAAGGTAAATTTAATAAATATTTTCTTGTAACTAAATTCTGAAAATAAACTGAGTTTGTCTAGAACAAATGTTTAGCAGTGTATTATTATAAATAACATAAATCATAATTAAAATTTTATTTTTTGCTTAATAATTTTTTTTAATGGGTGAAGGGGGGTCAACCTTCAATAAATAGTTGTCGTTATATTATTATATATATTTAAATTTATTATTCATAGGTTTGAACACCTGAATATAACTAGTACCTGAAACCTGAATAAATGATATGGATGCAAAACCCTGGATGAAATACATCTTTGTGTGTTATGGGAGTTGAAAAGTAAAAATTTTTAATAAAATTAATACTTAATAAACCAATTTTATATTTTTGACTTATTGGATAACTATACTTAAAAGTTAAATAAGTGTGTTACGATAATAGGGGAACATAATTTTGAATAAGCTAGTGTAATAATTACAGAAAACATGAATTTTTTTCGACTATACTATTTGTATATTTCAACTGTTGTTTCATTACACTGTAATGACACCAACTTTTAGGGTATAAAATTAGTAACATATTTTTTATACATATTAAATTTAAATATAATTTAAATTACCTTAAAATAAAAGTATATGTTATAACTAGAGCCCAGATAAAAAGTATCAATATATGTCATATAATATGCAGTCAAAATCGTAAATATATCCAACAAATATGTAAATACACGGAAAATATGCAATTAATATGTTAGATAATTTTAATTAATTATATGACATATTTTTACAATATTAATAGAAATATTAATATTGGTACTTATATTTAAATATTGTAAAAATGGTAATATAAATTAAAACGAATAAACATATGCATTTCTAATTTTTCTTCAATGAAGCTGTGACATTTTCTGTCAATATTTTTAAAATACAGATGAGAAAAATATCCATGTTAACCCAAGTGATTGGGGCATATTTGAAACAACTATATATAGTTAAATAGTGATAGCTTAAAATTTTATTTTATTTCATCAATTATTGAAATTCTTTCATATAATATATTTTGAGTTTCTATATAAATAATTTCTTTATAGCTATCACTAGAAATTGCAAATGAGTATACATAAAATGTTGATTAGTTGACAACATTACCATCTTCAAATTAAATCAAGAATTTTTTTAATTTTTCTACTTAATATAATTATATTTTTACCACGTTTTTAAAATTTTAAATTAAATCAATGCAATAATCATTAAATATGCAAAATTATGCAAAAAAAAAATATTTGGACATTATGATACATAAAGATTACTTAACAAAAATCCAAAAATATAAAAAGGAAAAAAATATACAGTTGCATAAAAATCCGCGCTCTAGTTATAACTATAAATAACATAACACTATAACTTAAACTTAATACTTAAAAGAATCATAAACAATTTAGTAAATCTGTTGCAATTTTTTTTATAATTTTTAATGTTACTGTCAAATAAATTTAAATCCAATACAATTTCAATTTCACAATGTCATCATATCAACATATGATCAACATTATATCAGTTATTAATTAGCATAAACTAATTATTAATACCTAATGAATAATTTTGATAAATACATATAACATGATATTTAAGTACATTTACTAAAAGAATGAAATCTATGAGGAATAACACAAATTTCAAAGTAAATGCTTATCTAATTTAAATATTTTAAGTAAATAATCATGGATACACAAAAAATTACAAGTCACAATTCTATAATAGTTACTTTACTTAATTATATTTACAAAATAACTCACAAGAATTCTTTCATTTTTTTTATATAGTTAATATTAAATACCTAAATTGGTAACTGTATGTTTAAATCAATATCAAAATCATGCACTGCATACAAGTCATCGCCCTTCATCACATTGCTTTTTGATGAACTACTATCATTCTAAAAACCATCAATAAAAATGTTTAATTATTCATGTATTATAGAAAACTTTAATTTTTATTTATTTACCTTAACACCATTATTGGTTTCAATATCAGTTTTGGATTCTTCAACTTCTGGAACTATTGAACCATCAATAGCAGAGTTTGTTTTTGCTCTAAACTTCATACATGGTTTAGTACTTCTACGAGTGAATGGGTCGTCAATTTTTTTTCCTTTATTAGCCTTGAGTTCTTCCTAAAAAGTTTAATACATTATTATGTTTCTTATATTTTAAAACTTTTTTATGAGTAATTTACCAAAATAGCTTTTTCAGCTTCTTCGACGTTTCGCTTACGGTTTCTATCATTTATATAACTTATACTAGATATTGTGCTTGTTCTCATTTTGTCTAAGTGATTAGCACGCTCTTCTAAATCTGACAGTTGCTGTTCAATTCTCAAAACTTCTTCTACTTTGCCACTATTTATTAACAAAAATGTATTAAATAATTTATAAACATAATGATAAAATACAATTTAAGTATTCAAAATCAAATTTATCCTTATGATATTTGATTGAATAATAATCATAGTACATTTTAATTCATTGATCAATCTAGTTTTTAAACTTGATAAATTATAGATACTTAAAGTTACAATATAAAATTCAAAAATATTTTATTACTATTAATCAACTGTGTTATAATAATATTTTATTTTAAATGTAATACATTGCTTTTGTTGTCAATTATTTTAAAAGCTACTTTAGCTATTAAATTAAAAACCAATTTCTTAGCAAACTTTATGTTAAAATTATCTTAGACTTAATATCTTACATCGTATCAACTTCAAAATAATATTATTTGTAAAAACAAGTTTTATTAACCAATATGGTAATATTAATTAAATTTGTAACAGCTGTTCTCACTTTTTTTGTCCAATTTGGTCAACACCAAAAAGAAGTGACCTTTTCACACGATGTCCAATGTTTAAAAACAAACACCTCAATAATTTTAGTTTTACACACATTAAATCAATTAAACTTTAGTAGATATAAAATGAGAACAAACAAGATATATTAATTACATTATTATGAAAATCTACAACAAAATTCTATTAAAGTATATATATACTAACAGAGCTTGTGCATCATCTCTCTCTTTCATTAATGAAGTCTTTTTCATTGCATAATTATGGGGATTTGTTTTGAAACGCTCTTTCTCTCGAACAATCTAAAATATTTAGAATATTATAAATTATTTAATATTTAGGAATAATAAACTTGAATACCTGTTCAACATCTTCTTCTTTGAATTGATATGCAAGAGCAGCTTTAACATCTCTTACTTTAATTTCGAGTTCAGCAAGAGTAGGTAATGGTATTCGATTCATGTGGCACAGCTCTTTCCACTTAACAAACTCACTTTCTGTAAACTCTTGATTGCTTATAAATTCCAAACGGAAAACTTTTTCATTAGTTCCATGCCTAAAAAAACAACACAATATTCAATAACAAAATATAACTTTATAACTAATTAATATATATATTTACTTAAGTCTTAATCCTTTGTTAGTACGAGTACTTCCCAACTGATATACTTTAGCTGTTTCGCAAACGTTACAAATTTCAGCAACCTTAAATATAAAATTATTAAGAATGTTATAAACACAAATATATATAGAAGTATACTCTATAAACTGGAATTCCATTATAATTGCCGATTCCAATACGAACAAAACATCCTATAACAGTTTTCTCAAATGTTGGCAAGTGCACGAATCTAAAATGTGTTAAATTAATATGGATAGACAATATAAGAAAAGATATTTTAATGGTGAATTACTTTTCCATTTTAAATCTTGACAATCTTATTTTATTCAATTCATCTCGTTTTGTAATATAATGTACTTTTTTCTCACTAAAATTATTGAACAAATAATGATTTTAATTGTCTACAGATTATTAAAATTTCTTACTTGGTATCTGAGTCAGAGTCAAAAAAGTGACGGCTTGATTTTTTAACTGATTCGCTTGAATCAGAGTCACTAGAAGAATTACTGTCATCCGAATAAATATCTGAAGCTTTTAATTTGGATTGATTTTGATCACTTTGTTTATCACTAGTTTCTTCATCGTCATCGTCTCCTTTTTTCTCCATGTCTTTCTTAAGTTGTTTTTCTTTTTCTTCTTCTTTATTAACAGAACAAACACACCTCATCAGTTAGAAGTTTACTAATTAATATTCATAATCAACTTTAATTCATTGCTTAAACTTAATAATTGTCTTAAGTTCTTTATTATTAAATATTTTTGAAAACTAATATTTATTTTAAATAATTAATTAATGATTACCAATCACAATAATAATTGAATTTGGTTAAAATTATATTTAACTGAAAAATCTGATATTCAAATATTATAAGAATGAACTTTAAATGAAAATTGCTGTTTTTTTAAATAATTAAGAATATGGTATTATTATTATTTATTATTTTTTTTTTAATGTGTTATCTTAAGGTTCTTATAAAAAATTTAATATTGATTTCTTATAATTTTAAGTGTTATTTAAATTGAGAATATTAAAATTCAACAAACCTCTTTCTCGTTTTTCTTCTCTTCTTGCTTTTAACAAGCTCATTGCAGCTTTTTTGTCTCCTTTTCCTTTATTTTCTTCCACATTTTTCTTTCTTTCCTTCACACGATCTTTTAAATCAAGAGGAATAGAAGAACCTGAATATGGCGAGTCTGATCTATTTGAGGACATACTTCTTTCTAATGATTTTTGTTCTTTCATTTCTTTTTTCCTAGCACGTTTGAGTTTTTTCTCTATCTCAAATCTATAAATAAACAAATTGAATAATAACTTAATTTTAATATAATCATATTATATTACCTTGTTTTCATTATTTCTCTAGCTTCAATGCGTTTAAATATTTCAGTTTCTCGTTCTTTTTCAGTCATTTGTGCAAGACGTTCTCTATCTTCATCATCTCCCATCAACTCTTCATCATAACCATCATTGAATTCTTCTTCAGAATCTTCAGAAGATTCACTAACTATAACAAATAAAAGTAAAATAAGTTGATAAATTTGCTTTTAAAAAAATTTCAAACATATTTATTATTTAAATTTAAGTATGAAAATAATTTTTTGTATTATGTATCTATAATTTATTTTTAGTGAACAAATGTATAAAAATAAAGTTGTTTTGAAGATATTCTTATTACATAGTTTTTAATTATAGATGAATTTTACTTAACATACTAAATAAATATAGACTTAGGTGATAATAATAAATATTTAATATTATCAATAGGCATGAAAATTATAATTATAATTATATATTATTGTTTATATATAATGGGTACTGTTTATTTGTTTTTATATTGTAAACTAGTAGTGTATATCATATTATAATGATTGATGATGAGTAAATTGTACTCACATAGGTACTTCAATGATTTAATGAGTAAACAATTATTTGACAACTTAATGAATTAAAAAGAGAAATTTAAACTTATTTAGAAAAAAAAACATTAAATTAGCTATATTTTTTTATGAGTAAGTATTAATAAATCATAAGTCAATTTTTATGAAATAATTAATTAGGGTTTAAATTTGTAAGTTAAAAAAAAAAGATGAAATAATTTTTTATATTTTTTTAAAAAATGAGAAAATTATACAAAAATAATGAACAATAAAATATGATTCAATGTGCAAATTTTAAATTTTTTTAAACAAAAAGGTACACAATTGTGTAGTTGCATTTTTTTTTGAAAAGATTATAATTTGTTAAAAGATAAAAAAAAAACTATTAAAAAGTATATAAACAATTAAAAACTTATATTAATTAAATATAGTAAACAAATTCATAGCAACCTAAAAGAAAAAGTAATTATTTTATTTTATTGGTATATAATACAATAAAAATTATAAGAGTAGAACTCATAGTTAAAATGTATATTTATTTTGTATAATTTGATCAAATTTATTTCTCTTTCCTAAAATCATCTTAAAGGTTAATACTAAGAAACCTAAGAGCATTAGACATAAAGGAAATTATTCAATAGAATACACAATTAATTTTTAGCTTATGTTATAATGTTCTCCTTGATATTTTCATTACAATTAAATCTAACAAGATATATATATATATAAAGAATGTAGTATAAAAAATAGAATAAACTATTTTAAAGTACAAATGTTAAATAAATTTGTGAGTAACACTACATGGAAGCCATTTATTAATGACCTGTATATGCGATAAAACAACTATGAGTTGGATAGACCAGATCAAAACCATCATTAGCTATCCCTTGGAGGACGACATTAGGTTAGCAGAAAATCACAAGGGAAAGAAATTGTTGCCAATATTAATTGAAATGTTACCTAAATTCTGTTATTGGAATATGGACTCGAGCAAAAATATATGCAAGATTATTTTTAAGTATACATGTTATTATGGTATAAAAATAAAACAAAATATCAAAATGTAAAATGAAGTATTAGTGAAAAACAATAGTTGGGTATGCCTAACTACAATCAACTAAAATGTATTGCCCAACTATACCATAATATGGCCAATCTCCTAATAATTTTTCATTTCTAACACATAACCAACAATGATTATTTAATCATTGATTAAAATCAACCATTTATTTGAATTATAAAAAAAAACAACAAATTTGATATTACTTATATTGTTAAATTGATTTTTTTTTTGCGAAACACCAAGTACCAAGTTGAAACACCATTATGAATGATTTTTTTTTATCTATTTTATAGCATTTCAAGCTGATGTAAAGAATAAAATAAATTACTAATTAGAATATTGTTGTATTGTTAAGTTATTTATAATATATGCCATGCATTCAGTATGTTTCAATTCATGTTCAAAAATGTTTCTAAGGGTTAAGAAAACGGAAAGCTTTATCAATACAAGAAAAAAAAGATTTATTTACTTTTATGTTTTTAAGTTAGAAAAATGTATGCAAAAAGAAGGCATACACCTAAACATTTCCAGTCTATTTGAACAAAATTTGCATAACATACTATGTAGTTTTAAATTTTAGGCTAACATAATATCAAATTAGAATACACTCAAGTCCAAATTAAGATTTTTTTTCATATTTTAAATGTATTTTTTTTTTTTGTTATTTTAATTTAATTTTAAGTATAAGAACATACAATTGTTTAAAGATAGAAATAGTTAATATAATCAACCGGTATAGAATCAAAACAACCAATACTAATGTGATCACATTAAATATAACTCAATGTATATGATAATTAATTAACATATAATAAATAATTGTAAATGAAAATTGAATATAAATATTATATATTTACCCTGACTAATCTCTTGGACTGGACTTTGAATATCAGACTCATTGCTGCTTTCCGTTGAATCATCAGACATGTCATATTTTTTGCCAGGCCGCTTCCGGTTCTGTTGTTTCCTCTTTGGCTCTTCATCTGAGGCTATTTCCCCTTCAGACAAAGATGACGAATCAGAATCGTAAATAGGTTTCTTTGAGGATTTTTTCTTGGTCTTTGTTGTATAGCTGCGACTAGGCGGTGACGAAGCTTTGGAGCGTTTTTTTTTCTTAGCCATACTCATATCCTGCACATCGACACACACAAACACATATAACACAGAATTAGGGCTTGCACGATCTAAAGCGCAAGTCAAAACACAATATTATTTAACTTACATCGTCGCTAAAGTCGGATGACTCGTCGGAACTAATGGCCTTCTTGTGTTTACCCATCGTTTTGCTGAGGGCTGGCGAAATTCAAAAAGAATTCGTAGGGAAAATCGATCAATCGGTCTCGACCGTGATCAAAATATTTTTATAAATTATGAAATTACTCACAATTCAGATTTCTGGTTACAATTCGACTACAAAAAAAAGTAGGTACCACGGTCCATGATAAAATAAATAATAATGAATATTGAATAATGATAATCGGTCCGCATCGCAACGCCACTGTCCGTTATGTAGGCATAAACAGACTGACCATATGTACCATGGAAACACTGCTCACTATTATTGTGCCAGTTGATACACTGCTCTTTGTCAGAATCGCGTAATCTTAGTCACTACTCCAAGGCGCGTGATATCGTGTTTATGATAAGCTATATTACCAAATGGGCAATTGGGAATAATAGCATTATTAAGTAATGACCAGTCGATATTCCACCGTTTGTCATTAACAGTTTAAAGTATAATAAATAGTAATTCCGATTATTTTGGCGTCCGCCATCGACATAGATATAATATAAATGTCATCGATCACCGGGAACGGATAGAATTATATATAGTGATTATGTTAATGTCAAAAGTAAATACCTACAATATTTCAATAGAATCGTTGATACTTGTGCGTTATCGCGACTACTTCGATATCGAACGTATGATATTTTTAGTACGTTTACCTATAATAATACAAAACTACCTAAAGCCAGTGACGCCTAAGTCAAAAAAAATATGTAGGACAAACATTTAAAACAAACACCACCCACCACATAATTAGTTTACATTTAAAGTTTGATCAATGTTTCTGTAATGCAATAAAATCATATACTCTCCCAGATAATAATATAATATTTGCATGAGACTTTGTGGTGATGGGGACCCACCAACAATTTTATATGTAGTACAATTGTCCTAACATAATGTTTGGCGCCCCTGCCCAAAGCTAATTTGTTGCGACTAAGTATTATAACGTTAAAACTGAACTATCAAAGTCCACTGCCCTAAAGGCTAAAAGTTACCCAGCCAGTCTACTGAAATTACGATAAGTGTGATTGTAACGACACAGCAAAAATACAATTCACTTGCAAAATGCAAGATTAGAGTGTCACACGGCGTTCGCTATAATCCATAATATGTGGTAGTCGCGATAACGCACAAGTACCGAATCGTTTATGTTGAACGAATTAAAATCTATTTAAACTATTGGTTTCAAGACTCGTAGCGGTCACCGGTTCCGTATGAATGTCGCTGTTGACTATTTCTCGTAAAGTTCATATAAATTATGCACCCATATCATCTATAGACTATTATCTTAAATGGCATCCACCTAGTTGAAATTAAATTAGGCCTTTTCATTATGTAAGAACCACTTGTCTATTTCTTACATGCTCTAAACAGCCAAACCTTAATTAATTTGTATTCTGACATTAGTTATATATAATGTGATTACAATAGGAGGAAAGGTCCCAAATTTACAAAAATTAATTGGCATAGTTATTAGCAGTGTTATAATTTTTCCATTAAAAGTATCATTATTTCTTAAAAAATGTTAGAATGTATCACAGGCAGAGCCAGAAATTTTGTTCTAGATTTACAGAACCTTATCAGTCCATCACCTACACTCCATCTTTTACCATGATTAATACAAAATAAACATTATAAAATAAGTGCCATTATATCCTATCGGCATTAATATTATTTCTACTGCAACCTACAAATATTTTTTAAAACTACACAATTGTTAATACCATGAAGATTAGAGATGGTTAATACAATATGTGTATCTCAGGAGTGCTAAGTATGGAATTTTGATGGGGCATTAGTATTTTGTTACACTGTTCAACATTCAAATCAAAAGCAGTTTTGTTAACGGTTGATAGCTTAGTATCTTTCTACAAAGTAAGGAGCACGACTATAATTTTTGTTTAACTATTAAGTCAGTATTAATGGTTATAATATCTTTATTTATTATTTAAAAAAATATTTAAGTATCACTCACACAATCATGGTAAAAAGAAAAAAATTCTCATTAAGAAATAATGACAATTACTAATATAGCATTAACGCTATGTAAGCGTGACCAAGAACAAACAATGGACCATCTACTGAAATAATAAATGCCCAATCACCGGCAATGATAAAACCTCACAGAAGCAAACTAGAACACTTTAAATATGGTTCAGTATTGTTCAAATAACTTATAAAAATTTGGATAACAAAATCTGAGATGATATAAAAAGATAGTACACAATATATACTGTCTGATTTTTAATGTAATATAACATTTTAAACAACAAAAACATTAGCTAATATCAGAATAAAAATATAAACATTTTAGTTTAAAGAAATGATAAAATAATGCCATGAAAAATATGTATAAACAGTAGTATATATATATATATTGTTCTTTGTACAATATTAATCTAGTTACATAAAAAAAAAAACAAATTTTCCATAAAATTAAAAGTATTCTTAAGGCCTATAATTAATCTAGGATAACACAAAATATATTAACTTTAGGTAAATAGGCTAATATTAATAGTACATTTTAAAGGTAAAATAAGTTTAAAGGCCAACAAACAATACAGCAATAGCACTAAAATTATACCCTGGTTATACTGCCATATTTGAAATCAATTATGTTCAGCTGTATTTTACTGCTAGTGTCGCAGTATTTGCAGGCCTTAATACTCAGTCTCTGTGTATTTTATCCACTTTTTAATTATGTAATAATATTGGTCAAAATGCATTTTTTATTTAATAACCATTATTAGTAATATCAGATGTTTCAAAGTCATAAATTTGTTGAATTGATTTTATTATCAATTTAGCGGTAGCTAATCTATTTATTTTAGATTGCTTTTCAACATCAAAGTTCCACAAGCAATTGTTCAATAAAGATGCAAGGTTTTTGACTTCCTTTTCAGGTGACTTGATTGTTTTATCTAAGTCTGTTATTTCATGTAACAGTCTACCATCGCTGCTTAAAAATTCCTAAACATAAAAAATATAGAAAGTAATTATGAAGTTTATTATTTTAAAATTTTTAAGAGAAAAACATAAAAACTATGAAACTATAAACAGTTAACAATTTATAAATCAAATACTTATAATAAGTACTGATTTCACTAAGTGTTCATTTAACATGGAATATCATAAATTTAAGAATGAGATAAATAATGTTTTTTATAAATATATTAAAAAGACGTCATATCTGCATGTATTCTTTGTTTTACAAATCTACTGGATACTTACAACTCATTTATAGTTAATATTAAAGCAATTTTACATAATCATAAACTTGTAGAACAAAATATCAACTGTGATTGAATGAAGAATTGATTATCATAAGTTTATTTTAAAACAAGTTATATGAATTTTAAATTTTAAATTATTCAAATATTACTACAAATCATAATAAAATAAAAATATAAAAATAAAACTCTTCACCTGAGTATAGTTCATATTCAATAATATATAAATTTCCTTTATTATAAACAAGCTGTAGTAAGAAACATGTACATAGATTGTTATGGTATACATGTGTATGATAGACAATACATGAGAGTTTAATGTTTTCTTAAAAAATTAATGTGTTTAAGACAACATTCTTATTTTTAGGTACTTTTCTGTTTTATTACACAAAGATAAGATTATCCTCAAAACTACCATAATTTAAACAATAACCACATGCATTATATTTGCTAGTTAGTTAAAAGTAGTTTAGCAATCCCACTTTGATTTTAACATAGTAATTATATTTTAGGATTCAAAAACTGTTTATTTTAATCAATTTGAATTTATTAAATACTATTAGTCACTACCAAAAGCCAACTTAACTTTTTAACATTTTATAACATTTATACTAACATCTTTAAGCTTACTAAAAAATATACAAGGAACTAAGTATGATTGGTTAAAAAATAAATTTGGTAATCTGTAAAAATACAAATGTGATGAATTTTGAGTCTTGGAAAACATGATTGTGAAGTTTCATAAAAAAAAAGTAAGTCTTATATAATAAAAAAATACCATTTGTTATAGTTTGGCTTAAATAATCAGTATTTATTACATATTTTTTAATTTATTTACTATAAAAAAAGTAGTAACTCACTTTGCAAACAGCATATACATTGTGATCACTGAGCCTTGATTGACAAATATCTTCTTTTGAATAAGCTAAACATCCGACCCCACAATCAATATGTTTACTAACATGTATCATTTCTAATAATCACAGAGTATACAAAAATTAATATTAAAAGATTGATCATAGAAAAATAATTAAATATACCAAGTAAAAACTTACCATCATCAGTTTTCTTTACACTATGGTTATTGACCACAATTATAACATCACTCCAGTCAATAACTTTCAGTGACTGTAATAACCCTGATGTTTTATCCATCTGTACAGCTATATTATCAGCTGTTAAATCGGTGAGGTAAAATGAATAACTTTGATGAGCCGTACCATCTGCAAGCTCCAATGCCAACGTTAGTAACTCTTTGGCCACTAATAATCTATTAGTCAAACTCATCTTGCTCATGTGATATTGTAAGGTATGACCACAATCCTCAACAAAATAAACTCGACCACATGTAGCATAAATATTTGGTACATAACGATATCCATGTAATACCTATATAAATATTGGTTATAATGTAATTATAACTAAGAAATTATTTCATTAATATTATATACAAAAATATTGACTTCCTCACCTTTAGAACTAAAAGCTCAACACTCACATGTGCAGCGATCCATGCTTCAATCAATGAATGGGCTTTATTATCACCATCATCATTAATAACTGAGTTAAAGAAACTATAAAGTAAAGTATTTTGAAACGATTTAATGTTTTTTGAACATATTTCAAGGCTGCGACTATCACCACTTAGTGGTAATAAGGTCCATTGGCCATAAGTTATAATTGTGTCTATATCTGTAGCGATATTGACTGTTTGCTCAAACATTTCAAAAAAATTACGTCCTGGCCCTTTTGCTACAGCACTTACAGTCTTATCGTTTAGCTTTAGAGTACCAAAGAATATTTTATCATTTCGTTGGCTTGTCCAGAGTTTGAACAAACTCACCATGGATATGTAACTAGCATAATTGGAAAATAATATTCCGAGATCTGCATGCTTTTTGTAATTCAATTGAAAATCGAGTGCATTGCAAGAAGAATCGTTTCCAAGATTCAATGGGCCAAATGATATGTTTATATTATGCTCATAAAATTCGAGTAATTTGATATTGGCACTGTTTCGGTCATTGATATAAAACGCGACCAATACCACAGCGACATAGAAAATTAGTGTAGGAATTGAAGTCATTTATAAAGTTTATATTTTCACAATCATCTAAATAAAAAAAACAATAATAATATTAACATTATAATACGAGTCTTACAACTATAATACAATGGCAGTAAAACATTATAAGCGATCGGTATCTATCTAGAAAATGAACAGTTTTCAGCTTAAATACCTACGGAATGCGAATAACAGAGTTGAGGATTTATTCAGATTTTTTGTTTTCAATACTACAAAATCGATGTATGTCTTAAGTTTTTAAGTAGAGACATTTAAAAAAAATACAAAATCTTAAATTAATAATTGTTTTATTAGTGTATCACGAATTACGATGATTTACAATTACGAACGCCGACGATCACCTATTCAAACTGACGATTGTACCGAGAATACACGAGTACCTGTTAGACTTCTATAGTTCAATATGATAATGATTTTGATAACTAATGCACTACCAATATGCATCTATAGTGTGATACACTCGTATAACAATTTTTTCATTTTTTCCTGTTATTATCAGTCGTAAGTCGTAAGAGACGGCTACACCACACTCACTACTGAGTGGCACTGGCGGACACTGATTACTGATAGCGTGCTGCTGGATTTTGATAGTAGCGTTGGTATTGCGCGGGAACACTATATTTCTATAGGAAAAAGCGCTAATTTCACTTACTTTTAAATACTAAATATCGTTCTTAACTCGTTGAAACAAATAGGCATGTTTCAAATGTTTCAATAAATACAATGATAACAAGTGAATTTGTCCGTAAATTACATTATTATGTCTGCGATATCTGAAATAATTTAATTTCTGTCATTTACTTGTATACACATGTAAAAGCCCTAGGTAAAGCTAGGTTTTACTAGTGTAGTGATTTTAAAATAGAGCGAGTGCGTAATCTGTATGTATTTACCCCTTACAAATATATTTTGTGGTTCATTAATGTATATTATTTATTTTTTATATATATTACATACACGCTCATTTACCTTCTCATATAGGTATACCTATGTATATGCACGTAATTACATATATATATAATATATTTTATAGACCTATAAATGAGGATATTTGATTTAATTGTATAAGTTAACTTGCCCTAATTCAACTGCTTCAACTGCAGCCTGTAGGCTTACCATATATGAGCTGAACTAAGGAATAAGAAATAGATTTAATATTAATTAAGAATACAATTAATGTATTGAAAATACTTGAAAGTTGAAAGAATATATTATACAAGGAGAATGCAGTTGTTGAGATCCGGCCAATGTTTAATGAGTATTGTCCGAGTCAATAGAATAGTTTGTTTACATAAGGTACATACAATATATTATCACAGACGTCAATTATAATATAGGCATTTATGAGACTATAATATTATGTACACTAAGATGTATATTATGTAGAAAGTTTCTGATAATGACAGTGATGACACTCTTTTAAACTATTGACTACAAAGAGTGGCTATCAATTAACATTACACAAATCAATGCTAGAATTTACTGTTTATAACTATAGGATTTGTATATCCTAGGATGTACAAATTGAATAAATTAAAACTATGATAAACGTAAATAAAACTATAATTATATATTATGAAAGCATGTTATCGAGTTATTTAAATTTTTATATAAAAAAATATTATTTTTTTACATACGATGTACTATAAAATTTAAATAAAAATATAACAATGTAAAAAAATTATTCTTTTCGTAATAAAATCGTTATTTGTAAAAAAAATTTATTCGTACAACATACTGTTATGGCATCTACTGTTAAATAATATATTCGATTGGTAGCTTTTGTATTTTTTAATTATAAATTTTGCATTGCAATCACATCTCAAAAATCCTTGTCCGCTTGATAGTGAAAGTAGAGCAACAGTATGCCTATTATTTAATATATGCAATTAAAATAGATTTTTCATGATATAGAGTAAAATGATTTTTAGTGGATAATTGATTTAAAATACTGAGATCCTAATTGATAAAATTATTTGTCAAGAACTAGGTACCTAAATTATAGCTTAATTTTAAGTGTACTAAATAAGTATATTCAAATATACTATACAACAGTGCTTCTCAAAGTTTTTTGTCATGGGGCCACCTAAATTTAATGTGAAACTTTCAAGGCCCTCTTAATCAAAATCATTAATTATTTTATGAACTATCAAGATTAAGTTAAGTAAATATTATATATTTCACAGTCCACCAGTCGTATAGCGACGGTCTCCAGTTTGGAAAGCACTGTTATTCAATGTGCTTAAAAAAAAGCCCAAAACTAAATAATGATATCCAGCACCATTAAACCAAGCACAAACAGTAAAACCTAGCTTTATAAAAATTGTTTGTTTTTCTTATATAATTTTGCCAGTTTTATGTTTTTAAGAAAAGTAGGTAGTGCATATTAAAAAAAAGAAATATATCCCTTACTATGCTCTTCAAAATATAGTAAACAATTACAATTAATTATAATTACAATCTAATTAAATTTTGATCTTTAATTGCTTTTGCAGTCCAAGATTTTTTTTAGTTTGAGTATAAGCATCCAGTATCTTGGTAATCGTTTTTTTTTAAATGTATGAAAGAATAGAGTACTTTGTTCTGATAATATTTTAGCTTTATACATGACAAATAATCTTTATAATTAGAAAATTGAAATTTGTCGATATTCTTAAATTAAAGTTTAAGAGCACATAACAGTAGCACAAAGACTGTAAGAAATTTACTTATTTATTCATAAATCATAATCATTTCTATTATTCATATTTCTGTAGATAGAGGGTGATAAAAATAGTAATGCTTTATTAACAAATTTTTATTGTGTGGACCATCTTGTTTAAAAATTACTGATAAAACAACAACTAAAATAAGCTTAAATGATTAGTGAAATTAATGACAAAAAGTTTAAAAAAACAAGGTAAAGAAAACCATATAAACTATTAAATTAATAATAATCCTTATTTACATCTTAAAAAAAATTGAATACAATAAATTTATTGAACAACTATAGATGTTTAACATTATTGTTTATTAAAAATGTTTGCAAAATTATTAAAATATGTAAGAATACTTATACAACATTAAAAATCAATCAAAATATGAAAAAGTAAAAAAAAATAGTATACCACTGCTGTTATAAGATTTTAATTCAGTCAAATAAATGGGAACTTATAGTATATTTAAACATTTTAAACTTATTGCTAAAAATTTTATGTGTTGGGTCTCTTTCCAATGAATAATGGTTTTGTTTCCATTTTCTTATTCTGCTGTTGCTTCATATCCTTTAATCCTTTATTGTTAACCTAAACAATTTGAAAATTAAGAAAACAAAAATTTAATTAAGTTATTATCCATAAATAATGAAGAGGCCACACAAAAACATTTGTTTTTTCTGTTGATCTCACACATAATATAGGAACAAAAATATTCTGCATTCCCACGATTATAATTCTTTGGTTCAATTTAGGGCAAAAACACTTATTATATATTTTATAAAGAAGAATATTTCCTGTCTATTGACTGGAAAGATTTTTAATATTTACATTTTTGAATAAGTTATTAATGGTTAAAAATAACCAAAATTATTTAAAATGAAAAGATGCTTATATTTATAAAAAAATAAATTCTAAAAATATATCAGGTCAGTGCACATAAATATTTTTCTTAATAAAACATATATAATAGGTGCCGTAAAATAAACCAGGGAGCCATAATTGTAGAAACAAGAAATATCTTTTCCATAAATTAATATTTTATCTCACTAAATCTTAAAAATTTGTCGTTTTTCAACCTTAAAAGAAAAAATTAAAAATGTAGGAAAGTTAATCTGAAATAGATAATATTCACTGCTTTCTATCCACATAAATTATATTATAGTAAAACATATTGGTAATATTATTTTTATTAAGAGAATGCCATACCCACATGAGTTGTCTGTCTTACAAGTATATAACATATCAAATTTAAGCTCAACAGATCAAACAACTCCGTTAATTTAAAAATTAGAGTGGATCGACCTATTATGAAACTTGATAGTAAGAATATTATCTGTGATCGTATTTTAATTTTTTAACCTAACCTTCAGTTTTTAAGAGAGTTATGTTCATTTTTAATTTATGTTATATTATATACGCATAACTTACTAAAATATTGAACAATCAGACAAAACCAACATATGAATACTAATAATGCTTTTACTATAAAGTTTCATAATAGGCCAATTCGCTCTAATTTTTAAACTAACTTAAATTAAAGCTTAATTTGCTATGTTATGTACTCGTACAATGGAAACAACACATGTGGGTAAGGTGTCCTTCAAGTGTAATAGGTCAAGAGGACATCAGACCGGGATGTTTTGCTGCTTTAATATTAAAGTAAATTAACCTATTAACAACATTAAAAGATAGAACATTATCAGTGATGAGTATTAGATTTTCTTTCCATGTTTTAATTTTTAAGCTAAATATAATCATTTTCAAATTATAATATTTTAGACTCAAATTTTGCTTAAAAATTAAAATATTGAAAAAAATGTAACGCTGCATCTCAAGTGATGTTCTAATCTTTAACTTTAATAATAGGTAAATTCATTCTAATATTATACTAATAACACATAATGGGTTCTACTGAATACAAATTTGCTTTGTTACTTTGTACCTGTGTAAAACAGAACAATAGAACATATGGATATAGTTAAGGCCAAACCCGAGAGGTTTTGGGATTCATCTCACCCAGTTTAAGCTTTAAAACATGAAAATATGTTTTTTTTTTTTAATAAATTGTACATCTAAGCATAATTATATAATTATATGAATACATTTTAAAATAAATAAAATTATTATTAATAATAATAAAATAAAACCATTAAAAATTGATTTGTTACAATTTCATGTTTCAAAATAAAAATATATTTTTTTAGTATATTTATGTATTGTATATTTACGTTATGAATATCATTTTCATGTAAATTGATACGATGTTGTTTACGTTCTGATTTTGTCATGCCATGAGTTGCTTTCATCGATGCTGTTTTTGTTTTGATAGTCTTCATTATTTCAGAGGTTTGTTCCAACTTAAATAAAATCATGTAAACATTATAATTTAATAAATCTCTACACATATCTATAGATTTTTATTGAGAACATATAAAAAATATAAATAGGCAATATAATAGTAATATTCAAAATGAACGGGTCAGGTCTGACATGTTTTTTATAGTTATTTTCCTTTTTAAAAACCCAATATTGTAAAAATAAACCCAAATCCACCAGCACATTATCACAAATATACAGGTATAAAAATGTTAATACATTTTATAAGACTGATGATAGTATAGTAATCCAAACTTTAACTGTTATTGTCAATTGTTATAAGATGAACAAAACTATAATCATTAAATTTAAAATTGTAATTCTAGACATTACTTATAATTGTAACAATATTAAACATCAAAATTAATATAACTAATAGATAAAATACTACGTTATAAATTAGGACATAGTTATATCAGTGGTTTGGATATTAATTTCTAAATTTCTAGATTACATTTAATATTTTTTTTTTATATGCAGTAATACTCTATCTGTGTAGAGTTTCTACATGTTTATAATAAGACTCATCATTTTATTTTATATGTATTTGTTATTTAGATTTTATTTTTTTTATTAGAACATAAAATAAAGTTAAATGAAAAGTAATAAACTATTTACAGATATTGGTTTTGTATGAGCAGATGAGTAGAATATATAAGAGTACTGGTCTATCTCCAAATATTTAGTTTGTTGTGACAAACTAACAATACATCACACAATATACTTCAAAATAAGTGTTAGTTCTTGAATCTCCAAGACATGACCAAACATTGTATCACAAAAAATTATAAACCAAATATTATAATATCATTTGCTTAGTGCTTAAAAGGACTAACTGAAGAACTGAATTCAACGCTATATTTAATTATGTTGGTTTTCTCGTGATCCGTTGATTTCAATTTAATGACAAACAACAACTTTTCATAAAACGCAACAGCAAGACCAATTAATTATGGAACTTTGAATCCCAAAAGAGGAAGGAAACATCATAAATCTGATAATTTTATCATGAACCACACATTATTTAAAATAACTATTAACATTTAAAAAATGATAATATATTTTTTAATGTTTTTTTGAAAAAATATTTTATTTCAATTATTATAAATGGAAGAAAAACATTATACCCTGACCTATAAGAAAGTCTACAACACAATATTTGCAGATGTACCATAATCAGTTCACAACATCTTCGTGCTACACACTTTATACTAACTTGCGTTATATAAAATAAACAACTATTTTAACTAAATTGATTTATACAATTTATTTCACTATACATTTGAACCGTGACTATATTTACGTTACATTATGTATTGCTCATCATCCATTTTTCAATCATGCCATGATAATACATACATTTAGTTTATAAAATGATAAAATATCTAAGTACCATTGATGGTACAAATTTTGCAAAGAAAATATTAAAATGTTGATAATAACAATGAAGTGTGATTATAGAGGATAAAAATTATGGATTAATAATTACAGTTAAAATAAAAAAATCCAATTGTGTTTTATTCTTAGTTTACTAGTTTGATGATGCTTAAAATTGTATCTACTTAATACTGAATAGTATAAATACTTACACCATCCCAAGATTCTTCATACTTTATTGATGGTAAATTTTCTACATTAGGACTTGGACGTTTCATATCTTCTGATTGATAAATAGCTACATCAATTAATATTCTATTTGGGCAATTTTCTTCATGTTCCTAAAATAAATACCATATGTTTATGAGTAATTATTACAAATAATTAAATTATAGATATGTATATATTAATTATCTTTTACCTTCAATTCCGATTCAGGCATTGCATGTGATAAATTGTAAATACAATGCTTAAAATGGGGTGGTTTATCCGGGCACTTTGTTAAATGCTTAGTTAATGTCTTTTGTGGCATTGTATGGGAAGCATTAAATGGACAATGAAAATTTAATGTCTCTGGTGCCAAATGTCTACAGTTAAAATAAAAAAAATAACTAAGACAATTTGTTTAAATAAATGTTTTCCTAATAATTAAGTGACATCAAAAGATAAAAAGCAAATTTAATGATAGAACATTATAGACATAGTATACTATGAGATTATAGGGACTTTAGACTACAGGATAGAAACTTTTGTATATTTAGATATATATCACTTTGTTAAAAAGCTTGAACATTATGGATGAATATGGTAAAATTGAATAAACGTGTTGACATTTCTTCAGAAATTCAGAACAAATCCAAATTAAGTTTTTTTTCATCATTTTTATTATTCAATCGTAGTTTAACTTAATTCATATAATAATTTGATAAGTGAAATATGATGGTAAAATTAGGATTAGTAGCTCAGATTTAATTTAAAAATTATAGCCATTTGAAGTTTGTCAATTTGAGATTTATTATTTGCATTATCATTGTAATGGTTTTAACTTCAAAATCTATAAATAATAAATTCTGAGTGCACTATTGTTAAACACTCATTAGGTTACGTGAGTTAGGATAAAATATATTCAATATGGTATGGGGGGAGTAAACTGCATTTTTACTAACATCCCTAAAGTTATTTTTATTATTTTGTGATTCAACAACATAAATTTCAATATTTTTATTTAAGTTTTTAATCTAAAATATAAAAATAAAATACATTGAAGTAACTATTATCAGGGGCGCCAATTTAGTTTTAAAAAAGGTTTGCCAAATTATTTAGCAGGCCAAATTTCTTTACTATATCAGAACATAGTAAAAATAGTGAAATTTATGACTATTTTAAAAGATAGGGCGCGACGCTCCTTTATACATTTTAACTTATTTGTAGAAGTCTCACAGCCAACCTTTATACTATTAAAAAGATATAAATTTTTTTTTTTTTAAATAAAGTCAATAGGTGGTCACAGGACTTACAAGAAAAAAATGTAACTTTTTATAAGTTTTTTTATGCAAATATTGATTCTGCAACACATTGTGAATGTGATATGATAATGCAGATAATGCATATTAAAATATATTTTTTTCAAAGCCAAATAAATTTTTATTTTCTACTATGATACTTTGAATCTTGATTACACTGTCATTATCTAAAAATGTAATTCATATACTTAATTTCAGTACTTCAATTTATAATAAGTAACTAATATAGATATTTAACTAATATCATTAATTCAAATCAAATGTTTAATTAAACAAATAAAGTTGTAGGCAATATATTATAAAAAAAAAAATAATGTAAGCTGTTAGCTTGCAGTCATTTATAAATCATTAAATTATTTAAAGTTTAAAATTAAGAGTTTTTAAATAATAAACAAAATGTATAACGTAAGATTGATTTTTACAAATTTCTAATAATTTATGTTTATATCACAATCTTAAGAAGTTAATAATACGAGAAAATTATATTTTTTTAATTTTGATCCATTGATTATAATCTTACAACTATCAAGAAATGTTAACTACAATAAAGATTAAAACATGGATATGTTATTTATAAAATATTTTCAATATTTATTATTATAGTTAATTTATTACATTTTAGCTGTATCAGCACAGTATAAAATGAAGGCAAGCCAATATGGTACATGAAAAAATAGAGCTACCAATGTATACCATGTGATATCCCAAATGGCACTCCAGGCTACTACATTAGTTATAAATCTGGAGTAAAATGTTCTGCTTTAAATAATTATGATAATAATCCTACCAAAAACACAAACTTTGAATAGTGTAATATAAATACATATTTTAAATTTTAATATAATTAAATATATGATATATTATTAAATTTTATTGTTTGAATTATATGAGCCAAAGTACAGTTATTAATTGCATAACAACGTTCTTACATTTTTAGAATATGATGTACTTGAAGATAAATAATATACTTGAAAAAACCTAGATACATCAATTTTTATTTCTAGATACAAAATACATTAAACATTCTCTAAAAGATACTATTTACTAAATATAATATCTAAGAAACAAGATACATTTTATCAAATAATGATTATTCAAAAGATGAGTAATAACACATTTAAAAAAGTAGTTATTTTACTTTGTAGTCAGAAATATATAGGAAATATATTTAATCAACTAAAATAGAATATATTTATTTAACTTGAAGTATGATCAATAAATATATTTTTTACATAAAATTGTGAAAAAAATACATTTATTATTATATTTTACACAAAGATTAACGACCATTTGTCGGAAACTCAGATAACAAAAACAGTTTTATATCAAAATCAGCTATGGAGGCTATACATTAAACAGATACTACTGTATCTGCATTCAATGAATAGTTTTATATTTATAAAATTTTATAAAAATATAAGTTAATTTTTAAATTTACTAAAGAAAAAAAAATAAATAATGAATTTTCATTTATATCTAGTATATTTACACATACTAAAGATACACTAGAAACTGAAGAATCTAAGTACAAGATACAAATATCTTAGATACTGCCCATTCGTAATTATGTTAATCCAAAAACTATTTTTGATAGCAAAAAATATTTGAAAAAAATATAAGGTTAAACCTATTTAAATCTACAACAAATTATTTAGAATTGTAAGGCTTAAAACATAATAGGGCAATGATAGGTATGATAAATAGGTACTTACAACAATTCCATCGTGCTGAATATGAATAATGCGTGTCCAAAATGTAAAACAAGCTTGAATAGTAGAAAATAGTTATCTACTAAAAAAAAAAATATATGATTATTCGCATTTAGTATGAAGGAGAAAATATATTATATAGTAGTACAGAGAATAATGATCACGATTATATTATAATGTACATTAACCGCAAGCAGCGTCGGATCTGAAAGATATCGGCCTACCGAGTTTTTGGAATTTCTAACGTTTGATAACAGCTACAGCTACTGTACGGCTAAAATAATTGCAATGAATTATATTTTCTACCAATGTTTGAACTAATTTATCATAAATATTAAAAAAAAAACTACGACTAAACAATCAAAATCAACCCATATGTTGAGCAGCCCACCGAGTTTTTCTCAGTAGCTTGCCAGACCAATCCAGCCCTGACCTCAGGTAATGACATTAGTAATTAATAATCAGTCGATTGAACAGTCTAACAGTAACTGTCAAGAAACTCGATAAATTATAAAAAAGAAAATTCGACAATTATATATCGTTGAAATTTTAATTCAGGTTACTAACAATATCTTTAGCCAGTTAGTTGTGAATTTATAGATTAGTACTTACCTAATGTAAACCGATCAATGTGAATGTCAAAATGAACGTCCAATGATAAAATTTGACCGATTAATGAACACAATTTTGGGACTAAAGATACTCGAATAATAAAATTATTATTGTCATGGATAAACCGTACTAGGAGAACCAGCAACTACGGCAACAAGTACTATATTAACAGTGTAACACAACTGCACAGTGCACAACGCCACAATAGACAATAGCCCCTCCACTCTCTATGTTTACGAACTGATGATATTAACAATTATAATTGTAATACAATTTACTGGTGCTTTGACTTGAACCGACGATAAGATTTTTGTAATGCTCGCGACGTAATCGAGTCATGCCCCACTACTTTTGGAATGTGAGTACCGAGTAGTCTCGGAAACCACTGTGTTATTAATAAATAATAATTTGGTAATTTTGTATTTTATTTTTATATGGGTACTGTCGTGTAGTATTTTACGTTTCATTGTATTAATGTTGTGTTCATATCACCCATAATATAATATTTCTAATGCGACCTCACGCATAAACGCACGATCGAAATTCACAATCTATTATTAGGTAGTTATTAGTTTTATTACTGTTGGTCGTGTTGGGCATAAGTAAAACATCATAGATAGTTCCGGTTAGTCTAAATATATTAAAATGTGTATTATTTTTCTATTGGTACAAATACGTAGTGAATAGGCGCATAGGCGTGCACTACTCGACCAGAATCTTTTTGTGGGCATGGTACAATTTCAAATGTTTGTATTTTATTCAGTAACATTATAGTTCGTGGAGATCATGAAAATTGTATTTGTCGTAATAGCGAAATAAAATTATAAATATTTGTGTACCACTACATTTTATTGATTCATTCATCTATCAAAAACATTATGCACAAAATATGTAGATACTATGACTATAGATTATGGGCTATAGGAAATAGGAAAATGCATTTATAATTATTACGTAATGACACATTTATACATTACTGAGTTTATATGTACATATATATGCATATGTATGTCGTATGTATTAATATTATGTGTAATTTTATTTTAACTTCAAAAATATATATCTAAAAATTAGTACATACATTAATGTACACATGCGAATATACGATATACAGCTAATAACACATAAATATTATACGGTGGTTTTTAATTTATAATTATAGTGTTTGTTAATGTGTTAAAAAAATTATTAAGGATACTGTCTAAGTTTTGGAGCACTTATATTGTTCCAAAATCGAACCAGAAATTGAAGTCTGCGCACACCTATGAATTGATACTAGATACTAATACTACATAACCTGATTTATAGTAATCGTGTTAGGTATTAAATTTTCTTTTATAAGATATATGATGAATGGTAAATACTGTAATTTATTTATTAATCGAAATATTTACTTCTCGATAAACAAATTCCATGTTCTAATTTTTTTTTAAATAATATTGAGTATAGACATATTACATTATAAAATCATGTTTGATACCTACAACCAGAGAAATATTTTGAGTAATTTCATTATGTTTATTAATTATTAACAAACCCACTTTTGTTAAAATAAGTTATATTATTGTCTAACATTCTGCTTGTAATTACTATATCTGACCTATTTCCATAAACTTATTTGTTAACATATTATGTAAGTAATGATCATTTTATTATTTTAATGTACGATTTTTATTAGTTTAATAAACCTTCCAGTTAATTTTATACAACTTATTTGTTAATAGCACAAAAAGCACTTTTTGTGGGTACCAACTCGAACGTACACCTCTTTCTTATGTTATGACTTACGGCTGTTAAAGAATCTATGACACACCAATATTTCCCGCTTGTATTTGCACACATACATTTTGTAGACGTTTTTCTACGGTCCGAGTTTATCCTAGTTTTTTTAATATTTCTTGAACCTGCTACAGTATCTAAAGCTAATTTCGCTTCATCTGCGAAAATTTCCATTTTTATTTTTCTAATTAATTTCCAAATAGTTGAATGCTTATGTCCACAGAGTTTTTAAAATCGGTTATTCCATCCTTCAGTCATATTATTTGTTCGATGCTCCGCTACTAAAGTGGTATTATGTACATTCCACGAGGAAGGTGAAAATATAGATGGAATTTTTTGAAAATGCAAGGTAGAAGTTGAACCTACACGCCTATAGGTACCATTTCCAACACATGAATCAAAATAAGTTAATAGGTCTTCTGCATCTGTATCAAATATAGGTATATGTACAATCATTTTATACACTACACACTAAAATACAAAGCACAACCGTAGAACTGTACAAGAAAAAGTATTTCGGTAAAATGTTCACTAAACTTTTTTCCGGGACATTTTTTTCCGATTACCACCTTGGAAAATACTAGTACCTACTAATACTTTACCATATTTCGTATATTGGGTTAAAACTTAAAAATAAATTTGGATTTTCCTTACCAATTTGTGTCCAACATAACATAATTAATTACACGATATATGTACATAATAACATATAGATTATAGATATATATTATATATATAGGTATATATGTATTACGTTTTTCTCAAAATCGTTCTACGGTGACTTATGGCGTTTTTGCTTACGACGATATTATATCTATACCTAATATGTGTTATCTTATCGGTACCTATGCACAATACATATAGTGCTTACCTATATATATTATGTATATAAAATAAATTGCCGCAGTTTATATAATATATCTTATCGGTTTTGTCGCAGATTGTATAATGATAAATTGTTTTTTGCCGCAGTTTACATATAGCTTTTATTTGATGCGGTTGCAGTCAGTCTGCGCATCGACATAATTTGTGAGTAGGTAAGTAACTTTACTATTATTTATAATCATCTATTTTTATAAATGATGGTTTCTTTTTCTTATATTATTATATTTGGTTGAGCCGACAGTGCGTTTGCTCTGTACTTGATGTAGTTATACTTCGTTGAAAAGAGCTGTATAATATTATTATATCGCGTAGTTTAGGTAGGGCCGGTGCTAAGGTAAAAGCGATTCAGGCGATCGCCTAGGCCCCCCCCCCCATTTTCACGAAGGCACCAGAATTGCTTATTAAAATTTTACACATTTTTGTCAGTAATATTATTTTTTTTTTTTAATATTAAATACTTATAACTTAGTACCGAAATATTGATAATTATATAGTTTCGTTTAGTCATAGATTAAAACAATATAAATATATTTTAAGTACATTTACTTGTACCATTACTGCATTCATTATTTGTATTATTAGTTAGTATTTATATGTAGCTAGCTGTTACATTATATTTTATTATAATATGGTTTTTTGATGGTTTTTTTTATATATTAGACGATAACAAATAATGTTCATGTTGAGCACAACATAACTTTTTCGTATTTTTGTCTATGAACAAAACATTTTTTGAGTAGGTATTATGATATTGTGAGTTTTTGTATGAAAAAGATGGCAGTTAGCATTTTGGCTTGGAGCGTAATTTAGCCTTTGGCCGGCCCTGAGTCTAGGTACTCATTTTATGCTGTGATTTATTATACATTGAGTAGGTACTGTAATAACGTATAAGTTATGATAGAATATATTAAAAATTATTTTAATTGAAGTTAATTATATAATAAAAGTAAAATGGAATAGGTAAACGGTCACAAGCCTTTGAGGTGATGTTACTAGGTCTGTGGGGATTCTTCCCATCACTTAGAAATGCTAGAGAACAAAACCATCTATTAATTATTAATTTCAATTTTATGCGATTACCTTCCTCCTGATCGTCGGAGGGCTCTCGACGAGATCCTGTACTCAAAAAGCTAATCAAGTAGATACACCGTATGCGGTACACATATGCTGAATATACATCTAAATTATAATAGTACTATAATATGTTAAAATCATGCATCTTACTTGGTTCGCCGGAATATATATATATATGTATAATAATGTAGTTACGTGGTGAGGTGACACAAATAAAAAATCTCATGGGTACGTAAATTCAGTTAAAAAACAACACTGACTTATCTAGTTCGAAAATTAAGCCTAGTTGTAGCTCGTCGGATACGATGTCGAGAGATGTTTTTAAAAAGACTGGTGCACATGCACTGACGATAAAGACGATCTGGTAAAGCCGACTAGAATCGCAAGCGGTCCCATCAAAGGTCTCCGTGTTTCTAAAGAGCTGGCTTTATTCTTGGTTGCAGACTGCAGAGATTCTCATTAAGTCATCTTGCCAAGTCTCTGTCAGCATACGAGAAAAGTCGCATACCTTGCACCCTATTGTCGCAAACACAAACACATGTGAAGTTTTTGTGTGACAATATGAATTTACAATGTAAATCGTTCCTTTCATCAGTGACGAAAGATGTTTATTAAATTAACCGTAACAATATGTGTGACAAACTTGACCGTTACTAATTTATTATACTTAAACTTCTATGAAATTACTACAATCTATTACGATATGAGCAATGAGCGTATATCATTACAGTACCTATTGGCTATTATTCAAATTATTTATTACACGGAAACTCCTAAGCCCGGGCCATACACGGTCTAATTACCAGAACTTTGTTACAATGTTACTATTGTTTTTTTTAATCTCAAGTTCACACACATACTACAGTCCATCATATATACTATTAAATTATAGTATTATATCACGTACGTCGTTACATTTACATATCATTACATAAAGCTCATGCTCAATCCTCATCAGTGATGGGCTCGGAATTTTATGAAAAAAATTATTGTTAAATATACACATATTTATGCACAAAAAAATTAAAAAAATCTGTGATTTTCTATTACATATTTACATGACACGTTGATACCACAACAAATATAAAATAATGCACCTTTATCCGTTCTAAAGATACCTGGATATTCAGTTACGTAATAATGTTCTGTAGTAATAATGGGCTTTATTTGCTCTTGGCATTTTTTTAAATTTTGATATTAAAAAATGAAAACCATGGACACGGACACACCACACTGACGAAACTATTATAAAAATGCTAACCATAATATTATGTTGGCTTAATCTGGTGTGTCATCCTATAAATCAGATTATATATATTTACCTGAATTTATAAGATAACGCTCCTATTATTATTCGACGTTATACGTCTGTCGTCGGATTTCCCTATAGAAAAATATTTGTTTTATTTGGTCGTATTATATTTGTCAGAAATATTGGCTTGCAATAAAATATCAAATTTTGAGGAAAATTTAAATTATTTTATTTATTATCTATAAAATCTACAAACTTTATGTAATTACCTATTATGTATTTTACAATAAATATGCAAAAAAAAATTAATAAAAGAATCTACGTATTACGAAACGTCAAGATATTTAATCAGAATTATTATAAGTCAAATGTAAAAGAATATCTATTTGCATAAAAATTCAGGCCCTGCCCATAACTAGCGACTGTTGATCGAGTTACTCACACCAGCACACCACAACATCAGTTGCAACATACGGTCCGCGCGCGCGCGCACACACACACACACATACATACATACAACACATATTTCTATCGGTCTGTGGTCGGTTCGTAAACTTAGAACTTACTCGACGAAGCACTTGAAACAGGTAATCACCAATTGGACTCACGTCTTACCATTATTCGTTCTCGCTGTTTTCGACATGCACAGTATTATGTAGTTTCAGACAATGAATAAATATTTAAGGGGAGGCTGCTGAGGAAAATGTCCCAGGTGCCAAATTTTAGGAGCGAAAAAATTTTTACAGAACTGAAATCTTTTCTTTTTGTCTGATATAATGATAAATGATTAATAATTATTCGGGTTTATGAGCGATACAACATTACGATAATTAGAGATATAAAAATATCTGATTTATTTATATCTATATACAGTGTATTCACGCTAAGAGGTACTACTTAATATTTCAGTTGGTCTAGTAGGAGGGTTTTCGCTGAATGAAAGAAAGTACTTAAATACACATTTGCAGATAAATGTCAAATGTTTAACCCTTTCGATACATGCATGGGCGATACAACTTATTTTTTTTTAAATGGTATTACCAATTTTTTTTTTTATAGATTCGGATAAAGCAGTGTTCAGCAACGTTTTTGGATTTTCGAGACACATTCATAAATTAAAAAGAGTTCACGGGTAGGATAAAAATAAAATTTTTACATTCTTAAATTATTTTCTATGAAAAAAAATATTGTCTAAAACTTTGAAATAATGAAATATATAAAAAAAATGGTCTAAAATTTAAAGCGAGCCGTAACGATATATAGCATACTAGCGGTATGGGTCGCCGGTTGCCGACCACTGGGATAGAGTATTATTTTCTAATTACAAAATTAACAAAGTTATAGTCTGTTGAATTTTTATTATTTACGAGCAATCTGTCTTTGAAAAATTTTTAAGTATGTTAAACTTACACTCAAAAATCAAAATAATATTTTCGATATTTTTAAATATATGCTTTTAAACAGAAAGAGTATAGGACATAAATATTCACTTATTTATTTTTATAATGTACTGTTATTTTTTTCCATCTATATCTACATGGCTAAATACGAAATGAGATAGTATGAAAATAATTATAAAAATGTACAAATTACGAATGTAAAATTAGTATTTATTTACTTACAATTTGTTACTTTACATAGTTTTATCAAAAAATAGTTCAAAATGTTCACCTTGTAGATGTTCTTAACATGATTCTAAACGTTTTAAAAATTCTCTTATGTATGGGCAGCGTGCCAGTGTTTATGTGGTCTTCTCTAAAAATTATTACATGCCACTAGTGATGTAGTCCTAAAAATTTTTATGGGTACACGCCTGAATCATTGTAAAATAAGCCAAGGGTATTTATTCTTTTTTTCAACCCATTGATCATAAGACCAATCTGATGGCCAAGGTACTGAAATTTTAGTAATGCAGTTAATAGTGTCGCACATCTGAAAAAATAAATACATTGGTTAGTGATATGATAAATTTAGAACTAGTTATCACTAGTTATATAACTATATAACAATGTACTATTTTATGCAAAAAATTAATATTAATTAAAAACTTAAAAACTTTTTGAATAATTGAAATATTTCAATTATCTTAAATTTGATTATTTGATATTTTCTACTAAATTTTAATACATTTTATTAAATTCTGGTAAAACTTACCATTTTAGATTTCTTCTTTGCCACTGGTGACGGATCATCTTCATCATCTGAATTTTTATTAGTCTTCACAATATTTGGTTTGGCTAAACTAATTTCAATAGTTTGACTAACTTTAGTCTAAACATAAGAAACTGTATTATTAAATTTGAAAAAAAAATTTGTAAATATAATATACATGATACCTACATCTATCATATTTATCCAATTATATTTTTAAGGCCTCGACATTTCTAAATTAGACTATGTCCAGTAGATACTAGCGACTTACCTACCTAAATAACATGATGCTACCAATAAATAATAAAAATTGTCTTACCTTGGTTGTTTTTGTGAGAAATTTCTCCATATTAAGTAAACAAGAACACAAGAAAACGAGACACGACTATACAAAAATTCGATGTATAACGTGCAAGATAATATTATATTTTATATAAATGTACGTGTATACTGTTTAATATTATCTTTGCTAATGAAGTAGTAACAGTTATAAAATAACATAACTTACTATAATAATACTAATGTGAAAAAGTACTAGGGACAGAAGGTTTATATTGAATTGTAATGAATACTTGGAACAATAACTGATAACTAGGCAAAACAACAATATTGTGAAAGTTACCAAATGGTTTAAAAATAGATTTGTGTACTAAAGACTCTGTACAACACGATTTAAGATAGTACTACTATAGCCGTGGTACAAGTAAACTACGGACTTTTATGATCTTTTCTAGTCCGTGAAATAAACAAATTACGCTTATCTTTTTTTACTTATTAAATATCAAAATTTAATAAATATACATATTATTTGGTGGGTAACGTTAATTCATCTTATTCATGCTCCGTGTACCCGCGTACTACGATTTTCGTTAAAGGTACACGCATAGTGATAAAATTAGGAGGTGGGTACACGCCGTGTACCTCCGTGTACCCTCCACTACACCACTGCATGCCACTTATACTTTGTTTTTTAAATCTTGGACATATAAAATCGTAGTGTGTACATTTTTTATTACCTTCATAATTAGCTATCTTATTTCGGATATTGGTATGATAAATAGAAAAAAAGAACAGCACCTATATTATAAAAACAAATAAGTGTTTACAGATAAGACATAATCTGTAAGTTTAATATACTAAAAATTTCTTCAAAAACAGATTGCTCATAAATAATAAAAATTCAACAGATTATAACTTTGCCAATTTTGTAATTAGAAAAAAATGTTGTATGTAAAAATTGTATAGAAAAAAATACTCTATCCGAATCTGTAAAAAAAATTGGTAATGTCATTTAAAAAAAAGTAATTTGTATCGATGCACGATGCACGTATCGAAAGGGTTAAGAATTTTACATTTATCTGAAAATGAATGAATTGTGTATTTAAATGCTCTTTTTTGTTAAACGAAAACCTCATTTCAATATAAGATCATCTAACTGAAATATTTAGTGGTACCTTTTAGTGTGAACACACTGTTTATGGCCTGTGGCGACGACGATTCCATTTTATCAAGAAATACAAATTAAAAATAACATAATAATATGATATCCATAAGTATTTTCCTGGGCGTCGTTGACCAGTGATCAATTTTATTGTGTTTTTGTCAATCTACTAATGTGTAACATTATATTTAGCAGTTTAGCTGTCTCGTTTAATTATTAATATTATTTTTATGTAACGATTGTAACGCTTAGTGTATTTACTGTATTTACTGTTTAGTGTTTATAATTATTTTTACTTTAAAAATTAATACCTATTCTGTATTCAGTTGTTCAGTATTTTTTCTATTAACTACATCATTATATCTAACTGGTAAGTACAATAATCTATGCAATGTCTATTGTTAATTAAGTATGAATTATGTTTATATTACTTTATTGTCTTGTCTATATTATTCTAAAATAGATTCTAAGTAGATTTTTAATATAGAATCTAAAAAAACACTTAGTCGTTTAGGTAATGTAGTTTAGCTTTATCAATCATTAATTAATTATAATGGATATATTCATATGGATAAAGACTGTGAAAGTTATAAAAAATATGCTTTTGAAGAATATGGTATTATGAACTTCAAAATTAATGAAAACTCTTAAAGAGTAATAAATGCCAGCAGAAAATAATATATATTATTAATTGGTACCTAGTTGAAATTGTGTCTCACTGTAATATTGTGAATACAAAAACCACAAGCACTTATATAACTTATCTGTCTCATAGATGTGCATAGGCCTTTTTTTCAGGGGTATACAGTAGGCCACTGTCGCCTCTATAATTATTTTTCTTGCACAAAAAAGATTTTTTTCTAGAGTCAATTTTCACCCTTTAAAGAGCTTTAGGGTATGCAGCACCATACTCTGCATACCCCTGTGTCTATGATTTATCTATTGAACTTAGAAAATTAAATACTTGTTGTAGGTATCTACTGTCTACAACACACAGTCTTTAAAGGCAAGTACGGATTAAGTGTGGACTGTGGAGTCAGTGCAAGCACCAGAACTTTTATATCAGGTGCGCCAGACTGAGGTCAACATTTTTTTTGGAGAGTCATAATTCTTCTTGATACCTATAAGTATTGACCATTGGGGGAATAAACCTCAGTACGACAGTACTTCTCTTCTACTTATACAAAAATTATATCCAATATTAAGCACATCATTGTTATATTTTATTATAGTGTTACAAAGTTACCTTATCTAACCTAACATAGGTAACTTTAATGAAATGTAACTAGATATATTTTAAATTGACAATATATATTTTATTTTGCAATGAAAATCTTTAATATCTGAAATAATATAATTATTTAAATTTGATATAGATATTTCATTTTAACAAATTTTAAAATAATATTTAAGATAAAAATTAAAAAATAATTTATGTTTACATTAAAAACTTACCTATTATTTGTGTTAAATAATACAAGTCAAATAGAAATAATTATAAGAACAATATCATAATAATACAACACTTTTAACTTTTAAAAAGGAGTTAAAAAAAAGTTAATTAAGTATTATTAATTTATATGATAATATCAACAAATAATTTATTTAACAATATTCTTCTATTATTATAACATTTAGCAAAATTATTTATAACTTTAGTCTTGTTTAATAATTTTGTTTCACACTTTTCTATAGCAATTATGCTTAAGATAGACATATTATTATGGAATATAGAATTTCTGAAGTATGTTCTTATCTTTTTCATACATGACGTTAAAGATACTGGTATTGTTAGATATTGCAATACTACATAGTTTATATAATTCAAAAATTTTAATTTATTATGCAATAAAATGTATGAAATTAAAAAAAAAAATGTTTATATAATTGTATTTTAATTCATATTATTTTAGTGATTTATTAATAATATTTAATTCTGAATCTAAAATATTTGTATCACATATTATGTATGCTAAAGCAAATGGTTGAATAAATCTTTCTTTCTAAATTACTATTTCTGGGTCAAATACACAAATTATCACCAACAGTGGCGCTAAAGTGTTTAAAAAATACTATGACATCATAAATCCAGGGGCCCCACTAGAGCTTGGACCCCCAATGGTTTTTTATATAACAATTGAATGCAGAACAGACTACTCACATAGTTACATATTTAGTGTATAACCATTTTTTTTCATTTTTTAGTTGAACAAATATTTAAATAAACCTTAGTGTGTCCCCCCCCCTAGCTATAAAATCTACTATGACATGTCATAGATAGATTAGGTGATTGACGCTACTGACCACTAACAAGACTTTATTAAAATATCTTCTATTAAGTTTGTTATTAATGTTATCTATAGTAATTAAAAAAAAAAATCTATTTTAAAAATCAGATTCTAATTTTAATACTGAACTTTTCAATGGATTACTTTTAACTAAATATTTTTGTTAATGTTTATGTGTTTGTAATATTTTTAATTTACTTTTTACTGAAGAATGTTCTGTTTAATTTATTTGCCATACTTTTGGATTCATTGTATAATTTTGTATAATATCTTTGATCATTTTTTTTATCATAAAAATGTTCTTTCAGATAATTAATGAACACAATTTTTTCACCCATATCATCATTTTTATTTTGTAAATATTTAGTTACTAAGTTAACTTAAGAAAGTAAGTCATTAAAAATACAATAAATATAAATTTAAAATCTATGTTCTTTAGAGAACCAGCTTTTGATGAATGCATACTTCTTTCCATTTTTTATCGTATGTAATAACAACAATAAAACTTCCAAAGTAGTTTTAATAGGTTGATATATATGAATTTAAGAGGACCAACTAGTAAGGCATAATCTTTTAAATCCAATTGGTTTTGGAATATTTAAAATTTTTTTTTTAACATTAATAAATTTAGAATGGATTGAAAGATATAAAACAATATAAATATTGTAAGAGATTAAAAAAAAATTAATTCTTGAATATTTTTTAAATTAAAGATTAAACTAAATTATTCTTAAATAATTAAATCTTAAATTAAGACAATAGTTATTGCAATGAATATAAATAGCTTGACAAACTTTATTTTTAAATGATGCTTGAACTCTATTAATTAAACCTTTCGTGTCATTAGTCTATGCAACACATTCATTTATATTCTTTAATTTCATTGTTTTAATAATACCAAATAACGACTGATAACTGTTCAGTTATGTCTTTGTTTTCATCTATCAAAATTATAAAGTACGTAGAATTATTTAATTTATTATTATGTTAGCTACATGATTTAATTCTTTCAGTATTAAATGATAAAGATATTACCAATCAAACATTTTTTGGACCATTAATTTTTTTTCAATCCCTTTATCAAAAATAAAAATAATTTTAATCAAATCTAAGAAATTTCCTTGATTCATACTAGATTCATTTTCAATATCCCCATGAAAAGCAATACCCCGAATAATAAACATTCTAAAAGAAATTATTATCACTTTCATTTATTATTTATTTTCAATTACAATATTAGCATGATGATTATTTAACTGTGATAACATTGACATTTTATTTAATTTGTTTTTTTTTTTAATTCTATCTATGAAATAGTTCACTTTTCATGTTCATCACTTTTATCATGTTTCAAAAAACCTTTATTAGAAATGGCATTTTTTCTAATCAGTTTAACCTATACATTAAACACAATATTATTATCAATGTCGTTCTTTGATTTAAGTAAAAAAGAAGTACAAAGAATACAATAAATAGTATTTTAAATTTCTTGTTTTATTTGTCTTGCCAGTATCATAAACAGTCTTAGGAAAATTCTTTAAATTTGGTTGACATGACTCTTCATCAACAATTTGTGATAATATGTCATTAGGTCCTGGAATTTTATGAAAACTTTGAGGATTGACTATGTACTTTTACTCTGTTTTAAAATTTGTAATTGTATGAACCAACACATCAATTTCATCAGTTTTTTCATAGGTTGAAACTAATACTAGATTTTAAAATGTAGGTACAGTTTGTAATTTATAAAATACAAATAAAAAACTATAATCTTATCCCAAAAAATGATTTTTACCTTATATGTGTTTGTCGTATCCTCCTTACATATTGACATGGTCATTTAATCGGTACTGTCAACTTTGTTTAACAATAACTGATAGGAAACAACAAACAGCGCAATCATTTATTTTTATAAATATTTATAGCCATGTTATTTGAAGGTATTTATAGTATCAGATTAATTAGATAATATTTGTACGGATAACACCCGAAATGCTATCTGTGTGAGCAACGTGCTCACATATGTACCAACAACTGGTTAATGTACCTGTTTAATTCATTACTACCACTATAAACCTTTTCAAGTTTTTGGTTGGGTTGTTCATTTATACTACTAAATAAGTTTAAAAATAAAATTATATGTTTTAGTATACATTTTATAATATAATTTTTAAATTATTGATGTTTTGTATACATAGTTTACAATATGTAAGAATATTATTTTTTATAATAGGTAGAATAGTAGATGTATTATTATTATATATTTGCAGATAATGTAAATATTAAAATTATATTGGTCAGTACTAATATGCATAATCAATAATTATTAAAATAATTTCATATAATATAATATGTAAGTATTATTTGAAAAAATTAATTAACTTTTTAGATGTTTTGGTAAATTCTGTATGGATTTCATTATGTTTAACCACTTAAACTGACAATGAAGTAGGATGAATATTTTAAATATTTGTACCTACAAATTGAAAAATAATACAGTTAAACTTTTTTAGCATTATTGTAATATAATGTAAAAAATTATATAAGTAGACTTTATTGTTTGCATATAATAACAACTAAAGAAGAGCAAATATTTACTTATATAATAACATACAACTTGTTTTACAATCAAATGACAAATATACTAAATTAAAAGAATAAATGTAAACTCTAAAGTATATACTTTTTATTAAATTTAAGTAAATTTGAATGTGAAATTATTTATCATTATCATAACACATAAGTTTAACACTGGGTTATTTTAAAATATTTAAATTTGTAATTTTAAGATTTATTTTTAAAATGTTGATTGTATTTATATATTAAATTGTAATAGAGACTTATAATTATTATTAAAAAACAACTCACCATTTGATAAAAAATTATAAATAGCTGTATCTTTTACTTCCAAATAAATTTTTATAAGTGCAGAAAAAAAAGATTTTATAAATCTTAACTATTTATATTTATTGATGTCTGACATGATGATGATAAATATAAAATAATATTAATTAACAATAATAAATAAATTTAAAATAGTTACATTTATGTATAGAGCATTGAATGAAATATAGTTATAATAAAATACATCAAATAAATTGTTATAACTTAAAATAATAGTCTAAATTAATTATTCCGAGCCCTGAGTAGATGTTCTGATGAAAATAATAGATAACAATTGAATAAATATGGCTAACATAAAATATTTATAACTTATTTTAAATTGTTAATTTAAATTTTAGTTTTTTGTAAAGCAAAATGTGTACATCTATTGTGAATATCCACTGCTCTCAGAGCAAAGTGGTAAGTATATCCTAAATGATACATTTCTAGTTCACAAGCCATAGGTAACTTAAGTGGTTTCATAACACCCTTTCTTTTCCACATTGAGACGTCTGAATCTGCATCTATTTCTTTGCACACAAATAGTTCGTACATTTTGATTTGTGCTGACTGCAAAGATAAATTCAAATTCCAAATTAATGTCACTGTATTTCCTGAAGTTTTAATTATCATTTTAGGTCTTGGTGGCACTTCTTCCCATGTCGGTTGAATTTTAAGAGGAGGTTTTGGAGGAAAAGGTGGTGGATATTTTGAAAGCTTAACATTATCAGTAACAACTTCTAATTTCTTTACTGAAATACTATTTAACAAAATTGTTATTGTCTTTGATTTTGGATCCGGTTTCTGTATAGTTTTGGATAGAGATTGACAATTTGATAAATTTGTTTTTGATTTTTCTTTTTTAGGAATTTCAATGTAATTTAAACATTTTTTTTCATTAACTTTCTTATTTGTACTATTCGATGGAATAATATTATTTGCAAACATTGTCTTTGATTTTGGCTCAGGTTTCTGTATAGTTTTGATTAAAGATTCACAATTTGATAAATTTTTTTTTGAATTTTCTTTTTTAGGAATTTTAAAGTGATTTAACCAATTTTTTTCACTATCTTTCTTATTTTTACTATTAGATGGAATAATATTATTTGCAATTACTGTTTCTGATTTTGGATCTAGTTTCCTTTTCTGTGTAATGTTGGATAAATTTTGATCATTTCTTAAAGTTTTATCAAAATCAGTTTTAATTGGCAATACTTTATTGGTAAGATTCATTTCAACATCACATATAGAAACTTTTGTTTTTGATTTTTGATCTAGTTTATACCTAACATTCAAATTTTTAAAATCATTATGTATTTCTAAATCAATCAAACTAATATTTTTATTTTTCGTTGATATTGCTTTGATTTTTATTGGTGTATCTTTTTTAATAATCGGTTTATCTTTATTTTCTGATGATATTGTAATTGTATCTAGTTCCTTATTAGAATTCCAATGTGGAATGTCTCTAAACAATAAATAAATTAAATTATAATTTAGTAACCATAATATATTTTATTATATATTATGTATTAAATAATTTGTTATCTATGAATTAAAACATGAAAATTACTTTTAAATTCATAATAATCTGTAAAAATATTAGAAATTGAATTTTTCAGTATTTTTAAATAAAATTAACTAAAATTTTAAAAAATGGTTAAAAGTCAACAAATTATTTAAAAATATATAATTTGATTTATTATTTTTAATATATTTTAAATATGTCTTACTTATTCAATTTATTTGTCAGTTCAATTTTGATATTTACATTAACTGAATCAGTTAGAGACCCATGTGGTTGAATAAACTTAATTTGTTTTAAATCTTTTGCAAAGGATTGTATATGGCTGTGAAAGACTTCGAGTTGGTGTTTGATTTGTATATATCTTGAATTCTTAACCTTATTTATGAACTCTTTTTGGTCAATAATATTACTCTCTTGATCATTCTTGTCTTCAAAGATAAGGTTAGAAAATGCACATTCTAATAATTTATTGAATGTTGATACTGGAAGTTGAATTATACCGTCATCTAAATCAATTGATTCTTGAGATTTTTGTTCTTGGTTGTCAATTTTTTCTGACTGATCATTATTCTTGTTCATTTTGTTTTCATTCATGATATTTTACAAAGTGTTGTTTTTTACTGCAAATTAAAAATACAATACTATATTAGTCAATAAGAATATAAATGTAGAAAGCAAATAAGTAATATTATGTTATATAATAATTAATGATATATAATATGTAACCAAATTATAGAACAATAAGCAGAACATATAGTATATGTATAAATAATTGTACCACTTTTTTAATATTTATACTTGCGTAAGAGGTTTAGGGATGTAGCTCTAAAAATATTCTGTAAATTAAATTATTCCATTGTTGTGAAAAACTTAATCGATTGGAGGTCACAAACACATTCAAATTAATATCAGTACCTAACAATATTAATTTACACAGGGTTATTGGTGGAATGAAATTATTACAATTCATTGAGAACCGTGTTTCAAACAAATATATATATATATAGTGGTCGAAATGACTCAAAATAAGTAGATGAATGCATAATAATTCAGATTCAGATTACCTCATAACATTCTTCAAACTTTATTTATTTATTTTTTTTAATTTAGCAATTGATTGACTTACGCATGATATACCATACACATTCACTTATCAGTTATCAATAAAACATTGCTAGAAATAAATATGAATTCAATAATATGGGTAATAGACAAATGTCTTTCTAAGTACACAAAATACATTTAGGATTCTAACTATATAATTCATAATTATTATACTTGTTAGATAATTATACTTTATTTTAATTTACTAGTATCTGTTTAGTATAAAGTATTTAAAATAATATACTTAAAAGTTAAAATTATATTAACTATGTAAGAAAAGGGGGTTATAAAATGGTTGATCAGACATCAGAATGCGGATGATAAATGTGGGCACTACCTGCTTTTAGAGTCTCCGCACGCCTATGGATGCATTACTTTAGACAAAATAAGTAAAGGGATAAAAAATGTAAGTTTAAAAATATAGAGGGATGTCATCCCACATCATATTCCCTCCACTTTAACCACTGTGTATAAATATAAGCAATAGCTTATAGTTAGAGTTGAGAGTCTATTACAATCATTTATTAATTATTTTTACATCATTACTATTTATAATAGACAGTGTTGAATGTTAATAATAAGAAAAGAAACAAATACAAAAATCAGTAATAATAGTTTTTACTCAATTTAATAATAACAACTTTAATAAAATTGTTATCATTTTGAATTTGTACTGCATTTTTTCACTCACAGAAAGGAAATAATTGTTTAATATATTAGCACTTTTATGTATTTTCATGAATAATTTGTGAAATTGCTCTTTTATTTTTATCACTTTTGTTAATAACTTTCCCTATTATATTCCATGTCTGTTTAGTAACATTGTTATTATTAATATTCATAAAATGATCTCTATAATAGGTACTCAGTTAATGATAATAATTTGTACTTGTATAAAGTTTATCCCTTCTTCTAATTGATGTTATTAAACCAGTTGTTATCCATGGTTTTATTTTGCATTTATTTGACAAATTATTTTGTCTTTTAGTGTACTTGAATTTATTTTATAGTTATTTAATAATTTATGGAAGTTATTTGCACCTATATCAATGTTTGACTCATTTAAAATTGTCTCCCACTTTTCCTTACATGAAAAAAAAATTAACAGTTATATTATTATAACTTCCCTATTACTTTTTATGTTATCTTTGTCTATTGTATATTAACAATATACTTAATATAATAGTTAGTTATTAATTTATTATATATAATAGGTATATATGATTCTAAAATAATAGATTTAATATTATCCATAACTTTATTATAAGTATTAAATATATGATAAATTGTGTAGTATGACTTTTATTAGCAATCCTAGTATACTTATTAATACAATTAAAAAATCCTAATTATGTAATACAATTTAAATAATCTACTTGAAATTCATTTTTACTATTTTTAAAGATATGAATGTTAATATCTCCTTTTATTAATATTTCTTTTTGTCATAATTTTATTTATCAATTCACTCAGTTGATTTTTAAAATTTATAAAATTATTATAATGTCCCATATGGCTATATATCATGCTATTATTTCACGATTTGTGTCTTATTACTACCTATACGTAGGCATATAATTTTAGACAATTACAGTTTGAGATGCTTCATAATTCCTGTAGCCTCAATAGCTGACTCTGGAATTTTAATACATATAAAAAATACTTGGGACACAATTTACATAAAAAAGCGCATTGGCCATTGGGGGACAACTTACAGTCAGTCTTTAAACTAAATGATTTTATTGCGGAAAAATAAGGATCAAGCGCAGTACCAGCGTTCTACAAGACTACAAATTTCTTAAGCAAAATGTGTATTTTATGAACTAATCGTTCAACCTTCCTATCATGATTGATAAAATCACAATAAATAAAAATTAAAAATAATTTTATGACTTTCTGTGTCGATAAAATCTCTTTGACCTTGTATTTATTTGTATAGGGTCTATGTAAAATCCAACAATATTATATTAAGGGGATTGGAAGCAATGATGATCTGTCTTTGTCTAACACACACGCAACATAGGATTATACATGTGTTCTATTTCCAACGTACCGATTGATATAATGAAGCGATAATAATTCTGAATACAGATTTGAATTCGTCGTCAGGTCTACCTGAGATCGACTTTCCTACATTTTTGATTTTATTCTCCCAAAACCCTCAAAAAAACATTATACTAAATAGAGTAATCAAAAAATTAACATATTTCAATTTCTGGAGTAGTAAAAATCAAAAAATCAAAAATGTGGGAACTCAGTAGACTTGACGACAAATTCAAATCTGAATTCAGAATTATTATCGTTTCATTATTTCAATCGGTACGTTGGAAATAGAACACGTCTATAATCCTATTTTGCGCGTGTGTTAGACAAAGACAGAAAATCATTGTTTCCAATCCCCTTAAATACACAGATATGATTAAATTGTACCATTGTGGTAAATACTAGACATAAAATACAGTATAAATCATGTATACAATTATTATCATGTAGGTGTATTGAAGACTATGATATTCATCGATATTATAATATTATAATATTAAATCGAGATGTTCGTGTATATTATAATATTCTAATATCTAGTCAAGGGGATAATATAATAGTACATATAAACATAAAACTATTGATAAATACCTTTTATGATTTAACTATGTAGGTAAATCACTATTGCCGATGAGATGCAAAATAAATTGTTGCCTCTTGCGATGAGCGTTGTGGTGTAAAAGGACTAAAGAGTACAGAGCATAGGCCACAGACTACGCATTTACTTTCTTAGTACGTTGTACACAAAGCCATAATGTAGGTGGACGCGCATTCCTAACCTCTCGCTGTAAACAAGTTTGGCCATCAAATATTGAACAAAGAAAGATAACATGGAAAAAATAATTTTATGATTTTTACTCCAAGGCATTATGGGCAACTCAACCTATGATAGCTAAGCTTATGAGAGTTTTCCCTCCATAATAATTTTAAAACAATCGGGACAGGGAAAAAATGATGATATACCATCTTTGGAATATAACAAATTTTATTTCAATTTAGTTCATTTTATTTTTTTAAATTTAAAATAAATACTCTTAAAAGGTGTATATTGGGTGACCATGAAAGTTTTGGTAAAAGAATTATGAGACTTCATTCTTCATTAAAACGATCTATATAAATGTATGTTTTGGATTTTGTCAAAAACGTACTATTGGGGATTTTTGATAAATTATCATAAACCAAAGTATTTTAAAACCAATAACTTTCAACATCAATATAATGAATGATTAAAAAACTAATTCTAGTGTAGTTTAGTAACTTAAAAAATAAAGAATAAAATGTATTAAACAATGATTGTCTTCTTTGGATCTTAATTATACATTGTAGTAATACAAAAATAGGGTACGTGCGTAGTATACGTACATGCAATATGTATTTATTCCTTTTTAATTATTTATAATATCATTTGTGCATATAATTTATAATCTCTCTCTCTATATATACCACACACACACACTCTGGCTTAATGTCTATGAAGATGCTCCTGCATATTTAGCTCTTATACTACTGATAAGAGTTTGGTCAGTACCAATCATATTAAGCTGCATTTACTACGTTTATTAGGGGCAATTTAGCAACTAAAACTGAACACATTTTAACCATAACCCATATTATAATATAATCATATATGAATATACATTATTAAAATAATATGAATATATTTATTATAAATTTATTTTTCAATAAAAAACTGTACATAAATTGTCGAGTGGATAGCACAGTTTTGTTTATATTAAGAACATATTATTATTAGTCACAGATGAATATGGTATAATTTAGGCACTTGTATCATCATGTATACACTAAGATTCTGATGGTGACACTCTTTTTAGTCATTGACTACAATGGGTGGCTAGCGGTCATCATTATAACATTGTAAATTATTGTATCCTATTGATTGTGTAATTAATGAATAGACACTCTAATATTATTAAGTTTCAATAAAATATTTGAAAATAAAAAGTGACATGAATTGTTGTAGTTATTTATTTAACTTGAAAGTAATAATTGGTGGTATAATTTAATTATTAAAAAAGTAATTTCACTATCTTTGCTCACAAGTTTACTAATATTGTGCATTGAATTTATACATTTTAAAAAGTTATATAAATGTATAGTGAAACCTATTTACCCCAAAACTCATAATAATATTGATAATTATTGAATAATTATCAATAAATGATGTAGGTATTCAATTTGTCTTTTTTTATACAAATGATATTAAGACGTTATCATAAAAATATATGATTGAGGGATTTACATTTCTTTAAACAATATGAAAAATATGATACAACAAATATTGAATATTATATAATCCTATATTTTATATTTAACAATAACTAATTTATTGTATTTTTTATTTTAGGAACTCAGATAAATAATTTAATGCCCAGTGATGTAGCTAATATATCTTTACCTATGTTCAAAACATACATTAAAAACCGGTCTCAATATCAATAAGAAACAATAAATTATAGTTTATATAACTATATATTATGTTATTAAAATTTTTTTATCATGTTTAGATACGGGTACCTAAATAGTAATTTCTTTTATTATTTCCCACGGTTTTTTGTGTTTTTTTTTTATACATAATCTGTTTCTCATTCATTATGTTATTACTATCGCAATGTGTACAATTTTGGATTTTTTTACCAACATAAATACCTATAGGCAGTGTTGTGTAATGGTGGGGTTAAGAAGTTATATGCCCCCCTTCCTTCCCAAAAAACAAAACAAATGTTAAACAATAAAACAATCGTCAAATATTCAAATTATCTATTACCTATAACTAATATCAAATATGTTTCCTTTATAAAAATTTAATCTATAGTTACAATATAGTTATTTTTTTCCATTAATTACACATCCTAATCCAAATGGCAGTAAGCAACAATGCAGTAGGTGAAAAATAATTTTTTTAAATCAACTAGTTATTTTTGATACATTATCTAAATTCATCAATAAATTAATGATTCTTTAATAACCTTTTCTGTAGAATCCAAAAATTCACGTGGTTAAACTACCATACATACCTTTAAATACTTCAAAACATAATTTTAGCTTAGGAGTATAATACATAAATATTATTGTTTACCGTGAAAAAATGCAGTAGAGCAGGGATCGTCAACCTTTTCAAAAAAGTGAGCTATAGTCGGAATTTTAAGTTTCTGCAGTAATCAGAGTCGCATAATGAAATTAGTGGCCTAGAGCTGATACATTCTGGGGACCATAGTTTTATAAATAAAAGTTTTTATATGCATATTTATTGTTATTTCAAAAAATCCATCCCATAGGTAGTCTCAGTTTCTATTTGTTTCAATAAATTTTATTAGTACGATAACTAATATTTTAGAAAATTAACAACGGATATACGACATTTTTATATTGTATACTGTTCTAAAGACTTGATACATATTTATCAGCATTCAGCATGAAGATTCGAAACTGGGTATTTTTTATTTCGGTAAAAAAAATCTAAACGAAAAAAAATTATCATACGCTTGGACATATGTAGGAATCTAATAAAAATCATTAACGAAGCGTAATTGAATGAGCATGCCCCAAGCGTTGTATATTTTTTATCGCTTATTCTCTCAGTACAAGTTACGATTAAAGCATGATAAAATAAGTACAACAGAAATAGATAACATTTTTGTTATACATTATTACTTTTTTAAGCATGTGGCGCTTGCTTAACATACTCGGAGAATTTGCACTACTATCTATTATATATTAGGTGTTGCCAATTTTAATAGACTTGTGATCTATTTCTGTGCTTTTCCAGGATGTTGCAATCGACAAAAATAAAAAAAGGTTTTTAATAAACAAAAGTATATTTTATATACTTGCGTGTTATACTTATAACTATTGTTTAATTTTACAGTTTTACACAACACGTGTTTTAATATAATATATGGTTACAAATTATTAATTTTAACTTATTATGTTAATTTGATGAACCTATATGTATAATCAATGAACATACTCGTAGGGTATACGTAGATACTCAGTATCAGTGTATATTGTATATGATCTCGTTCTTCTTAATTATTTATTGCCTTTTTCTTAATATAATTTTTATATTCGTGGATTAAACTGAGATGCACAAATTTACAAAAAAAAATTTTATTTGTTTTCTGAAAAAAAATCCAAAACTTCAAGAAAATGCGAAAGGGAGTCGCTATCGATCTGTTGGCTACTCCTATTATTTATGTATTGATAATGCTATTTTAGAAGGGTGACTTAAACAGCAAAATTTAGTACCAGGACCACATCCGTAAGACGAACCTTATTGCTGGTAAGCTGAACATATCCTGTCGTCATTTGTATCAAAGACGCTAGGCTCTAAAAACGAGTAAAATTATGTTGAGACTACATTTTAAAACACTTACCTTGGATTGAATAAAAATTTTATCATTTAAAAAAATGAATGCAATATCATAAAAAAATTCTTTACAAAACATTTTGGTACTTTTTGTTTTATTATGTATTGTAATTTATATGAATCGCGTCGGTGTAGAATTTAGATAATTCGTATTTAATTATGCTATAGCTAATTTAATAGATGCTTTAAAAAATTAATGTGCTTAATTTTCCTTAATGTGATTACAAGTTGAAAATTTATTTACAAGAATTTAATATTTTTAAATCCAGCTAAGTAAATTTACCAAAAATCGTTTTGAGTGTTGACGACCAGTTAGATTATGTACATATATATCTAATCTATATAGGGGGTGTTATTTAGGAAGGTGACTTAAAACATGAAATATAATATCAGGATCGACAGGATCATATCCATAAGATGCACACAATGAGTAAGTCGATCATCTCGGAGCCGTCTGTAGTTCACAAAGATGTTAATGTTTTGTCGTACCTGAATAAGGAGTGAAATTTTTTAAACCATATTCGTATATAAAATCGTTTTCATACGAAGTGTTGTGGATTACATCTGGTCAGATTTTGCTGTAGATATACTTATACAGATAGTGCTATTAAAGAGGGTAACTTAAAACGCGAAATTCGGTACCAGGGTAGCAGAAACGGAACACACGTTCTATAAGATATACCTTGCAGGTCGATCATTCCGGCACCATCTATTATTTACAACGACGTTAGGATGCTTGAAACACTTTGTTTAGAATAGAAATTGCACTAGTCTTATTCAGGTAGAAGTGTAGAACGCTGCGTTAACGTCTTTAAAACTGTAGTTTGGTGCTAGAATGATTGTTTTACCGGGAAGATGTATTTTACAGATTTGGTGCAGCAAGTACCAAATTTTGCATTTTAAGTTACCCTTCTAAATAACACTGTTGATATAGGTATATCTGCAGCATAATCTGATCGTCCACTCACTACACTCCGTTTAAAATCAATTTTTGGATGGTATTAGATTTATTGCATTCGTTCTATTTACATATGACACTGCGTTAAAGTCTTTATGTGTGAACTACTAACGGCGCTATAGGGTGCTCGGCTAGCTGGTAAAGTACATTTTTCGGATATGTGGTTCCGAGTTCTGCGTTTTAAGTTACCTTTTTAAACAATAATACATATATATAGATATAATTTATAAATACATTATATACAACATATGTAGCGTTATCTGACCGGTCATCCATTAACCTTTATTCGATAACGATTTTTAGTAGTGCAGGTACCTGGCTATAAAAAATTGCAATTTGTATCGATGTATTTGCAATTTAAGGAGCTATATACAACTTGTGCCCTAAAAAAAGTATAACATGTTAAGTAGGTACTTATCAAATTATTAAAATATAATAATATTATTAACATTGATTATCATTAGCTAATATTTGCAATTATTAATTAGATGGTGCTATGGAATTCAGCCTGCTGACAAAGTAATGTAATTAAGTACTTTTTTCTTTTTTGTGACCCATATAGGACTTCTATTCATATATTTTGGCTTATTTTTGAGCTTTGCCTGGTCTATTTTCCATTTATTTAAGTCAGCGGTTTCCAACTCTTTTGTTAACTAATCCAAAAAAAAAAAAATAATCACGTCTACCTTGAACAAATGAAACAACATTTTTTTATTAGAGTGTATAATACTATAGTAAGATATAATATCAATATTTACCTCATGCCTCCCTTGTTATTTGTTAAGTGGTTGCACTTTTTTTTTATTTCAGATTTGATGAAAATAATTTAAATAATAAAAATCATTAAAAAAGTTAATAAAGGATTACAATTTATTGAAAATCTTAAATTTAACCACCAAGAACATATTTTAATCTAGGTATAACGCGTATATATTGGTATAAAGGTACTTTGGTAAACATTAAATCAACTTAATTAAATACTTTATCAAGACAACAAAAATAAATTAGTAAAGCATACCTATTAAAAGGTATAATTTTAAACATAACATCGACAACACGTCGTCTTCAAAAGCTTCTATTGATTTTGACCGTAAATATAAACATATTATGTACAACTGTTATTGTCAATTGATAATTAAACACAAAACAATTTAAAAATTTAAAAAAAACTTTTATAGGTAAAAAAAGAGTAAAAATAATGTTTACCTATTACCTTATTAGAAAATAAATAAAACACATTTTTATAAAAGAAATTGTATTTTTATTATTTATCATTATCAAAAGAAAGCATTCAAATCCAAATACGACTTATTAAGTATTATTAAAAGTATTATAAATATGTACAATTATAATTATAAACCAATTGTAATAATTATATAATATTTTCTTTCATGAGATAAATAAAACTGGAAAATCAATATGTTTGAGGAGTGTATTTATACCGATTTGTAAATTTCAATCAACAAAGGTAAAATTTTTAATTTTGACTCCGGAATTTAACATTAATTTGTATAATAATGACGGTGGGGAGTTCATTTCCCAAAAAACTTATCTTTAAATTTTTTATTTCTTTTATCAATTTCTAACAAAAATTTATATTAGTGTATATCAGTAATAAATAACGTGCTATTATAATAAAAAATTGTTTTATATAAATAGTGATGTGGTGTTTCAACTAATTTTAAGTTAATTTAAAACTTAAATAACATAATCTAGTATGAATAAAGTACAAGAGATTGCGTAAGTAATTTTTTTTAGACGGATGTCATGTACTTTTTTAATATATTAATTATTAAAATCTACCGTTTTAGTACTCTGACCTGTAAAAGTATAAAATACTAATATTAGATTTATGCTAGGTTACCAGTAAAATTGCTTATTATTTAATGTTTCAATAGTGAGCTAATAGTTATCCTCAAACACGATTACTGATTAGTTCATTATATATTATTGAACTATTAAATTCATAATTTTTTCATTCGATCTTATGACAAGGTAACAAGGATATTAATATAGTAATAATAGTTTAGTACAATTTACTATAATACGTTGTATTAGCATAATATACATTATTTACTCAGTGGCGTAGCGTGGGTTTCAGCTTAATGTATGCATTGAAATAGTAAGTTAATAAAATCGTGGGGGGCTACGCCCCCTCCCTATACTCTTCTTAAAATTTAACTTGAAACATACAGTGACACAATGTTTTACGTATTTGTTAATATATATCACGTAAGTACATAACATAATATTTAATATAGCCGGCAGAATAATTCGATAGACGACGGCTGATGATAGCGTATGCAAAACTGATCCTGCATACACGACTGACGAAAACACGATCGCGAGCATTCTATGTTTTGTTATTAATATTATCGATAAGAAATATAAATAGTTGTCGTTGAATGTCTGTACCCGTATGCAATCGTCAACATGTATACTGCGTACATAATGAACATGATGGGTACTAGTCATTAGATATAGCGGACTATAGCGCGGCGCGACCGTAGTGTTGCGGATTAATCAATCCTAATGAACTTAGAAGAAAATTCACAAAATATTATATTATGAAATACTAAATTAATACAATCAAACATTTTTTTATAAAAATATTACATAATTAATACAAAAAAAATTATTTTTGCAATTTGTGAAGTGTATTACATAGCATACGCACACACTACGCCATTGTATTTACTTATAATAAGGTTATGATGTAAATAGAATGTGGCCGAAATGTCAGGCCTTAGCCCCAACGATATTGCATGAGACGACACCACCCACCCCGGGTGACCCCCTGCGTTAAAATTCAGCTCTTCGGCTCGCTACTGACCTTAATACCTGGAAACACTCCGATAAAATTATTAATGAATTATTAAAGCAAAAATATAAGACATCAAAATTAAATAAGTACTAAGTTAATAATAATAACAATTTACAATATAACTAAATATTATTAACAGGAAAAAAATCATAAGTAGGTAATACAATTATAATTGTATTAAGTTATTACAAGGAAGTGTATCAACTATTGATGAACAAAATATTGTTTACATAAGATAAATAATATGGTTTCTTTCATCATGTTTGAACTGACGAACTGAGGTTAGGTTACGAACTTTTATTAGGTCACGTGACATGTGCCAATATATTTTAATAAGTCTTAAAAAAAATCCACGTGATAATAATGAATAATTATAGAATCATTTAGATTTATGTACACGAAAACAATTTTTCTCGGGAGTCTGAAAAAAGATTAGCAAACTTATTTTAAAAACAGATGTGTGTTTTTAGTTTAAGATATTTTAATTAAAAAAAATTTACATTAGTTTCATCTAATAATGTATTCTTCAGCTTTGATTTGAAGTAGTACAGTATGTAAAATTTTACTTTCACATATAATCTATGTGTATAGATACAAAAATTAAGTTTATTTGGAATGAACTAGTTTTTTTCCAATTAAAAATATTATGCCTGAATGCAGTGAATTTTAAACTTTTATAATTGATGATTATATTTTTTTCTTTGAAATAATAAATAATTTTAAAATAATACGGTCAATAATTAATTTTTACATGTGTGCTAGTGGTTCGCCACCATTGATTTAAAGCATACTTTTGAGTTCTAGGTAGTCATTTTGTTAACTCGACCTAACATTTTAATACGTATAACAAGGAATCGATGTAATATTATACGATAATTGTGAAACTGCATTCCTTATACCAAAACTTAAATGCTGGAATTGCATTTGGGTTAAAGAAGTAGGTAATGTTTAGATTGTACATGATCCGATCAATGTTGTCATCATATGACGTAATTAATTTAGAAATAAATATAAATAGTAAATACATATTTTTATTTTGTTATTTTGATACTGTTACAATATTGTAGTTATTTGATTATAAATATAAATTGATTTTGACAGTTTTAATTATTTATAAGTTTAGGAAAATAAGCATATTTTTGCTAATATAAGTTCTACCCAACTTTTTATATTATGTTATTATATAGGGGGCGTATATCGATTTTGCCGGCTACTGTTTATCTTCCCCTCCCTTAAATAATATATATTTTTAAATATATTATAATCCTACATAATACATACTATATAATATATTAATAAAAAATAATTGTAGAACAATTCAAAACCAAAATGTATATTCTAATTAATACGTGTATGTGAATATTTTATAAAATGTATAGTATAAATTATAAAATGATTTAACTTCGCAAAATAAATATTTTTACAATTTACTTATTAAAAACATATGTTCAAATATTAAAAAAAGTAGAAATTAAAATATGCATTTTAGTTTTGATTTATACAATTATTATCATTTTATACATTTTATTAATAAATATAGTATATTATGTAGGAATATATATATATACAAGAGGGAGATAAACAGAAGCAGGCAGAATTAATAGACGGCGGAATCAATACAAACATTTTTCCTAGTTTCGGTGGAATTAATAATTTTCCTTATATAGGTATTAGGTACCTATAGGTACTACATGTTATTAAACTAGTTAATGTACCGAATTTCTACCTATAGTCCGGACCGCAGTTGTCACCAAGAATAGCAAAAATAATTAAAGCAGTTCTTGGGCATATTTAAATTAGTAGTGGCTTCGTTGTTTAATTTTAGTAGTAGTTGTGCATCAAATAGATGAAATTTATTTTATTACACAAAGAATACCTATCTAAGTTTGATCTTAAAGATTTATGAAATGTTATAAAATATATATATTAATTATTAATGTGTTTATAATTTTACGTCAACGTCAATTGCTCACTATATAAATATTCTACACTTATTCTAATCGAAGAGTATAATATAATTATATCAAATTGTTAATAAAGTTATTCCTTGTTGACCTGTCGTACTTATATTTTTGTAGATAAATGTATATTTATATATATATATATATTAAGAAAGTAATACATTTATATTATCAATTATCGCTAAAAGGTTTATTTGGAAATTCTTGTTTTCTTAAAAATTCGAAAAGTAGAGCAACGATTATCATGTATTTGCCAATTATCCGCAATATAAAATTTTTAATATTTATGAATCAGGAATGTATTTTAATTTTTTATTTTAAATAAATATAATATAATATATATATTATCTATTTTTAACAATATATATTTTACTTTATCATATTAACTTTAATGTCATAAATTAAACATATTTATAACAATTACATTGATCGATTTATTTTAAATTTGATTTTTTACAACATTTATTTATATTTTATGGGCAGGTGAAACTCGATTCCGGTGTGTAGAGCCGCCTTCAGCGCCATCGGGGTGGTTGAGTGAAAATCGTTTCACCGGAAATTCGGTAAGGAATGGTTATCGGGTGTCTATAAATTGATCACTAAAAATGTGATCATGTCTATTACCGTATTCGTGAGTTATCAGTTTTACTATAAATTATCAATTATCATTCGGTATAAAAGTTTGTCCTATCGCATGCTTTGTTAGTGATTCTTTTTTGAATTCGAAATTAATAAAAACATGCCGAAATTTGTAATCTAGTGTCTAGCTATCAATCATCGATCGATGTAATACCGTGTCCCGTCGAATGCCAGGTTAGGTAATTTAAACATAAACAATAGAATAAATATCTCGTACGTCAATCGGCGTCCGCGATCCTATATGCGAAAATAAAAACGAAAATAAACGTCATGAGAAACGTGTTCGGCGGACGTACAAGTTATCGCGATCGCAACCGTTAAGAACGCAAACGGCGAAAAAACAGTATACGTACGGCTTTCAAAAGAAGCACATTGCACGATTACGAAAATAACAAGTTGGAAAAACTCTGGAAAAGTCTTAAAATTCTGTGAAAAGTGGAAAATATTCGAAAAGTCACGTCAGTAGAAATAATAATATAACACAATAATAATCAATATAATCGACCGCACTAAAAATATAATTGTAGTAAAGGTAATTAATAAGAATATTGGAGTTACCCACGAATTATACAAATCATATGAATGAGACAGAGCTGGATGCGAAGTTCGTCGCGGCTCAGAAACGGTTTAAGTTCTCGAGATTCGGCACTGTAAATGCATATTAATTTAACTATCAAATATGTACTACATGTTATGTACCAGGGGTGGCAAGCGAGAAGAGACAAGTGAACCACCCAATAAATTAATAAATATGGAAGAGCCGAAATGGAAAAAAGATCATATTATTATATAATCATGATATATATATATATATATATATATATATAATAAGATAAAAGTAAATAAAATAAGGTATCGAGATATGCGAGCCGCAAAAGTCTATGACGGGAGCCGCAGTTCGTCATCCGTGTTATATACTCTAACTAGTGTTTGTATAGGAACCAGTAGCGTAGTGTGTGCGTATGCTGTGTAATACACTTCACAAATTGCAAAAATAATTTTTTTTGTATTAATTATGTAATATTTTTATAAAAAAATGTTTGATTGTATTAATTTAGTATTGCATAATATAATATTTTGTGGATTTTCTTCTAAGTTCATTAGGATTGATTAATCCGCAACACTACGGTCGCGCCGCGCTATAGTCCGCTATATCTAATGACTAGTACCCATCATGTTCATTATGTACGCAGTATACATTTTGACGATTGCATACGGGTACAGACATTCAACGACAGCTATTTATATTTCTTATCGATAATATTAATAACAAAACATAGAATGCTCGCGATCGTGTTTTCATCAATCGTGTATGCAAGATCAGTTATACGCTATTATCAGCCGTTTTGTTAAGATAATTTTTCCCCAATGATATCTGACAATTTAATTTAAGTTTTAACATGTAGTTCGACTTTAACTTTTTCTCCTACAAAACAGCATCAGGCAGTCAATGTCAGGAGGTATAAGTTTAGGTGTCGATTTGCATCGGTTAAGGACACACAACTACCATTTTTAGTTTTTTTTTTATTCATTCAAAAAAGAACCGGGTGTACGACATAATATATAATAGAAATACAATTTCATTCGTACACCACCTACATCGTCCGCGATCCGACGCAATCGGTTTGCTTATAAGGTAGATTTAGATGCATGTGAATTAAACTTCCCCGATGATTATGAATTACTATTAATATTCAAACATAGCAATCGAAATTAACATTTTTTCCTACAAAATAGCATCAGACTTTCGACATCAGGGGGTGTACCAATAGGTTGAGGGCTAATAGCTAAACCCTTAATTACCATTTTTCATATTTAAATATTTTTTTTTATTCATTAAAAAAAAAATGGGCATGCGACGGTACACAATATTACACCGATTGATAACTTATAAGTTATAGAAAAACTATAATAACTCACAAATACGATATCGACTTTATCATTTTTTTAGTGACCAATTTCTAGATATCCGATCACCATTCCCTACTGAATTTCTGGCGAAACGATTTTCACTCAACCACCTCGATGGCGCTGAAGGATTCTACACACCGGAATCGAGTTTCACCAGCCCTTAATTTTTATTATAAAACATTTATAAATCTTTAATTTTTATTTATAGCTGAAGTTTGTAAATATAGTACATTATTCCTCATGAGTAGTTCATATGGAACTAAAAATCTAAAAAATATATAAATATTATTATTTTGTATTGACAATGTCAAATTTGGATGAAATTACGTATTTAAACAATGAATAATGATTAATTTTGTTATTATTAAAAATCATTATACGTGAGGACTTAAAATTTTTACATGTTTTATGAATTTTACTTTACGCAAGGACCCCGATAATAGGTTGGAGCTCTGGGCCCGTGTGTTTGACACACACAACACACCCGGTTATTGCGGCACTGGCAAGGACATTTTCAAAATATGTAGATTAATTTTTAGATATTATTCTTATTTATACCATAAATCTAATCACACTATGTTCAGTGAAGTGGTAATATAATAAATACAATATTTAAAAAAATAATAAATCCACAATATTAATAATAAATAATATATTTACTGTAATATAAAAAACATATAATGGAATTTACTTAGTAATATAGTTTATAGGTACCTACAAATATACAATGATATATCATTGAATTCAAACTACCTGACACCTGTTGTCAATAGAGTGGGTCTCACTTGTCCACTTTTTTTTTATTAGTTATATCTCACATTATACGGCACTTGTTACAATTTCATTACCAATAATATTATTAAACTTACATTTCATATTTTGATTAAATTAGTTTTGACTAAATATTTTTAATTTTAATAAACATGACTTATCACCTATATACTTTTTATTAGCTATATATTTATTATTTTTTTCATACCTTTTTTAATTTGTTTATTTTTATTGCTTTTATTAAATGTCCTTATTTTCCTAGATTTTCCACTTCAACTATTATATTATAATTAGATGCTATAAAGTCTATCTATAAATAATAAAAGAAAAATATTAATAATAATGATAATGATATTATACTGGTTCGTACATAACAAGTAATGTTATAATAAATAACAGAGCACATTCTGGATGTTTTGACCCTGGGTGTGGCTTTGGGCTTGTTACTACACTGGTGGTCCCTTTCTATTTCTGCGACAAAATTCACTATAGCGCTATGTTCGAATCCCGCTGAGGCGCCATCGAACAACGTCCATGTGAAACCGCAAACTGCAGTTAATTCAGTCACGACCATCGTCCGGGTAGTAGGTAGTCAAACCTACCTTTTTTTCAATAGTGGTGATGTTCTTTTTCGGACATAATATTTTTTGGTTTTCGTGCGTGTTACGAATTACAATTTACTGTATAAAATGCACGAATCGATTTGCAACAACGTAGGTCGATTTACGCGTATTGTTTTTTAGTCAAGATTTGTTTGAAATTTCGATTGTTTTTATTATTTTGAAAGACTTTTGCTAAAAAAAAATTATTTTGTTTCGCATTCAATCGTTCCATCCATGTGTTATTTTCATATATTATATTTCATACAGTCTATGATTGCAACACCTAAGTACCTACGTATGCTCGAATAGTCTGAAATGGTGAGTACCTTCTTTTTAATTGTATATTTACTATCTATTTATAATATTAAATTAATAGTCAGTAAAATTAAATAATACTTATTGCTTCATAGTTTATTTTTTTTACTTTTGCTTTTAAATTAAAATTGTATTGATCAATACATAATTAATTTATAAAAAAACATTCGTCTTTTTTTCAATTTGAATTATCAATAAATTATGCTGTAGCGTAATAGTCATAAGGATGTTTTAGTGCTGTACATCCCACCTCCCTCCGGCCCCAATGATTATTTTTGTCTTTGTTGATATTATTTTTGATATTTAGCTGGAAACTACACTGATAAATTACAAGCATAATATTAGTAGGTTATTTTGACGGGTTAATTTGCATGTTTAATATGTAATATAAAAATATCAATAAATCATTCAATCGTCCTTAAAAAAGAAAAATTGACGTAGCTAGGTCAGTATATAGTGTTAGACTATTCGTAATTAAACATAAATACATATGGGATTGAAGGATTTGATCTGTAGACCAAAAAACAATATACTGTTGATATCTATTTAAATATCTTTCATGTTCAAATTTATGGCTAGAATCTTTTCAAATTAAAGAGAGAAAAAACAGAGGCTTTTACCTTTAAATTTGATATAAGGTCAATCCATTTTAATATTAAAACTAATGAAACTAAAATATATAAAAGGTAAATTTGTTACACGATTCAAGATTACAAGTTGTAAGATTGAGATAATAAACTTTATTATAGTTTATTATAGTTATAACTGATTATAATTACACAATAACATCGCATAGTTACAATCCGACATAAATATTTTCCCCATTACCTCTAATAAGATTCATAAACATGTCATCCGATTGTCTATATATTATAATATAGCAATAAATTAATAACGGTTTTTAATGTACTTGGTATTTAAATATTTAAAATCAGTTTTTCTAGATATTTGGATATTATATTTATAATAATTTTACTAACCGTTTGTAGATGAATACGATTTCTATTGTATGATTTATTTTCATTTTCATTTATCATAATATTATTTTAGTTTCTGTAGAGTTTTTTTTTTTACTAGACTAACCATCCAACAATCACTTCGTCTGAATATAATCTGATGACAAAAAGATGGTTGTATAGGGAATGTATATGTATACAATATACTGTACATTCTAAGAATCGGCTCGCATATAATAGTTGGTAGTAATGTACAATACGCATACGACGTGCTCGTACGTGATATATATGCACTAAGCCGGTCATCCAAAATGTATTATATACCTACATACCTATATTGACAGGGTTTTCTTTTGCTTTCTACACTTGTGTACAAATGTACAAAACCGTTTGTATTGAGATATAGATATACTAAATCTATATAATAAAAGACACTATAAAAGTGTTGACATGGATGGTACCTATTATAATATTTTACTTATTGTTCATTATATTTTGGTTCGGTGTTCATTTTTTTTTTTTTTGTTGGCATACTACGACACTATAACATATATCTAACCCTTATATATATATATATTTATATAAATACAGTCACAAGTTGAATCAGTAAATGGCCATGAAGTCGTTCGATTAACAATACCTACCTTCTTTAAAGATCTTCTCACACAAAACACTATGTTTAATGCTACTACAAACCCCCACCACAAATATTCGTGTTAACTGCCCAGATCAACATATGTGTAGTAACTATATACAGGATGTAACAGATAAACTTGACCAAAAAAAAAAAAAAATTATACTACTTGAACACATGACAAAAATTGTTAATATATATATGATCAGTAAATAATTTGAAAAATATACTCATGTCAGCAAACTCTCAAAAATTATATTTAAAAAAAAGTTATTATGTTCCAAATTAATTTAATTAAAAAATATTGATATATTTAAAAAAATTCTAAAAGATAAACTACTTGACTTAGATAAATCTTTTTACCATTAAAATTGTTTATATATTCAGATTCACAAATTGGTTATTTTAATTTTTTTTATTTTCAGTACTAAAAAATAAACATAAAAAAATTAAATTATACATGTAGCACTAGGGTTTCTTAATGATAAATAAAAAAAAAATATTGAAAATATTAATTAAAACAAAAGTTATTCCAAAAGTCAGTTCTATCTGTTACACTCTGTATATAAAGACATATTTTTATTTTTATTCTCTATATATCCATATAAACGGTACCCGGCATTTATATGATAAACTGTTAAAAGACAAATTCAAAATCTGTTCAAGCATGTGATCTGATGATTTATATATTTTGTAAACAGACGTGCAAGTATAACTATATATGTTTAATATATAGTTATGCATATTGTATAGAATGCGTATATAGGATGGTCGTTATCGTTTTTTCAGTCGTGTCGTGCAGAGACACAAATTCTATAAAATGGATGAGGATTTAAATCCGATAGATAATTGAACTTCAAACAGGGAGTATCTATCTGCCCGCACCCATTAAATATTTAATAAAAATCATAAAACATAAATATTTTTATTTTAAAATTTTAACATACGTGACTTGAATCATATAATAATATATAACCTATAAATAGCGGGCAATATTGGGGTCGCTGAAATTTTGTCCACTAATCAAAGGGGGTAGGATTATATTTATAGTGATGAAGGAAATTAATTGTTAGTAATTCTTATACCAAGTATATATATAATAATTTTTATTGGTATTTGTTATATATGTTTTTCTGTTTATAATTATTTAACTATGTATCTATGTATTTATTATTTAAAAAATTGATAAATTTCATAAGCCACTCGCTCATTATTTAATTCGTCATCCAGACATTTTGTTCCAATACCAGTTTATGGAGAAGCTGTTATAAACTTATATTTGCACAATCTACAATTATTCTAAATCTACGAATAAAATTATCAAAATCTTTGTTATTTAAATTGTTTCATAATATGTAGATGTTTTCTTATATAAAAATAGTGAAAGTATTCTACCCTTGTCTAAAATGTCCACTCTTTAATGTTCTATCAGTCAAAAAACTTTTCTTCAAAACGATTATTATATTTCAATTTTTTTTATATAAAATAATCTTACTACACCAATTTCCCTTAATTTTAACACTAGATGTAAATTAAATAATATTATTACCCTTGAAGTTCATAAATTTTCTACGCAGTTTTCTTTTTTGTTAGTCGGTAGTATTTTTAATATCCTCCCTAACGAATTGCGTTATTATTCAAATTAAAACAAATGTTTAAGCTGTGGATTTTCTCCTCTATCGTATTAAATAGTAAATATTTCTCTATTTTTAATATCTAACTTGTTGCTGCCATACCATAAAAATTTAGTATAATATATTATCGGTCACGGAGGAACAGTCGATCGACATACACTCACACACACACACACACACACGCACACACACACACACACACACACACACACACAAACACGCGCGCGCACCAACCGTTAATTTTATATTTATTTTTGTTTTAATTATTTGTGTTTTGTGAATTATACAACATTTTAATATGCAAATTATGTATCGACGCGTTATCTGCCACCGCCGACTCACCGGTGCGCGTAGTTTAATACGGCCACCGTAATTTTGTCTTTCTCACTCCGTTGTCGTGAGCTAGGCCGACGCGAACAATATATATTATATACGTATACAAATCGCAGTTTTTACGTTATTTTATTATATTTTGGCTATACTAAAGGCGCCAATTGTCGCTATTTTATTATATTATTGTTATTATTGTGTGTGTGAATCGCCATTGTTATTTATTTACCTATATTATTATTATATTTGGTGTATTGTGTATGTGGAATTATATTATATTATTTAGGATAGGAGAACACTAGTTGGTCAGACTACGCTCCACAAAATTGTGAGTTTTTATTTATTTTCTGTTATTTATTTCATATATTTTTTTAGTCAGAAGGGCCGTATATTATTTTTATATATTATCATTTATTATTATATTATTATAAACCCTGATTGTTATGCCAAAACGACTAACATTTTCTATATTTTATACTAATTAATTAATTATCAAGCTATTCTTCAGAGCTCTAATAGCTGCTTTTTTATTAAAATAATTGTATAAGTGAGCCAGAAGGGCCATAACGTATTATTGCCTATTTTATAATTTCTTTAATCTTTATATATACCTTTATGCTTTTTAGCCATAAGGGCCGTGTATTTATCATATTTATTGTTTACATTTCATGTTAATGTGATTTCTTTATATATTTATACTCGATTGATTATCACATCTTATTTACTATTATTATTACACTTTTATGCAATTTTATTTGTTGGACCAAAAAGGCCGTAAATTATTATTAACCATTATTTTATTATACCATATTTTTTACCATAATTTATCATCTGAGTTACCATTTATTATCAAATTACTACCTTTATCATTAGTTTTAAGTATACACACACAAACACATATACACATTTAACACACCACTACACCACATAACTCACTAGTATTTGCGCGGCGAACCCAACCAATTCTAATTGAACTATAACACCGTTATACACAGATTTACATAAGTCGGTCGGTGTGTTAGTATTGTACGAAGTATTTTGGTAACCGGGCGCACGACCGCGTTGTCCGTTCTCGGCCCACACATAACTAGCTTATAAATGCTATCTTTATTTTATTTTTTCTATAATTATATATATATATATATATAATAATTATTTCAAAATTTCAAATATCAACTTAGTCATGAACAAATTGTATTAGAAAATAGTACTCCTGAGAAGACCCCACCTGATCTAGCTCAGTGGGGCTTATTATACATTATATGTTCTATATATTATATACTTGTAAATGAAATAAATAAATAATATAATTAAAAATGTTGACGGGATGTTAAAAAAAGGCTACTAAAACTACCGGTTATCGCTATGAGTAATAAGTAATTATATTCGTAGTAATATAAACTATTAACTTAATAGTTGATCAACTTGCACTTTTGGATATTCCTTAATTCCTAATCATGTCCTATTGTTAATTAAACCGATGCCTAAACGATTTATAGTCAACAATTGACACACAACTGTCTCAAAATAGGTTGAAATTAATAATATCGTTTCGTAAACGATACATGGCTTTAAAGTGCGTTGTGGTAAATTTCACCCAAACGGCTTTTTTAATACAACATTTTATAACCAAAATTAAAAATTTATAATGCATAGGCAAATATTTTGTTGTATTTTTAGGGGGCTATAATATTCTAATGTCAATTAACCTGCATTTTACTCCTGTCACCTCCTTTCTTAAGTATATAACATATTACTAATAAAAATTAGAGAAAGTACGAGATATATTTTATTTAAGAAATGTTTAAAGTTCAGATTCAAGAAAATTTTCAATTTATTTTTTAATAATTTTTTTTTGACATTTGTATGCATAATTTCGTATATTAATATTTATTATTTTTATATTAGGAATTAATTTTTCAAAATAAGTACATAGATTAATTTTAAGTTATTTATACCACAAAAATATAGATGTTGACCATTAGCCCTCAACGACTATTTTCGAAATTTTAAAAATGTACTAGTTACAGTTACCCTCACATATTAGTATATATATACACGACTATAATACCAACCGATTAAATAAGAGAGGTATATGTAAATAATGAATAATATATACATTTTATATTTTATTTATTATTTATATAAAAATATTAACAGAGTAGATTTTTAAAATCTATTAATCATTATTACGAAACATAATACATAACAATACAATACAAAATATTAATAATATATCGAAATTGCTTACTATAATATACAGTATACTTATCATTTTTTGCTATTTTTTTTATATTACAAAATACAATACTTACATATCTTTATACGTATAAAATTGCAAATATTCAATTTTTTTTTATCATTTAATACTGTTTTATTTTTTGAAACATTGCATGCCACTTATAATTATAATAATTATTGTAATTATTATTTTATTATTATTATTTAAATTTTACCTTCCCTATGTTACGGATTGGTATTATAATCATGCATATATATTACAATAATATGTTAGGGCAATTGGTGCATTTTGCTTTAGATAGTTTGAGGGGAAACGGTATAAAAAAAGATATTTTCGAGGGCAACTGTACACACCCGAAAATATTCTAATAGTATTGCGGTTATTTGTCAAAGTTGTTACCTAGGCAAAATAATTAAATCTATAATAGTAATAATAATATAGTTACTCTAAAAATAGCTGAATTCACTCAAATAATCACTATGATTTTATACTTGGTTAATTTTTGTAATTATTGGATTTGGATATATATTTTGATTTGTATAATAATATGTAAATTAAACATTATACCTACGAGGCTACGACTCATTATCGCGTGCTGTCGTATCGCCTGCGTGAGTATCTGAACACAGCCACCGTAAGTTTTAGTGCTGTCCCGACCGTTATTGCGTCTTCAGCCGTTATAAAAATAAAATAATAACTATAAATTAATATTGGGTTACCCTATAAATTGTCTGTTTGATACCCAGTATTAATTTATCATTTATATTATATCCATTGAATATACAATTAAACTATTATTATGAATTATTATTTATAACACTTATAACTTATTACCAGAGTTCGGGACTTAGAGCACTTAAAATAATTAAAATAAGCATTTAAAAACATTATACGTAAACACTCAAATAAGTATTTAAAAAATTTAAAATTTAAGCAAAAATATATGAAAAAACTTTCTTTTTACATGATAATGTAGGTACTAGACATTTTAATTGTGCTAAAAATAATATAATTAAAGATGACAAAAAATATGGAAACAAAATTATTAGGAAAAGTTTCTAACTAATGTAGTGGACCAGCAACTGGTCATCGAAAACAGGTCGTGTCGAATGAATAAAATGTCAAAATAATTTAAAGTGTTTTTTAAATTGAAAATAATTCTAAGTCCAAATGACAAGATTCAAAGGTACTTGCGCTAACTCTGGTAAATCACGTCTGTCGGAGTCCTCTCCAGGGCGCCCTTATATAATCGGTATCTCCTACCCGTGTCCTTCCAGGCCTATGTGCTCGGATGCACGTGCGATGATAAATTTTAGTATGTTTCTCAGCGATGCTTTGCCTGTGTTTGTGACTAGAACCCTCGCCACGTTCGAGTTTCCCAGAACTCGAATGTAATTAAATATCAATTCCGACGGCTAAAGTCATATTGGTTTTATTATTGTCATTTATGTTTTAAGTTTAATGCGTTGCCGCTCGGGTGTCGTGAACATATTTTATTATTTTGTGAAGCGTTTGGTCCCACGCTGTAGCATCCTTATTGTGTGTTATACTATTCTGTAGTGTATTGTTGATATTGTTGTCTCGATACTTATGCCTACGTCGCAATACCCTTATTATGTATTATGTATGGGATATCAGAGTACGTAGCACCTCCCTACGAAAAAAAAAGGTTTATGTCCTCAAGACAGAAATCTTTCAAAGTCTATCACAAAAATTGTTAAGTTTACAAAATACAATATAAGTTATTAAAACTTGTTTACAATATTCTCAATACATATTACAATTGTTTGTATGTTCTTACAATAACATTTGAACATTTTCATAATATTTTCAAGTTTATAATAAATGTTTATAATATGTTAATTACAAAAGTGGTTAAATAGTTTGCTTAATACAATAATACATATTGGTTAGTGTTTACAAAATTGTTTTTGTTTTTTTTTTTATACGATAAAGTAAACGGTTAGTATAATAATATAACGCTAAATATTAATACTTTCGTAGTACATAACTTCAATATAATTCACATCTCTTAAAATTTAAGTGTATATATATATATATATATTGATTAATTATTTCTAGTAAATGTTTATATTCTAATTCATATGTATATATATTGCGTCTCAATATTTAGTGACGTATTTATTTCTATTTTTATAAAAGATTATTAAAAATGTTTTATCAAATTTTCATATCTCTGTTTACGTATCACTAAGTCGATTATACATTTTGTGTATTCACATTCACTCTTGGATCAAGTGTATACGTAATGTTATGTTTTTTCTTACAAATTATGTTGTGTTTTTCTGCCAAACTAAGTAGACGTCCTGTTTTTTTTGTACGTAAAAATTTTTAACTGTACGCTATATATTATTTTTTTTTTTTTTTATTCAAAGTTTTTATTTCTTCTATCAATTATTTATCAATATTTAATTTATTATTTAATTTATGTTTTATTTTTACCATCTAAATTACTAGGATTATTTTACTGCATTTAATTTTATAGTTCTGTCTCTTTCAGTTCCGTTCTTCTTAATTCTATTAGGTTTAATACGTATTTATATTTATTTTTTCCTACATATCTATAATTGCAGATTACGCATAATATTGATAATATAATGGTCAATAATAATATACCCAAAATTATACATATGAAATATTCGTACCCAAGATCATTTTGTTTTTGTTCCAAGTTTTTTACAAGTTTAATAACGTCATTTTTCTCGGTGATGCTACTGATTGTAACATTGTTTATAGATGTAGTAACTTCGTTAGTGGTACTAACATGCATTTTGTTTTCCGCTGATATACCCTCCGAATTCACTGTGTTATTTTGGTTTATGTTAGTAATATTGTTAATGTTTATTTCATTTTTTTATTGATGAACTTTCCAAATTCACTGTGTTACCAAAAGTTGTATCATTGATATTACTATCGTGTATTTCATTTTTTGTTGACGTGTTTTCTAAGTTAGTTGTATTATTTAAGATTATATTTTTTTTTGTTTCAATGTGTTCTGTAGCGTTTTGACTTGTTTGTTCTGTTGTGTCGTTAGTTAAAATTGTAATTGTATAGCCAAAACAGGCTCGAACTTATTGTTAAACAATTTGTTGTCAAATTTGTAGTGGTTTCAATTGGTTCCACTGTTGTATTGGTATGTGTATTAGGTTCTGTTGTGTTAATAAGTGTATTAAGTTCTGTTGTACTAGTGTGATGTTTTCTTAATCTAACTTTACTTTCACGTTTTAATGTATTTGTTATATTATTTAATTCAGTGATTTTTCGATAGGTATTCTACTTGTCTTAGTCGTAGGTACACGAGTTAAAACAAAATCTTCAAAGTCCCCATAATCTTCGGTGTTTTCGGCTTCGTCAATGTTTAAACCCTTTGTTGCCACTATCATCATTAACCTATAATATTATTACTTATTATTTTCTTAAAGTTTTCTTAAATTTTCTTTTGACTTATCAATAAAATATCTTAAATCTATTTTAGTTTCATATATATTTTTTTTTTATTACTTTTATTTTTATATTAACTTAAGTAATATAATCTATTCGATTTCTACGTTATTTACTTATTATTTCTTATATTTATAATTATCTTCTAATATATTAATTTATATACATTATTTTTATTTATTAAATATTACTTTTATATTTTTTTTATGCATTTTTATAATTTGATAATTTATATCTCATCTTCTTCCGGTTTTTCGTGATATTTCTCCACATCGTTTTTATGCAGTCACGTGCTTCCTACTTCTTTACATTACTACATTTTCGGTATCTAATACTTCTAAGATTTCATATGGGCCTTTCCATAAAGGACTTAATTTATTCTTTTACGTTTTATCCTTTAGTAATATTAAATCTTTTACATATGACTCTTCGGTATGTTCCTTTTTATCATAATGTTTTTTAGATTTTATTTTATTTTTATAATTAATCTTTCTCTTGCAATTTTATGTGAATCTTGCATTTTTTGTTTTAAATCTAATACATAGTTATCATAATTATATCTAGGTTCTGGATGACTGGATTACTTTTAATTTAACTGGTATATCTATTTCTTTCCCGTATAACAATGCATAGGGTTGATAATTAGTCGAAGTGTGCTCTGTGGAATTGTATACAAATAATACATATGGTAATAATTGATCCCAATTGTTTAGGTTTTTATTTACGTAATGTCCTAAATATTCGGCTAAAGTTCCATGTGACCTTTCTAAACTACCGACGGTTTGTGGATGATAAGGACTTGTGTTTATTTTATTTATTTTTAGTAATTTACATACTTCTGCGAAGATTTTACTAAGAAAATCAGTACATTGATCTGTCAAAATAGTTTCAGGTATACCGTGTATACATATGAAATTTACTACGAACGCCTGAGTGATAGTATTCGCCGTATGATTTGGTAACGGAACACCTAAAGAAAATTTTGTTAGGTCGTCCTGCATAGTCAATATATATGTATTTCCCATGACAGTTGTTATTAACGATCCTACTATATATCCATAAATATTTTTTCAAACGGTCTAGAACTTGTTGTGGTAATAATCATTGGATTTCGGTGATGTTTATTTGTTGTTTTATTAGTTTGACACGAAGCGCAATTTTTTATATGCTTCTTGTTTTAACCCTGGCCAATTAAATTTATTTTTTTAACTGTTCTGTGTAACCCAGAATGACCCCTAATAAAGAATCATGACATTTTTTAAATATAATTAAGTTTTCTTCTTTAGTATATTATAATTTGCAAATTAATATCTCTATATTTGTATTACGAAATATGTATCTAATCATTGATCTTACTTTTGTCCAATTTAAACCATCCGTTTTACCTATTAGGTTCATAGCTAATTTATTTAAAGAATGTTTGATGCAAAAATATTTTAAATTTAATAATGCTAAATGAAGATTTTCGTATGAAGTTAATTGTTTTTTTTTACTTTTGGTTATTATAAATGTGATATATCTTTCCTCGTGTTTAAATTTTACTACGTCGCCTATTTCTTTATTAGATTTTAACATTTCATTATTTCCGAACTTTCGTTTTAATTCATAATTAATTCCTGGTTTAAAATTGTAGTATTTTTCTATTTCTGATACTATATGATATTCTGTAGGTGATTCTAATAATTCTCCATTTACTTCTTTTACATTGCTATTTGTTATTACTGTTGTTTCCAATTTTTCCAAAAAATTCGCGTAACTTTCGTTTTTTATTTCCTGTATATTATACATTCTACTTAAAGCATCTACATTAGAATTTTGTACTCCTGGTTTATATTTTATTTCATAAGCATATTTTTCTAGTTGTATACGCCATCTCGCTAATTTAAACAAAGGGTCTTTTAAATTAAATAGCCAAGATAACGGTCTATGATCTATTAATATTACGATTTTTCTACCGTAAAGATAAGGTTTGAATTGCTTAACCCCGAATACGATCGCTAAACATTCTAACTCAGTTGTCGAATAATTAATTTCACTTTTATTTAAAGTTCTAGATGCATAAGCTATCGGTACCTCTTTTATCTTGGGATAATATAGCTCCTAAAGCTTTATCACTCGCGTCGGCTGTAAGTATAAATTGTTTTATAAAATCTGGATATTGTAAAATCGGATCTGAACAAAGTGCGTTTTTTAATTTATCAAAAGCTATCTGACAATTTTTGTCCCAATTAAATTTTATATCTTTTTTCAATAGACGTGTCAATGGTTTGGCTAATAAACTATATGACTTTATTAATTTCCTATAGTATCCCGATAGATCTAAAAATGATTTAATTTGTTTAACGTTTTTTGGTATTAGAAATTCTAATACTGATGTTATCTTTTTCGGGTCCGGTTTGATCCCGTGTTTTGAAATGATATGACCTAAATATAAACATTTGCGTTTTAAAAATTCGCATTTGTCCGGTTGTATTTTTAAATTGTATTTTCCTAGACGCTCGAATACGTCTATTAATTTATTATTATGATCGGCTAAATTTTTCGCGTATATTATTATGTTATCCAAGTATACTAAACATTTAATACCTATTATTCCTGAAAATACATTATTCATAAGTCTCTGAAATGTCTCGGGATTTGTTTTCATTCCCATGGTCATACGTTTAAAGTGATAGTGACCTTGACCGATCGAGAACGCTGTTAATTCTCAAGATTCTTTTGCCAACGGTATTTGATAAAATCCGTTTGCTAAATCCAAAATAGTAAAAAGTTGACATTGTCTCAACTGGTCTAATATTTCCGTAATATTTGATAATGAGTGAAATTAATTTAATGTTACTTGATTAAGTGCTCCAAAATCAATTACTATTCGAAATTTATCTTTACCAGATGAATAAGATTTTTTCTTTACTAAAAGTAATGGTGCATTAAAGGGTGATATTAAACGTTCTATTATATCATTTTGTTCCATTTTTACTAATTGTTCTTTAATATATTTTTGTTGAGCTTATGGTAACCTATATGGTCTTTTATAAATCGGTGATTGATTAGCAGGTAATCTTATTACGTGTTCCGCCACGTTAGTAAATGTTAAATAATAATTTTCTAAATGGAAAACGTCCGAAAAATGTTCGCATATTTTTAATATAGTGTCTCGCTCCTCCTCATTTAAATGATCACTTCGTATAAAATTTCTTATTTTATTTACGCGGTCATTATTATCGTTAACTATTTTTATTTCGTGTAATTTATATTCTATGTCATTTTCATATAACATTTTATTTCGTTTTCGAAAATGTTTTGTGGTGATTCCGAGATGTTAAATATACTTATTATTTGTGCTACCGTTTTTAACTGTATTTATTATATTAGTACAATATACATCTTGTATTAATTCTTGTTTATTTATTAAAACATTTTTATTTTCCATGCTAGGATCGGCTATTGGTATAGAAATTACTGTTTCTATCCACGGTTTTAATGTAAAGCATATTTTATTTATCACGCGATTGATATCGTTTTTAATTGTTAGTGTTTTATTTGCGATATCTATTACTGTGTTGTTTTGTAACAAAAATTGATGACCCAGAATCCCATCTTTTGGTATTGGGAATTCTTACTTACTACATGAAAATCGGTTATTATTTCGTTTTTATTTAATATTAACATTATTGTTATTTTACCTGTGGTAGATACTATTTTTTCATTTATTCCTTTTAAGTATATTTTTTCTTTTTCGTTAACTAGAGTTTCGCCTGTTAGTTTATTTATTTTTATTAAATTTATATCACTTCCGGTGTCTAAAAGATCTATACTTTCTGTATTAAAATTAGGTATGAGTTATGATTTTCGTGTATTACTGAAATTATATTGAAGCAACGTTGCAAACAACGTTTGCTTCTCAGGCACGACTACTATTTGGTTGATCGAACAGATGCCGTCGCCGTTCGACGTTTGCCTGTTTCCCGACTAGTTTGTATTGTTGCGCTTGTCTCTCTGCTAACGTTGTCGTGTCCTATCTTATTGCATTAAGTATACGTTATTGGCGTTATATTATTATTATTTTGTTGCATATTATTATTATTATTGTTCCAATTGGGTTGACGAATATTGTTATTTTGTTTCGGATTTTGTCCGTTACTTCGACAATCTCACGCGAAATAATTATTCCTACCACATAAAAAACATTCTGTATTATTTTGTCTATTAACGTTTTGATTATTTGGATTATTCCCGTTTCCCGTAAAATTTTGTCCACCAAAATTATTATTTTTAGCAAAATTGTTACCGTTATTATTATAATTATTTTTATTTTGTTCAAAGTGTCCATTATTTCCGCGATTAAAATTTTGTTTAGGATTGCTATTAAATCTCGGTCCATTGTTATTATTCTGATAATTATTTAACCAATTTTTATTATTATTGTAATTATTTCTGCTTTGTTCTTTTTTTACGTTATTCTGTACTGTAATTAATTCCGCGTTATGATTTAATTAAATTTCTAGTTGTCTAGCTAACTGCATAGCTAGTTCTAACGTTTGGGGATCTGTTGCCCTTAATATTGTTTGTAGATTCATTTTTAATCCGTTTATGTAAATAGCCAAAGCCTGAGCTTTCAATGATCGTCTAAGCACTTTTGCTTCTTCGACGGTATAATTTGCTACAGTTGAGTGACATAAGTTATAATACAATTTTTCTATACGACTATTATACGATAATACGTCTTCGTCATCCCGCATACGTAAAGAGTTCAGACTTATTTGAAGTGTTTGTGGGGATAATGTTTGTTCGAAAGCGTTTCTTTAAATTGTTTTTATGTCCACTCAAGTCGAGGTTTCCCTATATCTACATATGTCTAGTGCCTGTCCCGTTATTTTTGTATTTATATATTTAATTAACATGTCTAAATGTTCTTTTTCTACGACCGTATGGTATATGCGTAATTGCATGCTTTTATAAACGCGTATACGTCTTTATCGTCCGCGCAACCCGGTATCGTTGCCGTGATATCTTTTAATGGTAATTTAGTGTCGACCATTTTTACTCTCGGTTTTCTCGTTGGTGGCGGTAATTCTGAATGTATTTTATTTGATTTTGCGCGCGTTTCTATAATCCTTTTTTCGCTATCCAGAGTTAGACTAAAAGTTATATCTAATAGATTTTTTTATTTTATTTTTCTTAAATATTCTTCCTTACTAAAATCTTGCGTATATTCGCAGATTTCCTCTGTAGTTAATTTAATTTCTATTTCCTTTTTATTAGGTTTATTTGTTTTTAATTATACTTGTGTTCCTATTTTCTTAGCTCCAATATTAATTATTTCCTTCAATATATTATCGTTAAATTCGTCAGTTATACTATTTTCTTAAATTAATTGTAATATTACTTATTTATTTTTACGCTTATAACTATATTAATATAATTTCTAACTTATTTATTCCTTAATAATAAATTACGGTTAACTAATAAATATATACTATATTTTTTTTTTTGCTTTTATTTTTTTTTCTTAAGTTGAATTGTATTAATTACTATACTTAACAATATTCTATATTTTTTTAATTTTATTATTATTTTCTTCCAAAATTACTGTTATGTTTTATTCTTACAAATACTAGGTCTTTGCCTTTAAAACTCACAATTATTTTTATTCAACACTATAGGACTTATTCTTGTCTAAAAAAAATCATAAATATCTCAATTATTTTATTCAAAAAAATAGTGCTTATCTCTGCCTAATAAATTTTCTCAATAATTAATACCAATATAGACTTCACTGTCTTTCATAAAATTTAAGATCTTACTACTCTGCCTTCTCAATAACTCAATAATAGGATTTAATTTCCCTTAATAAAATTCTCAATCGCTATATTTATATATACTTCTCTAATAATTCAATTCCTTTTAATTTCCAATAAAATATTTTTACGTATTATTTTCAACGTATTACTCTTATAAAATTCTCTATTAATTCTCAACAAAATATTTATTTCTTGTATTCACTTTTACTCTTATTTATTTTTCTCTATATTTATTTTAAATCTCTATAAAAATATTTAGTTCTAAAATTTATTTATCTATGTATTATTTTACTAAGTTCAAAAATAAATTATATTTTTAAAATGTTTTCGTTTATATTTAATTATGAATATATTATTATTTTAGTTATCTTTGTTATTTATTTATTAAATTATTTTTATTATTCAAAAAGAAAATATTATTGACTTGAAAATAATGTTGTTATTATATTTTATGGGAAAATATATATATATACACCTTCACAATAAAAATTTTACTGGAATATTAATTCCAAAGGAGACAGATCAGAGCTAGCGCCTATTAAATTATTTTACATTACAAAAATAATTTTATTTGAGTAAGTAGTTGGATAGCTTCTACATAGTTGATTTATGGGTCAATTAATTTTTACTGTACAGTATTGATAACAATTATATCCAATAAGATGTCATAAAAGAATACAAATAAGTTTTTGTTAATTTAAGTCTAAACAAATTTTGATTATTAGATACTATTGTAAATAGAATTATTAATGTATACCAACTGGAGTGTGCTGATTAGTATGATCCTTTATCAGCAACTATTAAATACATTTTATTAGCATAATAAATTAAAATTAATCCTTTTCCTGCTAGTTAAAGACAGTTGCCTAAGTCACATAAAACTTTTGTTGTTCCTGACTTATATAATTATTAGTTTATTCAAAATTAAAATAGTTTTTTAAAGAATAAAAGGATAAAAATATAATTAATCAACAGAAAATATAAGGATAGAATATAATATTTAAGAGGTATAAATTGGTTTATGAAATATATAGGGTACTCAAATGCCTCTTATACTAATAATATTATACATATTATTAAACTTTTATTCTCAATCAAATGTTACAAAAATTAACATATAAATAATATAGCCTATATATACAGTAAACCACGACATTAACATTATGGATGACAATCTTTCATTGTTGTTGTGGTGATGTTAAAAGTGATGTTCATTTTTTAAAAGTTAAACGTAAAATAAAACAAAATTAATTTTAATTAATATACTAAAGAATGACAAATATAAATTAATGATAGTAATAATAATAATAATAATAATAATAATAATAATAATAAAAAAAAAAATGTTTATAATCATTTTTTGAGTTTTAATAAGAAAAGAATACAAATTATGGCATCATAACATATACATTTATACCTAACAAATAGTTTACTAAAATCTTAATACATAATATGATGTATACATATATAAAATATGTATGTATGTATGTATATATTTTTATCAGTATATGTATATTTCAGCATTTTTATTATTTAGTCTAATTTTACAAAAAAAAAAAAAAAAAAAATAATCAATAATAATGTAATAACAATAATGGGGAATTTTAATATAGGTATAAATTATGTATATTAAAATAATGATACAGAACAACTCCAGTCATTTTTCTTATATATTAAAAGTTATGATAATCTACATTATAATACCAAACATTTTTAACTTCTAGTCTCAAAAATATTAATTCTATAAAAAAAACATTCAATTATTTTAGAAGAAAAAATGTCTGGTTTTATTAAAACTATATTAAAATATAAGTTTATATATAGAATTAATAATATAATACAAGAACTAAAAATTAATTCAAATTAAAACAAAAAAGAATTTCACGGTTAAAAAATTATTTTAAATGTATCCAGGCTGAAAATTAATTATACATACTATATAACACTGCACTTAGTAAAACTCTGTACGATTTATAATTAAAAGGTATTGGACAAAGTTTCTTTGATAGTATGTAGAATAATTAAGATAAAATATAATTTGTGTTAAGTACATAATATTACCTATTTAACTATATTTTAAATATTAATAAACTCTTGTATGATTTGAATATTTATTTTAACTTGAGTGCAGCACCATATTTTGTACAACATGTACCACTAAATCATGTCTTACATGATTCTAATTTATGTGGAATTTATATAATACAATAATTAGAATATATTTATTAAGTACACATATTTATATTTTACCACAGCATTATACATGGGACAGGATTAGTTATAGTACATGATATACATAGTATGTAACTGATTTAATTTGAAATTTTATTTAATGTAAATACATTTTAATATACATTGATAAAACATATAAAAATTGTATTTTTAACATAAATACACAATATATGATACAATAATTATGAGATATATGATTTATAGTTACAAACAACGGGTATATAAGTGACTAAATTTAGATGCCTGTTTGGTAACAGATTGTGATTATTGAAAAATATGTTTAGCGTGTAAAAGTTTTTTTTTAGAACATTAAATTTTTATAAATTTTAAATATATCAGTTTCAACTCTTAAGCTATTGGTAAATATTGTTAGAAACTAATTGGCATCATAAATTTAGCTGTAAGGAAACAGTATTATATCTATCTCTTGTCTGTAACTAAAACCATTAAACATAAAATTAAATAATTACAAGTAGTCAAAGTAGTAGAAAGTGAGAGAGGATCATGTCCCACAATTATTTTTCATTTTCAAATTTCATCAATTTTGTTAAAGATAACCATTAAATAAATATCTATTAATCTTGTTTGAATTTATATTACTAATTTTTCTTGTGAACTAGTTTTGTTTTTGTACAAACAAGTTTTAAGTATTAAATATTAAAACTTTTCACTTAAATGAATTATATTTTTAATATTTGAATAAAAAATCTTGGTATTTTAAAATTATTTTAACTATCATTGACCACTGATAATTATTCAAACAATATGTTTATTTACACTCATAATATGTTAAATATACTTGAATAATTAAATGTTAACTGAATTAGATTGATAATTGATATTTTTATAACTCTATACCATTGTTGTTATATTCTGAACAAAAATTAAAATTGCAGCAAGTAACGAATGAATAATCTAAAGGTACATATCAGCACTTAAAAAAATTTATATAAAGCTAAGTTTTTTTAATGTAAAAATAAAAATAACCTTAAAATAAAATTAAAAAAATTATTACTATGGAGATTTTTCTCATTAGGAAACGGTTTTTACAATAAATATACAAAATAGATTTGTAGAAATATGTGTTTCAAAATGTAATAATACTTTTGATTGTAAAATTAATACTGGCGCGAACGTAATGAAATTAATTATTTTTCTCTAAGAAATGCAAATTGATATATTATATATATATAGTTATATTAAAAAAAATATTAATCTGTTAAGAAAAAAAATATATTTAGTAAACAATGATCAGAAAAAAATTAAAGCTTCAACACATACATTTTTCTTCTAATATACTAATAAAAATTTGGTATTTGTCACATGAATACACATGTGTATTAAAAATAACCTTTATTAAATACATTACTTAATACATTTATTAATCAACTTTCAATAAATCATACATAATCACGCCGTTAGTGAAGACAGAGCAAATCTAAGAAAAGAAATTATTATTTTAAGATTAATTTAAGATGCTACTAAATAAATTAAGATTAGATTTATAACCCTCGAACTTAAGAAGTAACCGGTAACTTGAATATTATTTTATAATAATCATTAGCACAACTTGGTAAGGTGATTTTCCAATGCTCTGCATCGTTATAATATTCACTACATGTGTAGGTTTTTAAGATGATGGACAACTAATATAATATTTTATAAAAGCAATCTAATTTAATTTGAAAAGTCAAGAATTAAAATATTTTAATTTATCAAGTATATGTAAAACATGGAACCCCCATCATATAACCACATAACTAATTTTGTACTGTGTTTTTTGATTGAAGTCAAACACACATGGTTGATATATAATGCATTTATATATTATATACATAAATAGTTGTTATTTTTAAATATATAAGATCAGTTAGTTAATTGTTATAAAAATATTATGTATATAATTATTTGGTAAAGAATATAGGAATGTAAAGAGGTTATAACCTAGAAGAACTTATTTTGTTATTTTTTTTTTTTTTGAATTAGTTGCGCCAATGATAACAATTGTTATGATCAATAATAAAATGTAATTAAAATACAACATAAAAGATAATAGTTGCATAAGAAATTTGGGAACTTATTTTGAGTTCAAATTTGTACTTACTGCAATTATTTTTTGGGCATGATTGTGATTTATTTACTGGTTTTAAATTGGCAATTCTAATGTTGAAAAGGGCTTAGGAAAATTAAGACATATCCATATATAAATTAAGTATTGATTTTAGACTGAATTCAACATAAAAACATTTGAACATTGTATGTTTATACTCTGATAAATATTTTGAATTCAGACTTACATTTAAAATATATAATCTAAATGTCTAATAAAACTTCGGTCTTAGCTTGTATTAATCACAAAGGGCAAAAAAATTATTTATGTTGCAAGTATATAAAAAAAAAACAATGTCATACGAATAAAAAATATCACTAATATAATATACTTGGCAATATTTCAATGGAGATTTTAATGTAAGGGCAAACTAATACCATCACCTCCAAATCACTTAGGAGCATAATATTTGAGGTGAAGTTGTACTCCATCGCTACTGGGGTCCATTATGAGGCAAGCCTGCTTGATTATTTGGCTATAAATTAATTATTTTAAATTAAATGATTGCTATTTATGTAATAGAATAACTAATGTGGATTAAAAATAAACTTACCAAAGTCATGGGTGGAAAATGTGGTCCTTGGACAACCATGTGTTGTGCTACCGATAAATGATGTCCCAATTTTGGTCCAACATTGTCTTCGGCCTTTTCTTCTTCTCTCCTCTTTAGGCAAGCTGCTTTAGGATTAAGATTTCTCTCTGAAATAAAAATTGTAAAAACCAATAAAAATTATTACAAAATAATAACACTTATGATAACTAGGTGTTAATAGTTTACCTCGAACTTGTTGTTCCAATGACATGATGACTTCAACAGCCATGTTGAGAATACCCAGTTTAGTTTGAGGTTTATCGGTTTTTAGGTGTGTCATACACATCCTACCAAGTTCTTTTAATGCTTCATTAATGTCACGAATTCGAATTCTGAAAATAGATTATTAAAAATATAAAATAAATATCACTATGATAACATTAAAATGGTTTTATAAACTTTTAAATTATGTAACATTATATAATATATATATATATATATAAATATATATAATATTATCTAATTTTGCTAGCCATTACCTAACAATGACTTATTATTTCATATTAAAATTAAAATACAGTACAGTTCATTTTTTAAAAATAAATTTGTTTGTTATAAGTTTAGTTGAAAGTATACATCATTAATTATAAAAATAATTACTAAATGTTGTTAATAACGATTAAAAAAAAGGAATATAATAATATTTTTAAAACAACTATAAAAACTACATTTTTAATAAATCATAAATTAAATAAATTAAAACATTTGGATTTAAAATAAGTTTAATAAATTGAGGAACTTATTTTGCAATTATTATATTAAGTGATCATAGCTGTGTACAAGGGGTATAGACCGAGTTCATATGAAATTTTGTTTGATGCTGATTTATGTGAATAATATTTTATAATTATTTAATTTCACTATTCAATATTAAATGTAAATAACCATGAATAGTTATTAATAAATTTAAAATTAAACCATGATATTAATATAATATAAAAAAGGAGCCAAGAGCCGCACAAAAAGTTGCCGGCAAAAAAGCTCACCTTTCTCGAGCGTTATTTGCTTGGCGGCGCTCCTTTTCCCGTTGAGCTTTTAATTCAGGATCTTCACTCTCATCGTCCACACTTGTACAACAGCAATACGAAACATCATAGTTAACATTAGTTTTAAACTTATGTTACAACTTAAAAGTTAATGATTCATTTTTAATGTTCTAAGAATTGTAATTTTATATAATCTTAATAACTTTATTTAGAATTCTTAATAAAAATCTATACATAATTTCCAAAGTTATACAAATATACAATCATAATAGGTTTTAAATTTTTAATTAACAATAATAGCAACAGATATTGAATTAAAAAATGTAGAAAATTGTAAAGTTGTACATTTTTATTTACTTTAATAGAAAACTATTCAATTATACCTTATAAAATTAAATGAATTAGTAACTTACCTTTCACGGACATTATTAGCTTGTCTGCGTTCTTTTTCTCTATGTGCTTTTGTTGAAGGATCTTCATTATCTTCATCAGCACTAGAACAACTAAAATGATAGTCATAAAATAAGTTAATATTTTATTATCTTATCTTATTAATCTTTATGAAGCAAGCGTGTAGGTGAGGTCAAATAGAGGTGTGCCAGTATTTAATGTCAACTGAACACAACAAATATAGTACAAATATACATGATTTATCATTTCATTTTTATCACTACTTAAGTTTTATTATATACATACTCACAAGTATACAAAATATATTATTATATCTATGTAAATTAATGTGCCATATTGTAGGTGAAAATTATATTGATTATGTTAAATATTATAGTTTTTTTCTTTATTAGATCAGTTAATTATTATTTTATATTTACACAATACTAATTTACTGTAATCCTAAAGAATTAATTAATTAATTACTCCATTACTATAACATTTCATCTTGCATAGTTTTCATTTAACAATCTTCGCCAATTTTATTTTGATGTGATTTTATTAATAAAGTCACATGTTATAAAAAAATTTAATCTAGATAACAATAATCTAAGTAAGACTGCAAGTTTAGAAAAATTTACTAAAAATAATTTAAAAATATATATATATATATATATATTAATCTACTGGTTTAATAAGTTTTTTCAATTATCACTATAGTTTATCATGGATAACTAGTAAAATAGTCTTGTGCAAATTTACCTAAACTATTTAACAATTAAATAACCAATTTATAAAAATTTAACTCGCAAAATATTTATCATTTAAGAGAGAATTAATATATTAAAAATTATTTTAAATGGATATTTGTTCGTTTGAGGTTCTAATAATCAAACACCTGAGACACCTCTACGAAACAAAAATCTGAAATTAAGTTAAGTTAATGTGTCTTTAAGAAAAAGGGGGGAAAATTGCACATTAAACTTACTATCGACGGGATCGTTTTGAATTTTTATTTATAGGCGAATTGTTTGGGGGTGAATTGGCATTAACGATGTTATTTACTAACAAGTGATCACTGCTAGTAGGCTTGATGTCTGAACTGTCTGGAGGTTCTTTCCGTTTTTCTACAATAAAAATAAAACGAGAATTAGATTAAATCATGTTTGAAAAATTAAAACATATATTATTAGTATTAGAATTAAAAAAAATATATTTTTTTAATTAATACATACTGATATTGCTTAGTCTTTCGATTTTGATTGGCCCATCACTGTCTTGACATGTTGAAAGTGTTTGGTATGTATTTGGAACAGCTCCTACTGTAGCAGTTGCTGAATGGGGACTTCCCTAAAAGTAAAACAATAGATTATAAATACAAAATAAAATAAGTAAGCCTAAGGAAAAAAAAATTAAAAATAATGTAACTTACTAAATGTTGATGATACAATGGTACAATGCCTGAAGCGGAATGTTGAACACCAGCTAAACTTAAAGCTTGACTTTCAGCATGATTTCGTAAAACATTAATGGCATCGTCCAGTCTTTCTTCCATACGACTACCCTATAATAAAAACAAAAAATGTACTTGTAAAACTACAGAAAAATAAATAATTTAAAAATGTACACCAACCCAAGTTTATGCAATTAATGTTAATACTAATTGTAGCTATTAATTTTAAGAGTTAGAAATGTTAGAATATTACATACCAAATGAATAGTGCGATGGTCAGTAGGAAAATGAGGAGATCCAGGATGAGGTGGTACTACGCCAGGGGTCCAAGATCCGGCACTGTTTGCAGGCGCTAAAGGTGCCAAAGGTGGTGGTGAACTTACAGGTGTAGATGGATTTGAACTGTAACTGCTGACACTCTGGTCAGTGGGATATATCTACAACACATTGTTGTATCTTAAGAAATTGCTTCTTTTATTTTTTATATATTACAAAAAATTTTGAAATATTTCATAACCACTGACGTAGGTCCAGAATACTGTAATTGGGTGTATAATTTTAAGGATAGGATTCAGGTATTTTTTACAGCAAAAACAAAACATAATCCCTACTAAATCTAATAATTATAAGAAATATATAATGATTCGTTATGATTCTTGTTAGTTATTTGTTAATAAAAGCAACAAAAAGCCTTCAATGGTAACTATTTAAGCATACCGTATTAATATCCCAGTGTATATATTATAACATATTACATATTATATAATATGTAGGTTAATTATGTATATTAAAATAAAGCAAATAAGTAAATAAATTTATCGTACTGATGCTAAGGTTTTGCCAAGTGTATCCCCGGGAGATTGAATAGTGGGACTGTTATGTCCTGGGTACATCATTGAGCTAGGGGTAACTGCAATTGGACTTGGAGCAGAAGGAGGAGCTCCACGCAAACTTGACATAGGTGGTAGAGGGGAAGTGCCTAGGCCATCTGTAGCAGGTGAAACACCACTAGGAGGTATACTAGCATTTGGACCAATAGTATTATAGCCCTGTGAAAAATAAACATTTATTATCACCAAACTTATGACTCAGATGTATAAAAAAAAAATGAAAAATAGAAAAAATTTAACAAATAATAAAAAAAATTAAACTATACCTCATGTACATTATTAAATACAAATTTAATGAACCGTAGTAATATTTTGTTTGAAAATTATATGATATTGCGATAAATAGATAATAAAATTAAAATATAATTTATTCTTTTATACCATAAATTATTAAATATACTATAGATAGGCAACATCAATATAATAATTTATCGATTATTATTTTAATTTTGGTTCGGATTACTAGTGGCAAGAGAGAATAAATACTTATTTCCAACCTTCTCTAGCCAGTATATACTATTAGTGAGCTAAATCCAAATTAAATTAATGAGTGATAAATTATTACATTGGCATTGCCTTCCAATAGTAAATTTAATTTATGCTTATACTAATGAGATCAAGTAAATTACAAATAATTATAAATTATTAAAAATGATAAGTATTTTGAAATAAAAGATAACAGTTGTTAAACAATTTAATTGTAGCTTAAAAATGAACAAAAATTATTATATAAAATTAGATTGATAAATTTTTAATAAATCTCATTAGTAAAGCTGATAAATTGATAAAATGATAAATTAAATTGTCTCAATATTATATGAAGATGCTAGAATAGAATAAAAATATCATAGTAATTTAAAGTATGTCCTTACTAATAATTTTATATTTGTCACATACATATTATATTATAAGACTAACCAAAATATTTCATTAAATCAAAGAATACATTTTTAATACTGCATGTTTTTTTTTTTAAATACCAAACTATGAATATTTCATTTAAAATCTTATATAAATTCCTATATTAGAATCTAAACAGTATAATTTAAATTTTTTATATTAAAATGTGGGGAAGGACGAGAGAGTTTTTGATGGATATGTGTAGAGATTTATTTTTAATAAATATAATCTAGTATACAGAAATTGTATACAACATAATCATGCAATTTAATTTTGAATTGGGGATTGCATCAAATGTCAGTTTGAAATTACAACAATTCCATTAGTTTTAAAAACAAACTATTTTAGTCATGCATTATTATAAACTAAATTGTCTTTTTTTTTCATAATACTACATTTTAAAACCTTGTTATGTTTTATGCTAATTTAGAGTTGGTATTTAAACATTTAAATCTTTTGTTCCAATGCTTTTGTATAGTATAAACACAAAAATAAATTATTATAGGTAACCTTAAGAACTAAAATATGAAGTTGATAAATAAATGTAAAAATTTAAAAGTACAAATGAGAGATAATACATTAATATTAATAGTTTAATAATTTACATAATAAAAAATGTTCATATTATTAACGTTTTTATAAGGCTTAATATTTTAAGTAATTATTTAAAATAATATTTTAATAAAATATGTTATCCACTTTTCAATACTTTAAAATTATTAACATTTTAATTGAAACAAAATAGAACAAAAATTAAATAATGCAAAAAAAAAGAACACAAATTTATCAAATTATTATTATAAATTGTTCAACAAATAAGTTTTTATTTTTAATATAAAATATTAAGAAATAAAAAAAAATAATTTATATAACTAAAAGTTAAACTACATTTAAGTAATTTAACTAAAAAATATTATGTTATAAAATATCTTAAAAAATACTTATTATATATTTGATGAATTACTATTTTCTACAACTACAAATATTTTAATTTAAAATCAATAAATATAATACTAAAAGTTAATAAACCATTAAACCAACTACTATTCAATTTTTCTTTATAAAAACATAACTATGAATACTTATGTTAAAAATTCAAATTTAATTAAAATAAAAGTTAACAATTTATTAAAATGATTGTACAATATACAACATAATTAAATAACAATAGCTACATACAATGAGATCTGAATATTGTATACGTTATATGCATGTTGTTTTTTTATGTATTAATTCGATGTTACCATTGAAGGGGAATTTGTTTGTACAGTATTGTTCGCAGCAATATACACATTAATAAAGCTCAAATAACCTCCCATTAATTTAAAATTATTCCAAATTTAATGTTAGCTTCAGCCCTTAGAAGTGACTAAAAGTAAATGATATATTCTTACCAAATTTTCTGGTGTTAGCATAGTGTTTGTTGGTGGAAAATTGTTTGGCGTCATGTTTGGAGATGTGGTCAGCAACGAATTGGGTGGGTTGGTATATGCTGTATATGTTGTAGGAGACTGAAGTTGAGCAGTAGCACTAGTTGTCCAAACATCACTATTATTTCCTGTACTGTCTACAGATTATAGATAAAAAATTGTTACACCGAGATATTAAGCCAATTACAATTTGTTAACTAATATAAATTAGACTAATTACCTAAGTAATATGAATCAGCATTGTACACAGATGAACCAGGTTTTTGAGCAGCAAATCTAGCTGGATCTGGTGAAAATTCATCACCACCATACTGAAACATAAATATTTAAGTTGAGATTTAATAATTAATAAGTATGATTTTTAGAATAAACATTGTTTATTGTAAATAATTAATAATATTTGATTAGAAAAAATATTAATATATAGACTATAGATATATTATATATTAAGTATAGACTATTTTCACAAAAATATTTTATTGTTAAGTAGTAAAAACCTATTATAATATATAATATAGCTAGTATGCTATGGATAATTTTGAAGCTGACCATAAACATAATATATTTATATGTTTGAAAAGGTCAAGATAAATCGATCTAGTTGCAAGGAATAAATAGAAATAGAGATCGAAAATTGATGTTTTAAGTACCATATACACTGATACGATAATACCAATAATATATATTAAAAAACTATTAATATCGACAATTATAATCTTGTAGATGTACACGGGAGTATGGGACTTGACAGTTATTGTTATCAACAAGTCTTATCTTCGATTTGGTCACTTATACGATTCGAGCGGAAGCTATATACATATTTTATTTTCAAGGCTGTGGTTCAAAGTTTCTCATATTATTATCTGCTTAATTATATATATATATATATCGATTACTTGTACTTCTAATAAACTGTTTGAGAAAAATATAGGCACAACAAACATTCTATAGTATACACGGGAAAACGAAACAAAACCTTGAAAAATGCACAAGGCTGAAATCCAAAATCGTCAGCAGTAAGTTACCGTAAAACGTATGCGTAATTTTGGAAACAATTATTATGCGGATAAAAGCGTGGACAGCGATGTAAGCTCGAGTGTCTCGATTAAACGTCCGGATTAACCATAGGTAGTTTACCCATTAAAAAACCTGAATGGTTTACATTCCCTTATTGTGTCCAATGGAAAATCGCCGAACGTTTTGGAAGAAAAAAAATTAATCTCATTCGGTCAAACATGAATTTTCCAATTATAAAAATGGTATAACTATAATCACGATGCAATGAAAAAAAAACTACACAATCCCCAGCAGTCCGATTTCCTGTATGTATGGAATAATAATAATAATAATAATAATAATACCTAAGGGGAAAAATACTGCTTATATAATACGAATACTATATGGCGATATTTATATAATATGTATGTTGACGGTGATATACGGGTAAACTTTTAATGAGACTTGTCTCGCGCGTACACACCACCACCCACACAATGAGGGGTACATTTTCCTCGCTACCACTCCACCATCAACAAACATAAATTTGCTTTGTTGAAATGAAACTGTAGTGCACCCGTAATAGGTACGAGACGCGTAAGTACGTACCAATATATACAGTCGAGAGCATTATCGTTATCGATATTTTATCACATGACTATTTATAGGATTATTCGTCACGGCCTCGAGAAAACCTATACCTATATAATATATATTATACAAACGGAATAACCATATACTCGCATTAATGGTTTTTTTTTATTTTAATAAGGAAACAAAATCGTTACTTATTTTAAAAAAACCAACAAAACCACGTGACAATACTTTTGAATCGTGGCCAGAACTTTGGACTGAGGGTATCTATTCCGTTAAATCGCTATTCGTTTTCTGCAGAACGGTAAAAAACGTATAGATACTTACATAAGACAATATTATATATACATAGGTATACGGTAGTATCAACGTTTTAAGTGACCGTCCCCTGACACATTGTGCGACTGTACTAATGATAATATTATAGTGTTTTATATAACGTTGTTTAGCTATAAGCGATTTAATAGTAGGCTTAGAAACATCAGAGTCAATACAAGCCAGTACACTTTCAATTGCGGTTATTTTTAAAATTCGAAACTGTTGTGTTGCAGTGTCATAGTGAGGTCCTAAGAACACCAATTTTCCCTTATATTGGCTTAAATCATAATGTAGGTATACAGAAATACCTAATATCATCTCTATTATATAAAAGTGATAATAAATTTGTAATTTGTATTCATTAAATGTTTATTATATCTATTATCATTTATCACTAAGTACTAACTTAACCTTATGATTGATCTCCAATCAATCATAAGTTTAGGTTAGTACTTAGTGATACAAGTATACATTATTATTATATTTAAACTCAAGTCCAGACGAAGATAGTAAAACACGATTATGAGTATCATTATGTGAATAGGACGATAGCGACAATCAATCTATTGCGAAAGTGGCTATCGTATTATCATACATCATAGATGGAAATTTAATTTATTTAATTTTAGAGAAGGGAGCCTAAAATTGTCTAACCAAAATAAGTTAATAAGATTCTAATACCGGTTTTAAATACGGCAACAGTGTATTAAGTATAGTTAAAAATTCTCCTTTTCATTTAGGTATTGTTATTATAGGAACTTTGCAGAATCTTTCTAAGTATAAATAAAATATTACCTCTCGTTTGCTATTGTATGTTATCATATTTCTCACTTTTACACAAAAGTTTATTTTTACAAATATCTATTGTTTGAGAAAAAAAGTACATTCCTATGAACAAGATGAGGACCAAGTCATATTTAATATAAAATAAGTGTAGTATTTAAGTGTATTATAGAATTTCCTATTACAGAGAATCTTTTCTAGCACCATGTTGTAATATAATTTGATAACCTTTGTTTTTACATTAGTTATTTCTATTTTCTATCGTTTAACAAACAAATTAAAATTATTAGTATTGGTTCTCGTGGGCGTGATTACCTGTACCTATTTTTGTGTGCGGTACGTATTTTGAATGAGTGGCCATGAATATGTTAAAATTGTTTGTAACTTTACTGCCCACGAGTTTGGCGGACACAATGAAAGTATACTATTACCAGTAGATACAGATTTTATTTTAAAAGAATAGGGGCTAAATTTATGGCAATATAACTGAATTAGATCTCCCAGAAAATTAAATTGCTTATAACTATCCAGTGCGTAATAATATATTTTGAGTCAACTTTATAAAAACTTTTAATACATTCAATATGTTTTGATCAATTTTAACTTAAAACTCGCACATCACATTGGAAGTACATAAAAACCGATTTTACTGTTTAACGCAAATATAAGACCAATACTACAATAATTGCGTCCTTTTAACGCACGAGTATATATTATTTAAATATGAGATTCATTTATCTTCAATTTACATAATTTACATTGTGAGTGTATATCGTTAAATGAATCAATCCGTGTATAGCTTAGAACATACTTGAACTTTGAAGATTCTTAGGTAAAATCAATAGCATTTGTATTAGAGAAATTATATACTAACTTGTTTACTATAACAGCACCGCTGCGGAACTATTACATGGTTCATACCGAATAAAATATGCGATGCGTAGAATATGTATAGATAAATGTAAATCATGTATCATGTGAGTTTTGGCTTTATGGCTCTATCCATAATATTGTGTTTGTAATTATTCCTTTTTACCCGATTCCACATAACGTGTTAAATCTCGTATAAAAAAAGTATTGAAGTGTTATAATTTTGTCACTATGACGTTTAAATAAAAATCAACAAGATTAAAAGCTTAACAGGTAGTCGTAAATCTTCCAGGTAAAATAACATTTCATTTTTTTTTTTTTGACTTTACACATACGAATAGTGTAATAGTAATAAAACTTTAAGGAATTTAAATTTACTGGCCTATCGCTATAAATTTAACAAACAAATGATGACAACAGCATTGCAACTTATAGATAATAATATAATTTATTTGTGGGGCAATAAATTTTGCTTGGTGAATATATTAGTAATTTATATCGTCTTGTAAAATAAAGTGAAACATATAATATTGATGTAATGTAATAATAAGATTGAATAATACTACGAATGTTAAAAAAATAAATGTAATTCTATAAATGAAATAATTAAAAACATCTATTGTTAGGAAAAAACAAATAAAAAGTGTTATATCTATTATTATACAGAACTTAAAAATGTATGTTAATGCTCTCTGTGAAATATTATTGCTACTTCTAAAAAACATGATAATTAATAATAATCATGTTTACATGATCGACTGAAATAATTTCTAATAAACCCATTGTTTATAATTATTATTCATTTTTTAAGTACAATATAGTACCCAATAAAGTTTAGTTATTAAATTTTAAATAGTACTTACTAATTTAAAATTAAAAAAGTATACAATTTTTCGTCATGAAAAAAATGACGATATTCTACCTCTTCTTTTATCAACGATGAAACTTAGGAAAAAAACGTTGAAAATAGATGTAAAAACCACTAAAAACCTTAGCCATCTCTTTTACCTTTTCACTTACTTTATATCAAAACAAAACCACGTGAATAATTTAAAAACATTTCAAATGTTTAATTAAAAAAATACACTTAAGAAATAATTTGAAAAACTAACAAAAAAATATGACTATATTTATTATAGTATGAACAATATATATGACTTTATGGGTAGTGTATATTTTATTATTTACTAAGTCTTATTAAATTAAAACACCATATTAATGGTAACACATAACATATTGTAGTAGTTCGATTAAGTTGATAATTGCATTGGTTGCTTGATAAAATATGGTTTCAAATTATAACGTTTATTAATTTAAAAATTAGGTAATTATTAATTCTAAGCATAAAAACATAGAAGTTTTAGTAATAATCTAAAAAAGAAATATTGCATTGCATATTGTGGATTAGAATTAGAGGACAAGAGAACTTAAAATAAAACTATAGCAAAGAACAATTTATATAGGTTCCATCTGAATATTATAGTTAATATAATGAATTAAAAAATATATAAATATAAATGCAGTTAAACAGTATGTATAATGATTAAAATTAAAATAGTCGATAGATAACTTTCATGAAGTAATTAACCATTAGGGTATAGAATTGAACTGTATCATTAATTAAATGTATACATTTAACGATATCTCAATATTTTGTTATCGTATTAACCATAAAAATAAATTTAATGTCTACAATCAGCATTTCCAAATATCAAAAATAATATCAGTTATTAGTTTATTACTTATTATACGATTTAAATTAATGACTATGTTAAGATAATCTAAGACTCATAATTGGAGATATTTCATCTATTAAACACGCACACATAACATATAAAATACTGGTATGTTTATAATTTTGCTAACACCACAAAAACATTTATATAATAACTAATAAGTAATAACATAATAAAATGTACAAGGTTGATGGTGACGAGAAAAAATTTTAAAAATTTTCATTCGGACAATGAAAAATTATTTCGCAATGCAATTCTTCGCATTAATTGACCTTATAACATACTTAAGAGTATATATTATTATATGCAATATACAGAAATGGAATCCCTGAATGCGTTAAAAATAACCACAATGGCAGATGCATCTTCAAGGAGACTTACGTGAATGGATTATTTCTTTTTCTAATGAATGATGAAAACAAGAACATAAAGAACTAGTATAATAAAGACATATTGAACGATATAATATATTATATTGTCGTATGTACACACTACACAGTTCTTTTATGGAAACTTGTTTTCTACTCGTTTAATTCCTTCTTTTTTTTACTCTGTCACAATACCAAAATATTAACAGATTGTATTCAAATGGTAGCAAACAACGAATATTGTGTCACGCAACAAATTAATGAACTTAATTATATTGAGTATAATATATATTTTGTTTAAACTTCTAAAAAAAACTCTACGTTTCAATTTTTTTTCCAATAACAATGAAAGGCTTTTAGAAACGTACATTATATATCATATACACCGTTTTGGTTCATTACCCTATACGATTATATGTATACACGATTAGAAATGGTAAATAAGAATAACATTACAAATGTGAGCTTGGCAGAGTCATTATTTAATGTTAACATAATATATTATGATCTATGTACTACGATTCTCAAAACTTGTTCCGGTCAATTTAATGAACAAAATCGAAATAAAATTCGATGGTAACGAAGTATAAATTACAGTATACATATTCTAATAAATAAAAAATGGACATGATTAATGATTTAAATACAGCGTTCCACATTTATAATATTTACTAATGTACTATAAACTATTTTCGAAATAAATGTTATCGATTTTTTTTCTAAATTCTCATCGTTTGGAATACAATCGATTAACATTTTTGAAGGGATATAATTAGTAATAAATAAGTAGGTAATTACTCCCAATTCGTTTTTAGTTAAATAGGTAATATTTAATAAAACAATTATTAAAAAAAATATGGGTATGAATAAAAATAATAAATATACTATAGTAATGTAGATAAACCAAACTGAATTAATCAAGAAAATATTACCTACCCACTATATTACTAAGCTCATTTTTTCCCAATAGCGAGTGTAATACACAGATTTAAAAAAAAAACAAATATAATATATGCGAATATATTTATTGTACTATTAGGGTTCTATGATATATATTTTTATCAGCAACTCAATTATTTTTGAGCTAGAAGGCGTAAACAGGCTTTAGATATTTTATACATGATTATTGATTAGGTATATTAAATTTTTATCCCAAGTATACATATTTTATTACTAGGTACTTTTAAAATAGGCATATAAATTAAAGATAAAAGTATGATGGTATTAACCAAATGTGTATTAATTAGAATAAAGTGTTGACATATAACAAATTATAATTATAGCAATAGAAAAAAAATAACACTAATACGTAAATATTATAAGATACATAATAGATTTAAGGAATTATGTAATATTTTTTTTATCTGCCAGCTAATAAAAAAATGTGTGACTACTGAATTCTTTTTTAACGAAATAAATTTTTAATTTTTATATTAAATAGTATAAGTACTATTTTAAAATAAAAAATATTGTTTGAATACTATTAAATTATTGCCTTCCGTGTTTTAATCTTATAATACGAGATATTTAATTATTTTAAAACATTCGATGACAAAATTTTTAAACATTTCATTACTCTCAATAAGTATTAAATAATTATATTGTTATTTTATAAAATATATATAATATATATATGCTGTACACATAAAGTTCGGTTGGAATCGTTTGTGACAGAATTTATATGAATATGTTGTATTATAGAAAGTTTAATCAAAGAATGAAGGATTCCTTTAAAAAAATGTGTAATTCAAATTCTAAACTTATACAACGTTTGTATTTTATTCTATTGATTCTTTATGATTTTATATACTCTAATCACATTTTATATTTGTATGAAGTATAAAGTACATAAAAAATATTTTTCTAATGTTATTTTAACTTTTTAAGATTATAAGATTAAGTTATGGTTATAAATTATGTATATTCAAATTATAAAATAAATTTAACAACTTTTAAGCTTCCCGTTAAGGTGATAAAATAAAGTTATATCGAAAATTAGTATTTTGTTGAAACATGAAAAGTTTTTTTTTACAACAAATTACCTTTAGTTTTACAAAATTATTTAAATTTACAGTTCAGGCATAAAAAGATGTAATAACAATTATTAATAGTAAGACATTACTCAAATCGACAAATCATAAATAATAACACTATATAAATATATAAAATATATAATATGTTCAAATATACTTTTTTAATTAGTAGAATATTGTACATCTTAACTTGTATTTATATGTCTGATGTATTTTTTATAAATAGAAATAGAAATATTTAAAACCTTTGAATATTGTATCAAAATTATTTAGATTACTATAAGTAAAAAAGGTTACAGATTGATCCATTTAATAAATTACGTTAAATATATGTGTGTATACACATACTATACAATATATTCCAGAGCCAAGAACCCTCCAACACCATAGTCCATAAATATTTTTGCACAAAATTAATAGCTATGAATGTAATATTTTCGACTTGTTCATTGCCAAAACAAAAAAAAACTTTAATAGATTGTATATATGACTAACGTAATACAAGTATATTACTATTTACTACATAAGAAAATATTTAATGTGACGTTAAGATGATATTATGATGGGAATTGCGAGATTTAAAAAAAAAATATTTATTGCCGGATACATTTATTAATATAATAAATACGTATATTAAAACCAAGTTGAATAAACAAAAAATATCATATCTGAAGGCGTTATTAGATATTTTTTAATTAAATAGACATTTAAAAATAGGACATACCAATATTATCATCTTTGTCTTTCACTCACGAAACCAATAAGTATTTAACGTATTGGCCATATGACTCCCCATTCACTGCCTTCAATATATAAATAAATTATTATAGTATAGATTTACACCGAAAATGTTTACTTCCATGAGCAATTTATAGGGGCTCCGAAGATATAGACTACAAGGGCTATGACTGGTGAGTTCATGGCCAAGAGCTAAAGGCTAAAACCACCTGACGGGCGACACTGCGAATCACAATACAATTAAAAATTAAATCGATTGATATTATTAATAAGAACAACTTTTTGTAATTTTAAGGACTTAATTTTATATAATTAAGTTTTAAAAATTCAATTATTTTGTTTAATGAAGTATATAATTGTGTATATAAAAAATAAATTCAATAATCTTGAAATATATAAAAAATCGATATTATTTTTTTTCTTTCAAAATATTTTAGTTTTTTTAATGCTATTTATTTGATAATTTCAAATATTTTTTTTATTAGTGATATAATCATAGTTTTGGTCGCAGGACTTGCATTTGAAAAAAAAATTTTCGTTTTATGTTAATAATTAAAATTAAAACGTTTTAGACATATATTTATCAGACGTTCTACCCGTATGTGTTGTCGCTTCCTTATACTAACGCATAACAGAAAATTGTACAGTAAATAACTGAAGAACCCGTTTTACTCTATTTTTAATATTATTCGATTTATCCATTTTACAATTTAATGGCAAGAATAATATCAAGGGCATCTCTAAAGGATTTTTTTTTTTTTTTTGATAATTTAATTTAGAACTAAGTTATAAACATTTTAAAATTATACATTTTTATTTAATAGTATAATGCTTATAACTGGCTTCAAAATTAAAGTATCAAGAATACCTTTCACGGTGCCTTATAAATAATATTTTTAACTTTAAATTTGATAGTAGGTCAATTCACAATTTTTCTAATAACGTTTAGTACTATATTGTTATATTGAATAATAAATTCAAAAAATATTAACAGTAGTAAGGACTTGACATTTTTCGTTATTAATATTTATAAACAAAAAAAAAATGTTTAGACTAATTTTAAGCAATAAAATACTATAAATCCACTCGCACAGTTTCTACGGCACGCCACGCGTAATATATTGACTTAAAATAACAATTATAATATATAATATAAAATTATGATAATTAATAATGAAATATCATTAGAAACAGAGTCGAACACAACCGTTTAAAATCGTTATCGTACTTTTATGCAATAATTTATCATTGAATTCAAATTAAACACATTAAATACAGTAACCTAACCTACCCAATGACGAGGTAAACTCGAAACATACTAAGCAGTTTTCAATAGTAAATCTATGATCGTAGAGATAGTCAAAGAATAATCATGTCTGGCATAAATAAATATTTTTTTTATAATATTTCAAATTTTTAATTTGTTAGAAAGCATTCAAAAGTGCAAATGACGTATATTATACATATATTATAATTAATAATTATTATGGATTTGAAGGGGGTTATGCTCCCCTCGCGGACTCACGCCTGATTATATAAATAACAAAAACATCGTGAGTATTTAAAGTCGATAATTACATTTTTAATATGAAATATAATAATTATAACGATGATTAATAATCTAAAAATCATATTGTTTATAGAATTGCTAAATTTTAATTGTATAAAATTTCGTTATAAATACTTATTCAAACACGTTTTTAGTTTAAGCTCATACATTGTAAATTGTAATAATCTAATCAGATTTATTTAACTAACTATTGAAATATATTTTCATACTACATAATATGAATAATCATTATTGTATGATCGTAAAACGAAAATGTGAAATTTATTAAATTTTAAGTTGGCTTAGACAGGCAAAACGGGAGAAAAAAAAGAATCAAGCTATACTTTAGAGGTGCGGTGAGTAGAAGACCATTGTTGTGAGGATGCAGGCAGGTGTGTTTTATAACATCTGCCAACTGGTTTGGTTCACCTTACAAAATAATATAATCAACAATAAAGACCTACTTATAGCTACTTCACGCAGTATAACTGCTGTTGCCTAGTGTAAATTCGATAAAACGTTACTAAACTTTTCTAACCAGGACAAACATTTTTAATTTCAATAAATTATACTCGACATACAAAGTATATTAAACACAATCGATGAAATCTTTACTATAAACATTTTTAGTACATACAGACTACAAACGGTTGTTCGAATTTAAAAAATTGATACATTATGTTATCTTAATTACATGCAGAAAATCACGGACACCCAGTCATTCCAAGACGTTCCAAATCCTTTACCAGTTACATCGGATGATAGGGGTCATACACCTCAGAATACACGGAAGTTATGACATTATAATAAAATAAATTGGCGTTTATAATATTTTAATAAATAGCAAACACGTTCAAATAAATAGTCATCAGTCTAATTTAAATTAAATTTATATATTAAAGTGGAGAAATGATAAAAAATAATTATAGGTTAAGTAATCATCAAAGACTATACAATGTAGTGCAGTAAGAAATTGATTAGAACATAAACTTTTTTTAAAGTATAATTTTTTTTAGGTGGTTTGTAATTTAAACTATACAACGATTTATTTAATTTTAGTTATATTTATATGGTACATTGGAATATATTCCGAAAATACAGAATATCCAAAAATAATTAAAACTTTTTTATTTAATTAAATTATAAAAACCCTTTTAACCTAAGACTATTATTCAGCCGAAAACAACGCAAATAACCGTCGATATATGAAGTCAAGATAATTATAGTCGTGATCTTATAAGCTCTATTTTTATAAACATGCTTAAAATCGTTCGAATTCAGTTATTATATACCATAAGAGAATTATTGTAGTATGCCTCGGTATATAATAATATTATAAATTATAACATACCCTTAGTTTAGGGTGCAGTACACGAAAATGGAAATGTAGTGAATTAATATAGCTACACGTGTAAATAAATTAAGTGTAACTTATTGAAATGCGTAAGAATTTTCCATAAAACTGTTTATAAATTCTCTCCCTTCCACAAAATAAAAGCTAGGCTATAAATACAAAACAATACGAGGTATGAAATTTTAAATTTTTCAATAGGAACTGATAATATATTGTAATATAGTTAAAGTAATTTTAAACCACAGACGATAGCCATTACTTACGTCCACTAAGACATCCTACAAAACATATAATACTGAATAGAGCAGACTGCAGTTGAGACGAGAGTATAATATGTATAACAAAATTAATTCTAATGTTTTATACAAAACGACACCATGCCGTGTACTTTTCTCGTCTGCTCTATATATATATATATTATCGGTGAAGCTAATTTCGAATATACCTGATGTTTTATAATATTATCGTCGTCGGGCGACGGGTATATCAGTCGGCCGTACGAATATTTGCAATGGTCTTTGTCGTTTTCGTCGCCGACGCGGTCGTGTTGCAGCTGCAAGTCGACCGCGCCACCGTCCGCGTGACAGTACGACTTATTGTTGTAGCCGCCGTAACCGTCGAGCTGTGTGAGGGCCAGCAGACCGATTCCGGTTGCACCCCCCTCGTCTTTGCAATCGACACCGGCACCGAGACCCACACTGCCCACGATAACGCCGCCGCAACCACCGATATCCGCCGCGACGGCAGCGGTACCACAACCGCCGGCGGTATCCATTACCGCGGAAGCCGGGTCGGCCAGCGAAGATCCGCGTTGCAGGCAGTCGTCAACTGGCGTCATGTGGGGTTCGGGTTTCACGTCCACTTCGAGCTTGATGGGCTCTAGGGGGCTGTAGGGAGCAGCGCCGGCCGAGAGCCTGAGATAAAAGTACGGGTCGCCACCGCAGGGCGTCTCGTCTTCTCTGGTACGGTAGTGGTGCATGCTGCCGGCGGCTTGTGATGGTCTTCGGTCACCCCGGCGGGACGCAGCGGTGCAAGAGATCGTACTATCTAATACTATATATATATATATATGTTATAATATATAAATAGAGTACTACGAAAATTGTATACGACAGTCGCCCACCTCCTGCGTTTAAATACACACACACACACCACCCTCTGGGACCGAAATCTTTTTTTTTCTCTCTGGTCCCCCGTCAGACGCGAAATACGCGACGACAACGACGACGGGGCGCGCACAGATGGTCGCTGTGCGGTACACACGCGCACGCACACACACACACGCACGCGCGCGCGAAACGACACACGGACACGACGACGACGAAAACAACGCACGCAGCACGTGACGACGACGTTCGCGTTACGAGAGGTCTACCCGTCTGCGTCTCTCGCTCACACTCACGCGCGTTCACACGATCGCTCTCACTCTCCGCGCGAAGCCACGCACTGCTGGGCGGGGACTAGGAGGACGGCTCCGGCGTCGTGTCCATTGTCACGGAAAGCCGCCGTTACACTGAAACGCGGGCCGCGCTGTTACGGCGAAGGAGCAACAGGCTCTACGTACGAACACACGATGCGATACGAGTGCGCGCGCAAACGTGTGCGTAGACTTCGTGTATGATATATATATATATATATATATATAAATATGAATATGTGTGTGTGTGTGTCTATGTATACGCCACCACCTCTAAGCCGCTGCCGTACAGTGTGTAACCGCCGCCGACGCCGCCGCCGCACTACCACCTGCCTATGCTATTGCCGCCGCATAAACTATATTACTATGTATATACGCGTATGAATATATATATATATATAAACTGTGCGTGTGTATATAGTAATAATACGGCACAATAAAACGCGGAGGATAATATTATGCACTATAATACGACGATCGTGTGTACAGACCCCTCGCGCAACACTGCTGCCAACCATCGACAACGCTTCTCCTCTTAGCTCTGCGCTCGCCGTTGCTGCAGCAGCAGAACTGCCGCGGGATAAAAAAAAAAACGAAAATATACGCGATAGATGTAATAATACATAATGTATTTTATGTAGTATGTACGCGCGGGTCTCGCCGGAACAATACACGCGACACGACACAATAATCGTCGCCGTACCAAACCATTTTTTTTTCTCCCGAACAATAACGCGTTTAATGAATACGTTTTTTTATTTCAAACACCGTGTAAATGTTTCGATTAATATCACACACACACACACACACACACACACACACACACACACACACACACACACACACAAACGCACGCTGCGCCGTAAGTCACAGGTCGAAAACGAATAAATTGTTCGACAGACGATCGTCGTCTTATAATAATTAATTAGAAAAGACATTTCCACGGTACAAGTCGATACTCGTTTTGTAGGATCACATTATACGCGAACGCAAACGACGATTTCAACAGATACTAATACTATATAAACCTATTGAAAATACTGTACATCTATCAAATAATTGTATTTGTCTAATTTATTCGCTGAAACGTTATGATTTAATTCCGGCCGATACACACACACTCGCGTCATTAAATTATGGTATTAAAAGTTGAAAATACCAAAATGGACCGAAGAATATTATTAATTAGTAAAAAAACTAGTTTCACTTAAAACTATTAAATTTCAATCTTTTGTAATTACATATTCTGTTATATAATAATAACTAACAAGTACACCTGCGTTATGTTTAAAATTATTTTTATTTTTAGAAATGGTAATAACTTCAATAATACTGACACAATACTCAATTGAAATGAAAATTAAGCTAGTTATACATTTAAAATACCCCAATCATCATGATGAACTATTAAACAATACTACAAATCTGTATTACGCTATACTCGGTCTATTCCTAAATAAATTGACGAATAAAATATGGTAATCATTTTAGTAATAAGTATTTTACGTACAGAAAACGGGGATGAAATTTAATAGCAGACATTGGCAACCAAGGAAGGTACTATAACACTATCCCCTCTCGACGATATGGTAAATGTGGAAATCAGATATCCATGATCCTCATATCCTGCTGCATCGTATAGAGGTTCGTCTTACATAATTTTACAAGGGTTCTTTTACCCCTACTGGACAAAAACTAGATTTCACTGATAAAAACTTTTAACATCTATTTTATTTAACGTATCACTACATAAAATATTTAAATAAATACTGTCAGCAAGTTGTATGAATATTTTTAATAATTATTGATAATTACTAACAAAACCAAAAACGTTTTTCCAAATAAATAAATATAAAGTTACAAATATATAATTTATTTGAGCAAGAATTTTTAATTCTTTTTAATATAAATTATTAATATTTTTATTCAATATTCGCATTCCATAATCAAAACGTATTAATATATATAATATATCAAACCTAACTTTGTATATACATTGTACGATTGCATGCGTACACGCAATAATGTCAGTATTTATTTTATTAAATACTTACATGCATGTTTTTAAAACCAATGATTTTTCCATTATAAACAGTATTTTTAATAATAATTACGTCTTATAATCCGTAAAACAAACGACTCTTTTCATTTTTTTTTCTACTACTAACTTAGTAACCATACTTTTCTTATAAGATTAACGAATTTATTATACAAAAACTTATTTCATCGAGTCATTATAAAATGGGTGTGCCGTTAAAAATTAAGATTTCATTCATTAAAACTAAAGAGCCCTTGCCGTTCAATGCATTGGTCATGGGCTAACATGAGTTGAAGGGAAGTGGCAGACGCACCATGACGGCGGTGTTGTCTGAATAGTTACAACTGAACACTGTGTGCTGCCACGGTGTATCCTACTACCTACATCGGATGCCACTTTGCCAGATGTTTCAAACTATTGAACTACTGGTCCTTTCTTGCTGCGCTACAAAAATTATATTACTGCTACACACGTATATAATAATAATATCGCACTACCCCATCACCACGGAGGCCGAAAAGCGAACATACGTGAGAGCACGCTTCAAAGACAGAAAAAAAATATGAAACGTTTTGGTAAACCCGTGCACAAAAAGGTTAAGGGGAACAAATTCTATACAATAGTTATTGAAAGAAAAAAGGTTAACAAATTACATTAAAATCAACATTTGTTACGCAGCATCATACAAATTCCATCAATACACAGTCCAGCCATAAAGCTGAATTTAAACCAGTACACGTATTTAAAAATCATCAAACACGTACTACGTGCCTAACACATTAAACAAATAATTTGGTTTAAAATATATATATTATATTATTACATTTATAATATACAATTTTATTAATAAAATTAAAAACAATTTTGATAAGAGAACTAGAAATCTAAATATTTATAATTGAGTGGATAGCAAATTTTATCATAAAGAAATAGTTAATATAGGCTATCTAAATACATTCAAATTAATGTTAAATTAATTCAATGACAATCTTATTTACATCCAATGAATAGTGAATAAAGCATTCTTATATTCTTATATTTATAGGTATTATAAATTAATAACGTATTGAGCAATGCAAGAACAATATTATTCACAACTTATAAAAAATAAAAAAATAAATCAAAGTAAACCGAAAAACACAACTATAATGGTTTTGTCTATAATTCTAGTATACTAAAACTTGCATCAATTTTAATCAATATATTATGCATGTTATTTATCACATGAAATTTTTATGTTGAGTTTTAAATATATAAGGAGGACCTGGGATGGGTCATAAGATAAAATTAATAAAAAATATTCAAAGTAAATTATAAAATAAAAATATAATGGATAAATCCGAGATTCGGCCAAAATATTTTTCGATTCTCGAACTTAGTAAATATTATTCTGTACTCGTTACTCGTACTTATTTATTTATAATACTGTAGGTTATGATTTATAAATAGATATATAAATCGATCTGTTTCTAATTCTAATTTGAGACTTAATTTTACGTACATATAAATATAATATCTTAAACAAACTGTAATTAAACATTTTGTATTTAATGAAGTTTAAAAAAATTACTAAAGTATTCTATAAAAATTGAAGAATGATTAAATTGTTTCTAACAAAAACGTTGGTATTAGAAACATTTATTTTCTAAACTATTATACCAATATACATTTAAATTACACATAATTGCAGATATTTAATTTATTTACATGTTAAAAACTAGAACAAAAGAATTGCTAAGAGTACATGCTTGTAAAGCTGTATAAATAAAAACAAGTGTTTTTAATTTTCTTTGTTGGGGTTAAATATGAAGAAACATACATTGTAAATATTACTTACCAATGGGCAATGAATCAAATAAGTATAACTTAAGTAACAAATATGCCTTTAGATTATTTTTTTTTAGATATTAGAAATGTGTAATACTATTAAATTTCTAAATTATATTGTATTATTTCAAAAACTAAAATGCATTAACATATAAAATTACACATAATTATTTCAAACTTCTATACTAATTAATATATATATATATATTTATTTATTTAATTATCACTAAAAATTGATAATTATAATTTTAAGTTTAAAATTGCTCTGATGATTTCGCAAAGCTTAAAAAAATAACACAAAAAAATCGTGATCAAATCTACAATAACAGAACTACAACAGTACAAAAAATATCTATGCGCGAGTGTAATTGCTCACACTAATAAAAGATGTTATTAAACCTGATAGATGATCCTTAATTTATAGGCACAAGACAAGATTTATCAAAAATGTATGTATATTGGGATACTGAGCAGTAAATTATATCATATAATAATAATCATGATAAAATAATAAAAACGAGTATTTTCGTTCTATTTTTTTCAGTTTTTTTTTAAATTTTATTTTAATATAGAAGTATAAGATTACAAATAATAAAACATTGTATTAAAAAAGTTAAATCTTACCCAATGATGGGGAACTTCAACTTCAGATGGTTCTGCTGGTGGCGAGTCTATACTCTGTAAATAATAATAATATACATTAAACTAAGTGATACGTCCATAATATTTTCTGATTATTAATTATTTTTTTATAAAATTTATAAATGATAACACTACTGTAATTACTATTTTTTTTAAATATGTTACTCCTATTAAGCTATTTATAGATATTAAATAATTGAAATTTTAACTTTTTGTAGTTTTTGTTCGACTTAAATAAGATAAAATATTTGTTAATGAATTTTAATTTTGAAAAATTAAGACAATGTTTCACATAAGTTACTTTTACAGCAATTAAAAATGTTCACGAATTTTTCAAAATTGAAAAAATAATAAAATATTGTAGTAATAACATGAATGACCTTCTCCGAACAATATCTATAAAACAATTATTTATCAATCAATTAAATCAAATTTAACACATCTATTACAGTGATCTATTCAATGACAAGATATATTGACACACGCTATACGTGTATAAATAACAGAAAGACTTCTTCAAATTTTGATAAAATGATGAACTAAATTAAAAAGAAAATATTGAGAAAAAATAATATAATTAATCATAAATATTGAAAAAATAGTATTTTAAAATTATTTTGCTAGGTATAATTTTCACCTACCACAAAAAGTAAGGAGTATAACTATTTATATCAGCGCATTACTTGTTTTCTCTTTCTGACCTACGTGTAATATAGCAAATTTGCGTCTAGCAGAACCAATCTTGTGTTGTTAGCTTTAATATTAGAGTGAATTGACCTATTATCAAACTTTAAGATATGAATATCATCCTTATTTATATACGTTAATTTTTTTATAATATTTAAATTTGTATACACATTTAATTATGCGAAATATTACAGTTTAAAACTGCTCATATCTCGCTTTAAAATTTAAATAGGTATCGTAAAAATGTCAATGTACAAACACAGATAATGTTTTAGCTTAAATTTTGATAATAGGTTTAGTTAATAATCAGTTTACTCTATACTAAAGCCAACAACATTAAGTTGGTTCTGCTGAACGCAAATTTGCTATGTTGTATGTGAGCCGAAGAGAACAAATAGTACGCTGACAACTTCTTAAATTTGTATTCGGTAATTTTACTTAATTTATGATTTTAACAATGTGTAATGACTTTGGAAATAATTTTTTTATTATTATTATTGAAGATTGATACAGCCAACTATTAAGATTATTACTTAAAAAATATAACAAAATATGATTAATACGTTACACAATAATTGTATAAAAATGGTTAAATTGAATTGTATAATAAAGTTGATAGATTTTAGGAAAATAAAAATAAATTGGCAGTAGACAATACATACAATGGTCTGGTATCACAGTTGCAAAGCAACAGAGATTGTCTTCACTTGAGAAAGAATTTAAATCCTAACTGTAGTTCAAATTTTTAAGATATAAAAAATAGATAAAATTAAAATTTTTGAAATTTTCGCTATGGAAATTACAATAATTTTTTTTTTGTAAACAAAAGACTTTCGTATTATACTTCGTATACATTATATTTTTATTGAATTACCTATAAAGACATAAATTAAATTTTCTTTCAACTTTGAACTTAAAATCTCAATTATTATTATATACTTCAAATTTGGGTTAATGGTTTTAATATTAGAGTAAGATTAACCTACTAAATACAATTTAAAGGTAAGAACATTATCTATTTTTTTTTTTAAGTCGCCACTTCAATTTTTAAGTTCCCATTAAGCAATATTTATATTACAAATTTTTGCTCATAGCTGCTTAAAAATTAAAATATGCTAAAAGAAAAACTACGTATAAACACAGGTAATTCTATCGTGAGGTTTGATAATAGGCCAATTCCGTTTAATATTAAAACCCAACAACACAAAATTGAATTTGATTAAAATTTGAACTTTATTTTTTTGTTGTCCATTAGACGGAAAACACGTCCTCTTGAAACGGTTTTAAAAACAAACATCGTTTTAAATGAAAATATGATTTAAAAACAACTTTTGAATTCAATAATTTGGATAATATAAAAAATTTAATTTACTCTAATAAACTACCTAGTAAAGGTTATTAATTTTCAAATTCTTAAATTACTTTTTATAAAACGAACTTAATAATATTTAACAATTTATAAAATTTTTAAAAAACTCTATACTACATATCTTATACGATAAATTAAATCGTTTAAATCTAATATTATATAGGGTTTAACAAAATGGTGATTACTGATCAGTAATGCGACATATTGTATAGGAGGATGCTACACTCTTATGGGTTATCTTCGTCTTACAAACATATAACATGGCAAATTTGTGTTTTTTATGTTGCTAGTTTTAATATTGGAGCGAATTTGATCTATAATCAAATATACCTAAAGGTAAAAGCATTATCTAATATTCTTTGTAGGTACTTTACGATATTTTAATTTTTAAGCATATTATGAACATTTTTATATTTTAGTATTATACATTTTCATTATACGCTAAAAAATAAAAATATCGTAAACAAATCGATGACAAATAAAAGATAATGTTTTTACGTCTTACTTTTAAATTTGATGATAGGTCAATACGCTTTAATATATAATTAAAAGTAAACAACACAAAATCGGTTCTACTAAAAGAAAATTTTCTATATTATAAGTTAGTAAGATGGTGATAACACATGCTGGTGTAGCATCGTCTTAACAATTTATTTAACTATAAAAAATTGTTTAAAATTTAAATGCAATATTTATTAACTAATAAACCTTTATTAATTAGTTACGGAAACAAAATTTTATGTACATGTTCAAATATTTTACGAATATTTTTCCTCTAATAAATGTTGAATGTTAAACCTAAATGTTACTATTGTTAAACTATTCTTAATACTTTTATAATAAAGAATTTTTCAAAAAAATTTGACGTATTAATATTTAAATATTAAGTACACGCTTTATTAAAAATTCGGCAAATATGAGTTTACTACTTCGTGTTTCAAACTTTTAACTGTAAAAGAATTTTTTTAAAAATCTAGAGTAAATTGTTTAATCAAGTAATATTGGTAAAAATATAAATTTTAAAATTACTTGCTAATTATATGGACAAAAAATATCAAACTAAAAAAGAAATAGAATTTTCATAAAAATCGTACAAAAATGTATCTAATTTCTTTTTATAACAAATTCTGAAGAATTATTCATTTTTTATTTATTAATAATTACTGTATAGATACTGTATTATTATCAAAGGTCAAAGGAGTAGGGAAAGGTGATACATGTATTTTTGCAATCTATAATAATTAGCTCTACTTATATTAAAGCACCATGTTAAGTATTTATAACTTATTATTTATTGTTTCAATTTACAGAACAATAATTGCCCTTTTGTGGTTCCCAAACACCATAATATTAGTCAAAAATTGATTATTCTCTTTTACTTTACATTGTTACTTAGGCTATAAAAATAATATTTCAAAAATAAATCCACTAGTTTTTGGCATGTAATAATAATTATTATAAAAACTAATATATAAACCATCTAAACAAACACTAGGCCTAAAAACAAGTTCATTATACATATTCATATCTTAATCAATCTAAAATATAATAAATTCTGTTTTTGTTTCAACTTTCAAAAAAAAAAAAATAACTAATTACATTTTCTACTATTGCTAATCTATATTTTAGTTTTAAAAAAAATAAAATACTACCACAACTACAGAACAAACTCAATATTTATTATTTTATTTAACTTTTAAAAGTAATGCCAATAAAACAGATTATCAAAATATATATATATATATATATATATATATTCATGCAAATAAATATAAAATATATATAATGTAAAAGCAAATTAATAGCTTCTAATGATAGTTTGGAATGGTAGTAAGATGCATATATAAAAATGTGTATGAAATAATCGTATATTTGATGTATGTATAACTAAAAATATCTTTTTAAGTTAAAAAATTAACATTTTATGTAACAATTTATTACCTCTCTTTTTCTTTTAACTGCAGTACCAGCAGTAGTTGTTGGAAGAGGCTTACGTGGAGTATTACCAAATGGAAAATATGGAGAATCTGGGCTGAAAGTTTCAGGGCCAGAAGCAAAATTATTACCATATGCCTAAAACAATATTCAATAAAAAAAAATGTTATATCTTCTTGGCTTGTATATATTTAAGTAACCTACTAATAATTAAAGAAAATATCTTTCAATAAGTACCTTAAATTTGCAATAAATTAGATGCAACTCACAAATCAAATTAATTTTTAATTATTATTCATGGAAATAAAGGTAAAAACCATGTACTAGTGTACCATGTAGTAGTATATGTGGGTGGGCGAGTATCATTAAAACTTATTACTAAAATATTTAAATAAAAATATACAAAGTAACATGTGAACAAATCAACATACCATTCCATTTTCTATATTATATGGTGGCTGAAACCCAGATTTTTCTGAAACAGAAATAAAAACATCATAATTAATAAGTCATTTTAATTAGCTAGATACAACAAATACATTTTAATCATTAACATACAATTAAGGCATTAAAATAATGTAAAAATAATAATCTTATTTTAAATTGACTGTGATTGAACATAGTTAGATAAATAGTAGATATAGTAAGATTATGTAGTAACACTCTAACACTAGTAACAACTGCATTGATTTTAAAACATCAATGTATTCAACCCATAACTATTATATAATATATATTTATCTACATAATTAATAATTGAATTTATAGAATGATATACTGAATATATTGAATAATTAAATATATTTCTTGTCATATTCAAAACATTTAGACAGGGTTTAAACTACTGAACTTAAGTTATTTGTAAGATAGATAAAGTATCTTAAAAACATTGGAAAAGAAATAATCTTTGTGCCAATATTACATTGTGCATAAAATTATAACAATACAGCAGTAAAATAAAATGTTTTTTAAAATACAAACCTATGGGCTGATGAATTTTTTAAACTTTATAGCAATACAATAAAATTTAAAACAAATGTAAACAATAAGAAATAATAGGTACCTTCATACCAAAAACACCTAATAACATTGTTAATTGATTTATTCTAAAAATATTAATATTATATAACTGCCTATCTTTACAACAATAAAATATTATCAATATAAACAAATTAATAATATTGATTGTATAGATTGGTAACAAGAATACAACTATACACCATTAAAAATATGGACAGGTAATTTCATGAAAAAACATAATTCAAGTACAATAATTAATCATCCGATACTGGAAGCAAAAATTGTTTATTCACAATAATGTGTTTAGCATAGATGGCTGATGATAATTACGGTGTGCGATACAACATAATATTGGGACTATGTTGTCATCGACATAATCGTACGTAAAACGAAAACAAAACGATGACAATATGGGCATAATATTATAATACAGTAGCAATCAAACATGTTACAATTATAACCGACCAACGAATACGAAACGGACAGATTTTAATGGATCGCATCGCAACATATTTCGTCATTCACAGGCGGTCGGGGCACGTCCAGCCTGGAGCAAACGTCGTCGTGTTCCCGCAGAACGCGCCGGGGACGGGATACGGGAATAACATCGGGAAACATCGACGACGCGCGGACGTGCAAATACCGCGGCTGCCGACAGACCGACGTCGGGAACGATGCAATGGTGACGATAAAAAAATTGATTGGGAAAATAAAAATGGCCCGGTACGGCGGCCACACGTCCGGCCACAGCGGCAACAAATTAAACGACACAAACCTGGTTGTTTATTCGCGATCTTGTTGAAGCAGTTCTGGAACACCTCGTACAAGTGCATCGGTTCGTCGTCGCTTGTCGCCATTTTGTGATTTCTTCGATTTTACAAGCCCATCGGATTGAAAACATAACACGACGAACTCTCACGGATCATGAACGTGCGAACGACACTGCGAGAATAACATTGCCGTGCGACATGATGCCCGTGTACGCGGAAAGCGTCAGATGTCAGATCGTATCATACTATCCGTAACCACGGTGCAAAAAACACAAAACCGAAAAACCCTCGGCGGCGGCGGCGCTGTCCTTACTCCCCACTCCCCGCTGCCAGCTGCATTTGGCCAACACGGAGGCGCGACCGGTGGTGGCCGCGCACCGGGAAGCGGTCGCGGGGCGAAGAGTGAGGCGGCGGTTCCTACAACTCACGTCGTCAGCCCCCTCTGCGACGACAAAATGACGCAGTGCAGACACCGACGGAACACGGCTACTCTTTTGGCCGATCGTACACGGATCTCCCGTGCGCTCGGCGTTCAGCGCCCGTTCGTGATAGGCGATAGTCCGCTACTTCACTTCACTACAATTGAACTCTTCGTTATTCAGTGTTCAGTGTTCACTCCACAGTCTACACTCGTTGCGATTCATTTTCGTTTTGTTTGTGACTGATGACTTGGAATCCAATCGGTGGTGGCACATTTAAAGATTTAGCAGTTGAAGAATATTTTCATTTTTTGTTTATTAAATTCATTATGTTTGGCTTGTAATATATATAATCGTGAATTGTTAATCATAATAACACGTCTAATAATTGTGAGTTTCTACACTAAAACCGTAAAAATCGTATCGAATGATTTGCGTGCACTATAATACCGGAATAGCAGCAAACTATTCAAAAATATAAGTCGCAATAAACTAATAAAAATATCAATTGGAAGTATGAAAATTAAACTTATGTATATCTATTAAAAACTGTGATTTTTTACATTGAAAAAAGGCGTAAAATACAAATTTAAACTTGTTATCTAGCTAAAGAGGTTTTCACTCATATGATTCAGTATTAATTATTGTTCTTACAATTTCAATAAACATTACACAATAGTTATGAACTAAAATACAACCGCCAAGACGTTTATCTTATGATTTTAGCCATTAAAGGCTCAATAAAATGTTGTGCATCCACATTCCACATGGAACATGTGTTTGGTAAAATATATTAAATAAATTATAGCCATTATAGGTATGTATATACAAGTTACATATGTATATTATGTACTATATAACAATATTTTTTTACATTTTGCAATGATCAAAGCATAGGTGTTATGTCTAACGTGTGATGTATAATATATATATGGTACCTATAATCTATATACTCAAAGAATATTGTTATATATTTTTTCAGTTAAGGCTGCAAAGTATATTTGTTATAGAAAGAGTTCGTTATCTTACGGGCTGTAACTCAAATACTACACGAAAATCGGTATACCTTTAAAAATTTTTATTACTTAATTAATTATAAAGATTATTTTAAAACATAGTATTGTACGAATCAGTTACTTATACACGACTGACTACTGCTTATTCTACGTCTTCTTGTCTTGGCGACGCGGTCGCTTACAAAAAAAATAAAACATTGCTTACACTACTATACTATTGTTTAATATGTTTACTAATCTAAAGTGTGTGCAAAGGTTCTCAACAATATTAACTTTTTTTATTCATTGAAAGCCAAACAAAATTATTTCGAAACTCATACCTAAACTGTATTTTATAGCAAAACCTAAAAACAAATTTCTAGAAACCTAAAAAACCTAAGAAATCTAAAATAATAATAGAAATAGCTGATAATATTTAAAAAAACAAAAACATGAGCTAAAAATTTTAATGTATCTATTATACCTATTTAGCGATTTATTTTCCTGATTGTTGTTTTAGATAACTTAAACACATTTATAAATGACTATAATATATAGAACTTCAGATAATAAGAAATGTATCTAAATTAATAAAACTACATTAAAGCCTACATAAAGCCTTTGGAAAACGAAAACAAAATTATGAAGATAAAACGGATGAAAAACCAGTGTTAAATCAATACCTGACCACTTAAAAATTATTCAAACAATTTATTTGGTACTTCAGTATCTTTGAAACAAGCTAAAATAAAATAAAATGATGTTATTTTTAATTAAAAATGTATATTTGTAAATAATGTATAATATAATCATTTAATTTATTAATGCATTTACAATTAGTATGTGAAATCATATTTATTTTGTTGAACCTATTAAATTTTTTCTTTAATTATTTTTAAACTTTGAATATTTATAGCAATTCTCTGCAATGACACGGAGAGCATAGAGTATAATGCTTAGATTTTAAAATTGTTTTTTTTAGTAAATAAAATCAAATTATTAGTTGTTATATTATTAATTATTAAATTATTAAAGAAATAATAATTTAAGTTCGTGGTTAAATTTGATAACAAAACTCGAGTACAATAATAACGCGCCGTTGTATCAAACACACTGTACAGTCGTATGTTAGAAACAAAATCACACCGGTTCGTAACGATTTGTTATATATTTTCGAGTTCTCAGAGTTTTGTAGAAATGTACGATATCACAAGGCAGTGAAGTCACAAAGGCATAAAATACTACCAAATATCGCGGTTTCCGAGATACGTTACGTGGGAATCTACGAATAATTTATTAAATTTACATTATTTATTTTTATCTAATTGTTACTTTCGAGTGCATCTAACCTCCAGGTGTTTGTTGGCAACTAAATACTGATAATTGATATCACAATTCGGTATAAGTGGTTTACAAACTTTGTCGAACAAGTGCGATTGATTTCGCCGATTTCTGACATATCAGTTTATTTCTCATTTGATTTCAATATTTGTTCGATAATAGTTTTGTCATTGAGAATATCTTCGGTCTACTTCTTACGGAATGACTTTAACTGCGTTTCAAATGTACATTTTACATCAATAATATTGGAAGATGATGAGTGTAAGTATTTTCACAAACAATGATTCGCGTGTACAGAGTTATCCATGAGGATTTACCAATTTGAACTGGTGTATAGGGTAATACATATTCCAATACTCCACCGTTTTAAATTAGTAAGTCTTCATGAAGCACAGTGTTTATTCACTAACTCTTATGATTAGTATTAGTTAAAGTTAGGCATTATATTTTATTATATATTATATATTCAAAAAAAATGTTAATTTCGATGAAATTTGTAAAACTTAGATTTGGATATGACCGTTTTTAAATTGTATGAAATACCTACACATTTTATTAATATATTTATTTCTTAATGTCAAATACTGTTTGTGTTTAATCTAATCTGAGGTAATAATAAGCTTATAAAACCCATCATCAAAAATATATTTAATTTTGTTATGATTGTGGTTCACGACTCAAATATATTCTTTAGTGTCCCATGAGGATTTACCTATTGCGATATCTCCTGAAATCGTAAATCATAAATCATAAATAGGGACAAGAACTACAAATATTTCATGTTTAAATTGATTTTAATGTGGTAAAAAAATTAAAAATTACATTTAATGTAATAACTGTAAATAACTTTACATGTTAATGAACTTAAAAATACTAAAAAATGCATGTTAATATGCGCAATAAATATCAAAATATACCCTTAAAATAATTAAATATATCTTATTAAAATTAGTTTATTACTAATTTAAAATGTATTCTAAACTATTTTAAAACTTTTTTTATAATTTTAAACTTAAATACAAATATACAAAATATAAGATTTTTTAAATTAAAAATATAGGTACATAAATATAATTTTAATATAATATAATTATAATAATTCACTAAACCAGCGGTTCTTAATCTGTGGTCCGCGGCAGCCTTAACACCTAACATAAGTCATTATGTGACATGAGTGCATTATTACAATATTTTTGGATTATTATTAATTTTTTTATATAAAATATCAAAAAACTTCTATAATTTGTAATATAAAATAGTTATTATAATTTTGGTTATGATAACATGAGATGTTTTGTAGAAAGGTATTCAACAAAATATTGGTAAGGAGTCTGCGATTTCTAAATATCTATCATCGAGGGTCTGTGTTCTATAAAAAGTTAAAAACCACTGCACTAAACTAAACATTTTATAATGTAAATCATTATATCTTATCGGTATCACCACACTATCGCGACCATTATCTGTAAACATGATTATATTAATTAATAAACGTAGAGTTATAGTAAAGTATTTAAGTAATAATTTATTATTAATAAAATATAAGTTAATAATAAAACTTACACATTTCATATTTTCTTGTTTTCATTAGTTGTGAAACCAACAATGCATACCTATGGATTTAAAAAATTAATGTTTATATTATATTAAAGTTATTTTTTGGCAAAATATGCATTTATTTAGTTATTTCAAAATACCCATTTAAACATAAAAATCCCTAAATATACAAAAATATGCAAAATTAAATTAAATGTGTCTGATTCAATGTCATATAAAACTAATTTATTACTGGGTTGTACGACTGAAAGAAAAGGTATGCAAAAGTCATAAACATCCTAACCCTACTAATTACAAATTAACATTAATATGATTTGAATTATTGATAGTAGGTATGAAGTATTTTATGGGTTTATCAACATTTAATTAATATATTAGATATTGCCATACTAATTACTATTAACAATTTAGTGATAATATTATTTACTATAAAGAGTAGTAAAAAAAATCAAGCTATAAAATAAATTATTCAAATTACTTGATTGATTTAAATATAATAATATCTGGAAACATTATCATAAAAATCAAATTAATATCAAAATATCAATTTACCTAATCAATTACTAAAAAGATAAATTTCATAAAATTATCAGTCATACTAAAATTCTTGATTTATCTATCTATTAATTTTAATATTAATCTTTTAAATTTTATTTATTTATTTATAATCTGATAAATGGATTATAAATATAATAGTTCTATTATTTAAAAAAAAATTTAATTGGGTCTTTTTTAATATTCTGTGAATATTTATTCAGATTTTGACTTTTACTTACTTGCACAGTTAGAAACTATTTCTAAATGTTTTATACTTTACTTTGTGTTAAATTAAATTAATTTTTATTTATATTATTAATTTATGACTTCGTATATGTATCTAAAAGTTATTTAATAATTCAGTAGTTAGGAGTAATAGTATAATACTATAATACTTGGAATAATGGTTTTAACAGTTTATTGGCTATCTTGTAATATGCACTCTACTACAAATTACAGTCTACCTGCAATTATGAGACACTTGTCTTATGTGCCTACTTAATTTATACCTTTATTATCGATAAATTTAACATATTTCTGAGAGATATGACACAAATATTTTAATATTTATTTATTTTGTTTTTATTTTTTTAAATTATTTTTATGCTTATGACTTAATGATAATGAAATAAATGACGTGACAATGATAATAGAAAATAATTTTTAATAATATATTTCTTATTTATAAGACGGTAGAGCGCATACTGCAGTTGCAATATTGCCGGTAGATTGCATATGACAAGATAGCTAGTTTTTTTTTAAATTTAATTAGTGTAAGTTTAAAGTTACTTTTTATAGTATGAAAACATATTGTTTAGTATTCTTGTAAGAAAAAAAACTAAAGTATTAGTTAGATGTGTATAATTGTTTTTACCATTTTTTTATTATATACAAATTATGTTTGAAAAATTTAAGAACAATTTACAACAATTTAAGAATATAAAAATAATTATATCATAGGTGGTAAATTAAATTATTTAAGTAGGTACCTTACTATAAAAAATATTCTCAAAAATTAATTATTAGCAAACATGATTTATATTTTATAAATATACCTAATAAAAAATATGTTAAAAATGTAATCATATATACTAAGATCTAAGAGAACATATTATATTATAAATTAAATTGTTTATCAAATTGATTTTTTCTACTATAGTCTTATTTTTAAGCATAATTTATTACTTATTATAAATATATAGTATAACTTACTTAACTATCCATTGTGTAATTTTATTTATTGTAATTAATTAATGTGTTATATATAATTGTTATTTATAATTATTAAAATGATCCTTTTGTTTTTTGCCTGGTTTTGGTGAGTACATTAGTCAAAACTATAAAAGTATAATAATTTGTGGCAATGTTTACGATTAATATTAAAAAATATGTTATTATTATCCATAATGCCATTTTTGTATTATCACATTACAATATCTATCTTAGTCACTTGATTTGCATTTTTTAAAACTTAATTATTTTCAATGAAGTTAGTTACTTCAATATAATGAAATTATATAATTTTATTTGCAGGTCATTTATTACAACTTTGTATGAAGTATATAAATTATGAAAAATATTTCATTTTTAAATTCAATCAAAATTGTGTTAATGATCTACAAAATAATATTATATTCAATTAATCAAAAAATGTAACTGTATAATTAATATACTATGCATTCTCATTAATGAACATTGGAGTATTAGTATTAGTGCTAGAAATATTTAGTAGTGTATAATTAGATAGTTCATTATTATTTATTAACCCATGCCAAGCAAACACAAAATGATAAATTTTAAGGTTTGAGGGGGTAAACATTTAATCTTAATTTTTTTTTAACACTAATAACAATTGATTCCTATTAATAAAAGGATCCCATTAATAAATTTGAAATTGGATAAATGTTGTATAAAGATATATATATATATGATTAAGAAATAACTGCAGAATAAATACAAGATGTAATACACAATAATTTAAAATTAATGTTTTTTAATAATTTCTTAATTTTTAAATTTAAAATAGAAGTTTTCATTTGAAAATTATAAGTTTATTTAGTATTACATTTTTATAGTAAATAGGAAAACTATGAAGGCATAGTTTTGTATTTTTTTCAACTAAAAATATCTAATCATAAATGTAAAATTAATAAAACACATAAATTACTATTGAATTAAAATTATCAATGACAAATGTCAATTAAAAACTAATTTTAATATTTATACAAGTAATTTTAATTTATTATTATGAAACTTTTTTTCAGACTCAATTGTTATGAAGGACTACGGTATATTATTTCTATACTTTACATAGGAATACACCATCATTGTATAACCATTTTACAGCAATGGAGGGTTCGTACCAACCTTCATTTAATTACCAGCAAAACCAATCGATGACTTATAGTCAAAGTCCACATAATAACGGATATAATATTCAGCAAGCAAAAGACAATGGTACAAACAATTACTATAATAGCACACCTTTAACTGCTTCATTTGCTTATAATAATGTTAATGTTCCTTTCAATATGGGATACAATATAATGCCTCCAAATATGCCATATGTTAATGAATCTTTGGTTTCATCAACAAGCTCTTCAAATATAAATTATAGCAATAGTAGTTATATACCTTCAACATTGTATCCATATAGTAATATACCACCACCTCAACAATCACAGATAACTGGATATTTCAATAACGAATCATTACCGGATGTAACAAAAAAAGCATTTCCCAATGAATACATACAATCTTCATCAAATAGTATAGTCTATAATGATAAATATACAACTAATATTCCTGTACATGTCAATCAACCTGATACTTATAAATCACCAGTAAATAACAAACAATATTCATCTAATCAGGCTTCTAATGATGTAAAAGAATCAAAAAAAAAAGATGAATGGTTTGATTTGACATCTAAATTTTTGAATAATAGTGTAAAAAGTACTAATAGAAAACCTTCATCAACATCAAACCATACTCCTAGTGTTTCAAAACGTTCTCACCGTTCTTCATCTCCGAAATCTCGTAATATTAATAGGGAAAAAAGTATTAAAAGTACAAAAGCAAGTGAAGAAATGTCTAATGAAGTGTCTGAAATGAAGAAATTATCTAATATGTCTATTCAACAAATAATTGACTATGAAAAAAAAAAGTGGAGCAAATCAGCATCAACAGATGTATATTATAAAAAACCTGATGACAATTCAAAAGTTATTTTTGGAAATAAGATCGCACTAAATATATGTGATGAATTTGAAAAGACTTTAGGAAAACGTGTTTCTAATATTAATGAAAAAAAACCAGCGATTTGTAAACCTCGTAAAGTCAATGTTAATGTTCATAAACATAAACATAAATGTTTAGGTAATAATGGTTCTAGTACATCTGATGATGATGATGATGATGATGATGATGACGATGATTACTATGAAAAAGAAAATTCTACACTTAAAGAGCTAGATAGAAAATGCTCACATCCAGATAGACTTCACTCAGAATTATGGTATAATGAGGTAGGAGAAATGAATGATGGCCCAATGTGTAAATGTAGTGTTAAATCACAAAGATCTGGTATACGGCATAATATTTATGTTGGAGAAGGTCCTTTTGAACCTTGTTTACCAAATTCAAATAATAGTGACAAATTATTTCATTATAGAATTACTATTACTCCACCAACAAATTTTTTATTAAAGAGTCCTACAGTTATTGAATATAAAGGAAATAAATATATTTTTGAAGGCTTTTCATTATTATCTCACTACCCTATTCCAATCTTACCTACTTGTAAAGTTATTCGTTTCAACACTAATTATGCAATATTATACATTGAAGAAAAGATTCCAGATAACTTTATAGTGAAGGAGTTGCAATTATTTTATGATTATTTATTTAAAGACATTTTGGAATTAGTTGATTTAGATTTGCATGGTGTAGGTAATAAAGATGGATGTCCTCAATTTCATTTCATGCCTCGCTTTGTAAGAGATTTACCTAGTAATGGCAAAGAAGTACTTTCTATGAATGAAGTTCTTAAATATCTTTTAAAGAGCAACAAATTACTTTTTGAAGAAAAGTCGTTATCTGCTTTAAAAAATATGCCTATGAATGAATGGCAAAATATAGTAGATGAATATAAAGGCATGATAGTTACAAACCCTAAAACTAAACCATTTTCAATACGTGTTGATCAGCTAGATAGAGATACTGTAAATGAAGGTACTGAAAAAAAAGTAAACAATGATTATCCAGTTTTGGTACATTTTGGTATTCGGCCACCTCAACTTAGTTATGCTGGTAACCCAGATTATCAAAAAGGCTGGCGTGATTATGTGAAATTTAGACATCTTCTAGCAAATATGCCCAAACCATCATTTGAAGATAAAAGAAAACTGGAAATGAAAGAAAGATCTTTACAAGAAATGAGATCGCATAATAAAATGAAACGCGGAGTGACTGCTGCAGTTTCTAGTAAAGGATTTTATAAAACTGGACTCATGTGTGATATTGTTCAACACGCAATGCTTTTACCAGTACTTGTATGCCATTTTAGATTTCATAAATCTTTAGAATACTTAGAAGATACTATAGAATATAAATTTAAGAACAAATATTTACTTCAGCTTGCATTAACTCATCCTTCATACAGAGAAAATTTTGGTACTAATCCCGATCATGCGAGAAATACTCTTACCAATTGTGGTATAAGACAACCTGAATATGGAGATAGGCGTATTCATTATATGAACACAAGAAAAAGAGGTATAAATACATTAATCAATATAATGTCACGGTTTGGTAAAAAATCAGAAATGGAATCAAATATAATGCACAATGAGCGTCTAGAATTTTTGGGAGATGCTGTTGTTGAGTTTGTGTCTTCTATTCATTTATTTAATATGTTTCCAGACATTGAAGAAGGAGGATTAGCCACATTTCGAGCAGCTATTGTTCAAAATCAACATCTTGCTGTTTTGGCTAAGACTTTGAAGCTAGATGATTATATGTTATATGCTCATGGCTCTGATTTATGTCATGATTCTGAGCTAAAGCATGCAATGGCTAATTGTTTTGAAGCTTTGATGGGTGCTTTATTTTTAGATGGTGGTATTGATGTAGCTGATCGTGTGTTTGGAAAAACATTTTATAGGGATTCACCAGAATATCTCGATATTTGGGTAAACTACCCCAAACATCCCTTACAACAACAAGAACCTGAAGGTGATCGTAAATGGATTAAAAAACTACCATTACTTCAAAAACTAACAAACTTTGAAGACTCTATAGGCATAAAATTTACCCATATAAGATTATTAGCCAGAGCATTTACTGACAGAAGTGTAGGTTTTACAAATTTAACACTTGGTTCAAATCAACGACTTGAGTTTTTGGGGGATACTGTTTTGCAATTGATAGCTTCAGATTATTTATACAAATATTTTCCAGAACATCATGAAGGTCACTTATCTCTTCTTCGAAGTTCTTTAGTAAACAATCGAACTCAATCTGTAGTATGTGACGATTTGGGTATGGTCAGTTATGCGCTATATGCAAATCCAAAAGCCGAATTAAAAACAAAAGATAGAGCTGATTTGTTAGAAGCATTTCTTGGAGCTTTATATATTGACAAAGGACTAACATTCTGTCAAGCATTCTGTAACGTATGTTTCTTCCCTCGTCTACATGATTTTATTCTAAAACAAGACTGGAATGACCCAAAATCTAAACTACAGCAATGTTGTCTAACATTACGATCAGTTGATGGTGGTGAACCAGATATACCAGTATATAAAGTGATAGAATGTATGGGACCAACTAATGGTCGAAAATATACAGTAGCTGTTTACTTTAAAAGTGTGAGGTTGTCACAGGCTACTGGCCATAGTATACAACGAGCTGAAATGAATGCTGCCAATAGTGCATTAGAAGTATCTAAAGATTTATTCCCACAGTTGGATCACCAAAGGCGTGCTATATCAAGAAGCTTACGTCATCAATGTTCAGATGGTCAAGCAAACATTGATGACATAATTAAGTTAATAGAATCCAATTCAACCAAAAATGAATCGGACATGAGTGATTTGGATTTGGCTAAAAGAAAACTCCATAGAAAACTATTAGCAGTATTATGTGCTAATAAAAATACTGATATAGAGAATTATTCAGAACCAGATAAAAAAAAGAAAAAAAAATGAAGATAATTTTTATGCTTTCACATTTATGTGTAATGTATTATTTTTATGTAATATATTTTAAGACAAAATGTGATGGAATGATTATATTTTAAATTCATTTTAATAACAACTGTGTTAGCAAGTGAATTATTAAAGGCTGTACATGTATTTTACATTAATATGATTAAATTCATTTCAGTACTATTTGATATAACAGAATTATCTTTTTTAAATTTTATTTGATTGTTGCATAAGTTTAGCTTAACTATAGTTAAACCAGATTATTTTTATATCAATAAACTTCATCAATTTTACAATTAAATTTTGAATAATTAATCATTAAATTGATGAACTAGATATTAGCATAATAGATGCCAGTTTTAAAATGTGCCTTCTAATATAGTTTATGTACTGTATTGACAATAGACTGAATTATAATTATTACTATAGTGACTATAAAAAGTAAAAATAATTTATTTAAAGTATATAATACAATTTACAGTTTTTATAAAATTTTATTTTGCTCTATTTAGTTAAATAAATTTAATATTTATGATTTATGATTTTATTTATTAAGTTCTGTCAAGGGTAAATAACATTTTTTAAATATGTAAGCAATAAATAATTTAAAATGTTCATTTTCAACATAATTATACTAATATCATTGAAATGAATACAAGTTTGGCCATATCATTTTCTAATATTATCTATATGACTTTATGGCTAATAGAAAATAATATTTCACCTTACATTTATGTAAACTGTACTTTGTTTCCTACATAGTACATACTATTGTTATACTGATTGTTTTTCTAACCTTTGTTTTATTACATATTTTATATAATTGACTGAAATAAAAATATTTTTGTGTTAATGCTTTTTTTTTTTTATTTATTATATGAATATTAATATTTTACTGGGTATTTGCATTTTTCTTTATTATTCACAGTAGGTTTATAAAAAAATTATTGAAACATGTAGGTACCTAGATAATTGTTTTTCTTGTTTTGATACTTACTTTTAATGATAATACAAAATATTTATAAGATATGTATAAGTGTAATTTTTTAAAAATAAAATAATTATTTGTTTATGTCTTTTGATATAATTAATATAATTATTATTCCACTAGACTTATAAATAAGCTAATATTATGGCATAATGTTCACCATATTTATTTTTTATTTTTTCATAACTGTGTAATAAATTGTTATGCCTTTTAGAATGTATTCTCAAACACCAGTACTGTGTAATATTTATTGTATTTGTACAACTCAAAAATATATACAATAATAACTTTATTAGAGTTTTTTTTTCTGTAGAACTGCTAGATATAAGGGATGTTACTAGAGACCAAAATGTTATGCATTTGCTTGTTCATAACGAGTGTATGCACCTATACAAGGCTTTAAAATGTGAGCAATTCAGACCCAACTGATTCTATAGACCAGTAGTTCCCAACCTCTTTCATTCTACGCCCCTTTTAAAGGTTTTCAAAAATGTCGTAGCCCTCCTATAAATTAAAAAAAAATTGATTCCCTTTTTTTGTGAACTGAAAATAAACTATACAATATTCTAAATGACTACTTTTTTATTGATGATAATAATTATGAAATATAAATAATATTAAATAATAAATTGTATTTTGTAATAACTGCTTGCGCTTCCTTAGTAATGTGTACACGTCCCCCAGTTTGGGAACCATAGACCAAATTTTGCATATAATGGCATATTTGGAAGGTTAGGACATATTTTTTCATAAGTGCATATAATGTAAATATTTTTTACAATCTTAGTAAATAATTAAATTATTTTGGAAATTAGAATTTTTGAAAAAATTACCTTCAACACGGTATAAAATTTTATTTTATTTAGTTTGATAGTTTGATACCGTGTTGATTAAAAAAAAAACTATATTAATTTATTGGTTATACTGTAATGTTGTTATATTTTATTTGTTAAAACTGTTTTAAAAATATAATGATGTTTTTTATGTATATATATTTAAATATTTTGTTGATTAACTTAGATGTTGAAACGTCCAACACTCCTAATTTTGTTATATTTTACTTGTTTTATTTACTATAATGTTTGTAGTTATTTAAAGTAATGTAAATTTATGATTCATACTTGCACATTTTTAGTGCATATAATTTAGATCTCTAGATATTACTTTCACATTACTTCCCTTTTATTTGAGTTAATTCTTGGTAGTTTACTATATTATAGTTAACCTGTATTACTATTATTTAGTTATTCCTATTTATCATTGATTTTCTAGTATTAATTGGTACATTAAGTCAATCATACATATTAATTAAACTATTTTTTTATTTTAATGTGATAAAAAAAAAATTAGAAACTTTGAAATCATAATTTGGGATGTTTTTTTTAATGAATGATCAGCTTATATTATGTACCTCAGGTTAATAATTATATACAATATAAAATTTAATTACTTGGTTATTCTTTTAGATTGTAGATGTTATTAAAATTTAAAGAATATGATTCAATGCACTTTTTGCTTTTGAATCTGTAGGTAAAAAAATGCTGGTATGGTCAAAAAGATTAGAAATTTAGAAAAAGGTTCCTAAGTTTATACCAGGGGTGAACTGGTCATATAGAATGGAATGATAAAACCTAGCAATGCCCTCGTATGATTTTGGAGTCGGGTCGGCCCTTCATTATAATTGAAAAAATCATAATTATAAAAATAGACAAGTGGAGGTACCGCTCATACATTATAGGTGTATTAAATTACTTAAATTTTAATTCAATTATTTATCATTCTGTGTACAAAGAACGATTCTAAGGTCTGTCATCTAATAATATAACTAAGTATATTCAGTGGCGTAACCAAGATTTTTTTTTAAGATAATTAGAGATCTAAGGTAAAATGTTAATGTCAGTTAGATATATTAAAAATGTAGAAAGTATCAATAGTTAGTTTAGTTTTAATACTTAAATCTATCCACAAATTATAGATAGATAGTGTTTATCATAATATTAACAAACAAAAATATTTGAAATATCACGTTAATTTAACACTATTAGTTAATTTGTAATTTTGTACAGTAAAACCCATATAATAAGAATACTTGGAGGGGTTGACAATTTAAGAACGAACAATATTTTATTTTATTCTCTTGTGTATGAAAAATATTGTCGAGTTAGCTATTAATTTAAATTACGTACACTATATATTTTATTATAGAAGCTTCGTGATTAGGTGATTTCTAAATTTGTTTTTAACATTATTTTAAGAAATATATAATATTTTAATCTTAAGAAATGACATATATACATATATTATATTAACTATAGAAAATGAGATATATTATTTTAAGTAAAAGATAGTTTAAAAATATTGATGATAAATCATTGTAAATATTTTATGCTCGGTATAAGTTATGAAACTTACTACTAATTTTTTTAAGCTTTATTTAAAGTATTTTAATTTATATATTTATTAATACTATAAGATTTTATGTTGCTGTTTTGAAAATTTTACTTCAAATTTAAAGAAATACAAATATTTTTTTATACTCCTATTTACTTTGGTATGCTAATGATATTATATTTTAAATTTAAATTTAAGTGCTAAACTGATTAAGAATTAATATTAATGTTATATTTACCGCTCGTTTAATTAATTTTTATTGGTTTTCGTGTACAAAGGAAATTATATTTACAATGATTAAGTTTATGAGCTGTTTACATTGTATAATTGTACTACTGTATTTTGGACATGATATTTCTAATAATTAAAAATGTTATATATTTGTTTAATAACTACGTTTTATAATAATATATTTTTTTTAAGAAATAGTATAGTTTATAATATATAATTGAAAAAATGTTGCAATACATATTTATTTTTATAAATTACTACCAATAATTGTTTATATTCGATTGTGGTCCTATGCATAATATTTAGCTCATTAGAAATAATAAAAAACAAATTCTGAAATTATTGAAATACCTATACTTTATGTAGGTATGTATGTATACTATGTGGGTAAAAGGTACAGATGCGAATAAAGCCCAACACCATTCGCATATTTTTCCTCCCTACTAGACTATTTTGATGATTTCTGTTAGATATATCATTAAACTTTTTGCGCCGCCTTCGACTTCCTTTACCCGCTGGTTAGACCGTGACATATATTATTATGTTTGTACTTTTGTACTATATATGTACATTATTTAATCTATCGACTCTCCGAAAAATTATAATAACCAAAAGTATCAAGAGTAGTGGTCCACGAAATGATTGCATCAATATCATCTCTTATATAAATGTACAAGCATTCTATAATTATACTATAATATTTTATTTAGTTCCATGTTCCTCCAATGTCACTGGGGAATTGTATATCAATTGTACACTTCGGTGATTCGCGCGTTTATTACATGCAAGTACTTAACCTAACCTTGTAATAGTTTAATTTTACGACGCGTCATCAATTTACTTTACGCATTACGCTGCGTTTATAATATTAATACACAATGAATTCACACACATATATATATATATAAATACATAAAACATGGCTTAAATCTTAAATAAATTTAATTAGAACCATTTTTCTTTTATTTACTTTTTTTAGTATTAACTATAAATATATTAATTAAATAACGTGTTTTAGATTTGTAAGCAAATTATAAAAATTTAGTTATTCCATTTGAACAATACTCATTACGGCTCGTCACTTTTTATAGTTTAATATAATCACGTATATTTGTAACTTTATTTCACCGGTTCAGTTAATCAAATATTTTTTTCTTTGATTCAGTAAACATTTGCTATTTTATTTTTGTATATGTATATAATATATAATTTAACAAAATAAAATATTTTAATGTTATTTGAACTGTAGAATTATAAAGTTCTATTAAATTAGAATAAAAAAATATTTTATTTTTAACCAGCAATTGTTTTATCGCAATTTTAAGAATTCGAATAAATAAATACGATATTTCACACAGGACGTATCTGGAATCTCATCTTGGGAGGGGTGATTAATTTTTTTAGGAATAGTCCAAATCCTCCATAGTACATTTGTACCGGTGTACTCTTTTATAAAAAGGGTTGCTCATCAGGGCCAGCGTTATACAATTTTGACGGGGGTGAGTTTAAGTATTTACCGACTGAAATTTAATTTACGCAGACTCATAATTTTTTAAAACAAACTACGTGAAGTATAAAAATTCCCGATTAGTCTGTCTTAAAGTGAAGTAAAATAGTATGATCAAATAATTCAAATTTGATAAATATTAAAAATCATTGAAAAAAAAAAATACAAAATATAGAACTAAAACATTTTGAACTATTTTATGTAAAGTTAAAATATTTGTTACTTGTATTTCATACAGCTGTTAAAATACAAGGCTGTCGGAACTATTTTAAGATCTAAAAAAATAAGTTCTGTACAAATTTATATATCAATCAGTGTTTGTCAATAACTCAAAAAAATCAGTAAATAATAAGAATTTTTTTAATTTAGCAGATAGCAATATATCATATTTAACAAAAAATATAACCTTAAGTAAAACATGAATAATCATACATATTAAGTCATTAAAAAAATAAAATAAATATTTACTATATTTAACAAAATTTACATACGGCGTTCTTTAAAAGTTGCCGAATTTTTTATCATTGCACTCATGTTTATATTGTCAAGTATATCCTTCGAAGTGTTCAGTACAAGTAAGTTGTTCAAACTCTTATTAGTCATAGTTGTTCTTAAATGATTTTTTTATCAACTTAAGAACACTAAATACCCTTTCGTTAGGCGTAAACAGGGGTGGATTTACACTTAGGCAACCTAGGCACGTGCCTAGGGCGCAACATCTTTCGGGAGCGCCGCAATTTTTTAGTATATTTTTACTTTTATTTATATAATATAATAGTGTTGTAATGCCTTGGGGCGGAAAAATGGTAAGTCCGTCCCTGAACGCAACAGAAATTAATGATGTGAATCATGAATGCATGTCTACATAAATAATTAGCTGTTGGTATGACAATTTTTAGTTTATTACTAATATCTATAATTTCATTCAGTGTTTTATAATCATCTGTTTTTAGTCTCAATACAATGATTACAACGTACAAAAACAAATATATATTATACGATTATATAAGTTCTTACTCATTAGCAGTCGGCAGTATTTAAATTTCTAAATCTGTAAACTCTTAATTCTCAACTGCGTACAGTTGAAGTCAATGGGAATAAGAAAAATAAGAGGCTCTTCGTATTTATATACTAACAGTATTGTGAAGTCAATAATCATTGAGTTAATAATTAATAAATAACTGAAAAATACTACCGATTGCCGAGGACCCGTTGCTATATTATAATTTTATTTATTTTTTCAAAAGTAGTATAATTTCCAACGAAAAACGAAAAACGGCTCCCTGCTATATAAGAAAATGCTAACTGATAATTACGAAAAATTCTACAGGGGGGTGGAACGACCCACCATACCACCATTGCTGCCGATCCTGTTGTTCATTATTTATAATTAATAATAAATATTAATAATTAGGGATGCTAAGTTATAGGACTTGTACATTTTTGTGTATGCCTTCTATTTATAGCTATAGGTAATAAGCTATAAATCCGTTTCATAACCTAGCGAGTTAATTTTTGTTATTTTTTTTTGCATGTTTGGATACATTTTTTAAGAATAGAATATTAAACGTTTTTTCGTGGATAAAAATGCATATTTAGTTAAAATTATATTTAAATTAAATATTTTAATCAAATATTATACTAAAATAAAAATATAAAAATATCCTCTCGGACAGTCGTCAATTACACATTAACAATCTTAAAAAAGCTCTAGTTGTCCAATAACAGGTATGAAAAATAAATAAAAATTAAATGTGAGTGTCACAATATTTAGATTTACAGATGTTGAAACAAGAAGTCATCCATTAGTTGCTGACTTTTGGCGTTGTTTATAAATTGTATTATATTATATCATTTTTATTTTTTTTTTTTATTTATAATTAAAAATTTAATGCATATTTTCGATTTTTTTGGCATATTTCCGTTTTTTTTGTACATATTTTGATAATTTTTCCTCCTATAACTTCTCATTCCTACTTATAAGTTATAAGATATATACTAAGATAGACTATAACACGGGCTTTGAGAGAGAGGGGGAGGCGATTACCCACATCGCCCCCGTCAAATACGTGACTGATTTCACAGCTAAAATTATTCCTTTTATGTGATGAAAACACATACTTATAGAGTATCTTATAGAGTTATAGGTAGTAATAAAGTTTATTAAATAAAAAAAATGTATTGTTTGGGATTATACAATATTCACGTGTTATATTATCATTGTTTATGTTTACGGGACTTATGGCAATTGCTTGTGACTTATGACTTGGACATTTTGTTCGTTGAATGCTTTGCCAATATCTTCAATAGACAACATTAAAAACATTAATATTAATAACGTAAAAAAAAAAATTGATTTACCGCACTAGTATAGGTAAGTGATGGGTAAGTGAGCACTCGTTACTGTTCTTTATAAGAAGAAACCCAGTCACTCGAAGAATTCGATACACAGACAACGAAATATTACTCGGATTAGAGATGTGTGCTGTACATTTTTACCGGTAAGAAAATTTACTGTAAATTTAACCAACTTTTTTTTACTGATAAATAATATTTTTAACTATTTATTAATTATATTACGAATAATTAAATATCCATAATACGTTTTAATAGAGAACATTTTTTAGTTTTTTATTGTTATTATAAGAAATAACTAAACTTGACATGTATACAAAAATAGAGAGCGGCGTATTTACGGGGTGAATATGAGGGATAGATCCCCACTTGGTCTTTTTTTACTAACAGGTTTAATCATGACTAAAAATTTACTTTATCATGAATTTAATAATATCAACAATGTTGTACATATATTACAGAAATACAGAATATAATTATTGAAAACGCTACATTTTATTGTAATACTAGGAGCTGGTAAAACTCGATTCCGATTTGTAGAAGCTGCCTTCGGCGTCTTCGAGGTGGTTGAGTGAAGATAGTTTCACTGGAAATTCGGTAGGGAATGGTAATCAGGTGTCTAGAAATTGGTCGCTAAAAATGTGATAAAGTCGATTAGCGTATTTGTAAATTATCAGTTATTATTTGGTGTAAAAGTTTGTCCCATCGCATTCCAGGTTCTTTTTTTAATTCAAAAATAATAAAAACATGCCGACAATAGTAATCGAGTATCTAGCTATCAGTCATCAATCGCAAGCTCGAATTTTTTGAATGAATAAAAAAAAATATAAATATAAAAAATGGCAATTGGGGGTCTAGCTATTAGTCATCAACCGATTGGTACACCTCCTGATGTCGAAAGTCTGATGCTATTCTACAGGAAAAAAAGTTAAAGTCGAATTACATGTTAAAACTTAAATTAAGTTGTCACATATCATCGTGGAAAATCCATTCAAACGAAACTAAGCCTTTCAAGTAGGCAATCCGACAATTATCGATTTATGTGTATTATTAGTTACCTATTACATACATATTTTATAATATATTATGTAGTATTTAAATGTACTAAATTCATTCAAAGAATTAAATATTAATGCTCATACATGATCTGTGTAATTTCAATACATATAATGTGTTTCATTAGGTGGGTACCTATGTTTTCAACAATATAAGAATATAATTATTTAAATTTAAAAATGTAGAATTGTATTCAAATATTGAATGTAATATATGAACAATTGAGGCCATAAATTAAAACTTTTTGATAATTATTAATTTCATTATTATTATTATAATTTATTTAATCTTAGTAAAATTTAACAAACACGTAGTAGCTAATGAATACTATTGTCTAATACTGCATATTATTAACAAAAATACATTATAACGTTTATAATATATTGATTTTTATTATAGTTGAATGTTGAATAATTATTACACTCCAGAAGCCCAATTAAAAATAAAAAACAATAAATATTATAAATCTTACACAGAAAAATATTACATATTGTTTAATGTATTTATCTGCACTTAATGTCTATATTATAATACTATGAGTGAAATATACAATACTTAAAATTAGTTAATTACCAAATTTATCTTCTTCCATAATATTAAATGTTGCAAAAAGAAAAATATCCCAATGTTGACAACAATATCAATGTTTTAATAACATTTGCATTATTTAGTGTACAAAGACATAAAATATTATTGCCATACTTGCGTACAGTCATATAGTAGTGGGTGCACATTTTTTTAAATATTTATTTTATCATTAATTAAGTACTGGTCATTCCTTTATACAATAAAATAAAATACACCGTGTACGTTTCTCAAAATACGTTCATTTGAATGTCGGCAATAAATATGTATTAAATGTTATTAATTCGCCAATTCACCTACACAACACCTATCAATTATCATGTACCTATAATTAAATATACACCCAAGTAGTACATGGATACAGTACCGTGCGACACAAACGTCGTCAACACTTTTATGATCTACAGCACAGCCCGATAAAACTATCGAGAACAACAAAACAATATAAATACGATAAATTGCAATTTATTGAATCAAAAAACAGTATTGCATACATCGATAAATGCGCTTCGAATCAAAGATCAGTGCTCCACGTAAAATAATATACGTGTAAATTTAAGCAAAAAAATTAGAATAAATGTCTTGTACATTAATCGGCGTCCGCGATGCTACGTGAGAAAATAAAAAGAACGGAGAACCGTCGTCGGCGGTCGTCCTCGTTACCGCGATCGCGACCGCTACGAGCGCAAACTACGAAAAAATCGTACAACAACGACTTTCAGAAGATACACATTACGCGAATACGAAAAGAACGGGTTGAAAGAACTGGAAAAGTTTTAAAACCATGAGAAAAGTAGAAATTATTCGAAAAATCACGTCAATAGAAATAATAATATAATGATGGACCATAGAGTAATATTTACTTTATAATATGATATGGAGCTTTTTTCTATGCAACCGCAGCGCATTCTTTATATAGTAAACGAACTATTTTTCACGTTCTATTATAAAAGATTGAAATATTGAGAATTTGGAAATATTATGGTTGATGCCCGTAATCAATACACGTCTTACTGCTAAATATGTATATGATTGAAAACAATTCGTATCGTAAATCGTAAAATTCCGTCAATCACCATTATTGTCAATAACGATCCGGCTATTATAATCATACTGTTAATAAATAAACCTTTGGTTGCTATTTCAAAACATATTGCAAGGCGAAGATATGTTTATATAAATAATTCTAAACAACAAATTTAATAATTATTAAATGGATTACAAATAATAACTTAAGCACTAAAATACGAGCATAATAATTATACCCATTATAGTCGAACACTCGCGCTAGTGTCAGTAGTCAGTACCGAACTTCCGCCTAGGCAAATTAGTTGGCAGCCTAACTGCCTTTACCTTCCCGGGATTCAGGTCCCCGGCCAAGTACCAAAAAAAATCTACCCTTCTTTAGTAGCTGTATTGAGGCCCTGAAACCCTTAAGTTCAGAACACTGGCTGGTGCATTATATTTTCGTCCTATATAATATATATATTTGTATATTTATCAATAGGTACTACTATTGTATTCTCATGGTTTTCTCCATTTTATAAAAAATTGACTATGAATAATAAATCTTCAAAACAAAAGAATACAGTTTTATGTATTTATGTGTAGGTACTTATTGATAATAAGTATATATATTTTCAACATTTTTGAGCAACGGCGATGATGGTAAGTGTACCCCTCCCCTGTGGAGGAAATTATATGTTCACCAACGTATATCCCCCCTTGACAAAATCATAAATACGCCACTGCACCCGTATTTATTATAATTGTTTTTTATTCAACATACATTCCATGATGTTTCATTCGTTATACATTTTGTGTTTTCTATGTATTCGACATAACTGTGGAAACTGAGGTAATTTTGAATGAATTTACTGCACCATCGAGTCGTTTACAAATATACCTTATATCGTAGCATATCGTGTAGGTACGTCATAATAAAGTTCAACGAACTCAATTCAAACACTAATTGTTAAAAGTAAATTGGGCTCAATTAAATTTCATCTCATTAGTTGTGTACATATATTTAATATCTAGAATAGACCATTGCAGAAATGCTTCCCACAAATTAAAAAAAAAATAAACTACGGAAAATTATTTTAATATTACCTAGGTAACTGTTCGGACCAAATTTATACCATCCCATAAAAAAGTTTCACTGTTAAAAACGAAAAAAAAAATTGGTAGATTTTGAATTTTTGTATTTTTTAAATTAGGTCAATACATAAGTAATTTTTAGTATTTCCTTGCATAATAATTTTACACATTCGGTTGTACTTGTGACTATAAAGACTATATATTATTATACTCGTATATGTACCTAAAAATATGCATTAAAACGAATAAAATAGCCGAAAAATACTAAAACATGCAAAATAAAAGTTTAAATCAAAGGTTAGCTAAAGTGGACTCGGCCTTGGAGTCACGCCCGTTTTTATGTATGTATAATATATAAGGATTATTAATATTATGTTATTTGATTGAAACTTACAGAGTTACAGCTAATATTTTATGTTAATTTTGAATTTTGTTATAATATTTTCATCTTCTGTGTGATATTTGAAGTACCTACTGTCTTACTGAATTACCTATCACAATTTACAATTTTCGCCGTAATCAATAGTCATTAGTCATTAATTATGTACAAAATAATAATTATTATTACTGAAAATACTTTATAATTAAATCAAAAATTTACGATATCATTATCACAGTTTCATGTATAAACGATATTTAGACTATTTTAGCAATAGTTGTTAGTTCGATTCTAAAATGTAAGAAAATACATAAAAGGTTTAGTTTTATTTAAATGAATTTTCCTCGATGATATCTGACAACTTGATTTAAGTTTTAACACGTAATTCGACTTTTTCTCCTACAAAACAACATCAGACTTTCGACGTCAGGAGTTATAACAATCCGCCGTAAGTGGATTGCCCAATATAGATGTCAAGTTGCATCGGTTAAGGACTGATAGCTAGACACACAATTAGCATTTTTAATATTATTTACTTATTTTTTCATTCATTCAAAAAAGAACCGGGTATGTGACATAATATATAATAGAAATACAATTTCACCGGTGCACCATCTACATCATCCGCGATCCGACGTAGTCGAATTTCCTACCTGATAAGTTTAGATTCGTGTAAATTGAACTTCCTCAACGATTAAGGATTACTTAATACTTAATACTCAAATATGGCAATCGACTTTAACATTTTCTCCTACAAAACAATATCAGACTTTCGACATCAGGAATACAGGTATCGATTTGCACCGGTTGAGGGCAAACATTTACTGATTGTAGTCTGTAGACTAGACATACACAGTATCATTAATTTTTATGTTAAAAAAACATCAACATTTTTAATGTTTTTCTCGTAATATTTTCAGTAATCCATTTAATTTATAACGTCCCATAACCATTTGTTGAACATAACTTAATTTAACGTTTGTCGCAAATAAAGTTCAAAAACGAACTATGGAGCCGAACCAATAATTAACGGTTAAAGTTACCCTGTCTGTATAGGTTAGGTGGATAACTTGAAACATAATTATATAATAAAAGAAATAAATTATTCTAGGTTTGAAAGATATGGATAGTGGGAACTGTTACTATGATGTTAAAATTAAAGTAATTAATTTATTAACATTTTAGGGTTTTTATAAAATGGCTATTAGCCAATATGTATTTGTTATAAGTATTTGTTAACTAATATATTATAATAGCCTAGTTATAGATTTTTGAAAACATGGTTCCCATATCTTCCTAACCAAAATTATAGTCTTATTAGTTATTCTTATTACCCTAAACTAGTTAGACTGTATTAAGGTATTTAGTTAAAACAAAGTTTAATAATTTAAAAACTATTTATTCGAATAGGAATACAAACATTTTCGGGTAAATAGCAGTATAGAATCTAGATCACTCGACGTATGCGGCTTTATACCTGTATGTAAATATTCGTAAGACTCGGATCATATAATTAGAAAAAATAATTAATAAAGACACAGTTAAGTCCCCCCCAGAAGTTTAAATTACAGGTCTTAGCCTCCCTGGCCCTCAAAATTATAAAGCGTCTAAATGGAGGTACAATAATTTATTGTCATAGATATAATTAATTGATACTTTTTTAATAAAAATCAATATATTGTACTGAAAAAGTGGTACATGTGTTGTATACTCGTATGCTATCTACGCAAAAAAATAATATATACTCTAAACTTACCTAAACATTTTTATCGGAGTGTGTAGTTTTACAGTTGTCATTGAAATTATAATCGTCTTATACAAATGTGTTTTTTATATCTCTTTAAAATATTTTAAATACATTGGTCGTATTGACTGAATGCTACCATTTTTCCTATAATTGCCTTTCGAGTAGGTTTGTTGTTTCGCATGATATTATATTATATTATATTTTACTTTTACGTGTCTCCTTAAACACTCAATTATTTTTGTTAGAACACCTGTATGTGGGTTTTATGAAGTTCTTGTTGTGGTTAATAGTTTGATAAATAAAATTGTGATTTTTTAAAGTGCTGTATGCTCTTCAGTCATCTGAATGAATTATTCTGGTTTTATTTCTTGAACTATTATTGGTAATAATGTTTGTCGACCCCAGCTCTTATTGATGAATACAATCGTAACAGTAGAATGGGAAAATGTGTAGATAACTTTATTAATGTAAATAGCACACGCCACACGATACCAATAGACTGTATATAGACAGCATACGATACGTGTACCGAAAAAATATATTACATTTATTATGTTATGTACTTGGTCTTTTTTGTTTGAACAGACATTAAATTGGTCATAATTCAATTAATTTAACTTAATCATTTTTGTTTGGAATACTTTTAAAACGTTTAAGATAATGCACTTAATTATTTTTATACTTTATTATGGCTAAATTATTTGTTATGTCAAATTTTGTAAATTGTCTTGTTTAATTAATAATTGTGAATGGTTCTAATACAGTTATACTTATATGGCTAAATGTGTAATGAACTGTAATCGGCCAAAAAGTCTGGATTCAGTTTTTATAGCCGGACAAAAAGTCCGAAAATACAAAATAATATTCTATGTAATAAATATTTATTTTAAAAATTTAAAAATATTTGTAGACATTATATATTATACGCATTATATTATTATATATTTTTTCCTATTTTCTTATTTTCATTTATAATTATATAATTTATTATTAATTGTAATTAATTTTAATAGGTACGTACACATTATTTAAAAATATTAATATACAATCACAAGATATCCTATAGGAACAACAATATCAAAATGTATTTGTTACTAAATGTCTAAATACATTTCAACAAACAATAAATTTTATTTTATTTATAAACACGTCAACTAAAAAAAAAAATAATACCTATAAATGATAAAAAATATAAATTTGTCATTACTATAGGTATCTAACTATAGTGGATTTCAGTTATATTTTTGTTAGTTATACGAAAATATAATAATATAATATGTTATATGTGTACGAACATTTTTAAATTTTTAAAATAAATATTATAATTAGCCTAATTAAGTAAATAGAATATTTTGTATTTTTAGACTTTTTGTCCGCACTAAAAATGTGCTCGGACTTTTTGACCAACTATAAAAACTGAATCCTGATTTTTTGTCCAACTTTTTTTAAAACGATCTTTTCGTCTGCGATTCGTAATGAACATATTATAATATATAGCTCCCACAGTAATTTCACGGTTTCACCTAATTTCCACTTACGGAGACACTTCAATATTTTTCTTTGTATAGAATAAAAAATAACTATTTAGTATTTTTAGTACAGATAAGTAGATAAGTATAATTATAACATAATTTGATTTGCTAGTTGTTACCTAATTTTAAGAATGACATGTTTTAAGATCTACCTCCATGATATTTTTTATTTTTGTAGTAAATATTAAAATATAAATAATTGTTAACAATAATAAATTAATAAATTAATAATATGATGATATCTATTGATACATGACAAAAAAAAATGTTTTAACATATTGTATTGAATATTGATGTACAATCATAGAACTAAATGCTATAATATATACATAAGATTTTTTTCAATGTATCTACGTATTTGTAAGAAGTAACATCAACAAATTGAAAATTGAGAATACTGCATTTCTCTCAGTGAACGATGTGTAACGGTTGCATAGAGATGTGTATGGGTGAATATGTTGTTATCAAAAATAAAAAACGTTGATATTTGATAATAATGTCGAAACAGTATACTGTGATACTTGTTAATTTTTTGTTTTGAATTCCACGCTCACACCACACGTGTTATTTTATTTGTTCATTCCTTATTGTTTGTATTCATAAATTTTAGGCTTATACCCAAATTTTCTCGTATTATAATACAATGGGTAACAGGAGAAATGGTGGTTCAAATGCAAGTTTTGCAAAAAGGAGAAGAAAAATGAAAGAAGGAGTAATTTTTTTATTTTATTATTAAATTTACATTTTATCTATTTATTTGTAATCAAGATAAAATATGAAGTGTATATTTTCAATACATTATGATCTTGTTTCTGTTACCATGTATTTTAGTTAGTTTTGTGTTAATGTATTTCAGTTAGATACTAAAAATCAAAATGGAGATAATCGTTGTTCTTATGAAACAACAATACGAGAAAATGAAAAATTTGTACAGTATTATAAGGTAATAATATGTAATGTTATATTTTTGTATATTATTTTTTGTTTTTTTTTCTCTTGTATCATGAAATGGAACGGCCCAATACAAATTTAAATATTAATCTTTAAGTTTAAGTACATAGCAGTATAAATTATAAAAACGCCAATATAATGATATACATTTCATAAATGGAAATTGTATTATATTTACATTGTAATGAATGTTATTTAACTAATTTTAGATGCAGAATATTTGTCCAGAAGATGAATGGAATACTTTTTTAGAAACATTAAAAACTGACTTGCCTACTTCATTTCGTATTACTGCTAGTTGTGATGTAGAAGCAAAAATACTGTTAAAATTGGTTGAAGGAGTTTTTTTTACAGATTTGCTCAAAGGAGAGCTGACTGATGAACAACAAAACAGTAAACCTTTTTGTTTACCATGGTATGTTTAATTTAAATTTCTCAATAATATAAATACAGTATAATATTTATTTTTCTTTACTATCAATAAGTGTTAATATAAAATTATGTCAATTAAAATGTATACAGGTACCCACAACGATTGGGATGGCAATTGAAAATTACTCGCAAAGATATTCGTGGTTCAGAAGCCTACTATCGTTTACATAATTTTCTAATTTCTGAAACTGGAAATGGCAATATTTCTAGACAAGAAACAGTCAGTATGATTCCACCTTTACTATTGGATATAAAACCAAGTGATAAGGTTATAATTATTTTATCTATAAGCATTGCATTTGAATTTTTATATGTTTTAGAATAAAAATGATTGTAATTTATTTTAGGTATTAGATATGTGTGCGGCTCCTGGTTCTAAAACTGCACAACTTATTGAAGCTCTTTATTCAGGTTCTAATTCTTCAGTTCCAGGTAAATAATTTAAAAAAAATTAATTTTTCAACTTAATTACACCATAAAATATTGTTTTGATTATTTATTAACCAACATAATTTTAATGTAGATGGATTAGTTATGGCCAATGATGTTCATAACGCAAGATGTTATATGTTAGTTCATCAAGCTAAAAGATTAAATAGTGCAAATGTTCTTATTACAAATCACGATGCTACAGTTTTACCTATCATGAACTTGGATGAAAATGGTATGTTTATTTTTAATTATTTAATAGTTAAAAGAAATTAAAATAATATAAATTAAATCTTAATAGTATTAATCACTTCTATTTACTCAAAGTTTGATAGTAATTTAATTTTAATCTTTTTTGATTATTATTATTTATTACTTATTAAACATAATTTGCAAATTATTTAAACAAAAAAAGAACCTAATAATTAATTGTTTATAACAATCAAAATTAATTTACTATGATACTATATTTATGATCAATATACTATAGTAATATATTTTCCTAGGACATTCTATGTTGAAATTTGATAAAATATTATGTGATGCACCATGTTCTGGTGATGGTACATTAAGAAAGAATGCAGATATTTGGACTAAGTGGAGTCCTGGAAATGCAAACAATTTACATGGGTTAGTTTTATTTTGTTTATAACTCAAAAATAAAAATTATTTGATCAATATACATTACATTTTTTTAGAATACAGTTTCGTATACTAAAGCGTGGATTAGAATTGTTAAATGTTGGTGGACGTCTAGTTTATTCAACTTGCTCATTTAATCCTGTTGAAAATGAAGCAGTAGTTCAGCGTATGATGACAGAAGCTCAAGGTATTACTTAGTATTTTAATTATTTAGTGTAGATTTGATTGTACATAATATTGTCATTTATTTTGTAATATTACATTTAAACTAATTATAATTAATTTTAAATTGATCATTATTTTCTCTAAACATAATAAAACTGCTGATAACTATGAGTTATTTTTAATGTTTTAAAATTATGATATATCATTTTATATCAGTATTATACCAATGTAGTGTTTCAGCACATTTATTATTAAATTATTGGTTTTGGTTTGAATAAGTTTTTATTTATTTGATATAACATCTTTGTTAAGTTATTGACAATTAAACTATAAATTATTTATTAATAAGCAATAATCAATAATATATAATAAAAAATAACTGAATATTGTATAATAATTTCACAAAACTAAATTTTGAATCAATGTATGTAAAATAGGTAGTGTTGTTCTAATAAATGCAAGTGATAAACTCCCAGGATTAAAAACTGTGAATGGTCTTTCTCAGTGGATAGTTGTATCGAAGGATTTGGATGTGTATAAAACTTTTGAAGAAGTTCCAGAAAAATGGAATACTCAAATAAGGCCTCAAATGTTTCCTCTTAAAGAAGATTTATTCAATTTGGATAGATGGTAAAACAAATAAAATTGTATTCAGTTCTTTAAAATATTTAAATTTAACATTTTCATTTATTTTATATTTGTAATTTATTTATAGTATTCGTATATTACCTCATCATCAAGATACTGGAGGATTTTTTGTAGCTATTATGGAAAAAATTAAGCCATTGCCGTGGGAAACAAGTTTAAAGCAAACTGATGAACTTGAGGATGAAGTAAAAGTCAATAATTATAAAAGAAAACCAAAAAAAAGGAAATACCAAGGTTATAAAGAAGATCCATTTATATTTTTAAGTGTTGATGATCCTGTTTGGCCAGAAATTAGGTACTTAATTGTATTTTCATATATTAAATTTATAAATTTATAAATACTGGACAGAAAATTTTTACGTAATAATTAATTTATTAATTAGACAAATAAATCTGATTAACCTTAAGTAGGTCATACCAGGATAACTGTTACCTAGTATATTATGTTTAATATTATTTTGAGCGGTAATACATTAATGGAATTTTATCATGTTTATATTTATGTGTGTGTCATTAATATATATATATATCATTTTATTTTAACAGAGATTTTTATGAACTCAATGATTTCCCTATTCAATGTTTACTTACAAGATGTTCTGTGGGTAAAAAAAAAAATATTTATTTTACGTCAACTTCTGTAAGAGATATTGTAAAGAATAATCAAGACCGTGTAAAAGTAAGCAATATAATTATTATTTATTTCATTATTTAAACTCAAATTTATGTTATATACTTAACAATGTAGTTGATATAACAAAGCAATGAATTTATCTATACTTATACGTATTTATAGCGGTTGATTAAAGTAGCCAGATTTTAGAAGAATTTGATTATTTTATTTATTGTGGTTTTATTTTTTTTTATTGATAATTGAAGTTTGTTATTTGGTCAATATTTATTTTAGTTTAATAAAATAAAAAAATTTTGTATTTTAATATTTAACTATGAAAAATTTCTGAGCTAACATTTTTTAGTATTGCCACATTATGTATAAATATTTTATAATATAAATTACAATTTACTATTGTATGTACATTTATATTTTTATTTTGCAGATTATCAATACTGGTGTAAAAACGTTTGTCCGTTGTGATAATAAATCGATGCAATGTAACTTTAGGCTTGCTCAAGAGGTAATTAATCAAACTTGTTATTTTCTTTTTACTTAACTATTTTATATTTATTATATTTTCAATGTATACATAGACTATTTTATAATTAAAATTTCATAATTTTTTAAGGGTTTGGCTGGAATATCTTCCTATGTAGGACAAAAAAGGCGATTACAATTAACACGTACTGATTTGATAACTGTACTGAAAAATCCAACAATTGAAGTTACATCTTTAGATCCAGCCACAAAAAACATACTAGAAAATTTTGGTAATTAATTCTTTGCAATAAATTATTCAATTATTAGCAATATAACTTTATTTCATGATATAATTATTTTTAATAGGTATTGGTAGTTGTATTTTGAACATGGTAGACAAAGATTGTCCAGTTGAGCTGGTTGGTTGGAAAGGGTTTTCAACTCTCAAAGCTTATATAAATGGTGAATGTAGACTACATTATTTGAGATTACTTGGCGTTGATGTCTCAGAATTTGGTAATATATATTCATTACTCAATATATTTCTTTAAACACTTTAAGAATGACATAAAATTTATTTAGTGATTAATAATATTACTCATTTGCATGTATGTTAATTATCATTGTCGTAACAAAAACTAATTACCATGGATTTTTATTAATAAAAAATTTAGTATAATAAATTTTCTTTGTATAATGTGAGGTATTAAAATATAATTGCTATAGCTATAATCTACATTTAATAATATTGAATTAGTTAAACTTTAGTAGCCATATAAAAGTGTAACATTACTCATTAGTAATTGTATATTAGAAATATATTTTTATTAGTTAAAATGAAAAAAATAATTATATTTAATTTGTTGTAAGATATTATGTTTAAATTATCAAGATTATAATAAAATTTGAAGTGTTTTTGACGATTACAACCTCTTATAATATAACTATTTAAAATAAAATTTCTTCAGTCTTTACAATGAATTTTAAAAGCTATTGCTAAAAATCTTTTTCTATATTTATCTTTTTTTATGTATGGAATTTTAGATATTGTGATATTATGAACATTTTTCCATAGTGTATCAATTATTATAAGAAAAGTTATGAAAGAAAATTAAATAGTTGATTTAAATAAAAGTTGTTTTATGTACAATTTCTAAAATATGTATTGTATAATATACAGTATTTACTCAGAATAACAACAAAATTAAATTTATAGTTGATGTGCATAAATTATAATTAATTCATAGTAAAAATAATGATTTATATCTGTAAACATTGATTTTTAATTTAATGTCTTAGCATGAATATAAAAAAATCATAATTTAAAATTTGTACTTACTATTTTATTTTTATACATTAACTTTTTGAACTATTTTAGATGTGAATAAATTTAAGAAAGAAAACAATGAGGATGGACCAGAAGAAAAAAGTGGAATTGGTATAGGTAAAATTATTTTTTTATGCATTTAATTTAAAGACTATAAGTGATATGGTTCTTAAAACAATTATAATAGATCATTTGATTTAAACAATAAGTACAAAACATAATTGTAATGTTATTATTAAATTGATTTTGTTTATTTAATATTTCAGATGAAAATCTAGAAGTTCAAACTAAAGAAAAATTAATAGAAAGTGAAGAATTAGAATAAGTAAAAAAAAAAATATGAATTTACAGATATTGACAATATTGTGCTAATCAAATATTTTTTGGCATGATAACAAATTATAATTTAAACATTTCAAGCAATAACTATTATTTTAATAAAAAATTTTCAAAAATAATTCGAATTGGTTAATTTTATTTTTTTATAAACCAAAAAAAATTAATATGTGCTATTAAAATAGACTTGTCACACAAACACATTGTAATAATATAATAATATAACAATTTGGTTGTATTGATAAGAATAAGAGACTTATACCATGAGGGTTATTTAAACTTTTTAAAAGGTATGCTAACAACTAGGCAGCCCAAAAAAATTTTCAGCTGACCAATTTATATTGTACTATAGAATTATTTTAAAAAATTTCTTCCTACACTCGAAAAATTAAATCTTTAGATTTATATTTGATAACCTAATATGTTATGAATATTGTGTACGGTATACTTAATAACACTAAGTTTGTACTTCAATTATTTATATTTCAACATTAAATAAAAATACTGCATAACATATCTACTACAATTTATGATCATAATTGCCAATGGCTGGTACATATTAAAAAAAACAAAAATAAAATAATTTGACTGGCACAGAAATTATAGTTGGGCCAAAATGCAATCCTGATAAATTTTAGGTATGCATATGTACACCTTACTTTATATTCGCGTGTGTTGTCTTTATGTTTCTAACACACAATATAGCAATTGTACGTTGAGTTTAACCCTATTGTTTTATTGCGTTTTTGTTTTTTAATATTAAAGCAAATTGTTTTATTGTTAAATTTAAATGTATGAATGTTATTTTTGGAATTATTTTGAACTTTTAATTTTGAAACAAGTTGAGAGCATTCTAAAATTGTGAATTCTTCTGAATATCAAATTTCCATTTTATATGTTAGTAAAATGAAAACAATTCAAGCACATATAATGTTTTACTAAGATAATTCCTGAATTGACGGACTTAAGTATTAAAGCAACTATTTTAAATTTAAAGTGAGTTTCTATGTGATAACGGTATAGAAGAAAATCTTCTTCATAATATAATTGTGATGTATGAATTATAATAGTGTAACTAAAAAACTCAATTTATTATAAATAATAAATTTAAGATAATATGGTTAATCAAAATAGACAATAATCTTGTCATATGTCAATAATCTCATAAAATCATCTCAATATTTAAAATAAATATTAACCATAATTAACCTGTGACCGTGTGTCTCGATTGTAGGTGAACTTTGAAAAAGTTTTGTATTATACATGAAAAAACTGTGTAAAGCATTTTCACTAGTTTGAAACATAAATTGTTATTTAAAAGTTAAAATAGTTGTTTTAACCCACAATTATAATGGTTATTAGGTTTCTTATTTAAGAAATTAGATACGTATTTATTTTATATATCGTAATTTACCTTATAGGATCATAAAATATACTCTGCCAAATTGCATAAATAGATTTTAGAATCGTCTCATTTGTATTCTATTGTTGATTCTGAACATTGACTTATTAATAAGTTGTTTATAAGTCAATGATGCTGGATAAACTTTATTTCATATATTGTTGTTGCTGTTATCAGTTTTTGTTAATAAAAATGTGAATATGTATCATAAAATAGATGTATTCTGTGTACCTATAAATCAAAATTTTATTCCAAGACAATCAACAATAAGAAATATAGTTAAAATTACATGAGTTCATGAGCATTAGGTTTTCTGCAAACATTGTGAATTACCTTTTCTATAAAAATAATATTGCAATAAATTGTAATACTTATTAAGTAGCAATAAAAAGTATTTTGTGTATAGCAACTTGCATACTTTTTTTCAAAAATTTGTAAATAAAATTATATTTTTGTCAAATATTTTATACTTATATTTCCAATCATAATACAACTTAATAAATTACAATATATAACATTTATATGAGTTATAACCAGTGCAAAGAAAATAAATTATGATTAATCCATGATTTAGATGGCTATATGTATTACAGAGTGAAACTACTTAATATAGGTACCAAGAACTATTAACATTTTTTAAAATACTTCTTTTATACATTTACAGTTGGATAAACAACATTGTTAAACAAAAAATATATCTTTCATAATTTTATTTTTTTTCTGAAGGACTGCATACATTTTTAATTTCATACACTAGAACAGAAAATGTTCTATATATTTCGATATTTTATGTTTTTATTGGTCAACTAATCCACTCATCAACTAAAAATATTAACAAAATGTAATAACTCATTAACTAATCGTCCAAATTTTGCTTCAGAATATGTATTAAAAATGTATGTAGTCCTTCAAAGAAATAAAAGCTATAAAAGATTTTGTTAAAAAATGTTGTTTATTCAATTGTAAAATATATAAAAGAAATATTTTCAAAAATGATAATAGTTTTTTCATGATAAAAGAAAACCACTTTGTGTAGTAAAAATCTTAAAAATTTCATTCAGCAAATAAATTCGTCATTATCTAATATCTATACAAGTCAAAATAATATAATAACAGTTAAAATTATATAATAAATAGAAATAAAGTTATACAAAATTCACCTTGGAAAATACATTTTTTTTACAAACATTTTTTTTCATAATAAAATTTAATCTATTTTAATATCATATTACATCTTAATATTAATCCTTATTTAAGTTTAGTCATTGAATATTTGTTTATTCAGTTTATTGAAATTTATACACATTTTAATTCATTAAATATGTCTTCTCTATAATTTTAACTATTTTTTTGTACTAACGTTCAATATAATTAACTTATTATTAAATTACAAAATGTTAACAGAATTTTCTGATATATATTATAATATATTATTACCAATATACATTTTGCTTCAAAATATGAATTAAAAATGTATGCACCAAATATATAAATATTATAATTTATTGGACTAAGAAGTTTCTTAAAACAATAAAAATTCAACTTATTAGATCTAATATTTATTAGGTTAATAATTTTAATATAAAGTATACAATAAGGAAAGTAGCAATTTAAGTAATAACATATTTTTAATAAATTTATTTATAAAAATATATACATATATACGGAAATCAAAAATTAATGCAATAAAAAAATATATTATTTTTAAAAGTAACACAAATTTCTGCCCGAACATAAAAATAGTCAGTCCATATAATATAATCTTTGGATTTATTTTATTATTTTAATAAACAATTATATTTCATTAACAGTATCCAATTTTTCACGTTTACTCTTTGGCACCAAGTATTGGTCAATTGAGCTTCTCGGGGATACAACACTTTTTTTTCGTTTTTTACTTGAAGTTGGTGTAACTGCTTCAGGAATCTTATTAGAATCCTCAAGTGTACAATGTGTGGATGTTATTTCATTCTGAGATGATATGGATGATGGAGATGTTGTCTTTGTATTAAATAAAACAGTCCATGGTTTTTTAGGAGTCACATTTAAATTTTCTGCAATTGGAACACAGTTTTGATTTTGGATGTCCCAATTGTTCATCGTTTCCTCTAATATTTAGAACAAATTTAAATATTAATAATAAATGATTTAATTTAATACTTAATAATTATAGTTTCAACAAAGTTGAATAATTCAAAAACCTCAGAATAATTAAAATAGAACCAAATAAAGAAACCAGGGAAGTAGGAAAAATAATAAAGGCAAGTAATAAGAGGCTATATTATCATTGTCAAGATAATGAAAAACCAATAATATATCACTTAGAACTTAGAAGTGTTCAATAACCCTATATACAGCAAAAACATAGCCAAAAAAACAATTTTTAATACTTAAGGAAATATTACATAAAATGTTTGTACTAACCAAAGATGAAGAATGAAACTAGTGGATAATATGAAGAAAATCAAAGGATACTATGTGGATAAAAGCTTTTGATAAGACCCAAAAATGAGACAAAAATATGAAATAAAAAGGCAAAGAATCAATTGGTAGAACCTCAAATTAGAATGAAAAAATAATATTATAATAAGAATGTGGAATTGTGTTTAATTGGAATGGTTCTTATACTTAAAATCTAGAAGATTAAACAATAGTTACAATAAACATATTGGTCCACTTATTTAATTAATTTTGGTAATAAAGTTACTTAATTTCGGACAGGAAATTATTTTTGTTTTAAAAATATACAAACCAGTTTCTTTTTTATATTTTTCTCTGAGTTCAGTTTCGAATTTGATTGGAACAGTAGACTTTTTTGTTGAAAACGATTTCCATGTATAAAAGGAAGATCGGCAAAATGAAGATTCTTCAGATTTTCTTTGTTCAAGTGTAAGTATTGACCAGACTACAGGCATTGAGTCACTACTTGTAACAAGCTTGAAAAATAAATACATATTAATATTTAGATAAAATTAACATTGTATTTAAATTAGAAACAATCATAAAATTTGATAAAACCAGTATAAAAATTTACTTTAAATATTAGTGCTGAAGTAACATATTAATTTAAAACTATTTTAAAAATTAACAATTTGATTACCAAATGCTCAATGGTTTATATTTTATTGATAGGTAGTATAAATATATTATAACTTTAAATTTTATAAAAATATAATAATCTTTTTTGCTCATACTAATCAATATTCTAAGGATTTAATAAATATTTGGTATGTAATTAATAGCATTAATTATTTAATTTTTAAAAAGTTATTTTTTTTTATATTTAATAATAACTTTAACTGATAACTCGTGGTAAATATATATTATTTGGTAAAATTGTATGCTAAATAAATTTTGTTTGATAATATTGTTAATCATATTTATTCAGTATTTATAAATGCTTTAGATATGCAAACAAATATTATCATAAAAATAATAAAATAGATAGTTGTATATCTTTTAAAATTTATTTATTATTGTAAAAATTTGTTTGACACTATATCAAAATACATTTTATTGTTTGAAACTAAACAATAAATTTTCAAATACTAATGAGTAATATTATACAAAAAATTAAATAAAAGAAAGCTCACTTTAGTACTTGTTGGATCTGCACACCAATCTGAAGCACTCAATTCTTTTTTAGAAAATGAACAACTACTTTTTATTTCAAACATTGGTTCTTCTTTATATGGAAAATCTGTGGACCATATAAGACCCATATAATCCATACAACCACTAAACAGATAACGACCGTCATGACTAATACTAATTTTAGAGTATGTAGTTTCATGTAAATGACCACCATACACGCATATTGGCTCTAAAAATAAGATAATATAAATATAATATACAATACTTAGAAAATATTAATAAAATAATGAAAAGCAACCAAGATTAACAAAACATAAATGTACTAAGCTAAACATAATTAAGTTAACATAAAATATATAAATAATAATAATAATAATATAATTGAAATAAGTAAAAAATTATATTAAAAATGTTTTCTTATAAAAGCATAACATATTTTTTTTGTTTATAGAATGATAGTCTTATAACGTTAAAAACTTAACTGTTCAAGAAAACTGAATTTTTTATGGATATTAGACAGATAAAACACTGTAATCCACATATTATTATTATTATTATTATTAATAATAGACATAAAAAATATTAAATAAAATAATTTATATAAATACTTGTTTCTGTGGAATCCAATGAATAACAATAAATACCATTGTCTATACAACTAGCATACATCAAAGTAGATTGAGGATTTATTATTATATCTGTATAACCATTAAATCGTGGGGAAGTTTTATTTCCATTACAATATTTTACAAGCGGTAATGGTTCTATATTACCATTTACTTGGCGATAACTTTTACGTAAATCCCATAACTTTATAGCACTAAAAAATAAATAAATATACTTTGTTAAATAAATAATGTATTAACTTTATATTTATACTTTTTATTTCATTGAAATATAATAAATAAACACTAACTAATCCATAGAAGAACAAGACATAACAGTTTGATCGGTTTTAAATATCACAGAAGATACTCCAAATATTTTTCTTGATTTTTTATTTTTTGACATTGATTCATAAATGCCTAAGATATAGGTAGTAGAAAAAATAAATAATTAAATAAATAATTTTAATATTTATTTTAAAAAAAATGTAGATTAGTAACATGATTAAAAAAAAAAACATTGAATTTACATTGATATTTAATATCAAAAAACAAAATAACTAATAACTATATTTACCATGTGTATTAGGTACATTATGTTCAAATTCCAAAACTCTTTGGCCATTATTTACACGCGCATCCCAGATTTTTATTGAACCATCTTGGCATCCACCACAAAATACATCTGATAACAATAAATAATTCAAATTTACAATTTCATTATACATTTTTGTTGAGTGTGTGGTTTTTAATCCGTGTTGAGTAAATATTTTTGTTAATAATAAATCCCCAAAAAGATAAATCCATTACCTTCAAAAAGTTATAGGTGAATGAAAATACTTAGGTACTATAAGAGAAAAAATATTTTTGAAATTTTTGTGAAACTAGGGGGAACATTTTAAAGAAGCATAAATCAATTTTTATAAACAAACTATAACATAATTATTTAAGTAACTTTTATTATTATACTCTGTTTATAAACATATTGAACTAGTTTCATCGTAACTATTTTAGTATACAATTATTTATCATTGATTTAAAAATATGAAATATAAATATATAGTAGTAACTAAACTAAATTCTATAAAAGAATAACAAAACATTTATTACATTAAATAATTTTAAAAATAATGTAACACATAATAATAATAAAAATTTATCTTACATTATAATACATTATATACATTTATAATACATTTTTTTCATGATACATACCTGAAGATCCAGGACAAAACATTACACTTTTAACAGATGAATTGTACATAAATTCTCTTTCTTCATCTAGCGTCCCAGATGGGCTTAAATTACATAATTTAGTTGATTGGTCTCCACAAGCCGTTATTAATTTCATTTGTGGCTCAGCCCATGCAAAGTTAAAAATAGCATTGTCATGTACAAGATCTATTTTGGAAAATGCAATAAATATAATAAAAGACATTTTTATGTTTAGATTTGTATTATAAACATAATATTGTTCAGTAAAGAAATTAATATTATACTAATAATACAGAGTAAAATTAATATAATTTAAATAGCTATAAATGTAGTTTACTACCTACGGTAGTTTTCTAATTTTTTTTTTTCATTTATATTGAATGTTATACAAAATAACAATTTTGTAGAAATAGGTAATTTCATTCAAATTATTCAGCAGTTTTTAATGAGTATGTTTTTATACTGAATATTACAGAAAAAAAGGACAGTAAACAGAGATCAGTAACTAGTTTTTTAAGTTAAGAGGAGAAGTCTTGACATATTTTGATTAGAAATAAAAATATGAGGAAATATAGTATTACACAGTTATAAAACTACTAATAATTTAAATTTAATTAATTCAAAATTATTTATTTACTTTTTAATATAACACTCAGGTATTTTAACAATTGTTTAACAAAAATGAAGTTCAGAATATTATGAATATACATTTACCTAAAAATTTGAAATGACTCCAAAAACCTATTTGCTATTTTTTAATTGGCTTCCAAAATAAAAATGAGTGTTAATTTTCAAATACTTTCACGCATAGGTGAAACTACATGTCAGACCAATTAGTCCAAAGTCTAACCTAAAATCAACAGATTCAGAAAATTTGAATTAAATACAGATGGGATAACACACAAAAAATTGTATTAAAAAAAAAATTAAATTTCTGTTTTTGTGGTTATTTTCTCAAAATATAATGAAAGAAACGATAAATATCTACTTTTATCACTGATTATAATATTAGCTTATTTTAGCTGATGTAGTTATTAGTAAATAATAATAAATAAAAATAAGTTTTTAAAATATTTTATTAATAACAAAAAAAAATAAATACTTTTAATTATTTTAATTTCTATTTAATTTATTTGTCTATGTTCATTTTGATATATTGTATTAAGTTTGATAAGTAGAAGATTTGCACAATGTTTTCAACAAACATACGCATAAATATTTATATAAACAAGTAATAAGAAGATCGGTGATAGACTTTGTGAACAGACTATATCTTCATTGTGGTTTTCTCACCTAAAATAGGCTGAGACATTTTATAATTACATATTGATATATTTTTTTTAGAATTCAAAGCAAGCTTGAATATATTATGGGAGTATGAATATAATATTAAAAAAATGTATTAATATCTAAAACGTATATTAAATATTAATACAAAAATCAAAGCCCAGAGTATTAATTGTATAAACATAGCTGTTCTTCTATAACATTAGATTATACATAAATTTGAGTTGCTAACATTTTTTTTTAACAAGAGAGGAAGGAAATTTTGAAATATTTTAGTCTAACCTTTTACTAGCCTATGCTTTCAGGTCCAATACTATAATTTGAAAAGAAAATTTAAAAATGAACATGGTTACTAAACTGCATTTATTCCACAAAATTACATCTAAATTATAAATAAAAATGATTTTAAATATAGACTTAAATACAATTAAAATCTTCAAAAATGAAATAGGTAAATAGATAAACGATTTTTGGACTTACTTCTTTTAAACGGCTTATTTTGGTAATTGTAATGACCAATAGTATTTTGAACAATTATTTCTCCGTGTTCAGTTGAACAACCAACTATATGTAAATTATTTTTATTCCTACTGAATTTGCAAGCAAAAGTATTCCCGATATTTGTATTGTCCGTGTAATCATTTGTTTGAGGCATATATCCAATTTTATCAATAAACATGTAACTCAATTTACTTTTAAATCCTTAAAACAAATGAATAATAAAATAATGAATTGAATTTAAAAGTAACAATATTCATAATAGAACAAAAATATATTAATATCCAAAGGTGAAAAAATTGTTGAATTTACAATAGGATTCTATCATTGGGTTATTTAAAGAAATCACTTTTTTTATTTAATCTGTATTAACAACTTATAAATTTAACACATATGATGCTTAAGAAAAAAACTATTATAAATTTCATAGTAATATAAAAAACATGAAAAAATACAAGCTACCTAACATTTGTGTTTAACAGAAACATTATAAATTTATGAATAAATCAACATTTTAAGAAACACCAGCATTTCAAAATTGTTTTTTTTTTTTTGTAATGATTTATCATTGTTTACTAATTAAATATTTAAATGACATGTTATTATTTAAATTTTGTTTATACAAGTTAAAAATTATTACATCAAAATTAATAAAGCTTAAAACAGGAAAAATAATTCTCAAATATATCCTATTAAAGGTTGAACAGTATTTCCATTTAAAAATGTAGAAATCAATTATGCAAAAGGATACATGAATTACAAAACAGGATAATAAAACTTACCGGTATAGCCAAGTTGTCTTTTTTCTAAATAATTTAGTACATTAATTGTATCCATAATTCCGTGAATGAATCTTGGACTAATTAAAACCAGAAAAAACCGATCAACATTAAATACGATTATTCGATATTATAGTAGTAATATTATTAAACATTCATGAGTATCAAATACTGAAACGCTAGTTGTTGAAACTGTCATATAATTATACTCTAATTAGGAACACCTAATACTACTTAATTGTAAATGTTGTAATCTTATACAGATAATTGGACAATTCACAATGTTTTCACTGTTTTCAGAACCGATAAGATTAATATCTAATAAATAATAAGTCGAAAACTCGAAATGTCTTTTGTACTTTTATCAGTAGAATTCCCGCTCTTTTCAGAGCCATAACCTCCATAGATCTTGTACTAGTAGATAAGACATTTCTATGACGGCAGCTGCATTGCGATACATGGAAACATATCGCAGTGATGTAGCCCGCCTTGACAACAGGTATGACAATTTTACAATAATACGCTAATATGAATTGTCGTAGGATCGCATAATTACAATTAGTTTTAGTAGCTCGTCAATATTATAATATTAAATATATTAATATATTATTAATCTTTTAATTGTAATTTATAAAGCGAATAAACGAATTGATGGGTCATATACGTACTGTGTGTTCTCTTTTTATTATATTGAATCATCGGGCACTTGAATTTTTTTGACGAAATGTGGCTGTAATAACTTAATTTGTACAGTCTTTTAAATATAAACTTTAAAATTTAATAAAATAATTAATAAATACCATTAAAAATATAATATAACTTTTAAACATTTTAACACCTATTAGTCACTTAATGGTTAATAGGTATAAAACAAATAAAAAACAGAAAAAACATAAATGTAGTCGATTTAACAAAATCTAATAGGTATATCATATTATATTATACAGAACAGGAAACCACAGGAATTTCAAATATTTAAATTTATAAAATTTAATTTAGTTATTCAGTCATTTGAGTTTGGAAATCAGAATATAATGGTTATAATGGTTTATCTTTTATTATTTTTATGGTATAAACGATAATTTACAGTCCTTTGTCTCTAAGTCGCTAAATCACTGAAAAGCACCAACTATATTTCCAGTGGTTTTTACGCTTAGTGTGCAATCATTTCTTGACTAGTTGTCTATTACTATCAATACAAACCACAAAGTCTATGATTTAAAGACCTATTAAGTATTTATATTTTGTGAGTTTTATTATGGAGGTACATTGAAATCAAATAATAATAGTTAACTAAGTGAAGTCTTTGTACATATTATGTATTAAGAATTAATTTTATGCAGGAATAAATCATTGTATCAACAACTAAGGTTAGGTAAATTATTCAAGCCAAGAATAAACCTTTGTGTTTTGTGTGAAAAATAACAATAATTTTATTAAAAAAAGGTGGGAAAAATAGGTATTGCTTAGCTGTATAGTAGGTGTCAAGTTTGAAGTAGGTCACTCTTAATAATATTATAAATTGAAAAACAGTATAAAATATAATAGGGCATATTAAATAGTTTGGATGACTAAACATTAAATGATGTATAAATGTATAATAAATTCTATATTTTTTGTACAATAAAAAAGAATCAACTGACTTATACAGTATATACCTATTCTAATTTTTTTTCAATTTCCTATGTAATTATAAATGTATATGTATGTATATAAATTCTAAGCCATACATTTAGAATAGGTAAATATTTTATGCAAACTAAAGCTATACAAATTAAAAATAATGTTATGAATAGTATAAAAAAATACAAAACTAGGTATATAAATATATTTTATTCTTTATATTAAAAATGAATATATTTTTAAAAAACCTAATTAATAATTAGATGAAACTATCGTAAAATACAACAATTTTTCATACTTATTTTAACAATTCTTCATGTTTATTATTGTAATTATTTATTATGATTTTGAATTTTTTAAATTTTGAATATTTTAAACGTGTTTATTAAATATGTATAAATCTTTACAGTTTAATAGTATTATACTGAAATTGATTTATATTTATCAAAATAATTATTATAATTTATTGTAGAAAGATATCTAATTAGATTTAATGGCAAAGAAACTATGATTAATAGATGATTTAAATTTGTAATTAACATATTAATAATTTAAATTTAATGAATAAATCAATTGATTTTTTTTGTGGTTAAAAAAATTCAATAGCAAAATTATTTATATCCATGATAAAGTTTGGATTTTGAGTTAAAATAAATAATACAAAAAGTTCTTATTAAATTAGAAAAAAAAAAATAAAATATAAAAAAGGCATTGCATTTTTAATGATTAACTATCGATTGTGTATTAACAATACAATACAATCTACCAACAAAAATACATTTTATTATTTGAATCAATATAATATAGGTATTTTGATAAACTGTACTTGATATTATTATTTATATCATAATTTATAATAATCTATATATTATTTCAAAGAATGAATATTTAATTACCTAATTATTTTATATTATAGATATAATCCTTATAAACTTTAAGCAACAGGTAGTCATATATTTTTTTTGTCCAACACTGAATTGAATGACTTATATTAATAAGTATAATAAATCAATATTAGTATAATATAATATTTCAATTAAATACTGAAGGTATAGTGTACACACATATTAAATTATCTAACAAATCTTCATTTTAAATAAGTGTTGACAGTATTTAAAAAAACAAAAAAATAGTAAACAAGATGCAGATAATACAACTATTTATTTTCAATTTTGAAGAATAAATGCTAACAATTCCTGCAAAAATCTCATTAACTTTTTAATGTCAATGTTTTTGTAATTTGTTGAACTTATTAATTTCAGATAATTTTGTTAAACTTAATTTTTAATAATATATAAATGCATTCAATCGCAGTTCCAACAATCACTCCTTTAATCAAAATTCTAAGAATATATCAAGTTATAAATTTTAGAATTTTCACTAAACATTATTATATAAATTTTTAATTAAAATTTAAAAAAATGCTTCTTTAAAATAATACTCAGGTCAATTGGGTCATCAAACTTATGAAATTCAATACATTTTACTAAATTAGGATTAGGTTTTTTAAAGTTAAGTTATATGAACTGATTGAATAATTGTATGTGAGATACGTCATATAGTTTGATGCTCTCTTAATTGAATCAGCAATGTATAAAAGTCTATTGAATCTTTTTAAAAATTTTTCTAATTACTATAATCATATAAAGTTACTTAATAACTGATTTATATCACATTATTATATAATATTAAAATTTTTTTTTTCATTTACCACATTCTCTATACTGTATCTGTTATTTTCTATGAAAAATTTAAATAATTAGTTTTAAGCATGTGTAATTAACTGGATAAAAATTCAGAATACAATTTTACAATCATTTTGAGTTCAATTTTTGTTGGATAGAACATAAAAGTATATATTATACATCATAGTCAAAGTATATAATTCAACATTATAATACAATACCTAATTTCAATAAATAATGTGGAAAAGACATTATAGTATACAAACAATTGGACACTGTAGACAATACTATACTATTGTATTACAATGTTCAGGCAATGTAATTAAATAAAAATATATTCATTTTTCCCAAATATGACGAGCATTGTGCACAATGACTGAATTATTTACTTTGACTATAACAATTTTTTTTAATTAAGGCTGATATAATTGTGATTGAAATAAAATTGAATTGAATATTGTACTGATCAATTGTTGAAAATTTGAAATTTGAATGAATTATTAGAAAGCATAAAAATTATAGGTATTGTACACGTATTGCACAGTAGTACACGATATAGAGCTTATGCCTTATACACAATAATAAATAATAGTAATATAATATACTCTAAGATACATTAAGGTTTATAGTGAACGAATTAGTACGATCTTACTTTCTGACTTTCTGTGATCACTATAATCTTATTGATCTTACTATCTAGTATCTTAGAATAATTTTGTGAATTTGTAATCAAGCAATAAACGATAACATTGATAAAATGTATTATTTAATGATAACTGATGTCACCGTTGTTATCTATGCCTTGTAAGCTGTGGTAGACACCGTCTTCCAAAGTCTTAATCCACTAATTTATATCAATTTTTTTTGTTATTTTCAACTATTAAAATTTAATATATATATATTTTGACTATTTTATTATTAACACTAGAACAGTCTATGAAATGGCTTTGCCAAATATTTCTGATATACCCAATACACTAACAATATTAGAAGATGGTGAGTGAAGAATGTGTCACGATTAATAACTTCATAATATTATAAAATATTCAAGATTTGTTAAATAAATGTTATTCAATTGTTTCTAATATATTCAAAATTTTATTTTTTTGTATCTAGGTGTTCTATTTAATCACACTAAGTCAAATAGTTTGACTGCTAGTAGTTCACTTATTGAATAGAATCAGAATAAAATAACATTTTCTTTGCTTTATTTGAAATTTGTTAAATATCATATTAGTTTTTAGTATATTTTTTTTAGAAATTTATAGAAATTTATCAGTTTTAAAAATTATAATTGCATATACTCATTATTAAACAATAATTATATAATTTTTTGAAGAATTATAGAGATTACCACAAATTCATAGAATAATAATTATTTTTCTTACAATTGTAAATATACAATCACTTGCTGGCGACAAGTTTTCATTTTGATATTTACATTATTGTTTTTTTTTTTTTCCTATGAGTTCATAATCAGATTTCTATTTATAATTTTTAAACTAATATTACCATTTAAATAATGCATAATTTATTTTTTAGATTATCTTTCCCAATTTGTGACAATTAATACTGAAAATAAATGTAAGAATGATGTTGTACAGCTTACCGCAGAAGAGCAGTTGAAAAAATTAAATAAAGGTAAATAAATATTAGCTTGTTCAGAATATTCTTTTTTTTTTAATTTTATTATTGGGTAATTACTTGTAAAACCAACTTAATAAATTACATTTTAGGTTTAGAATATGTCGACCAACTTATATGTGATCAAACTTATGATAACCATGAAGAATTATTTAATCAAGTAACTTGGACTGAAAACTTAGAAGCTATTATAAATGAAATATCATCACAAATCCAGGTAAATATATAATTACTTTTTAATTTAAAAAGATAAAGGTTTTAATATATTTTTTACTAGAGTTTGGTTAAATTATATAATACATTAATGTCAGTGTATTATTTGTTTTTTTTCTCTGATTCGTGTGCAAAAAAAAAATTCATACAAAAAATCATTTTTTTTTTTTTTGTACAAGGGCTATTTCAAAATCAATTTCCAAAGTGAAAAATATTTTTTGAAAAAACCAAAAACTAACTTTTTGCACAAAATAGTTTTATTAACATCTAAATTATTTTTCTACATAGTTTCTGTTTAAATTTATACATTTTTGGTAACGTGGAACGAGCTTTTGTATACTCTCCTTAAAAAATGATACCACCAGTATGTTGAGGCATTGATTCACACCATTCATAAGTTTCTCATTACTTCCAAAATGTTGAGATGCAATGGACAATTTCAATTTTTGCTAAGGGTGATAATCACTTGATGTCAAATCTGGGTTGTAGAGAGGGTAATCAAAAATATCCCAATTGAACTTCTCTACTAAAGTATTTGTGCGCGCAACAGTGTAGTTGCTCGTTGTGATGCAGATACACTACACCTTTTGTAAGCATTCTCAACTTATCTCTCATCACTGTATTGCTGTAAACAGCATATAACCGACAATGAATTTGAGCTGTGCCATTTCCTTCAGCTTGCAAAAAACAAATTACAGTTTGTACGTCACAGGTGGCAGTAGATAAAATTGTATTCTCCATGTTAAAACGGGAACTATTGGAAAAATACTGAACAAAAACGGTCAATACTTGGCATAGTATTAGAAATTAATGTATTGGTTGTGACATACAGAACACGTCACCGAAGTGGACGTTTGTAATGAATTGTTACACATTGGAAGTTGATTGTGGAATAGCTCTCGTACTTTTTGAGTAATTAAAAATTAATATTAACAAATACAAAAATTACTAAGAATAATATTTTTAAAGGTGTGTTAATTGATATATAAATTTGTCTACATTTTCTCTATATGTCAGTAGACAATATTCTACTTATTTCATTGTTTATTTCTTGTTCACATCTATTAATATTTTTTCAAGAGCTAGAATGAATAATAATAGAAGAAAGTGAATTTCCTTGGTGCAAACCTTATTTTATCTTTAATGGCTCTGAGTCATTCTGTGAAATTGTATTTTATAATTTGTATCTCTACTCAATTTTATCAAATTTATATTCTTTTTTGGTCCTCAGAATATTTATAATTTGTTCATACTTAATTTACATTTCTATCGTCATGTGTCAAATTGTATTCTATAAATATTAGATATAGATTTATATTAAATTCATAATATTTTCCTACAGATTGTCTTAACATTATATATGATCATTGATCTTATATTTTTTTTTCTCCAAAATTCGATGATCAAAATCATGTCAGTCTAGTTTCATATTCATTTATTAAGCATAAGTACAACCTACAAAAAGATTTTTTTTGTTTTTAAACAAAAAATGATTGAAAAAGAATGATTCCCTTTCCAAATTATGTTTACTAATCATCTGTATAAATTAACTAGCTTAAAATTGAAGATTAATGCTTTTTTTATTCAGGTCAATTAATTTAAAAATATTTATCTAAAATAATCTAAATTGAATACTCTAATCTGTATATTTCATTTTATTTTTATTTAGTAGTGTGTTATAAGAAGAAATGTTTTATTCTTAATTTATTTTAGGTTAGGTGTTTTATTAATTGAACACTTTTTGAAGTTTAGTTATGAAGTCTTAATTAATTATTATATATTTAAATGAATTTATTTTATTGGTAATTGATTTTGCTTTTTATTTAATTACACACCCATTGTCTTTAATTTAAATCAGTAAAAAAATAGATAAAATCTAATATTGCAAGAAGTTCAGCAGCCATTCTTAATTGATTTGCATATTGAATGCCATATTAACTTTTAACCAACGAGTATATGAATGATTTTTAACAATGCACAAGTTGAAAACTACTAGGCTATATGTTTTTTAAAAGTGTAGTATTGGGGATTTCATCAATATATTTTGTCAAAAGATATTTATGATAAATACAATTTTTTAAGCATATTAAAAAGAAAATTTTATGATTTTAGTGCTCTAATTTACTTAACTCTTTTACCTACTCTTTAGTACATCTACAATCATTTTCTTTTAAGTAAATAAAAAAGAAATTCCCCATTCATTTATTAACTAGAAAATATATTTTTAATTTTACAAATACTGTTAATTTATTCTACCTTAGCTACTATTTTATCAAAAACAATTTTATTTTATTTTATTAAATAATATACAAGTATACTCGTAATGTAAAGGAAGTAATATGTTATTTATTGTATTTTTTAGAACTTGCAATCATCAATTGAATTACTTAAATGTAAAATTGTAGATTTATTCGTTAAAGTTCAAACTCAAGTTATCATACTGAATAGATTACATGCTATTTGTGATTTATTAAGAAAAATTATGAGGACGCAAAGTTTAACATTGCAAGCACTAGACAAAGAAAGTGTTATGTCATCTCATTCAATGTTAGAAATTAGTATGTATAAATTAAATTTATTTAATATCTAATTTTAATTAATTTATAAAAAATCAATTTAAAACTTTAATTTTAATGGATAAGTAATAGTTATGTAATACCAAGTCCTATAGGCATAACTAGACCTTTAAATTAAGGGAAGATACATTATTTAAAGTGTTATAACAAGTATAAAGTTAACTATATTATGCTTACACATAACCACATTACTAACAAATTAGAATCTGCTTTAAAATATTCTTAACCTCTCTTTTTTTCCTAATTACGCTTATGTCAAGTTATTTTTCTGATTAATAACTGCTCTGACTCAATATTGTAATTTATAATTGTTACATTTGATTGGTATTTTTTTTTATTCTATTAAACATTTATAATCATAGATATTAAATTATTTTTATTATTAATATTTTTTTAATAATAATTATGAAATTCATTAAATTTAAATTAAATTTCATAGTTTATTTTTTTACTATTATACATTAATACATTTATGACTAATTTAAGAATGGATTTTAAAAACTAACATAATTTAATTTAATTAATTTTACTATAGTTAATGTTTGACTAAAGTATTTTGTGGTTAGAGTTTTATTGAATTACTCATATTTATATATATATATAAACAAAATATTTCATTTGTATTTGTATTTTTTACAGAAGAATTAATTGAAGATAAAGATTTGAAAGAAATAACATTTTTAAGTAAAGATTTGATTAAATTAACTAATTTTTGTGAAAAAAAAAGCATTATTGGATTAAAATGACATAGTTTTGTTATTATACATTTATATATTTTATTGTTAAGTCTTATGAATTATGTAAATATATATAGTATAATTTATAATATTACATTAATGAGAATTAATTATATAGCTATTTCCTTTATGTTTCTGTTGTCAAAATATAATATAATATGTGTATTATATGTGCTATATTATTTTAATATTTATTAAATTGTAACTTGTCAATATGTTAAATAATATAATGATTTTATTAATGCATATAATTTATATTTATTTTGAAATACTTCTGCCTAGAATTGTTATTGCAAAACGTTATTAGGTACCTACTTTATTTACTGATGAACATGAAGAATATATGAACATAGATATAGTAATATAGTTATGCAGTATTTATGCAGAACTTAGGATGTATTCCATTAATACACTTTGTAACTTTTTACTTAATCAATTTTTAAAAGACTTTCATTTTTGTCAACCTATGAGTTATTGTATACAGTGTATAAATGTAATAACATTTTAAAAATTGTGTTATTACTTTTAAATTTCTTATGAAGTTGTTTAATCACTGTGTGAGTTTGAAATGTTGTTTGGTAATATCATTAAAATGTTATGCAGTGGAGAAATAAGCTATTCTTTCAAAAGATACGTTCTGTCACCTAAAATGACTGAAAATGGACTCCAACTTCTCTTATAATTATAAAGTACATTGTATTTCTTAAAACGCTTACATCATGAACACTTTTTGGGCAGTTTACATCACCTGCATAATATACATGATCTGGCCCAAAAACCATTGTTACATCGATATATTTTTTTTTTATTATCATTAGGTGCATCAATATTTATTCAAGTCTCATTAATATATCCAACTACATGAGAAAACTCCTTTTTTTCAACATTTTGTGGCTTTGTTTTGTTTGTCTATTTTACAGACTTACAGTTTCATACCTACGAGTTATAACAACACCAACTACTCTTTAAACACATCTATTAACAGAATATGTGAATTTACCATGTATCATACCAATCTTTTGTTGCTGAGCACCAATACAATACAAATTTAAAATGGTTAAGAGTTGATGCTTTGATTACTTTATTCTTAGTAATGTTGTGAGTAAAATAAATACCAATCACACTTAAAATAAATTTGTTTACTTGGATTTGTGATAATCTAAAATATTTATAGAATTGACGATTAAATGTAAATCAAAATAAATTTATTCTCAATAAATAATAAACACGTGAAAATATTAAATAATCATGATTAAATTCATTACTTAAATCTAAAACAGCTCGTCTTAACATTTTTATTTCTCACTAAATAAATATACACTCAAAAAATAAAAAAAATATATTTAATGCTATCATAAATTACTTATAAAAAAGTTGTTGCTCGTTACAATCAAATAGCACAAATAATTCATTGTTTACATTATTAACGAAAATATTATGAAAATACTTCGCAATTTACAAAAAAATCCATTTTACGAAATCAAAATGTAATATTAAATGAAAAGAAGTAAATTTTTCACTTTTTATTTTGCGCTCTCATTTTTTTATGAAATAAAAATATTAACGAAAAATTGAAGTCAGTTAGTGAAACCCGTAGTCTGCAAATGTTTTTATCACTTATAGCACCTACAAATTTAATTTTTTTTTCATTAATAAGTAAATCATAATAAATAATATTTAATAACAGTTTATTATTAATATATTTCATGATTAGCATGATATACGTTCAGTAAGCACTATAAAAGTTAATTTACCATAATACCTATTTATCAATAAAAATATAGTACAATACTTAAAATTTAAAAATTTAACTTCAAATTTTTTTGTAGGTACAAAGCAGCATAAGAATTTGGCTTTACAATGAGTTGTATTTTTAATTTTATTATTTTAATTGATAAATAATTAATAATTTAATATCAATAATTTTTTTTTGCAGAGATAATTATTTTTATACTACTTATACGACTATACGTGCGAGTCGTGAAAATGCGTGTTAGCAATTATTTTTTAATTCTCATAATCAATCAATATTTTTAAAAAATTGTTCTTTTTGATTTGTTGATTTTTTTCTTTGGTCTATTTTGCTGATTACCATTTTATGTGGTAGGTACTGAGCCCTGTTTATGCAAAAATGGAATACTAAACAATTTATACACAATTTTAAATTTTAATAGCTTATCTTGAAAATTTAAAACAAAGTTCCTCAAAAGTTATTTAAATATCTAAATATCTCGAAAATTCATACTTTTTATATACATTTTAAGTTTACATTTTTTCAAAATTGAATATTTAGACATAATATATGTATAAATAATAAATATACAATAAACTATCCTTAGAAATGTATAAGTTGACAGACAGTCTTTGTTAAGAATTGTTTTTCAAATGTAATTATTTATCGAATTCATATTCAATATATGATATCCATGACAGTGGATTATTCAATAAGTGCCAGACCTAGGTTATTTGTCACACAGAGCAAACATATTTTTAGTAGCTCTTAAGATATCTTCCTCCCTTAAAAAAAAAAAAATTGATTAAATTTGTATACATCAAAAAACTAATATACAATTATAAGTACTGGTAGCTAAGTATACAATAAAATAATAACTTGATTTATGATAATTTAAACTGAATATTTTTCGAGTATTGTAAATTATAATGTACATGATACAGGTATAATATCATTTATTTAAGTAAAAACTTTAAACCACACAATATAACTATGATTTAGTAACTAAATGAATTATGTGAATTATTAATATTGATTTTATGATTTAAGTATAAATTGATTTTTATATTTATAAAATTAACATATTTATTTTTATTCTTGGTAAGAAAAGTAAATTAAAGATGAAATACTCTAAGAAGCCTACTGTACCGATAAATAATAGGCTATATTGCTATAATTAGGGCCGGATCTTGGGAAAGGCGAACCTATGCGTTTGCCCTGGAAGTCTTGGTCGAAGGTCGCCATATTACCAAACAACAGTGGCATAATTAATAGAGGACGGTTGAATTATGAGAGAACGTTAATTTTATATTTTGCCTCCGGTAAAAAATATGCTAGACCCGGCACTGGTTATAATGACTATAGAAATTAATTGTAATGAGTAATTAATAATTAATGCGTTTCCTATGGCCATATATATAGTTCGATTCTTTTTTTAGTTCAGAATAACGCTGTTCAGCTGTCACTATCATATCAGACTATTATTAGAAACATTTCTCTAGGCCCCCCCACCAAATTTAAAAGCTTTAAAATTGCAAAAATAGTAGTATACATTTATGCTAATTACATGATAAAATATTCAATATTTCGAAAATGGCAGAGCCAGGAAAATGTACGCTAAATTCTAAGCAAGGCAATAAAATCAATAAATTTAATGTTTTACCAAAGATGTTTTTCAAACAAAAAAATGTTGTGTTTTACGTGAATTGTAGGACCTTACCTAACTTTAGGAAGAGTAAAAACGCTTAAATGTTCAACTTCAAAGATGGATTATAGTAGCATGTTCTAATAATGTTCATATAATTAATACTTAGTTGAATTAAAAGCAAGCAATTCTCAATAAGTAACTTTCCAAAAAAATCCAAAAAACAAAAAAAAAAAAATAGTAAAAGTCGAAAATTTTTACGCAAAACCAATTTTTGACAAATTCAAACGATTTTCTAGACATAAAATAAATAACTAAATATTTTAGCTTTTAATGTAATAATCATTTACATTTGATAATTTAATATTAATAATATTATTGACTATTTTTTTTATTTATGCATAACAAATACATGGAAAATATAAATCATAACACAAGTATATGTTTTTTAAGTTTAAATATCTACGAAATTCATCAAATTCATTATGATATGTAATTAATGTTGTACTCATTTTTGAAAGTCGTAAAATGTAGTAAAAAATAACTAAGCTTTGGTAATTTAATGCTAAATACCTTACAAGTTTTTTTTTACTAGAAATTATAAAACAATTTTAACATGATGCCAATGTGTATTTTTTATATCCAAATTTTAATTTTAATTTATATAATGCAATAAATAGAATCATATAATTTAATGTTTGTAATTAAACAGTTAAAACCAGAAAATAAAATGTCCAACTATTTTATATAAAAATAAACAAGCATTTCTTAAAAAAAGTATAATCACTTAACATTTTGATTATCTGTATAATATGTACCTATTGAATATTAAGTATTTAAAAATTATATTTTAAATTTTAAATTGTTACTTAATTATGCTTCAGAAAGCACAATAATATTATTAAGTTTTACATATAAATTGTACAGATGTTTACTAATAAACATTGTTAATACATTATACGTATTTTTCTCATAGTTACTATTTGTACTATATGTTATATGTATACTTATATGTTAGTTAAATTATAACTTAACCCATGCTTTTGTAAAATGAGTTTAAATTAATTTACATCTTACAAGTAATAGCTAAGTATTTACTTTATTATCGTAAATTGCTGCGTTATACGTAAAACTATAAAATTAAATATTAACATTTGCATTTTAAAATATTCCTATTTACCAATAAATATGTTAATTATTAATTGAATAATTGAATATATTTAGAAAATGTAGATTCATAATTATTATTATTATTATTATTATTATTATTATATGCAAAATATATTAATATATATATTAGATAAAAATGAGTACATTAATTAAGATAAGAATGACCCATAAAAGACAACTGATAAATTTCAATGAAACATTTATAGTTTCTAAGACACGATATGGAAATATGGTTATTATAAGGAATATATCTAATACTACGATCTTGTAGTAATGTAATTGTATAATAAGAACATCAGAATAAAATATTAAACATTAAAGCAAACAATTATTCCATTAATTAAACAATTAAAATAATAAAATGTAGGGCAATCAAAAATGACAGAATAATATACCATATAATTTATGTTATAACAAAATAAAATAATATGTTAATATAGTTTCCTTCTATACTATGCTATAATATATAATAACGCGATGGATAACTATAGTGAAATTAAATCCAGTTCAGCGTACTATATTTTCGTGTCTTTATAGGTACTAGTAATACTATTCATTTTAATTTCGAATTAAAATTCAGCAGTATCGTTCATCCATAATACGAAGTTATAACCGTATTATTTAGTTATTTTACCACATTTTATAGTTGTCTTTTATGTTTAGTTATAATATAATTATCGATGTACCTATGTTAGTTTATACTTAGACTATTTAGAGTACCTACACAGAAGTTAAAAAATAATGTTGCAGTTGGGAACTTGAAAATATTAATATTTAATTATCTACGATTGTAATTAATTACTTTCGGCTTCAAGTGCATAATATTTGTTTACAGCTACGTGTAGGGAGGATGGAATAAAGTGTATACATTCGCACCTAATTTTCGTAAAAGCGTCGACATATATTTTAAATCTAATATTGAGTCAGTACTTCTGATATATATACTTCTTTCATATTTTTTTACTATGGTCCGGACAATTAAGATTAACCAATGACCTATAATTACCAAGAGAAAAAGTATAACAATATAGTTGTATATTATATAGGTATATATACCTATATAATAATAAATATTATTAAAAACAAATTTAATAATAATAAAAAAATAATTTTTACATAACACAATGTTGTCGTTTATACAAATTATAATCACAAAACGTGATTTAAAAGTCCTAATAATTAAATTGTGTTAATAAAAAATCATAAAAATTAATGATTTCCTATTAATAAATCAAACAGAAAAACAAAGTCAAAATGTCATTCCTAGTTGAAAATTTCTTATATTATAGATCTCATTGTTTTTGGCCTGCAAAGAATGCAGTAATGTCTATAATATAGAATCTATATTATTGATATATACTTTATTATGAACTATGATTGAGCTGTCTTTATTTCTGAATGTAAGTTGAGCAATAATATTACTTTCACCATTCCTTGTAACACATGTCAAGTACTTACTATCTATCCTGATAAGTTTCTTCAATATTGACGAATATGCACAAGCACAAGTCACCCAAAAATATTAAGAAGGCTTAAGATCGTCCTCAGAAATATTAAACGGGGGGGGGGGGGAGGGGGCAAAGTCAAAAATATAAATACTTCAGCCATGCAAGTAGGTAATAAAACAATTATTGATATTTAATATTAACTAAAATAGCGAGGGCCATGCGCTCATGCCGTTGCACCCCTCTGCAGTGCCCTTGAGATAGCTTAAACACCAAATACATTTTGGAGGACATACAAATAGTGAATAGATCCGTTACATTCAATATCTATATCAATACTGATTATAAAAATAAAATAAGATAAACTATTAATTTAAATTAATTATAATTTGTAAGTAATATTTTATGCAAAAGAAATTACTTGTATTTATTAATAATTTATAAGTAATCATAATTATACTAGATATTGAATTACAATCTCATGGTTATTTTACAGCATAATTCAAAGTAAATAATTAATGATGAAAATGATAATTAATTAGTCAAATAATCTATCTTTACCCGACGTGATTCACTATTCAGGATGTTAGACTGTTAGCATTAATACAATTTATAAGGATGCTGAGCACTCTACTAATCTACAATAGCACATCTACGATGTAACATGCCAATGCGACTCTGTAATATTTTTATACTATATTCATGAGTGTTTTTACATAATATATATCAAAAGATTTAAATATGATAGGTATTATCTACTGTAATATTAATCAATTATTTCTATTGTATACATTTAAGGTTCTTATTGCTCTTAAATAAAATATACTCGTCGGAATACGAGTTAAAATAGAACATTTAAAAATGTAATACTTATTATAATGTAATTTACATTTATAAGTCCCTAGAAGATTTCCCGAGGTTCCTAAATAAGATGCCTACGGTATAGGAACGTATGAACTATGAGGACAATCTTAGTTGATGATGATTCCCAGACTCCTTGTGTTACTTATGCATGCAATTCCAATATGTCATTTACATATAATATAGCTAATAGATACAACCAATATCTAAGGCTGATCGAATATTTCGATTAATCTTATTATACAAGAAGCGTATAATTTTTTTATTTCGTAAATTGACCATTTTTATAAATAGCCATGGGTATAGGTTAATACAATTTGTTATTATAAAACCGTTTTATTTACATAGCAGTTTGATTTTAATAAAAGATATAAATAAAAATAAAAAAACACACATTGTTATGAACTTGGCTTACCTCCCCCCCCCCTTCCTAAATAAATAATTTTAAGGTGAAACTCCCTAAAAATATTAAACAAACAGTATTGTACTTTTGTACAGATTACAGAATTTTGTATTTTTATTTAATATTCTTACAATTATAATATACTATTAACCAATTTATTTTTTACGATAAAATATCAGCCATTTAAGTTACAATTCACAACATCAAATAATATTATATTGAGTATTGACATATTGTGTTTATATAATATTGTATATATTTATATATTTTCTGTTAATTGGATATCAATATTTAAGGTATTTTTTGTATTACTTAAAACAGTTAAAACCTAATTATTTTATAAATATTCCGTAGGTAGGTACGAAATTTATATTATAAATTTATAAATAAAATATTTACTTTATAGTTAAGATTTACCGAGCTTAAATATATGTTAACAACGTCTAAGGTCAGAATTTATGGTTGCTAAGAACTATCTAGGTGAACCTGAAAAAGGAGATATTGAAGATATTTAAAAGAATATTTTACCTCAAATATTTCCTAATTTCTAACAAATGATCCAACTTACTTTAAAGTTACCTATAATTGGTTCTGGCAGTTCTGCAACGTGCAAAAGAAGTTGTTCTACTATGTAGGAAAATAAAAATATGATCAAAAACATCTATGCAACAAAAACAATTTAATGAACTTTTAATGTTATATATTGAAAAATATAAGACTGAAGTTTTAAGTAATGAAATTATTTTAAATACATTTAACAAAAGTGTAATGGATTAATCAAAAGAATGGTAATTGTATTTTATTCTTTTTTTATATTTATAAGTATCTTAATTATTATGACGATAAGATCCTTCCATTACTTTTATGAGTTATTAAATGTAAAAATTAGTTTAAAATTAGGTTGTTTACTGCCAAATATTTGAGCCCCTCAATATTTCACAGGATATGGGTAAAACATATTCAATATTATAATTATTAATCATTGAGTGATGACAGCGATATAGATTGTAGTTTGTGGATATATCGCCTGGACGTACGTCGTATTCAAATATTTAACATTATAGTAAGTATATGTAGGTACAGTTTAAGTTTGTTTATAATATATATGATTTATAATTATGTATTCTTTCATATAAATTTAAAAGTCGCGGAATCGTCTAGGAAATATTGGTTTGAAAATACTGCTCTAAGTATTACAATTACTAATTTTTTAAACTGATCACGTTCTAGAGCCAAATTGTTGAACGGTTATTTCTCTCTATATTTTCGATCATTCAAACATCCCAGTGACGATTATTAGGTATTTATTATTTTTACTATTAAGTATTAATTTTCTTTCGTAAATACCTACCATATAATTTGCAAGGTACTATATATACAAACATTAATTTTATATTGCATAAAATCAATGATACAAGGCAATAGGCATGACGATGACGAGTTGAGTTTGCCGAGTATGAATAAATTACAGAAGTCTGATTTAAACGGTAACTGGTAAGAGAAAAAGACAAGTACAGTATTAATATTATTTGCCGTGTATGTACCTATTACGTATTACGCGTATGCATAAATACAACGGTCCGCCGTCGTTGCGTGCGGTGCGCAGCGTTGCGGTACGGACCGCGATCGCCGAACACGTTCGTCGTCGGCGGCCGTCGGGGCGCCCGTGTTTTTATTATTATTGTTGTCGGTATTTTTTTTTTTGTCCGGCCCGCCCCCACCGCCGACGATTGCACATACACCACCCCGCACGGCACACCCCGGACCGCCTCGCGCCTACCCACCGGCTGCCGCACGCGTACCTACACCACAGCACGGCGGACACGGTAGCGGTGGCAGTACCCAATCCATTCCGCGGCGCACATACACGCGCACGCAGACGACTACGACAGTGTCAGTAACAAAACGCATTCGCAGCGAACGGGTGGTGTTGAGCACGTCCCGAGTGTTTGTGTGTGCGTGTGCGTGTGTGCGTCGCTCGTGTATATATATATATATACATAACAATAACACTATATAGGTAAATATACGCACCGTGTGTACCGTGTGTGTGATGAACATCGGCAGTTGTGGTCGTAGCTCATCGGCAGACGAACCACCGACGTACGGCCGTCAGTCCGGTTAGTGTAAACTGCGTGTGCGCCCCGTTTTCGTCGCGTCGCCGCCGGCCGTTACACTCGTTCACGACAAGACGTCGACGACGACGACGACATCGGTGATGCCGAGCGGCTGCCCGTCCGCCGCCGCCGACGACCACTGTTTCTTTTACTCCTGAACCGCGGCCACGGCCACGACCGCGACGACGACGGCTGAATCTCCGGACGCGACCACCACCACCGCCGCCGCCGCCGCCGCCGCCGCCGCCTTATCAACAATCATGAGGTGAGTCTCGAACAGACGTCGTGCTCGGGGGGGCGAGATTTTTAATGACTTTATCGTGTCTGTCGCCCTGCCCGCCCCGTTCTCGCCGATCGGCGAGTGTCCCGCATCAGGTACCCACACCTACATCTGTAATTTTTATTCGCGCAATGTTTTCCTCTTGATTACGTACGTTTTTCCCGGCCCGCACGTATCCGAACTACTCGTCTCGCCGCCACCGCGGGCACACCCCACCCACCCCCCCGCGGGTGGATCAGTGCCGTATTGTTCGGGGACTACGTGATCATGTTTGTCGGTGTAATATCAATATGCACAATCTCTGGATAGAGTCTCGCGAATTCCGCCGCTCCGGTGCGGTTTTCGTCCATTTTTCCGTCGGGCGCGTCGTCTCGCAACCGTCATTTCGTTACCCCGTCACGGCCGCTACCCGGACGCAGACGTCGTTTTCATTCGGTAGTATTGCGCTCGTGTCCCGTTCAGGTAGTGCAAGTGTGCGACAAAATTCTTCGGCGACGGTTATAAAAATCTCCCGACGACGACGACGACGACAATATGTCTGTCCCGCCTTCGATTTCGTCGTCCGACATTCGGTAAGCGTCGTTTTCCTTCGTGTCTTTCTTTATTTTATGTTCATCGGAAACCAGTCGTAGTTAAGCCTAAATACGACTTTTATATTGTGTTTTACTCTCTCTGCTCCCCCTCCCACTATTCGAACGAAACGATCCTCATTTTTGATTCAGTCCAAACACGTCTCTTTTATCTTATCTATACTATATAATATACAAGAATGTCAGATATCTTAATGCGAAAATAATGTTTTTTTTTCAAGCCATTAAATTCAGTTTTAATTTTTATCTTTAATTATTTTTTTTTACGAAATAGTTGACAATTAAGTAGATAGTCTCTCAATGCCCTCCTGTGTATTGTAATATTAGACCTTCCTGGAATATCATGGCCATGTTTTACCATTTCTGAACCAATTAATACGATTATAAATTTATCCATGAGTCATATCATAAACTTCTAATACCAATTAGCTGACAAATATCAAAAGTATTTGTTATCTTGGTGATTAACTAATATAATAATAATGACTAATGAGAGTAATTTTGTATAATATATTAAAATATGTTTGAAACGTCAATTACTATATGATTGTTAATTATTGATTGTAAAATGAATTAAAATATTATCTTTTATTTGATAATAAAAAACTTTGCTTGTACAAGTTAACCAGTTGTGCCTATAATAAAATTATTAAACATTATTTAGTACACAAATTTACTTCCAATAATATTTTATGCTCATTGGGTACCTAATTTATTTCACCTATAAAATATTTACTGAGTATCATCTACTGTGTCATTTGTTTTTTGTTTATTGTTATATATGTATGTAGGTTATTTAATTGAACCTAAATCGTGTAACTGTAAACATTTAAGTCAAACTCAACAAATAAAACAGGAAGTTGATAATAAAATTCTTAAATCACAATAAAATATCATATAAAAAATTAGTGCTATCCAATATAATTTTTTATGTTTATTATATTTATAAAAAGTACCACCCACATAGTAGTTAGTAGATAATATATTAATATATAAATATAATCTCAAATTATAATACAATGTTGTATAAAATAAAAATGCTCACCATTATGATTTTTTATGTTAATTATCTTTAAAATAAATACTGAGTACCACCCACATATATTATATTATATATTATCATATATACATTAGTTGATTATATTTTATTCGACATATATTTTATGGATATTTTGTTTTTATTCTATGAATATATAAATTATTATTTTATAATTTCACCAAATTTTATTAATATATTTTAAATCAAATTATATTTATGAAATTAATTATCAATGTATCTATTTGATACAAATTTTAACATTTTTAAATTTTTTTTACTGATTATGAATTATATTTTTATTTCTATTAAGTGCAATAATACAATATATATTATTACTATCTCTCTCGATATTATTGTCCAATAATAAAAATGTTTAGTTGTATTTTTTATATATCTTTTACTGTGTTTGTGTCTTGGTCCTATTTAAATGTGTCAAGATTCCTAATCATTATTAAATTAAATAGGTTAAATCATTTCTTTTCTTTCAAAAGTTTCAATAATTTATTGTGAGAAAAAATAATAAAATTAAATTAAATACAAGAAATAAATCAAATTAAGTTATGACATTAACAAATCATGTGAACTTTTTTTGCAGCCTGATAGAATGAAATGATAAAACAATTCTAAGAATTCTATAGTTGGTCATTTATTGGAAGTTCAAATTACACTTTAATTTTGATCTGCTAATACCTTTTATCTAGTTTAAGATAAAAATGCATACATTATTGTATTTTCAAAGCAATTATAAAATGTTTTGTTATTTCATTAATATAATTTTGTATATTTTAATATATTATTTGGTATCATTAGAACATTCTATTAAAGGTTGTGGCCTGTATGTCCTCTATTGTAAAGGCCCGAGACTATATGCCCTGGTTGCCCTTCTCCTAAATTCAGCTCTGGTTTATATTATTATTTTTTATTTAATTTGAATGTTTAGGTATCTAAATATAATAGAAAAATAATAAATAATAATAATAATTAATATACCAAATTTTAACTTGCAAAGTATTACATCTAATTTGGTAATTTATTTTAGTACATTTATGTTTTTATATTTTTAACTTATAGTAATTTTTTAAGATTTTGTATCACTGATTTACATGTTTCGTTAATAAAATTGAAAAAAATAATTTTAATAGGAATTAGACGTGAAATATCCTTATGTCAATTTTTTTTTGTTTTCACCTATTAAGTCCACTATACCAAAATAAAGGGCATTTCCTGGTTATCTCGACTACCAATATATCTCTATGACTACCTTGTATAATCTTCTAGGTTATCTTGATAACCACAATTTTTAAATAAAAAAGAATCTATATTTTTGACTTTTAAATTTCTAATTAATGTTTAGTTATATATATTATATTTATTATGCATTTATAAAGAAAAAAATACAAATACAATTAAACTGATGAAATACAAAACCTACTTATTAATATTATGGTTAGATACTTAGATAAAAAATGTATAAATAGATTGACTATTTTATTTACCTAACAGTTTATTTAGTGGCATGATAAACGATATTTGTCTAATGCAATTGCTTAGCCCTAGAAATTTATGTGAATGAATGTATAGTTAATTAACATAGTATTTTTTTATATTATTGATGGCCTATGTTCTATAATGAAAGTTCTAGATTATCACACAGTTTTAGATTATATATTATGTTATAGGAGGTATAGTGGGCAGGTCATTGTTTAAATATTTTGCTTAGGATTTTAAATATGCTCGTTATTCTACTGAGTATATTATTAGGTTATAACAGGTAGTTTTGTAAATATTTGGGTAATTGAGATAATCTGAAAGTATTAAATAAAGTAATCATGATATTGCCTATATATTATCTGTAAAAAAATGTAATAGGAAGAAAATAAAAAAAAATACTTAAATCATAAATATTATAGTTGTAAAATTTATTTATTTTATTTTATTAGGTTATTAGTAGAATATACTTAGCTTAACATTTGTATCATAAATTATTTCAGTGAAACAAGTATTACATCAGCCAGAGCGTCTGTGATGATTTATGATGACAACAGCAAAAAATGGGTTCCAAGTGGAACATCATCGGGCCTTAGTAAAGTACACATTTTTAAACATGTGATCAATAATACATTCCGTGTAGTTGGAAGAAAACTACAAGACCATGAGGTATTTTTAAAATTATTATGCCTAATAATGAAAATATAAAAGTTAATTCATTTTTGCAGCCTATAATATTTTATCACAAATTTTAGGTTTTGTTTTTTTTATAAAAATCCATTCTTTATATTACAATTTTTTATTAAAATAATCAATAAAATTATTTATTAGAAATCCACTTTTATTCTACATTTTTACTTCACTTTAAATTAAATTAAAGTATAAAATTATTTTAAACATGTTTGTTCCTTCATTATAACCTATCCTGTGTTAGTACTACAATTAAAACAATGCATACAATATTCTTCTTCTAATACTATATGTTTGTGTTCTAATGTTTTGTATAGGTTGTTATTAACTGTGTCATTTTAAAGACTCTAAAATATAATCAAGCAACAACAACATTCCACCAATGGAGGGATAATAAACATGTATATGGTTTGAATTTTAGTAGCAAAGAAGATGCTGATTCTTTTGCACGAGCTATGGTTTATGCTCTTGAGGTATTTTATATTAAATTATAATTTACTTATAAATGTGCTTATTATTGTATATTATTATACTCGGAAAAAAGTTAATGAAAGGTTTACTAAGCATTTTTTAAATTTAGGTTCTAGATTCTGTATCCAGGAATAATATTAATAATCCTCACAACCATATACTACCTCCAGCACCTCCTATATATCAACAAGCAAATGGACAATATGATGAAGATATGGGATACAGGTATTCTATCATAAATGTATTTTATACATAAAATAAATTGCTATTATCTAATTGCTTATTTAACTCAGAGATTGGTGTACAAATAACGTGCCTAATCATTTTAGAAGCATGACGAAAGATGATGCTGCCATTATCCAAGAAAGAAGAATGTCTCAGCAAAATCAAAGTAAGTTATGATTGTAAATTAAATATTTTTCTAATAATAATTAAACACGTGTATGATATTTTATGGAATAAAAATAATTTTGTGGTGTTTTAGTTGTTAGCACAACAAACGGTTTACCAACCATTCCACCTGCACCTCCTCAGATGCCTACTTCAGGTCACCATCGCACATCATCGGCTCCACCTGCACCAGTTCCTCCTCCTCCTCCACCAGGTATGTCTAACCCATTGCCTCCTCAACCACCTCCAATGCCTGGCAGTCTACCAAGACCTAGTAGTAATGGAGAACCTGACCAAAGCGAATCTGTTGCTGATCAGACATCGTCTTTAGCTATACAGTTACAGGCGGCTCGTTTAAAACGTACCAATAAGGTATACTACTATAATTATAAAATCTTGAGTCTGAAATTTAATTTTTACGTTTTTCAATTTTATTAACATTAAAGCAGCATCCAGCCGAAAATAGTGGCTCATCTACAAGTAGTGCTAGCAGTGGTGGAAGTGGAAATTATGGGACCCTTGGTAGAAATGCAAATGGTGGCCAAACTGGTATGGCATCAATGATGGATGAAATGGCACGTACATTAGCAAGACGTCGAGCTGCTGTTGAAAAGAAAGAACCAATTGATTGTCCTCAAGTAAGTATTTATTTGATATTTAAATAATATTATTTAATATAGGGCTAAATATATATTTAAGAGTATGACTATTCATCTATTCAAAATTATGTTCTTATCTTAAATTTTAGTATAATGTATAAAAATATAATGTTCTATTAAAAGACATCAGTGCTCAATTAATTAGTACATTTGGCATAGATTAAAATACATTTTTCCATATAATAATTTTCTTTATTTTTCTCATAGGATGAAAGTGTATCACCTGGTGACAAAAAAAATTGGAATCGTAATGATAGTCAAAAAAGCTCATTAAATGGTTGTGAAAGTCCTAAACTTGGCCGAAAACAATTGTCTGCTACTTCCACTGAAGACTTGATAGCATCTAAGTCGTTTGGAGACAATTGTATATCAAATATATCATTAGAGTTACAGACATTAAAACAAGATATACTACGTGAAATACGCAAAGAATTGAACCGGATGAAATTGGACATCATTGAAAGTAAATATGTTTTTATTTATTTTTCTAATTTTTCTCATTATAGTTCATAGTGATTCTAATTCAGTGTTGTTATTCTAAGAATTTAACATATGACACTGTTTCCATGAATCGTAATGACATTTTTATACCCGAGTAAATATTAAACTCAAACAATTTAATATTTTTTCTAATTTTAAATGATTTTAATAATTTTCAGGCGTAAAAGTAGAGATAAGCAAAAGATAAATGAACAAGAATCTATCAACAAGTATCAAATTACTAATATTCATTTTCAATTTTATATTGATTCGATGCTTGTTCTTTTTCTATTAAGTGAACATTTTCGAACTGAATCTCATTTTATTACTGTTATATGATTTAGGTACACTCATAGATAATATTATTGTAAACCTATTTATGACTTAACTCATTTATAGCTACTTAATTTAAACTATTTCTTACATAATCAAGTTATTATGTAGCGCATATTTTTTATATCAAAATTGTTTTTTTTTATGTGAGTGTAATCACCTTATGATTTAAGTGTGAACAATTTGTATTATATTATTTATGAAAAAATAAAAAGCATGGTAAACGCTTCATTTTATGTATTTAAATACTCATGTATTAACTTTTTTATGATAATTATTAATTATTACTTTTGACAATGATAAGATAATTTATAATAAGTGATGGCATCATAATGTATGCACACGTTTAATATGCTCAAGATAATGTATCTTAAATAAATACACCATTAATAAATATCATAAATAAAACGTGTCATATCTGGAAGAAAATTTTCAATAATAATGTTTTTTAGGTATTTTTTGGTTGTTCTTACTATACAGCAAACTATTTATTGTCATTATGATTTGGTTATCGCATGTGAACACGTATAATACATATTTTTTTACAAAGCAATATAACAATATGTTTATTAAAACATTATATAAAACTGATAAGTTGCTAAAATCATAGAAACATAGAAACTTAATAATTAGCTCTGTGGTAAATGCTCCAACGCATAGTTGAATTCCAATGAATTGATCATTACAAGTTTAATCAGATCAATTCAACCAAATATCTGTCAAGATGAGATGTTGTTTGTGATTGCGTCATGTAGTCAATTTCCATAACCAGTTTGAGGAATGAATAAAATTATATACATGGTTCATAGTTAGATAATTAAAACCAATGTTTTCTACTTTTTATTAAATCTAAAAGTATTATTAAGATGTGAAGTAGTTAAAATAGCAAATCGACAAGTAAATTATTGTATTATTAATGATATTATCATAATAATGAAAACAATATAAAAATGAAGATTTTTTGTATAAGCAATGAAAACATTTTTTTTCTATAATAATTTTTTTTAATAAATTTAAATAATTTTAAACACTGACAATTTTGTAAAAACATATTAATATAATAGAAATAATTTTATAATATTAATGTTGCAACATAGGTATAAAAAATAATTTAAATAACATGATCAAGCATTAGATAGCATTGAGTGTAAATGAGCAAAAGCAAGTTTTGGAAAGTATAGAAAAGTTTTTAAAATTAATTAAGTGATGAATAAAAACATAACCTATTCCTTCATAGATTCTTCAGTTGGTTGTGCAGATGGTTTTGGCTGTCCATCATCTCCAATCTTCTTAGTTCCTGATACAATATCGTCAATCCGTACCAATAAAATGGCAGTTTCAATTGCAGTTTTATATACTTGAGATTTAACTACAATTGGTTCCCATACCTTCAGATCTTTCATATTGGATATTTCTCCAGTTTCACCATTAATACCCCAATACTCATTGCCTTTGACTGAATGCTTGGCTCTTAATGATGTCATTGTTCTTATAGTGCTAACACCACAATTTTGTAAAAGAGTACGCGGTATCACTTCCAATGCTTGAACAACAGCTTTATAGGGCCACTGGACAACACCTGCTATATTCGAGCTTTTATTCACTAATGCTTGCGATATAGCCATTTCAATAGAACCACCGCCTGTAACTAATCTTGGGTTCAACATAATGTTTTTAGCTACATGCAAAGCATCTTGTAAATTCCTCTCTACCTCGTTCAATATATCTTTGCTTGGTCCCCTAAGTAATATAGTGCAGGCTTTTGGATTGATGCATTCAGTAATAAATGTGAAATATTCGTCACCAATCTTTTTAACTTCAAAACGACCTGCTCCCGTTCCAACATGAATTTCACGAAGTTCATCAGTTCGTGTCACAATCGTAGCATTACAAGCTCTTGCAATACGATTGTTATCAGATTTTCTTAAACGTCTAATCACTGATATATTTGCTTTCATTAAATAATGTTGTGCTAGATCAGAAACTCCTTTTTCAGTACATACTAAGTCTGGTTTTAGTGCAATAATATCATTGCAAATTTGTTCAATAAACTCTTCTTCAATCTGTAATAATTTAGTGAAGTCAGTTTCTTTAACAATTTCCACTTCTGTTTGACTTTCACCTTTTTTAAACTCTAAGGAACAATCTAAAAGAATAATTCTAGGATTTTTGATTAATCTTCTCATTTTAGGATGTGTGATATCTTTGTTCAACATAATGCCATTTAATAATTCAGAATCTTCAATTGCACCACCGGGCACTTTCTCTACCTTAGCATACCTCTTTATATCAATTTCAGTACGACCATCCTCCTTAATTCTCACTGTTTTTACAGCATTTAAAGCAATGCTGCATGCTAAGTCTGACCAAGTACCTATAAATTTAGTACCGATACATGATTGAATTACTTCAATCAGTTTATTTTCATCATCCATAGGTAAAGGGATACTGAATTCTTTATCTAAAATGTTTAACATGTCTTCAAGGGCCTGGCGGTAAGCCTTAATAATTACAGTTGGATGAATTTTTTGTTCCAAAAATTGTTCAGCAACACCTAAAATTTCCCCAGCAAGTACCACGACTGAAGTAGTACCATCACCAACTTCTTCATCCTGTGTACGAGCAATCTCAATAAATGACTTGGCTGCTGGATGCTGGACAGTGATTTCTCGTAAAATTGCATTCCCATCATTCGTCATTACAATTCCACCCATTGGATCCATTAACATTTTAAGCATAGCTCTGGGTCCGATACAGGTACGCACCACATCTGCAATTGCTTTACCTGAAATTATATTCAAATAAGTATTAACTAAAAATATATGAAAAAGAATAAAACTAAAATTTAATTTAACTATTACCTTGAGAAAAAAAATAAATAAGAAAAATGATATTCAATACAAATTTATTTGTTAAAAATGTATTAAGATACTTAAGACATTTTTAATAATATGAATCTAAAGCGATTAATTATTAATTAGTAATTATAACATTGTAGGTATTTAAACACTGTATAATTAATGTAAAATTTAAAAAGTAAATAATAAAAATAAATTACACATTAAAAAGATTACTACTTTAATTAATTTTGTGTATAATCTAAATGATTCTAACTTATTGAACCCTGTCATATGTAATGTTTTGTCATTGATATTGAGTGAGTATCGCATATACCTTATTATTTTTTCATTGTTATTAACTGGTAATTAGTTAATAAACATAGAATATTGAAACTAACACAAAAAACATCATTTTTTCTATACAAACATCCTATTTAAAATAAAAAGATTTTATTACCTAAACTACACAAATATTATTTTCTTTAATTTTTAATTTTCTTTTGCTTTCCTCAAATTGATTATTAGGTATCTTATATGCCATGCTATAATATTATTCATCTTGGCTTGAGTAATCAACTGTGCTATGCTCATTGCAACACGATATGCATGTATATTAAGTGACGTATATGGTACACCTAATGGGATAGTAATGACTGCAGGTTGATAAATCATCAAAAATTATTCACAAAATTTGTTTATTTACAAAATTATAATTAGAAATATGACACCAATGACGGTAATACTTTAATCTGACCAATGTTTTGCTTATGTAAAATTGATGGGTAATATAGGAATTTTAATGCATTTTGTGTATATTCTCTCATGAACCTAGAGCCAGAGTATAAAATTATTACACTTAGAAAAATTAAAATAAAATAACTAATGTTATTAAAAGGTAGTTAATAGATTAACATATCTGTATTTGTTATTAAATTTGAAGTTATGAAGTTAATATCCGTTGATGAAGAATATAAAAAGCTATATATATATATATATATCACATATTCTTACCTGCGGCTATATTTTCTTTATGAACTTTATTTCCAAATTTTCTTTTGGTGTTAGTATTCAACACCAAAACTGGAGCGCCGTTCTGTGACATCATTTTCGTAAAAACGTACTACGAACAAATAATAATTACTACAAAAGTTAATTGTGAAACAGTAAATTGTCTCGTTCACGAGGAGAAATGTATAAGCCGATTAAGCCGGTAGCCGCAATACTACATACGGCATTTGTAAATCATTATGATAAATGATAAGCTTTTATCAAATAAATGTGATAACGAGATTGGTTGTGGGAGTACAATCGAATATTCGATAGTTATGTAAAGTATTAATTGTCATTTTATCGTTTACTCTTTACTGTTTTTACTCGTTTATTGTCTGTTGAACACAAGTAACAAATTACAATAATACAATAATGATCACAATTTTTGAGTTTAGTACGATCTAATCGTCAACAGCACATTATTTACGACGTAGGTCCAACATTTAGTATTAACGTACAAAAATCAATCTGTTAGTGGTGGTGCAATTTTATTGAACATAAAAATGATCAACCGGTAATAACTAATGTTATGCAGTCGAATAGAAAAACTGGGTTTCTTGGTTTGGTTCTTGGTCTAAAAAATTCAATTAAGTTATATGAGCATTTTATTCAAGAAGAACGTATGAAATACCTACTTAAGTATAAGTTTTCCCAGGATCGTATTGAGACCACCTTTAGTGCCATCCGAAGCTACTACAACAATCCTACTTGTAGGCAATTTAGTGTTGCATATAAGCGGATTTTAGTACACAATCAAGTGGTTGGGTCAATTTATGGAAATTGCACTATTTTGGATAAAACCAAAAATTACATAGAAAGTTCACCACCTTTAGAATCTGATTTACCATTAAATAGTTTCCATCAATTATAGGCCACAATTATTTAGATATCATTAATGTAAGTCATTTTGTGGAGAATATTAGTAATTATGTGCTAGGCTTTGTAGCTCGGGCAATAGCAAAAATAGTGACCTGTGAAAATTGTAAAAAAATGATTTTTACTGCAATCAACACTTCAGCTTCACATTTACAACTGCTTGAACAAAAGGATCGTGGAGGCTTGTTCAAACCTAGAGAGACAGTAAAAGGAAAATTTGTTTAGAAGCAGAGTGAGTTTTTAAAAGTAGTTAATTTAGTGAATATTACAAAAAAACATTAATTTTCTCTGGAATAAAACAAAAAAATAATTTGTATTAATTCAATATATATATTTTAATAAAAACAATTTAGGCGAAAATATATCCATTTTAGATACTCACAGGGACCAATTGACAAATTTAGTTGTAAGAATGTATCACGAATTAAAAAAGAAAAATGATACCATAAAAATTAGGTCTAAATACACAAATCTTGTTTTATTTCAAAACCAATAACTTTAATTATGTTTTTATATACTTTTATCTTATTTTAACATTTTTATAATATATGTAAAAGTATTTTGCTAATTTAATCTTAAAAATAGCTGTTATTTGAATATTATTATAAATTATAATAGTTGTTACTTACTTTTAAATGCTTCTTAAATTTGATGAATACGAGTTGGATGTGGAATGTGATCGTGGATAACTTACGTATAGACTGCTGAGTGCTGAGTGCTGACACCAAAATCAAATAATTAATAACAGCAGTACAGCACTCAAATAGTCAATCGTATAATCATGATATTAAATAATTAAATAATAGTTTATAAATAGCACCACGTATTTAAATAGAACTTAATTAAATAAATCCGAAGTACATTTTTAGAGACATCGAATTTAATATATAATATATATTAAGTGATTGATATAATGATATTATTTTATTGTTATTAACTAAAATATAAATCATTTTATTCACATTATTTTTAGCTACTTGGTGCACACCCTAGATGACAAAATAATTGTTTTTAATATGTTATCAGTAATATTGGTATAATTGCAGTTTAGCTACCACACGATTTTTTGGAATTTTTTTTTTTGAAATATACGTATTTCAACTATTTAAGAACGAAAGCGTAAAAATAAATTTGCGCAAACACTCAGTTTTTGAGTTATAATGGTTTGAAATATGAAAATTCCGGAATTTTTTTTTTTTTTTTGGGGGGGGGGGGATTATGTATATTGACTATTTCAAAAGTAGCAGTTAGAATTTGTCGATGGACTTAGTAAAATTAATTTTTTAAAACTCTTCTCCTACTTAGGTAGGTGTTGCATAACAAATCGAAGTATATTTTCGTTTTTAATTGTCCGAGTAAACGCAGCGAGCGAGTGATCACGCTAACAATAAATATACATGGAAACAATATTTATGAAAACCAAGGTTCATCCGAGGTGGTTTTACACAACAAGTAACATAAATATAAACAACAATATAAATCGATATTTTCGATATTTTCGATTTGCGGAGCGGAGTGACGATTGCCGATACACGCGTAATCAAGGCAACTTTGAATTGCCATAACTTTTGAACGGTAAGTTGCCGCAAATTTTTTCAAACACTTGAATTCAGCATGTAAAACACGTATCTTAAACACCAACAAAAAAAAAAATTGGAAGATTCGTTATAGACTTGCGCGCGGCAATACAATAGTAACAGCATTCCCCGCATGCGTTTAAACGTAAAATCACAAATTTTGAAACGCTATAACTTCCAAACTAATAATTTGGGCAAATTTATTTTTGCACTATCGTTCTTCATTAGTTGAAATACATATGTTTTCAAAAAAAAAAAAATTCCAAAAAATTGTTCCGTTTATTATATTTTGGAAGAAGTGTTCTACGCCCTATCTGATATTTGATTGTCGGATGGTAAATGCGCAGTAACATACTTTAAAATTTCGCTACCCGGCAACCACTGTCTAATCACTGTGGTTACAAAAGTTCTCTACGATCCACGATGTAGGTACATCGTGCTACGATCACAGACCGCTCCGCGTATAAGGTATAGGGATGGCCCATTCATTTCTTTATTATCCATGGATATTTCATCTAAGTTGAGAACACACCAGCGCGAGTGTATTTAGCCATGGTTTAACCTTTTGATTTTCGTATTATGTCTTTGAACGAAATTTCTACGACAAATATTCAGAAGTTTTAATCAAATATGGTACCACCATTCAGTGGTTTTCCGATCGCCAAGTTTGACGCTTTAGGAACAAATGCAGTTTAATTCCCACGCGACATTTCGATTTTTTTTCTCTAAAATGTGTGTTTTAAAGCACTGAATACAAATATTTAATTCAAAAATTCTCACAAATCATTATTTTGGAAGTTATATCTAAGTTTACGATTATACCCATTTACGCTTGCATGCGCGAAACGTTATATACTTTGCTTTCCTACGTTTTTGTATTGGATTGTCACCTCTTATTAATTATGTTATTTTATCTTGTTATAATATTATTATCTAGAATCATAATAGTTTTGATAAAAAATGTATATCATACTTAGATTATTATATTTAACGACTTTCAAATGGCAATAGAACTGATTATGTTTTATTTTCGTGAACAAATACTTAATTTTCCAAACATTGATAACTCAAATAAAACAAATTAACACAATATTCCTCGGTAGTGACTACGCGTGTATCGGCACTTGTCGCTCTGCTCCAAAAATCGAAAATATCTCTCGACTTGCTATGCAAAACCACTTCATGTAGGTCACATGGTAAAAATTAAAATATGTATTAATAATAATTAATATTAATATGAAAACAAAGTATACAATGTTTCGCGCATGCATGATGCGTAAATGCATAAAATCGTAAACTTTGGAAAAATATAAATTCCAAAATAATGATTTTGAAAATGTTTGAATTAGACTTTTATATGCAGTACTTTAAAAGACACGTTTTGGAGAAAAAAAAAATCGCGTGGGAACTTAACTGAATTTTTACCGCGCTTTAGTGTGGCGCCAAATAAATAAACCAATCGCGAATTTTGTTAAAGAACGAGCAAAACAATCTACAATATTTTCGGTCGTATGTTTTCAAACTTGCTGAGCTTAACAATTCGTTTGAAATTAAACTGAAAAAGCAATTCTTGAAACCTGGTACTTCTGTAAAGGACGAAGTCAAACCTTCAAGTGAAACTATGCAGGCTATCGAACTCGGATCAAATTTACTAGGCAAAGGTATTACATTTTGTTCTTACTGCTGCCTTCATTTTGTTTAAATATAATAGAAAAGTATGTAAAGAGTAAGCTAAAGAAGATGTACGTATACAAGAACAAAAATATGTAACTAATGCTATAAGAGATTTAGGTTTGATGATTGAACAACACAATGCTAAATTAAAACGTCTTACTTACCTGGTTGATGATTTAATATCTAAAGATAATAATAAATCATACTCTGGACTTGATATCACCTCAAAGACACCAAAAACTAGTAGTTGCAAATTTGATACCAAACGATAGGAACCCGAACTGGAGAAACAAATTTTTAATGAAATAAATGAAAATTTATTATTTAAAATCATTAAAATGCCAATTCAATCTATTCAACAAGTTTGAATAGGTACCTTTAATGAATTATAATTTGTAACATTATCTTATAAAAATATAACATATAAATAAAATAATGTATTCAATTTAATTAACATATATATGTATATTTGCATATACTACATGTACACATAATTTTAAAATCTATAGAAACAAATATTAACTATAAATATTTTTATAATATGGTAGCTGGTAAATGAATAATAATATGAAAATATGTACAAAATCATCAATATTTAGATCTAAAACGATATTTTAAAAATATTCCATAATATGCAATTGAATATTTTCTTCGTCCATCATTATTTTTATAAATTTATGGTTTCACAGTATTAGGCAAAAATAAACTTAAAACACAGTTTTTAATAAATAACTTTATTATGAGCTTATTATTAGTCCCTTTAATTAAGTGTTAACAAAATAATGATGCGAATAATTTTGAATTTGAATAATATGATTTTACAAAAAAAAACCTAATTTAGGTAAGTAGTAAATACGGTTAATTAATAATTACAGTTATAATTAATACTTTATTCGAATAAAAATTCCAAGCAGAATTAAAATATTGATGAGAATTAATTTATTAAAAAACTTACTATAACCAAAACATTATTATTTTAATTGTTTAATTTTTATATACTATTAAATAAAATAGTTAATATTACCTATCATAAATATAATAGAAAATCCACGTCAAAAGTTCTACTTCACTACGTAGTTTTTTGTTGATTGAAATTTTACTAGAATTCGAATATTTATTCCCTTGTTATATTGTAATGACTGCAGATATTGCCATGATATGTTTGTACACAGACTGCACTTCAGCATATATATCTATATGTATATTTATAAAAATTAACCTTTTTTTCTTTTTATTCAAAAATGCGATCACAAGCATGTTACATATTTTTTTATTAAGTAAGTGTTTTATGCCCGTTGTCTGAATTATCAGTATATGATGATCATGTGTGAATAATTTAGTCTACGTAATATTTTGTAGATGTCAACATCGTGTTTTGTTTTTTATGTTGATATTATTGTAAAATTTCAATCACTTAATTTCTAACCTTATTTTTTTTTTATAATTTATGAACATTCTTTCTCTTTATAATTAATTAATCGTATGTATCTCTCGCCTTTTTTTTTACACACATATATAATATACATCTTATAATAAATCTAAAATTAATCTACATTAAATCTACTTCGTTCTTGTATCCAATATTTATGTTTCATCGCTTGCTGGAATCCGTTCCATCGTTAGAATAGACTGTCAATAGTTCCGCAACCTGTGTTGAAACAAGGAGGTTTGTCGTTGTGTGTAGGAAACCATCGTGTTCACCTAAACTTATAAATGTTCTCGTTCTTTTTTTTTTTGCTTTTTTATTATCATAATTATTTTTTTGAAGAACAAAATAGGGGGAAAAAAATTTATCTGAATGCTAAAAAATATAAACGTACATAATATTATATATGATTATTTAATAAAGTTATACTATTATATCTTGACACGTGATTTTTTGTTATTTTATAATTTCTTGTTTTGTTTCTCCTACGAAACAAGATATTAGTTATTTTATCACTATATGAATTATATAACTTAAAAAAAAAAATTTTAATTTTGTGTTGTGCTCGTTGTACGAAACTTAATTGTCCTTAAGGGGCAGCTACAACAGCATTTGTTATCTCTATCTATCTCCCACATAATATAGGAACAAAGATATTCCGTATTTCCACGATACGACTCTCTGGTTCAGTTTAAGGCAAAAGCATCTTATTATATATTTTATAAAGAATAGTATTTCCTATGCATTGACCAGATAAATTTTTAATATTTACATTTTTAAATAAATTATTAATGGTTAAAAATAATCGAAATTATTTTAAATTAAAACATGTTTATATTTATAAAAAATCATTTTTTTGTCGGGTCGTAGCATTTTGTCGGATTTTGATGATAGTGTTTTGTCGAATGGTTTTTTGTTGTTATCACGTTACGTGGCGTGGTGGTCTCTGGGACGCAAAATAACAAATAAAATAATATTGGTTTTGTGTAATTGTAAATTTATTTTTATTTAATTTGAAACAAAATATTTAATGTGATATAAGTATGATTGGGTTAATCTTATAAAAAAAAAACATAAATTTGGTCATGGCAAAGTTTTAATGACAAAGGTCGAAGAATCGAATTTATTTAGGTAGGGCGAAAAATATATTTTGTCTCGTGGCGCTGACGCGGGTAGTTACGCTTCTGATCACGTGGCTTTATGTCGGGTGGCTTTTTGAGGTGACACCATTTTTTTTTATAATAAAACAACATGATAAAAATAGTTTACTTACTTTGTAAATATTTCAAATTACACTTAATTGTCTTTACCCGAGTACGGATGGTTATCGAATGACAACAGTATAAAGTATAAACATAATATTATTGCAGTTGAATAATAATAATAATAATAATTCATAATACAGGATATAGCTAGTCAAGGTGACATAGGTACTCGGGTAAAGAAATAAGTAAGTGAAATAAATAAATAAATAAATAATAAATAAGTGAAATTTGAAATATTTATAAAGTAGGTTAACTATTTCTATCATATTGTTTTATGATAAAAAAATAACTATATGTACCTCGTCCGAAACAGAGTTATCTATATATCAGAATTTTCTTTCAACTTTGAATTAATTTTGTTTGGAATGTATCTTGTCGCTGTCGAAATTATACATATCTGTCTTATTCTGAATTTCATTCAAAACTATTTTCTGTGCGAACGAGTTCCGCCAATATGAAATTGTTTTAAAAAGGTACCTATTGTCGTATAGATACTATGAAATTAGAATATTTTCTATAACTCTGGTTGATAAAACAATTTATTTAAATAATGATTAGTAACAAACAGATAATATTTTATACTTTCAAATCTTACAAAAAAAATTTTTTTTTCTTTATACTATAATTTCAACAAATTAAGATGAATCAAAAGTTTACTATAACCCGCTAAATATTAAAGAAACAAAAAAATATTGCAAATAATATAGAAAACATAAATTTTGCAGTTACCTACATATTTAATAAAATTACAAACACTCAGGAATTAAATACCATCACTGAAAAATATAGGTACTCATCGTTGGAAAAATAGGCTGTAGTTGGTTATCAAAGACAATGGTATACCTACAATTTTCATGTTTAAAACACATGATTCTTATTATATGATATTATATCAACTGTAAACAATAAATGTTACAAACCAAGCAATTAACATCAGCCAGACCGGCCCAAATGAAACAATTAAGTTATTCGTAATTTTTTTCGACCAATAATTAGCACGTAACATTAACAAATTTCCTGTATAATACTGGGATATCATAAATTAAAAATTGTAATAGCTTGTTATGTATATATTTCCCATTTATTTTTCAGGTATCTTGCTGTAATAGCAAACAATATGCTGAAAAAGTTGATTTAGTCAAAGGAAATTCTTTTTTAACTTTTATTTCTGATATTTGTGAAGATCGGAATAAACTCTTCAACGTACTCAAAAAGAGCAGATTTAATTACTGATCATATGGAAGTGACATAACAAAAATTTCAATATGATGTAATATTAGCAAAATGTGATACAATTGCTGGACATATATTGGAAACTATACTCAATGACTGTCCAACAGCAATAGAGCAAATATCATGTTCAATGAGAAATGTCCTGGTACAACATCTCAATCTTTGCACGATATATTTATAACATATCTAGTGAACAACGGTGATATGGTTAAGCCGGTCATTACTTTTTGAGTTAAAGCCTTACGAAAATCACGATTTGTTGTGTTTTGTGCATGCGCAATGCTCTATTTTACCGCGCTGATAATGAATTTTTTAATTATTTTTTTCGAAACCTAGTTTTTACCTCCGTTAATCAAACGTTTTAAAAATTATGGTGCGAAAATAAATTATCGGAAATCAATAGTTTTTGAGTTATTAAAAATCGTGATTTTCGCAAGGTATTAATTCGAAAACTAATGATTTGCGTCATTTATTTTTGCATCATCGTTCTTAACTTATTGATACGTAGGTTTCCGAAGGAAAAATTTAAAAATTCACGTAGGCGATAAACTAGATTTGTTCCACGCTATAACTGAACCTACATGATTAATGAATACAGCTATGAGCTAATAAATATAAATATTTTATGATCATTTGTTTAGAATAAAATAATAAATAAAAAAAAAAAAAACGTTCATTTGGCAAAGAAATAAAAATAGTGGATCCTGATAATAACAAACAAGTACCAAAAAATGATAATACTAATAAAAATGATGAAGAAGATTGAAATCTATATACCTAAATCTATATTAAAAAAAATAGAAGAACCAAAACCATCTATTTCTTAAAATATAAATTAAAAATAACATCAAACAATATTGTATTTATAATACTATATTTATTATATTAATTAATGACAACGTAACCAACTTCTTTTACTATTTTAATTTTTGTTATTCAGAATGGATTATCAAGTATATTTAAAAAAAAATTCTTCTTCTACTTTAAATTATTGTAGTCACGACCCGAGCTAATAATATATTATTATAATTAACAACTGCCGGTCAATAAATATAACTATAAAATATCTATAAATAATCGAATGGCCCGGATAAAGACTTGCTAGTAAAAAATAAAATAAATATTAAATAATGAAAAAAAGATACTTGAATTAATGTAGTGTTTTATAAAATTAAACAAAAATAACACAATGACAAGGACACGACATTTTTTATAATCACTAAAATAAAATTTAAAGAATAAGTTTTTTTTTAAATATAATATTTATTGTTTAATTAAAATAAATAGAAAATTATAACTAAATTCTAGTATCACTATGTCGACGCCCCAGTTTAAAACTGCAATAACTCAAAAATCCTTTTTTTGAGTATAATTGTTTTAAAAACATTAAAATTGAGAATGGCTTCAAATAATTCTAAATTTCAGATATAATTACCAAATTTGGTATGTGTTGACTTAATGGTCTGAATATAGGATTACCTTATTTCTTAATTTTAGGTTTAATACAAAAATACTATAAGCACATAATGCGTTTTTAAATTGAAATATCACAAACTATAACGCAATAATTAGATTTATTTCGTCTATGAACTGAAATGAAAAAAAAAATTATGAAATAACTAGATATACTTCTTAATTGAACTGAAAATCATAAACATCTTATAAACATATTACGCACTTATAAAATGATATGCATGACATCTATTTCATTGTGAGTTAAATCTAAAGTTCTAATAAATTCAAAGGCGGAACTTCGAATTTTTACGCTCGGAGAAAATATTAAAATTACGCCCAAACATAGACCAAGACTGAAATATCCTTCCCTACAATTATTTTTTAATAACTGGAATTCAAATTACAAAAATACTACATACTTATTGAATTTAAACACATAATAATGTTAATTAACAATACAATTAAAAACATAAGTATTACCTACTCATGTTACAATAACTAAACTAAATAAAAGTTATTCTGATTTTTATACAACTATTTTCTAACTATTAAAATTAGTAATATTTAACTTATTTAATTAAACGAAAGAACCTTTTTATTAAAAAAAAAAATGTTTATATAGAAATCTGATATTTAAAAATGCACGATAGTTGTTCAGTATACATTATACACTCTTTAAAAAAATGTATACCAAAATAATACGAGTATTATTTTTATATTTTTTATTTTATTGCGAAATTTGGAATTTAATATAAAATATAGAGTATTATTGTTTAGACTAGGGCCCTTTGTCAGTTGTGGGCCAGTGACGTTTGCTCACTGTTGAGTATTAGCGATCGATAGTGATCGATCGCTGTTATCTTCGTAAGATAAGCGACAATGGACTAGCGGCTCGATCGGTCAAAAGGACAGATTTAGCCTTATGCGACCGATCTAGCTGCGACCGATGCACATTGTCTATCGCCAATCTCAAATGCGACAAATGAGACCAAATTTATTAAATTTAAAATTTATATAGATAAAATTGAATGTACTTATACATTATATTAAATTATATCAATGGACATTTTGTATTAAATCATAAGTTAATTTATTGTTTGGTTAAATAATAAAATAAGTGGTTTTTAACGTTCTAATTGTCGTGCGTTCGATGAGTAAAAATTAAAACAAATCACAGTACGGCCCGAACACCCACCTTGCCGACCCGGTATTTACATCACTGAGCATCAATACATGCCTAGTTTCACTCAGAATCTTAATTATTATAGTATATATAAACAGTATACGTGTACTTAAATTAATCTAATCATAATCTTACCATTAACTAAAATGATGTCTAGATCGACGATCAAAACGGCAAAATGGCAAAAATGTTATTACGAAAAAAAAAAAAAAACGACAACGTAATACAACGACCATGACAAAATAAAATAATAATTTATTTTGTCATGACAACGACATAAGAATTATGTAATATAAATGACATTAATTTTGTAGGTACTATCATTGATTACAAAAGACATTTTTTATTGTATTTATATTTATTATTCATAATAATATACGTTCTTTTTAATTTTTATTATTAGTCTGTCTCTGTGTAATATGCACTGTCGTCTGTCGATCGTTGACGTACGCCGATCACGTACTTTACGACGATCGCGCAGCTACGTGCTCTAATAATAATAATTAATAATAGAATAACCATTCAATTATTTTACGCTGTGTATGGTTTTATTTTTTGCTTTCCATTCCTTTATGCGTGGTTATCACCAAATTTTAAACAAATTATGTGTAATAAAAATAATTTTTTAATTTCTAATATCAAAAATTAAACAAAGGCTCACAAAAAAATTACGCCCGGAGATCAATCACTGACTTCCCCCTATTTCCGCCAACTGCTAATAATTAACATTTAATAAAAATAAAAATAGGTATATTATTATTATTACGTTTTCATAATTTACCACTATTGTTCTGTTAATTAAATTATTTAATAACAATTAATTAAAATATTCTTAAAATAACTTAACTTAACATAATCAATCAGGAACTTGTAATTATCTTTTTAAGTTTAATAATTAACAAACTTTATCATTTCTGAGTTCAAAGACTCATTTGGTGTACAGCGAATGCGACAGAGGGTGTGCGTTATTCGGTGAAAAATGAAATTGGTTGTATTCAATTTTTAATTTTATCATCAATGTTTTCTTTTATCAAGAATTGTCGTCAATAATTATAGTTATTGACGTTATATTTCTTACTAAATCATACATTATCGTTAGTGTCTACTGTGTCTAGTCATTGTCAACATCGACTAAATGTCATATTTTCCGATACCTTTATATACGTTTGAAAATCTTATTAAATAAAAAAATAAAAAGTAGCTAAGGTACATCTTGTTAAATAATGTTCTACGTTAGAATCGAACCTATAATAACCATTGCGTACACATTGCTCTCACTCCGACTCCAACCCATTAAACATTTAAGTCAAAACTGTTATCCAGGAAATTGTAATTTCTTACTGTCATCCAAGCATTACGCTGCAGTGGGTATTTTAAAAATATATAAGACGCATACTACACAGACGCGCCCACGTACCTACACAAAAAAGTATAAAAACCTCGTTGGTCATTGTACACCCTCGTCTTTTGTCGACGCGCTGATCAAATATTTCACAGAAAAAAATCATTAGACAAGTAAGTTTAATAGGTTTATAAAGGTTATTTCTTTATTAAAGAAATAATTTTCACTCGCACTTATTGTATTGTCAATAAAAATTGTCATTGGGTAAAATAAATGATAATCTAAAGTGTACATCAATTGTTAGCATTTTATAAATTGTACAAATTAGCTGTTAATAGGACACAGGACACATTACTGGTTTATAGTCACCAATAGGTATATTATACCTATTAGTATCTTTGTTAGACGCTGCTAAATAATATCTATCATATCTGATTGATAAAAAAATAGTATTCGAAGTTGTGTACAATGTACATTAACTGCGTATAAAAACGCTCTGTTATTTGGGAAATTTTCTGTCACTATGAGGAGTGTTACACTCACCTCGTAATGTTTTGATTCCACACACTCTTGAATATTGCCAAGTGCTGACAGACGCCGTTTTCTATTTAGTCTGTTTATTGACTACGATAAAATAAATCAATTTAATATACTATTTGCAGTCTTTAAAAAATGTTAAAATTAATTGTTAGTAAAAAAAAAAAAACAGTAGCTAATCTAATATCTTTATAGTAGCTGTCTTAAAATGTATTTCATATTATTTATACTATACGTCTATGCGACCGAATAAGCTGAAAACATTTAAAAAAAAACTGCCAAACTCGCAAAATAATTTATTTTCTCTTATTATTCATTTGATTTGCCTAACAACAGTTGAATGTCAATAAAATTAACTAACCCCTCTATCGGGTACCGATAATTTCCAATTGCAAGTTGCTGTCGCCTATCTACCACTCCACAACCACTAAACCGATGACGACATTGAGACATTGACAAGTCACAAGTGACTACTATATTACTATAATATACTATAATATACGGTTTAGAGATAATTTACACGGATTTCAGGATTGTTATAATCGTTGGTAAATTTTGAGAATTATAATAGGTACTTGAATACTTGATAATTAATAAGCACTTTTACAGTTTAAAAAACATGAACTTCTCAGTTTTTGTAATCCTGTAATACACTGTTTAGTCAATAGATATCTGAAGTATTTAAAATTATTATTATAACTAAAATTCTAACATAAGTTTTATTGTATTAGGTATGACATTTATAGGTTTACCATTACTACTTAGCAGACTACAAGTATATAACTACTACAGTATGAGTAGTATGACACTATTGACATTGATATTGTGTTGCCTCTCTTGGTATTTGAACTGGGCAATGTAGTATCTTAGATTATCTTAATTAATGTTATTATCTATTTAGTTACTAGTTACTTTGTATTTATATATGCTTTACACTGATCAGAAACATTACTAGTTACAATACTTTTATTATTTCATAGATCAATTAAAACCACAAACTAAATTAATTAGAATAATATAATAAAATAGTTTTAATATTTAATCTATGATTATGTAGTTGGTTAGAAAAATTTAAATTTTATATTTTTAATCATCATATATGAAATTATTATATTTTGTCTTGTGTCTAATGCAGTGTTTCTCAACCTTTGTATTATGGAGACACACTATTAAAATTTTTCATACTTTATGTACATTTTGTTTAAGTAGTGCAGTTTAGTACTTCCCGCAACATGTTTGGATGTACCCAGCGACACACCGGTTCAGAAATACTGGTTTAATAAGATATGCCAAGTTTGTACATTATCTCGTAATGCCGACATTGAGAATGATTTGGTTCATTTTTTAATTTGGTTCTACTAAGATAGGATGTCACTTGTGGATAAACAGAATTAATTTTCGTTAGGTCTTAGCATATTCATACAGAGTATACATTTCTATTAAAATTTTCATAACTAGAAAATAATAAGATATAACAGTATACAATTAAAAACTATTCAATGCAATTTGTACTTATAGATAAAATAATATGCAAAAGCTATATTTTGCATATTAATAACTAAAGTAAAATAAATGATTAAAAACGTATTCGTATACTGATATACTTTGAGATAATTATTATTTTACTTAATATACAATTTTTTGTAGATTAAATAAAACAATTATTATAATCCTACATTAATTATTAATATATTTTTTATTATCTTTTTTGCTTGATTGATGTTATACATTTAAATTTTGGTAATAACGAAAAAATTATTATCATGTTTAATGTTATACTAAATTTTAAGTTTTTAAGGGCTATTATCAAGTTAATAACTTATAAATGTAAATATCTTTTCCCTCCCCCCCCCCCAAAAAAAAAAAAATAAAAATACTAAAAAAATATATTTAGAATATGTATAAAAATAATATTCAAATACACAGTAATGATTATTAGTTATTAGTTTTGAATAATTGTCAAGAATGACTACAACAGTTGAAGAAACAAAAATAATAAAAAAATATATGTTTAAAAATGTATGCAGTTTTTCAATATTGTTTCAACAATAGATCATTTTATTTTTTTAAGTATATACAATTTACACAATTTTTAATTTTCTGAAAATTTGTATTTATTTTCTCATATTACAAACACACACTCTAAATGTATCATTATATAATTTAAAGTAAACATTTAGCAACAAAATTATGCTGATCCATTGGTCCCCGGGATAAGTTATAGTTTATTACTTTGACTTAAAAATAAGTCAACAATTTAATTAAACTTAAATACATAATAATAATTAAAGTTTTGAAGAATTCATTCAAAATATTAGTATTAAGAATGAAATGATTCAATATAGATCTTTTATAATATACATCATAAAATAATTTAGATTATTTAATACAATTTCTAGCTGAGACACTTATCATATGTATAACAAACTTAATAGAATGTAATTCCTTTTATAAAATTCTTCAATTATCAGTGTTTAAATTTTATAAATTCACTAATCAGTCGCTAACTATATTTATACCTATCATGTTTAACTTAAAATATTTCACTAATAAATTATTCATAATTAACTTTGGTTTTAATAAATTAAAAAAAAAAACCATGTATACATATCTTTATTATTTGTAAAAAATTACATTCTATGAGGACATGCTTGACAATAAAAATTGTAGTAATAAAAAAAAAAATTTAATATAATAGTCTCAAATATTAAATTGATAAACAAATACTTGAGATAAAAATGATAAATTTAAAAAATGTATTGATTTACATACATTAAAAAAAAAATACATAATTATTGTTCATAACATGTCATGAGTTTTGTTTCTATGTTAAAATATTTGGTGTAGTATTCTTAATAAACTATAAATAACATGGAACAAGTATTATGTGAACATTAATCTCAATGATATAATATAATAATCTATCTGATTGTTTTAGAGATTTTAGAAAATAAAACATATTATCGACAGATCTTTTAGATGTTATGTACAAATTACTCAGTTCTGTTCTAAAAATTAAACATTGAAATAAATTATGGCATTCGATTTAGGCACGTGAAAACTGATATTTAAATTTAGCACCAAATATTATAAAGTTTAAAAAATGTTTAATTTTGAATTCATCTCTATGGCATTTTACATCACTACTTAAAAACTTAAAAAAAAGAAAAAAGTAATGGTGGAAGGAAAAAATGAGATTCAAAAATTTTAGTTAAGTAGTGATGTTAAGTGTAGTAAGTGAAAATTTAACAAATGGGTGCTAAATAACATGAATATTATGAAATGTATTTAAAAAAGGTTATCTTGTTTATAAAAATTGATAACATCATATGCATGTGTTATTACAATTTTTTTTTTAGTTTTTGTTTTAAAATAAAAAGTTATAATATCTAAAACATTATGGAATGAAATTCAATAATAACATAGTATTAATATTACTTTTCAAAAGTATAAAAATAAATAAATAATAAAAATAGTTGTTTATAATAACTTTACAATTAAAAATATAATTATCAATTTGAACAGTTCCTGATAATCAGTTTGAGCACATATACTTTGTATCCCAGTAGGCTCTCGAATTGGACTGTAGCGAGGATATAGAATGAGACATATTCATTTTACTATCTAAATTAATCACAGATTGATTCATATTAGCAGATGTAAACATTTCTTCTATAAAATTTAAATACATTATAGTTGAATTTTATTGCGTCCTAGTATTGAATCCGCCATAAAAATTACCTTCAGAAGGCAGTTGTGGCACTCTAGTACCCCGACGAATAAGAAGTCGAACACATGACCCTCCACTGTGAATAATTTCTATGGCTTCAGCGTGCGTCATATTTTTAGTATTGACTCCATTGATTTCTATAATATGATCTCCTACCTAAATTAATAATAACAAACAAATTGTGTTGATTTTATTGTATAAATTTATTTAAAAAATTATTTATATACTACAAAAATTATTGATTAATAGTATAAAAACTCGTTTAAACTAAAATTGTTTCTGAAATGTTGATTTATTTTGGAATTCTTACCAAAACGGAACAGTTGAACCATAAGTAAAAACCAAGACATGATAACTTAACAAGAAATAAAAAAAGTTCTAGCTCTTACTAAACCAAGGAAGAAAGATACTTTATGTTTAAATAAAAATAGTGACAGAACTCTAAAGGCAGATCTCTAAACGTACAATAATAAAAATATGTAAGATACAGTAATAATCTATCAGTAAAAAATATTTATCAAAGATAGTAAGACCTTCTGACAGGTTACAGGTGGCAACAAAAGCATCTAAATATTCCTTCTATTGTTGTACTGGATATAAAAATATGAAAGGAACTCTATATCGATAACAGGACAGTTATGAGAAGTGGTTTGAAATTATTTAGTCCTTAAAAATAAAAAAAATTAAAAGAATCTTAGACTAAAATAAGCCAAATCAAAATCTTTTAGTGACCTACTCTTAAATTAACTTATAGAAATAATGTTTGTATACCCTTAAACGTCCATCGATAGCTGCAGGTCCATTCTCCGCAATTTGCAACACAAATAAAGACATATTTTGGAATTCACGACCACCTCTTATACTGAAACCAAATCCTTGAGGTCCTCTCGTTAGTTCAACAGCATGATATTGTTCTTCTTCTAAATCTTGATCCTACATATTAATTAAATACATTAATTATATGTATATTAAAATTATAATGAATATTTATACTTTGTTTGACATTGGAAGAGAAATTGTACTGGCAGTATCATCTAAAAACAAATATATGCGTAAAAATTTCAATAATGCTATAAGCGCGTTGAATAAGTTACCATTAGGGGTTCCAATGGTTAAAGTAACTGTTGAACCAGAATCTTTGATCATGTTTACTATGTCTCCATGAGACAAGTTAGTTATATTTGTATTGTTTACAGCAAGGACATGATCTCCCAAATGAATTTGACCATCTCTAAAGGCAGGACTACCTTCAATAATTCGACCTATGAAATGGATTATAAAGAAATAAAAATGTATTAAAATATTTACTATTATATAATAATGATCATTTACCTATAGTAGGTCCTTTGTTTAAAGATGAAATGACTACAAATCCAAATCCTTCTTTATCTTTTTTAGTTAATGTTACATCATAAGGATATTCAATATCGAGATGTTGTTTTGTAGAATTTGATATATCTATAATTTATAAAATGTATACAAATATACATTATGTATAATGTAGTTACTACTTCCTTTTTACCCTTAATTTATGGAGTTATAACTTAGTGATAACAATACACATATATAAAAAAACAATGACTTACTGAACTATTAAATATCTATAAAGTGTATAGCTAAGTACTTAAAAAATTATTTCAAAGTAAAACTGTTATATTTACTTAATATAATGTGTGTAAATAATATATACACTCGTATAACTATTATGACTATTAACTATAAAAACTTCTGGAAGATGAATAATAATTTTTTTTTGGGGGGGGGGGAGGAGAAGAAAAACAAAATTCTATATTATTTTTCAATTTAAAAATTTAAAAACTTCCGTGTATAAAACTGTAATATAACTAATCAATAGTATTAAATTGAATATGCTTTTTATCTATGTAAATAGTGCATAGTGAAGTAAGTTATGATGTTTTACTTACAATTAGGTTTTAAATTAGATTTATGCCGAATACCCAATGTTACTCGGCCATTACGAGCTGCTTGGCCCATCAAATTGATAACATAATCATGAGATGTATTTATAGTAGATTGAGCATCAATACTTATTATTTCGTCTCCAGTCATTATTCTTCTATCTAAGTCTGCAGATCCTTCAGGAACAATATGGCCAACTGATACCTTAAAGATTTAAATGTAAGTGTTAATAAATACAAATTTTACTAATTTCAATATATATAATATATATTCATATAAAATTTAATTTTAATTAAAACAATGAGTTATTTAGTTTATATTAATTCTTTTCATAACTTTTAAACTTTAAAATATTAACTAAATAATTCAAAAGTTCTAGAAAGAATTCTATTTTATCTTGTATAAATTATTTATCACTTATAATTTTCAGTTTTTGAATAATTACTTGTGAGCCTTCTTCTTTTCCACCAACAATTCGAAATCCAAAACCACACTCTTGTCTTTGAAGTGTAACATAACTGATATTTTGTTTCATATTTTCATTATTAATTTGATCAATATCATTAATTTCATTGTTGTTATGTAAATACCTAAGAAGTAAAATAATAAATAATAAATACTTTTTCAAAATCATAATTATTCAAACAATATTTACCTCACTTCGTTTTTGGATGCATTCATTTCATAATGTTCAAAACTCATACTTTGAATAGATTTAGATAAATGATTTGAATAATGATCAGATTGTGAATTAATATAAAGTCCAGTAGAGTGATCAGGCTGTAGGTTAATATAATGTCCAGTAGAAGGATCAACCACTCCATTATACATTGACTGAGGAAGAAACATTTGGGTTGATGGTGAACTTACATGCATCCATGAATCACCTCTATGACAATAGTCATCAAGTGGCATATTATTCATTACATAACTATCAGATCCATTTTCAAGTATGTTATTTTGAATGTTAGAAACTTGTGTTCTATTATCAATAATTGGTGTTTTGGATCTATTGACTTCATGTGTTCGATCACCATATGAATCAATTGTTGGAGTTTTACTTCTATATATGTTTTTTATATCTCCTTTTTTGTTTTTAACACGGAATTTATCTGGTGAATTTAGAATACACCGTTGTATAGTAATAGCAGCAGATTCATTGGTTTGACAGTCTTTTAATACTTGAACTACTTTATTATGAGACATATTACGCACAATTATATTGTTTATATCAATGAGAATATCACCCTCCATCAACTCTTGACATCTTTGTTTATCCAATATTTTTTTTACCTATAAAATAATTAATTAACAAATTTATTAGATATAACGTTGATTAAGATTATTATATTACCTTTTGTCCATGAGCACTGTCTGCTATAGTAAATCCAAAACCCATGGCCCCTTTCACTATTGCCATTGTTAGATATAATGGGGCAGGCATATGTTCTTCTAAAATAAGATCTGTACTATTTGGTCTTGCAATACTCATTATTTCTTCAGAAGCATACAAATCGGGCATAGATTTAACAGACTGATTACATAATTCATTAGATGTAGATCTATTATCAACTTTCATCATGTATAATTCTCTATCAACATAAGATAGATCATCTAATTGCCGATCTATTAATTGAAAAAAAAAATAATATTAATAACATTCAAAGAAAATATAAATCAAATACTTATTTACACGGTGATATCATAATTACAAAATTATGTAGTTTGTTGTATGTATAATTTTATATAAAAATAATTGTACTTTAAAAACTTTGTATTAAAAACAATTTTTTAGGAATGTCATGACTAATGTTTAAAATTAAAGGAGCAACAGAAATTATTTGACTAATTATTGTTTACTCCAACTGTTTTCAACATAGGTATAATTGCACACATTAGTAACAAAGGACAGGGAATATATATATTCCAATAATTATATCAATTAACCTACGCATATTAAACTATATTATATTTTTTATTACCAGAATTCCCAACTGCAACTGTTGTAACAACTTCTGTATTTGGATCATTTGGATCAAACGGTAAAGGATAACCTCTACATACATCTAAACAAACAGTTTCACCAGGAACTATTCCTTGAAATACGCTAACCATATCGTGATGTGTATATCCAAGTACACATTTATCATTGACATATACTAGAACATCTCCTAAAAAAACAAATATCACACATTTTAATATTATTTTAAATAATATAATATATATATATATATGTTATAATACATCAGACAAGTGTTAAAAAGTTTTGGCAATATAACATTTTTAAGGTAATATTATTAGTACACTGTGGATAAATGCTATAAATAACAAAATTAAATAAGTCTATTTCAAAAAAAAAAAAAAAAAAATGGGTTACTAATTTTATTAGTTTAGTCTTGATTAGAAATATTAAATTGAACTCAAAAAAGTTTGATAGAAATGTACAAATGAAAAATTAATTTATAGCCAATTATAATGGCAGATAATAGGCTTTCTATTTTCTAATTTTTTTTTTATTAATAAAAAATTATGTTATAAAAGACTTATCACTTGAAAATATGAATTGAATAAGACAATATAACAATAATTTTTAGTTTTTATTCTACCTGTTTGTAATTTTCCTTCTAACCATGCTGGTCCATTTGGTACAACCGATTTTATTTGAAGAAATTCTTCTTTAGAATCGTCACCACCAACAATAGTAAATCCTAATCCTCGAATTGATTTTACAAGAGTTGAACGAATCCGTTCTCCAACTAGTTTATGTGGATTAGTAGTAAATAAATTGCTACTGATACCAGACTCTAAAAAAAAAAAAGATTACAATTCATTTTTAAACTTTAGATATTCAAATAATATAAAGAAAAAAAATAAACCTTGTTTTATCGAGTTAATGTTTTCAAAACTATTTGAGGTATAATTTGGAATATTATCCTGATCGTCATTGATTTGATCTCCTTAAATAAATATAGAATACTAATTAATTATTAGAAAAATTAATTTGTTATATATTTTACCATGTATAGCATTTTTAGCTTGTAACACTGGATTTTCATATTGTGTTTGTCTATTTACATGATCAATGTAATATGTTCCATAAAGTGGATCATCAATTCTTTCCCAGCCATAGGGAAGTTCATCATCAGAACAGTCTTCTAATTGTTTCTTTTGAAACTTTGATAACCTTGGATCTAACCAGTGTGATGTACTAGAATTATGACTATAATAAATATTAAAACTCACTATTAATACAACAAAAACAACATACTCCATATATCATAGAAATATACATTTTTTTAATTTATAAAAATATAGAATCTTATCTATAATTATTTATATATAGGTTTATTAGACTTTTAATAAAGTGAATATGTAATTTAACTGAAAAGTTATACTTAACAAATAAATATTTATAATTGTTAACTAGTATGTTAACGTAACTGAACTAATAATTTAAAGAAAAAAAAAAATTAAGTTTTTTAATTTTTACCAGTAGAAATATACTTAGTAATTAAAAAAAATTATTCTATACATTTATAAGAAAATGTATAAAAATTAAATTATATCCAGATTGAAAAATATTTCAAAAAATGTACTTGATATCCTATCTTTGTTGTACATTTAACCTTAATAATAGCAAATAATAATTACTTACTCAATAAAATAAACTTCACCATTTTTGGTATAGGCTTTTTCCCATTTTGGTGGGAGCGGTCCTAAATCCAAAGTATCCGACAATGTTGAATCTCTTGAATGATTATATGCAATATTTTTGGTGCTAGGCCCATTTAAGTATTCTTCTGAAATTTAAATAAATTTAAATAAATTATAAAAAATAAGAATGGACATAGTCTGTACTTAATCATAATTGTATATGATCAATGATCATCAAGTACAATTCAGTTCATATACTAACACAATAAAATTAATTAGTCAATAATTATAATAGAACTCTAGTCAAATACATTAAAATTATAATATTTATTAGGTATAAAATAAGAATTAGCTTTAAAATAAGAAATAAATACTTGAGGTACAAAAATTATTATGTAGATACAATAACAACTTATTTGTATTTCAAAACTATACAAATTGTATATTTAATTAAATAAAATTAAGTTTATTTACTTAATTTATATACTTAGCAAACAGCTATATCTACATATGTATTTATTTTAGTTAACAAATGTTTATCACCATTTTTTTCATATCTTATAATAACATGCAAAAATAACATTTAAATTATGATGATAAATTGGTTTTAAATCTACAGATAACTCCGTTTTTTGTACTGATAGTTTAAAACTATTTTACTTAATACTAAAAAATAAAAATAAAAGTATTTGTGGATCCAAAACTGTTTTTTACATCATCATATAAACATGGAAAATAATCATTAGTAAAGTATTTTTATACTTACTTATTTATAAAATAAATAAGCAAGTTGATGACACAATATTGTATTCGATATTTTATTACAACCATTTGTACCAAATAATAATTTAAAAAACACTAGACTTTTAAAGATATTTTTATACTTATAAAAATAAAAAAGTGTTTTCAAAAAGTTATACAGGTATACACTACTCATCTACAAGGGGGAAAAATTATATTCTTACCGTTATTCATTGGATGTTGAAGCTTATCTTGCATGTTATCCATGTTCATGGTATTTAATTTTATATTGTTTCATTTGATCATTAAAACATTCAATTTTTAAGCTAATGATGATTTATAATCATAGTATTTATTGAACAATTCTTCAAAAAATAATGTGTAGTTGTATCTCGGATTTCAATAATACATAATTATCTAAATAATAAAAAAACATATTATAAAAAAAATATACATGATAAAATAATAGTAACAGGCATAAAATAATTATACAGTGAAAGATTAAATTAAATTTTCTGTTTGACAAAATTCTTAATAATAGGTAAATTTTTTTGTATTTGCCTCAAGACTTTGTAGTATGGAAGTTACATTGTAAAATTTATATTTAACAATGCTTTCAAATTTGTATTATAAGTTATAGTTATATCATGTTGCCCTATCTGAAAATTGTTACCTAATTAATATGATAGTATTTTTGCATATATCTACATGCAATGGTACATATATCCTTAATTAAGTATGATTACTGTTAGCGCATCTTATATTTTTAAGACATTGATTTTGGCAACATATTTATTTTTTCTAATGAATTGAATATTTGAATATAAGTTGAACATTTTCTATTATTCATACCTACATAATCTAAATAATGTCTGAAAGATTTTTATATTTACATGTATATCAAGTGTTCATTTCCTAAATAATATTATAATATAGGTTATCGCATTAAAAATTAAATGTGATCATAAAAACAATAAGAATTAAATAAATAACAAAAATAAAACTATAACACTCAACTGTACACAAACTTTGTCTCTAATCAGTAGACACACTTTAGCGACATACAAAAGAATACGAGTATTGTTAAGCCATCATAATTTTATCGCTGAACTTCCGATAAGGAAATAATGATATGTACGGTGTACGATACATTGTTTATTGCATGACACGAATACGAACTAATGTGCATTATTTGAGTTACAATCGCGATATTCAACAACAGCTAATGCGGTAGGTACCTACTTACTCATTTCCAGCGATTTCAGCATCTCTCTACGCTCGTCGACATGAAGCCACTGAAATGAAACAATAACGGATTCGCGACGACCAAGAGACGGACATGTTAGGGTCGCATCTAACGGGTCGGATATACGATAAACGAAAAACTGACGGTTTGTGCGAGGGCAGAAAGACCGTGTATGTGTGTGTGCGCGCGCGCGCGTGTGTGTGTGTGTATGTTTGTGTTCGCGTGTGTGTGTGCGTGAGTGAACGCGCGAGGGCGCGCGTGTGCAAGGATCAAGAAAATTTAATAGAAAAACTTTGTAATAGTACACACTAACAAACGGAATAATAAATTTACAGAATAAAATAAATGTAACGACCAGAACCAAATCTCACGACTCGCCGTGTACGGTTCGAAAATATTTAGGTTTCGATAACACGAGGGGAGTGCCTCCGTCGGGCAACACGGACTACATTAACACTATTAACAGTGGTCACTATGGTGAACGTGCCAGCAGGTGTCAGCAACCGCACAGCGCCAGCAGCTACGTCATGTCGTCATGGCATCCCCTGATCCTAATCATTAATAAGTGATAAACATTCACCGCTTTTGTTTATTTCATATTAACATTGTCAACGATGTCAACAATTTATGTTTAATTTTAATAACATGTTTAAGATAATCATATCTAAAAAATAATTTATAATATTATATTGTAAGTTTTAACTATATTATAATTCGTATGTAAATCGTATAATTATTATTATTACCGTATAGTGAAATCGTATAATGTTTAATGATAATATAAGTTTCTACTACATAATAGTTATATAAAATTATTTTTTGTTCAATGTCAAAAATGTAAATGTGTTTAACGCTAATAATTTCAGAAAAAACGGTTAACTACTAACTAGTGATTATCAATTAATAGAAATTGTGAAAGTGAAAATGTAAAAGAAAAGAAAAGTATTAATGAAAAAAGTGATTGTAACTAGTAATATTAAATGATTTTTTTATCTTCTACTAAAACCAATGTTTACATTTTTGTATAAAATTACACTTTAAACTTTACCTTTAAAATGTTTGAAAGTTAATTCATTTGAATAGTAAAAATAATGATAAGGAAATTTGCTTTACTCTATAGTATCAAAGTATCGAGTCTAGTTTAATTTTTGTTTAATTTCTTATCTGTAAGCATAATAATTAATTTATATTAAGTTATTGGGCAGTTGTTTTTGTATATAAAATATTTAAAAAAATATATATTTTTTTTATATCATATGTATATATTATTGGTATAAATATATTTTGAATAATTTTTATTTGTTAACAGGTCTAAAAAATATTAATGTGTTTTAACAATTATGTCAATCATGGAAATATTTCAAATTATCGATTTGAAAAACCATTATCTAATAAAAAGTTGTTTGGTAATATCTGTAATTACTGTAACAACTTTGATAACAAAAGTTCTAAGGAAAAAAAACAAAATAAGACAGAAAGGCAATACTCAACAATATATAAGCGATGAAATAACTTCAATTCCATTGATTGTTATAACAGGTTGTGACACAGGTCTTGGATATTCAATTGTTATGAGATATTTAAATGGAGAACATTTTAATAAAAATCAAAAGAAAAGTAAAATATATGATTTGCTATTTTCTAATAATAAAGTAATTATAGTCCCAAGTAGAATTGCAATAGTTGCATTTTGTTTGAATCCTTATAGTCCAGGTGCTAAATACTTACATCAACTATCACTTAAAAATAATAATATTCAATTGTTTGTTAGACAACTAGATTTAACTAATACTGATTCTATTAAGACTGGTGTGAATTTTATTAATGATTTACTTCAACAAAACATTGATATAATTGATTCACACAACAAAACAGTTTGTTTAAAATATGGTATGTACAAAAGATAAAAGGTTAAAGAAGCTAATTTAAAAACCAAACCAATTTTAGAATTACATGCATTAGTCAACAACGCAGCACGAATGGTGATGGCAGAGTATGAATGGCAAACTTCAAAATTGATAAAACAGCAATTTGAAGTTAATATTTTGGGTCCAATAATGTTAACTGGGCTGTTATTACCTATATGTCGCAAAGACAAAAGTAAAAGTTTCTAAAATAATAATTTTGGTTATACCTTTATTATACATTTTTATTCCATATTTGATATAATTAAATAACACAATTCAAGTTTGAACATGAATTTAATGACTTCAGGTCGTGTGATAAATGTAATTAGTCATTGTGCTTATCTCCCTCTCCCTGGAGTATCTCTTTATGGTGCAACAAAAGCTGCTGTACGTGCATGGACAATTGGATCAAGAGTTGAACTTGAAAATCATGGTGTAAAAATGATCACATTTTCCCCAGGTAGCAATACATTTTTAAATGATAAAATAAACAAAATTTAATGCAAATGTTTAATTTAAGGATCGTTTTATCTTCATTCCTCTATTATGAATGGTGAACAAAGAATGATTGATTATAAAAATATGTACGATAATATGAATAAAGAGCAATTGGCCTATTATGGTGCTTATATGCAGACCTATCAAAATTACTTGAGTACAATTGACACATATATTAATCCTCCAGAAATAACCATTCCAAACACTAATAAAATATACTATCTGATGGATAATGCGTTGTGGGCAGTCCAACCCAAAGCTGAGTATAATGTACCTGAACCTTGGCGGTATAGAATATATTTTGCTGTTGCCTGGACTCTATCATCATTAGGCTTACATTATTTCAAAGATAAAGTTGTACGTCAATTTGTGGCTACACCACAGTTTCATAATATTGCAGAAAATGTTAAATAAATATAATTCACAACTTAAAACATTTTCATATTATACTAAAAATAATAAATCATAGTGTAGTAATGTATAAGTGTAAAATATTTCAGAATAATATAGTGAGTTCAAATAATAAATAAATTTATTTTGCATGTTTTGTGTGTTTTGCATATTTTAACATTTTGCTTTAATAAAAAATATATATATATATTCTATATTTTATTATATACAATGTGTATAATAATTCAAAAACAGATAAGAAATTAATAATTAACAAAAATTGAATAATGTTGACTTTAGTTTTTAGATTATACAAATATTAAATGCAATTTAATAAAGTAATTGGTAATTACAAGAACATAACTATAATAATAATATTATTATAATCAGGTGTGCCACCCAGGGTTTATGTTATGGGGAGGTGTCTGTTCTAAAGCTCCTTTTCTCCTTATGTATGTTTACAGATCATTCTGATCATGCACGTGCTTGTCATACGACCTACAACATTTAATGTAATATGTATAAATGTGATCAATAGTTCGATTCCTTTTTCACACTAATGATAATTATTAATTTTATTTTTTTCCTGTAATCACAATATTAAAATAATGATTTTTTGTTTCAAAATTGGGCATTTAATTTTTTTACTCCATTTGGTTTCACATTCTTTTATTAAGATTGTGCAAAACCTGTAAAAAAGATCTAGACATCCATATTGCGTCAACTAATAAAATTATACTTATTTAGTATTACAAAATATAAATCATCGAGTCCTTACAATTCTATAAAATTATACTTTTGACTTTTTGAAAGTATTAACAAATATTAATAAGTTAAATTTGAAATTGCATAGCCCATATCAATTTTAAATTGAGTAACTTTGGACCAGGGCCATAATCTTATATTTCATTAATTTTTATAGTTCTTTATTCTACATCTTCATCTTAACACATTGACATACATTATACGTAATATATAAAATATTAATTTTAATAAAAAATAATAATTGAACTTTCATTTTAATAATATTTTAATATCAAATTGTATATAAACACATATAAATATAATACATAATAACTGCATTTATTATAACTAATTATTTTATTATTAGTTGTACATAAACAAAATTTTAAGAAAAATGGATTGTTCTGCTGAACAGTAACTATCGTGTTTCGTGTATGTTATTGAGTAGATTATAGTTATCAAATAAATTTAACGAATATATTAAATTTTAATTCAATGATAAGTGATAACAATAACTAATAAGTCATTGTTTATGAAAATAAATCTGAACGAAGGTTTGTCAGTATTAGCCGATATTACTAACTATATTTATATTGCTACTAAAATAATGAATTTCATCACTAGTTATATGGCAAATTGAATTATTTTTTCCAAAAACATTGCATACATTACATTATTAATATTTAATCATCTTAATAATGTATTTAATATTAATATAAAATCACTATATATTTGTGTTATTAACTTTTGATTCAATACCAATTTAGTAGATTACCAACCATAGAATAGTGTGAATAGATTTTTGATATAATAGACAGTAACTTAAAATTAATTTAAATATTATTTTGAAAATCTCATCAACTATTGTGTATACAAACTTTAGTAATAAATGTAAAATTTTCACGTTTGATGACTAATATTTTTGAATAACAACAATTAAATTCTAATTTCATTCAAATTTGAAATTCATATGATAATAAAAAAAAGATCTTACTTATATACTTGTAATAATTTTAAATTGCTATGAGTAGAACTTATGTTATATCTTGTATTACATTTTCAAGATTTTTGAGCAAACATTTTTATCAACACTAATGTAATTAAAAAAAATCAAATGGCTGAAATATTTTGAAAACTATATTGAGTATAGAAAATGATAGTTTAAGTAGGTAATAGTATTGTATTTTAAATTTTTAAAATTAATACTTTTTAAGTAAAAAAAAAAAATTAAAATTATCATTTTTATTGGTGAATAATTTCTTCAAAATTCATACTTAACGCATATACTTATATTTGTAGAATTATGCTAACCTTTTTTGTAAAATTCTTTTAAAAAAATGTATGTGGAACCTTGTAGATATTATTCTTAAAAGTCTTGTTTTACCCAAGAATAATGGTGTAATATATGAATGATATAAATAATTAGAAAAAAAAATAAAAAGGAGTATAATGGATGAAAAAGAGTTAAATTACTTCTTAAATTATATCATTTATAGAATATTACTATAAAAATTGGGGCAAAAATGTACAATAATTGGTTTTTACCAAAAATTGACCGGTATTGCATAAAAAAGTTTTGTTTTCCTTAATTTTAGATTCTATAAGTGCAGCTATGATTGTAAAGATTTTAGAATGATTTATTTATCGTTGGTTTTTTTCTATTTATCATTACTTATTATTATTGTAAAAGTGCTTAGATGTTAAACTTTGAAAGTGGCTTTTTTATAGCAAAATATATACTGCTCTATAAGTTGATGAGATCCATGAACAATAATAATATTAATAAATCACACCTCATTATTAAATATTTTCAATTTATAATCTGATTAGAATAAATAACATTAATTATTTTACATTTGATTCCGAAATTGATAAATTGGAGAATATTTAAACAACGGTTAGTAAAAACTGCAAACCTATTCTTTATTAGCCATCAGTACTATAAATTGGTGACGCGTATGACGTGTGAGTGGGAGAACTCTCCGTCTTCTTTTTTGCAGTGCAATCACTTAACTGTCACTTTGCGCAGTTGAGAAAAATTCTTAGAAGTTAGAATGTCTGTAATCGTGGTATGTAAGATGTAACATACTGTTAAATTGTTGATTGTTGATGTGCCCATACTTATAGTACATTGATATATTAGTAGGTACGTGTACGTGACTTTCTATCTGATCATAGTAAATTGTAATTGTTTGTAAGTTGTTTTTACTATAATTAAGGAATACACTTAGTATAATTGAGGTCGACGAGCGGGTAGGTACACAGCTTAGTTTCTTTCTTCTATATAAATTATATTATTGTCATCAAATAACTCGGCTGAATGTGACTAATGTGACCATTATAAGTTATTACCCAAACTGGTTTTCCGTTTTAAGTTGTGATTGTAATGTCTATTGGTACAAAAATGATCGGAGTGTGTATTATATAATACTAGTAAGTAAGTTAAAAGTACCTAATGTTACCGAGTTAAATTTTATTTTTTGATAAATTTACGAGTATATTATGTGAATTATGAATAACTTAAAAATAATAAATTAATTATAAATTAAATATATTTTTATTGTTTGAAGCTGAATAACATCATGATACAAAATACATAGGTATATATTAGTATATCTATACTAAGATTTAAACACCTTAGAAATCATTATGTCAGTGTACTATTTATATTTTCTGTTTTGATGAATCTTGTTCACGCACATTCAATACAAATTCATCAACATTTTTTTAATTTTGTATCATTCAAGAAAAATTATCTATCAAAAATATAAATAATTTGTTTGAATATCGTATTAAAGAAACATGTTAGACTTGCCTATTAATTTAAAATTATAAAATTAAATTTTAACTTCAAACATTTCAGTTTTAAATATCTTGTATACAACACACTTCCTAAGAATACACATGTTTTTTGATAGTTTTTAAAATTATACCTAATACCATGCAATATATTTATACACAGGCGTATCTTAAAAAATGTCAAATGTTAAAACTGATTAAAATGAAAAACAAAATTTATATGTTTACATACTAAATTTTTATTAAGGTGTGTTACTTTTTGTCGTATATTTATAAATAGGTAGGTTATTGTTTATGAAATTCTTCGCCTTTTTTGTCAATGTATTTCATCAATCGGATATTGTTGGGCTCATATACACCATTAGGTGTTTTAATAGTACGTAAAAATTGTACTACTGAAATAGCTTGCATTTCATCAAAATCGCTGGAGTCTGCCTCTGGCTTAGATGCTAAAAGTACTATAAAATTGATCGCTTCTTCAAGATTATCCATGAGATTTGTATCATTAGCTGGAGCAGTTTCATCCAACCATTTTTCGTACTCGTTTTGCATTTCGCCTACATAAAAATTAATTTATTAATTTTAAAATTGCTGAATTTTTTAAAAAAAATTATAAAATATTAAGTAAGTTCTGTTCTGATAAACAGTACCTCATAAGCGTAGCTGGAGATCAATATAAAGGGGAGGGGATCTATTTAAAATTTTTTATACATCACAAAATATCGTGAGGAATTAGGCTATAATCGTGATTAAAACATTACCAATAAAAAAATTCCGAGTGGGCCATACCCCCCTCAGCTACGCCACTGCAGTACCTATACGCGGCTACACCTATATCACAGCTCGGGTGTAGGTACATCGTTTTTGAGTAGTTAAGTCATTAAAAGCATAATATTTTACGTATTATGATATACATTTATATTGTTGCTTAAGTACCTAATTTATTTTACTGTATATTGAATTAATTTTTGTTTAAAATACCTTTATATCTATATAAATCTATATAATCTATATATATATACTATATAAATATAATATTTATAATATTACAATTATTTTAGTGTATTCTTTATCATTTTCAGTTATACATTATAAGCTACTTATGTAGAACTAGTGGCGAATCTAGGGGAAGTACAGGAACACGTGCCCCCTATCAATGTACTACAGAAGCAATTTGAAATAATACTTTTTTTTATTTATACATAGATATTATTTTAAAAACTAAATAAATACCTATATAATAGTCCGGATAGTTGCCAGTTAGTGTTGAAACTTAATTCATATATTTTACTCATATATTCATTTAATATATAATTTATGGTTAACTTACTAAAAATATAAATAATGTGCCCCCTTAGAAAAATTTCTGAATCCACGAACCGGTTTGTGGAATCTCGTATTAATATAATGTATTACCTGCCGAAATTGGTGACATTTAAAATACAAACATCAAATATCTATATAAATATTAAAAATGTAAGCCATTTATAGAAAATAATAATACTAAATATTTGCTGGAATATTTAAAGTTCTATGGACCTACGGGTTATTTGTTTTAGAATTAAATACATCAAACAATGAAAATCGATTTTGTCAAACACGGGTTTTGTGTACTATTTTTCCTAAACATTTTTTTGCCTTTTCGGTTATTTAGAAAAGTAATAATTTTTAATTCTTAAAAGTATTAACTAGATTTAATTTGTTACTAAAAACCATTTAACGAATTTTTTTGAAAGCACTATTAAATTTGTTATATAGCGGTTACATTGTATTTAAAAAAATTTAGATAAAAACGTATACAATTTTTAAAACATAGGTATTTAATGAAAAAAAATGTATTTATAAAATTAAAACCAATTATATTTATCTATGATAGTGTGCTATTAGTATGTGTTTGTTCCTTCATAGTCAATACTCATAGTCTACTCGGACACTTAAAATCTAAAGACTAACATTCAAGAGAAATCGTTTGAAGAGGAATCGTCCTGAACCGTTATTTTGAACTCCACACTTGTGATACGAAGTCTAAAATTTAGGATCACTCAATATTTAAAATTTTTTGTATATAAGTTAAAATTATTTAATTATTAATTACTAATGTAACGTTATGTTTAACTTAGTTGTCAGTAAAATAGTTGATATATATTAGTTATATGCATTAGTTCTATTATTTTAATATTATGTATATATATTATACCATTATCTTCATTCTCAATTAGACATTTGTCAAACAAAGATTCCTGAGAAATTTTTGGCAAATTTAAATTTCTTATCGGTGTTATCGTTGGTGGCACTGGGTTTTTAACAACAGTCTTTTCAGTTCTAAATTTATTCTTCTCCATATCCTCTACTCTGCTTATGATATTTTGATATTGATCAAATTGGAGTATTTTATTCTTTTTTTCTTTTACATCTAATTTGATTTTCAAAAAACCGCCGGGTCGTGGAGTTGGCCTAAAAAGTGATCAATATATTTAAGTGACACACTAACAAAAATTCAAATATAATTACGTAAAACCCATTTCTGTAACTTTCTTGTCTTCTCCTTGTGGTTGCTTAGTCATTTTAAAGTCTGTCAATTATTTTCTCTTCAAATGTATATTTAAAAATAAATGTGCAAATACTTAATTTGGATTTAAAAAAACGATTTAATATATTACCTGCTAAAATGTTATGTAACTATGAGTTTATGTTATATTGTTACTATTTACTATATATTTATATATTGATCTACTATGTTTAGCCAGTAAGTAAATATGTAAAAAAAAATTTTATTGCAATTATAGATCAAATTATAATAATAAACATAATAATATTAACATATAATTTGTTATTATAAATATATTTTATTTTTTTCCCGGTATAAGGTTCTCAATTCTTTTTAAAATTATACTTTATTTCTAGTTATCGCTATTTGTTTATAATGTTAAGAAACTTGTAAGTATGAGACAACTTTAAAAGAAAATACTAAAAAAATAATATTTTTTTTTCTATAATTGTCTATATAAAATTATTTGCTGAATAAAAATTCTTTAAAATTTAATACAAGATTTATTATAAATAGTTCATATAGAAACCATAAAATCTAAAAACTATATGAAGGCAATTTTTTATAGACATTATTTTAAGTTTAAATTTGGACGAATTATTAATTACTTATTTGAATTTTAAGCGATAAATAATGATGTTGATTATTTTATTATAATTTAAAAACATTTGCAGGAACTTAAAATGTTTACACATTTTATAATAATAATATGAATTTTACTATACGCAATTATATAATTTTTGATTTATTTTAACTTTAAGATATTATTCATTTATGTTATGAATCTATTTCTCCTGTTTACAGTAATCAATAACTTTCAATAAATATGTTATTACATTTTTAGTTACATAAGTTGATATTCTATGGCATAAATATATATTATTATAACAATTAAATAGGTACTATATAATATATTTGGAAATAATTATCGAACCTATAGGATAGCTATACCAACCTTTCGTAATACTAAAAGCAAAATAAATTATTTAACTAAGGTAGGCAAACTAAACTAGGTAGTTATATTAAAAAAACATATTATGGAATAAATTTGGTAATGTAGGCTGACAGACCATTTCCGCTCAAAATTGTTTTTCATATACAACGATATACTATCGAATTCAAATTGAACACACTAATGTCACTAATAACAGTGACCCACTCGACACTTAATGTATATCAGAGCAATACGCTCTTACCTATCTTTTATAGTTGTGATTTTTTCATTTACAATGAAGGGCTCCACATTGATATACAAACACGAGGGATTCACTGACTTTTGCCATTTTATAGTAATAGATTCAGTTCAATTATGTACATAAATTAAAGCGATGCGTTTTAGCCTAGTCAATATAGTGTATCGTGTATACTCCATTGATTTAGATTAATTTTTTCCATTGTTTTTTTGTTATAACATTATAAATACAATTTTGAAGCCCAGGTGTTTTTTACTGTTAATAATTCAATTTTAAGTTCTAAACTTCTACCGTAGAGACTAATATATACATTTTTTCATACCTACAACAAACTTTTTATTAAACTTTGCTTCATCGCGAGAGGAAAAACCTCTTCATCCCTCCAAGATGTATTTAAAATTTTAAACCATGTACATAAATTTGAATTAGTCTGTTTCTATTTTTCTTTATTATTTTTTACAGACTATAGGTACATCACAATAAATAGGACCAAGTTTGAAAATATTACTTATATGGATAATTTTTAGTTTACAAAAATATAAACTATTAACTACATTATTAATTTGTCGTCTATGACACTATACAAGTTAGTAGATAATATAATATTCAGAAAAGATATTTTTATGTAATGTCAACAATTTAACTATGTATTAATTTATATGAATCATAAATGAACTGAAGAAAAACTGTAAAAAATATAAAGGCCATTACACACTTTTTAATTTTGTATTACAAACTTCGCATTTTATACTACACACAATTTCAGCTCATGAGTGTTAATTGTGTTATAATGTTATAGTGTGTCAATGTAACGTATTATGTAAATCTATTAATGCGTCGCGGAAATATGTTTATGATATGCAAACATGATACTTATTCTCAAATTTAAAATGTCTGACTAAAGTCCCTTCTAAAGTGTTACTCTTATAATGCTTGGCTCAAGTTAGACAACATAATACACACGAGATAATATAAATATTAGTCATAATAATAACGATTATAATATTATTAAGCAAATATATTTTTTTTATTATCAGTTATTTGATATAATATTATGAATTCTATGAATTTACCGTTTTTTATCATTGTCGTTTTATCTGTTTTGCTCTATGCCCTATGGTGCCGACTACCGACAAAATGACAATAAACATGATATAGGATATTATATACAAATATATAATATACCTAATTTGTAATAATTTAATGTGAATAATAATATGATATTAATATTTTATCTACAGTGACAATCGTCCCGTGCCGGGTGTACGTCGTACTATCCACATTTCACATAATTGGTAGGTACCCGCCTATATAGATATAGTGATAGTTATTATTCAGTTGAATATAATGGTGTAATATACGTTCATTTCAATACATTTATATCTGTCGACGACGGTATGCTAATATACTACATCATATACAATTGTTTAGAATCGAAGAAGCTAGTGTAATCGGTCAACGCGTGTATAGTTTCTGCTGGCAAATAAAATTATAATAACTTAGCATAGTAGTACAACACAATCGACGAGTGCATATATGAATAACAACGAATTATAATTATTTTATTCATCCTGTACCTTGTTTGACACTGGCACGAGGACATAAACGCCGCACAGTCATTATCGCGTCTTTGTAGTATGTATTAAAATATATCATAGTTTTACTTTGGTATTCCATTAAACAATTATAATATCCTAGTGATTTATAAAAAAACATAATTTGTTTTTTCAGATTTTTTGCTGAATGTTTCTGTGTTCCACCTAAAATGTTGAAGATATTCGATTTTATATCCTATTGGTATATGCGTTACTTACTGGTCTCCGAATTATATTTAGTAGAAAGATGGGAAAGATGTATGATACGTATCCTTTTTAAATGTTATTATATTCCTGATATTTAATAGGATAATCGAATAAAATTAGTATCATGATGGTTAAAATTAATGTCATAATTTGTAAGTTAATCATAGATGTTAGATATAATCAGGGCTCAAATTCTATAACTTTATCTGCCTAATTATTATTTAAATAGAACAAAATAGCAAAGTAATTACATACTTAAATTATAAAATGTATTGTATATTTTAGATTTTAGGGTTATTTTCCCAGCTTCTGAAATTTTTTTAATAATTTGTAGTTAGAATGAGATTTATTTTATGATTTTTAGGGAAGCAGCATTAAAAAAAAAAGGTAAACAGATAAAACATTCATAAAAGTTTGCTTTCTAAATAATTTTTAATAATATTGCTTTAAACCAATTCAATTTAAGAACATTTATTTATTTGTGTAATAATTTAAATCTTAAATTGAATATACCACTTGGTAAATAATAAATAATAATTTGTATAAAAAAAAACATTTTTATTTATTTTCAGCTTATATTATTTTTTATTATATTTTCTAGATTTATTTTGGTTATATTATAGTGTATTTTACATTTATTGTAAGAGTTTTTCTAGTGATTTAAAAGTGGAGCCTTGGTTATAATTAATGTCAAATAGGTACTCAATTAATTTAATAAATAGTAATAATATGAAGTATAGTAATTTTTAAATTTGATTAACTGTATGATTATAGGCGTTTATAGATTTTGCTAATAGGATTGTAGAATTTTTGGTAACATATTCTGCAATAATTTATTATTATATTTTTAAAGATAATCTATTAATATATATCATGATTTAAGATGTCTATAAAATTGATTAATACTTGCAATTTATAATTAAAAATAATAAATTAGACTGCAGTTGGGATAGCTGCCCACGTTGCCTTTCCATTGCGCACTTCTATATGTCTATATGTGTATGTTAATTATGAATATTTAGTTTTTATAATTTATTAATTTTGACTTTAGAGTTTAGTCATAAAAATCCTTATATTAATTATACACATATGCTTAAAATAAATATGTAAGTTAAAGAGGGGGCAATTATTATTATCTTAGATAATTTACATAAAATATTTTTTATTTTTATTAAATCTATATATTTTAATATCTAAAAATAATTTGTTACTGTATTTTAAATTATTTATAATAAAATAATACAACGACAAACAAATTATGAAATTAAAAATAATAATTATAGGATTTTTTTTATTATTTAACATATTTTCACAATGATTTAGACTTGTAGTGCTAACCTTTTTTAATTCCATACATCTGAGCAAAATATTTACTAGATGTACCCGTCATATAGCTTTTGAAATGTTTACTCATAACAGCTCTAAACACTATAAAATGTATAAATAAAATATAATGTAATAATGAAGTATATATTTTTATATTTTGTATTAAAAAACAATTATTGATAAATGTTTGGCTTCTTAGACATACAACACATATTTCGGGGCTAGGAACTACTGATCTAGACTATAGGCCATAAAACAGTTAATCAAAATATAAATGACAAATGCAAGTCTTTGCATAATTTTGTTTAGCGAACTATCTAGTATTAAGTTTAACTAAGGAATAGAATGGTTAAGCAAGTATTACATTAATTTGACAATACATCTGTGAAATAACTGTAGACTGAAACTTTGTATTAATTTTTAACAGTATTTCATAGTACGAGTAATTTAGTTTATTTTTTTTAAATGTATAAAATATATTAGATAAGATACAAAACAGTTTTAAATAATTCATTGAGTATTAAAATATACTTGATAATGGTTGCCAGTTTAGTCATATACCCATAATTATTAATAAAAAATGCCAAACCTAGAAGTTCTGAATCTTATTAATATATTTATATTGATAGAATAAGTTTTACATACATATTAATTAAAGCCTTTATAAACACCCATATAAATATAATTTATAAATAATTAATTTACTGTATGAATTTATTTGATAAATTATATTAGTGAAATGCAATTTCAGCTTGTCTTAAATAACTTTAAGGTTATACTAACAGACTTTATGATATTTTAACTAATAATTTACTAAGTATTATAGTAGTATGTGAACATTTTAAAATATTCCCCATACATTTTTAAAAGAGTTATGCATTATTTTTAAATTTTTCTTAATGAACCAAATATAGATACCATAATGTTTATTTTGTTCTTTGGATTATGGTACATGAATAAAGTTTTCATTGAATTTGTTTCAAATTGTATGACATGACTTAACTATAATTAAATATGTTACTATAACATCTGTCTGTCAAGTTGTTAAAATATTTGAAAAATGATCAAAAGCTGCATCCGTGAAAAAGGAAATATTTTTACATTACTATTAATTATTAATTTTATATTCTTATTATACAACAAAAACTATTGTGGTAATTTATAAAATAAAGAAAACATTTATTTTTATTTCATAATATTGTGTATTGATTTAAAAAGACAAGCCAATACACAAACAATATCTAAATATTCTAGCATAAAAATAGTTTAACATAATAATATAACAACAGTTTTGGTTAATTGGGAATCTAAATAGGTATTAAATTTTGTGCGTAAGCAAAACATAAAATATATTCTGTAGTGTCGGTTAATGTTATAAGCGCTATGTGGTTTATTGCGTTATAGATGTTTTTATCTAAAATTATAATTAATATTAAATTATTTATTATAATTAGTAATAAGTTTTTGGAATGAAGTGTATAATTTTAAATAAAAATCTGTTCAAAGTTAAAGAATTAGTACTTAATGTTAAGACAAGAATATATTCATAGTTGATAGTAAATAATAATTAACAGTACTAATATAAATGTAAAATTAAAACTCAAAATAACTATAAGATCAATAAAATGAGAAAAATTTTAATATATTTAAATCATTAAATTAACTATAAAATGATACCACATTACAGTATATGATGTAAAATAACAATAGAACATAAGGAAATAATATTTTTTAAAAACAATTTAATTACCTATAAATATATTCTAGGCACTAACCATAGGTTTTAATAATCTAAATATCTATAAACAAAGCTGTACCTGTAGTTCACCCCTCTTATGAAATTTAAAGAAATTTTTTGTTTTTGATAGTAAAGTAAGGATTACATAATATAATAAAACATCATGACCTATTTATAAAAATACCTACCAAATTTGTATTTTAAGTACAACCTTGTTTATAAGTTATAACTATATAATACTTGAAGGAATGAAAATATCATTAATGATACTTATGAATATCCGACACTACAGTTCTAATATTTTAAAGTTACACACACTTTTAAAATACAAATTGCTTCAAAAATGTGAAAGTAAGTTTTTGGGTTAATATGACATGCGATTAACATGTTTTAAATCTTCAATGTCAACCAACATTGAATCCTTTGCCATATGTAGTTCATCTCTCTCTAGTAATAAATTCACGAGGCTTTCGTTTAAGTCTGAAAAAAAAATAATTAAACTTGTATATTTTCTTAAATAAATAATTAGTTGGAATGTACTATATATATTTTAGTTGACAGACTACAGTATGCATACTGTATACTATACCTACATTCAATATAAGAATGCAGATCATTAACAATAACTTGTAGTTGTGCCAAGTTCAAACGCATTAAGAAATGTCTACTGACTCGTCTTCTATCATTATCTAACTTCACTCCAACCTAAAAAAATATATACTTGATAATAGACTAAAGTATTATAGTAAATATTTGTAAATGTAAGTTTCTAATAATATATTAACAAAACAAAAATAATTAATTTCAAACATAATCAAGTTTTGTAACATGTATAGAGTGCCCGGTATTAGTGACAACTAAGAAAATATAATAAAACACTACATTTTTTTATTGTAATTATATTCAATAATACTAACATATATGATTTAAGTGTGAAAAATAACGCCTGGAATATCATCAGCAATTCTTTCGATTTTTCTCTTTAATTTCAGAATCCTTTAAGGTTTATTTATATACATTTTTGGTTTCAGAAATTCCCATAAGAAGAAATTACAGAACTTAAGATCTGACAGGCCATTTCTAGTTGCCACACAATCATATGAGTCACTAGGTAAATATTTTGCATAATACATATTATTATAAGGAATGATTTATAAATAGTTTTGACAAGTTGTTATATCCTGTTGAAACAAAAAATTATTTAACATCCATAACTAACTTCCAAAATAGCCTAAAGCCACTCAAAAAACATGCTCTGTAACGATGACCGTTCAAAATGATTGAAATTCCCTTGTATTTTTCAAAGAAAAACTAACGTATGACTACATATTTCAATGCTATGCCCCAATTTGTGGCCATGTACCAAGTGTTATTTTTCATATTTAAATCAAAGATGATAATAGATATAATTACAATAAAAAAATTTATAATTCTTCACAATGTACGCCTTGTATATCCTATATAATATAAAATAAGAGTTACAATACTAAAATCTATCTTTAGAAAAATATACAAACTCATACCAAAATATCTCACAGTTAAATTAGTTTAATATATATAATTATACTTTTAAAATCATTTATAATATAAATAAAGAAATAATCAATATTCTGATTATTCAATAATATAATAACTTACTTTTGAAAGACTTTCTTTAATTACAGCTGAAATTACACAATTGCGCTGATCTGAAATCATATGTGCTCGTGCTCGATTTTTTGCCAAATTCAGACCTTGTTTGAGTTCAGCCTGGAAATTATTTTTTTACACAAATATTTTTATAAAAATTGTTATATCCTTAGCTGAATGTAATGATTTATGATTGATAATTGATTATTATACATACAGCAGATTTAATCTTCTCATCTTCAGCTGAGATGTCACAATTATTAATTGGTAATTCTGTGTCTGAAGATTGTTCGTTCATAAAGCATAGTTGTAGATTAGACCCTATAAAATCAAATATTATAATAATATGTCTATAGATACAATTTAGTATTTAAGCAATAATTTAATAAAGATATGTTTTTATTTATATCAATAAGAGTACACTATATGAGTACACAAATAAATAAGAGAAAATAACATGTCATGTAGGTAAAACAGTAATACCCATAAAGTAACCATAATATTATTTTAAATTATTTTTAATGATTGGTTAACTGACCCAATCTTAGTTTGCGTACAGTTAGAAATTAAAAAAAAAAAAGTTTCATAGTAGTACATAATTATTCAAATTTTTGAATTATTATTATAGTTGAATACATAACACAGAACATAAACTTTAAAATTTAAGTACCTTATTGTTTAATGCAAGATTTTACTCACCGTTTTGTAATCTAGATTCTAAACTTGATTTTTTTGTCGACTTTCTTGTGTTATGATAACCTTCTACTAAGCGCTTACGAATTTCTTCACGGTCATTTTTTTTCTAAAACAAATATAAATTTTTATATTAATTGCTTTAAATATTATATAATTATACGTTATTAAAAAATTGAAAACAAATATATTTTAAACATATATTTAAACTGATTTAATCTGATTCTCTAATTATTGTTATTTTATGATATTAAAAATTGTATTTTTATTTTTAAGGTTTTAGGATACCTAAATTTCTGGCACATATACCTAAGTGATATCAGTTAGAAAATGATGTATTATGTATGAATTATGTATTTTTCACAACAACATGATCAATAGCAGTATCATTCACACTTGCAATGAGAAAAAAAAATATATATTTTAATTAAAACGCTTTACCAGGTTATACGTTTTAGTGTCTAAGGAATGCATGTAATTGCTGTTGACTACCTCGAGCTCATTAACCATAGACATATCAGTGAACTTGTGTATAAAATCGTTGTCGTCGCAATGGCTCGCAGGATTCTGATATATGAAACAACCTTTTTCCAACTCTAGACACTTGTTATTCGGGTAAGCGGCAGTCTTGTTATGACCGATCAGCATGCGTTTGTGGGTCTGTGTTTCCTGATACTCGTTGTCATACAACAGCGACTCCCTCAGGGCTATACCATTGAAATAAATGTTTTCTTTGATGTAACGACTGTTCGCTCCGCTGGACTTGCCATAGTATCTGGGTCGCAATTTTTCTTTGAACGTTGCGACTAGTGACGAATGATCCGACATGGTACAGTGGATGAATACGCGATTCGATCGTCCGGCGCCTTATGGATACGTCCCGTTACTTTTAAACGGAACACATTCAAAAGCCGTCCAGTACCACCAGTGTACCGCTGACGGCGATCGTTTTAATGATTTTTGTTTGGCGGACTTCGGTCTACGGGTCGGCGACGGCGTAGACTCTGCCCAATAATATTCTCTACCACCTTATCAGTTAACAATAAATATTTTCTTCTTCTTGATTGCGGCTAATCAATTTCGGATTGGAGGTAAACAAAACCAAATTTATATACCAGTTACCCGCGTCCAAATACTATTATTTATTTCGGAAAAGTGATATTTTCTACGCAGTACCGCGACGGTGTCTGGTAACATGTGCATAGTATTGTGTCACAAATTTGAGTATCACAAATTTATCTATAATAATTCTTCGTAGCGGCGTAGATATAAAATTTCCCAAAAATCGTGAGCACGCGCCAATACATATTAGGGTAGTCGCGTACTTACACTCATGCAAGATACATACATGTATACACGACGCAATAGAGAATATCGATTTTGGGGTGTTTAATAATTGCGTGCCGAATTGTGGCGGACGTGCGTTTTTGTTTACACCCGCGACTCGTGAAGGGCGGCTCCTGTGACCTTTAGTGTTATAAAACAGTATTTTGCTGATTTTTCAAAAGTAAAATTGTGTGGAAAAATTACGACTTTTAAACGCCACATAAATAATACAATAGGTATTATAATAGGTAGTATAGTAAATATATCTGTAGTGTTATTTTATATACCTACTATTCTTTCATCGAATAACATTTATTATTTAAAAATGTATTAACGTTTTTGAAAAAAATTATAATTTTTATATTATTTATCGGTGTAATTTTTTTAAGTTTTTTACTTTTTTGAATGACAATATACATTTTTAATATCATATTCTAAAGCAAAATATTGTTTAAAGTATTTCGATACATAAAAATCGAAATTGGGACGAATATGAACACTAAAAATTTTTGGTAAGCGGAATAGTAGACCAAAATTTTACAGGTACCCCATAGTCCATACCACCACAATACGCGCACCTATATTTTAAATACATTTAACATTTATATCGTATAACTAATAAAGTAATAATCGTAAACTAATCATCTGAATTTCAACTGTATGTTTCAAAATACACCAACAAATATTCAAAAAAGTAAAAAGTTTCAATTTTTTTTATTATGATTGGAAATAATGTAAAAAATATTTTCAAAAACATTAATAGATTTTAAAATAATGAGTGTTATTTGATAAAATAATCACCTAATATATAGGTATACAACATAATACACTATATTATAACAATATTGTAGTCGTAACTTAGGTGGCTAGTTATTCAAAATTACGAAAATATTTGAATTATTTTGTAATTTAAAATGTATAAATTTTTAATTTTAACACCCTAGGTTTAAAAATTTATTAAAAGATTTCTCGTAAGTTTTTTATAGGGAATTAAAACAAAATTTTAGCAACAAGTCTTATACATTTTTCACGAACGAATGTAATTTAAAAAATAATAACCGTAGAAATTTGAAACATTCGACTATTAATAAAATTACCTTTTTTTTATTTTATGTTTATACTTTACTACATTGTAAATATATTTTTTCACATAAAGTACAAATAATGTTTATTTAGTTAATAAAATAAGATTAAATTAATAAATTATGTAAATAAAAAATAGAGTTAATATAAGATACCGATGGCTTAAGAGAAAGAATCATCCATTGAAAGAATTTCCTACTTAAATTATTTTTCCTTAACCTAATCCTTCAACATAGTGAAATTTTACTAATTATTTATTAATTACTTATTTATATTTATATAACTATTTAATATTTATTATGCTTATATAAGAAATATTCAAGCATTTTTTTAATTTAACGCAATATAAGTTATTATTTTTATATTAGTTAAAAAAAATTGAAAATAAAGTATTTTTTTTATAAGCTATAAATTGAAATTTAGACAAAATTCATCAATATTACGAGAATTTACAAATTATTAAGTAGGTAAAAGTTTATACAATTTTTAATTTTAGTTAATTTGTCGTTACTTATAAGTTATAAGTTATAACTCAATTAATATTATTCGTATAACTTGAAATGTTTCAACTTTTCATTAGATATTGTATAGGCAGGTATCATCTAAATGAAATTTTCAAAATATTTAGTCTAATTTTAAACTTTTATACTACAAATTTAGTCACATTGTACTACTGTGCATCGGTATTATATTATAAATTTATAACAGCTGGTAATATTATAAAATTATTAATCACTATTAAATATTATACGAAATTTGATGCTGCAAGAATTAATTTAACCCATCGTATTAATAATAATAAGAAGGAAAATATTTAAAAAAATTACTATATAGATAATAGTAAAATAAATATATTATAAAATATACTTAGAATCTATACCTACCTAATATATAAGCCTACAGAAACTAATACTCAAAATGGTTTTTTGTATGTAATGATTACTCATTATATTTAAATTTAACATACATACTACAATGACTTACTTAATATCATTAAGTAAGCTATACTCGACATCTACTGTATAGCAGAGCTGTTACCTACTTTACCCCTCCTTTTTTAAACTATTGTTAAAATAAATTTACAGCTTCGCTCAATTATAAGTTTTTTTTTAATGATTTTGAAAAAAAAATCGTATTTTTAAATGTTATTACTTACCTACATTTTAATTATTGAATCTGTCTATCAATAATAATAAAGATATAGTTATTTTAGGATAGGTAACTTTAATGCATACTCTGTTTACAATGTTTACATTATCGGCACGTTACCTTAAATAATAAATTATATGATTATTAAACTGAAAATACAGTTAACACATAAAATATTTTTTTGACTTGTACTTTTTAAATTAATTGTTTTTTACATTGATGGTAACGTTTATAGGTTCATTAAACATAGAGTATAGTTAGACACATAGCTAACTAGTCAACTTGAAGTAGTAAGTATTTGATACTAAAAACTTACGAGTACAAGATATAAATTGTACAATTACTACCTAATAAAAATAACAATTAAAATTAATTTAATTTAAAAAAGGGTGAGTAGGTAAATGCTTTGCTGTATCGTGTGTTGAGTGCATACCTCGTCATCGAGTGATTTACTGTAATTTATATAGGTATTACATTTTAATTCAATGATAAATCATTGCATACAAGATTAATTCTGAATGAAGACTGTCAGCCTTTAATACTAAGTATATTTTATGATACCTATTGATATTATAGTAATTTATTTTACTATTAGTAATACGGCAGGTTAAATTATTTTTTTCAAAAAAATTGCATTTATTGTATTATTAATATTTAATTATTGTAATAATTTATAGTATATGATATGATGATATATTTAATTTTTAGTATGATGTATTATTGTTATTAGGTAATTTTTAAGTCTATAGTTCTTAGAATTTTGCCGCATGAAAACAGTGAAAATGTAGGTTTGTGGTATAAAATATAATATCTTAAAATTAATTTAAATGTTTTGAAAATGTAACTGCGAATTTAACAGATTATAATAATAATATATACCTACGCAAACGTTCTAAGTCCCCACGAATAATGTTTTTGAATTTAAACAAAATATCTAAAATTGTTATTCTTATCATTTAAATATCTAATTTCGTTCAAATTTTAACAAAAATAAATCTATAAAATTTACCACTTATGAGGAACTATTAAACTTTCAAGTTTTTTCTTTATAATCCTTAATTATTAATATTTTAAAGTACAGTACCGTTGAAATTTGTCAGTGTCTTCATTTTTAAAATCAGTTGTGTATGGTTATAACTTATAAGAGGAGCAAATACAGATTGTTAATCACTCATTTTTTGAGGTTAAAGGTTAAACTAATAAGTAACAATGCTCTTTATATTTGTTTTTATTATTATTGAATAAGTACCTATGCCATAATAATATGGTTATACATAGGATTAGGATGTTTATGATTTTGTATATATTTTATTAGGTTGTCCAATAGCTTCCATATTTATATAGAAATGTGTTTCATGATATCTATATTCAAAATATCAAAATTGTATTTTGCATATAATTGCATATTTTACCATTTTTTGTTTATATATTAATATATATATATTTATTTATTTATATACTTAAAAGTGCATTATTTGTATTTTTTCTGTTTTTAAGCGCATATTTGACAGTTTTCGATACAAAATGATGAAAAATACCGTAATTTTATATTTTATTAATCGAATCTGAAATAAGTTTGAATATCTATATTTTTCAAATTAACACTTATTGTTGAGAATTTAATATGGTTATACGGAGTAAAGATACTTACTTATATATAGATAAATACTATTATATTATTGCATTTTTTTTTATCCACAGATCCATACATTTTTTAGTGCATAAATATCCTAAGATTGTTGTATACTTGTATTTACTACTCATCAGTTTATTACTTTATTGTATTTATTTCTATAAAAATAAAAAGACAAAAACAGATAGATGGGTACCAAACTGAAAGTTTAGCTCTATACCTCTATAAAACTTACAAAGTTAGAAAACATACTATATTAGGAGATTGGATAGGAGGTATCTGTTAATACAAAAATGCAAACTTTTTCTTGTCTGTCACCCGGTACTTTCTAAAAATGGCAATGCTAGTGGCTAAACAGTATATATATAATATTCACATATAATAACAGATGTGTCCAGTGTAATGTTCAGTTATATAAAATGCTTCTGTCATATTCGGAGCTATTGAACTACATAAAATATTAATATTATTTTTTAATTTTTAATTTTAGATTCATAAATTATGTGATATGTATAGTGTATAGTGTACCTAACATACTAAATGTTTTTGAATATACATAAACTTCCAATAGCTATATTTAGGTATCTACACTATATACGTCTTCACCACTGTCCACTTCAGCCGTATTCGTATATTGACACATAAGATAGAAGTTTAAACTATTTATATAAGTATAGTAAGTCCTATCACGTTCTACATCGTGTTTTGTGGTTTTGCTTTTAGGTAGCTAGTACCTATACTTATGTAGCTACTATAGTTACATACCAAAATAACTACAGACAATGGAGTACATACTGGTTGTTATTATTAATAATATTAGAGACCTTCGGTTTGGTTTACCAAATATATAATTCATTCCCACTTTTCACAAATGTTTTCCTTTTACAATTGAAAATATAATATTGATAGTTTCTGAAGAAGGTCAACTAACTTTTCGCGGAAAATAATTGAGTAGACAATAGTTTTGGTTATGTAATATCATATAGGTATGTATATATTTCTATTAATTTTAGAATGCTTTCGGGTTATAATGTGTAGTATATGAAATAATTTATAAACAATTGTTGTTTTGTTTCTTATGTGCCATTGTCATAATATTGTATCAACAACAATGTAAAATAAAGATATGAATATCAATACTATATGTAGTACATATTATATCCGAAAAATAAATAAATATACCTGAATATATAAATGTTGTCAACTATGTAAATAATGTTTCTTTTTTTTATTATTAATATAAGCAACATATTTATAATCTATACCTACTTTATAATAATTGTACAATGAGTAAATTTTTTGAATGATTTAGAAAATATTTATTACACGGATACATTTATTAGAAGAAACTACTCATTAGTAGCACCTCTAAATATAAATGTTAAAAATATAAAGAATATATTAAAAATAAAATAACATGGGTAGGTGATAGACTACTATATATTGTATATAAATAAATAAAATATGTTTGAATTTATTATATGTTTACGGCTAATTTAGTTACACGTTTATATTGGTAGATAGGTTATATATATTATAGGATATATTACACATTTATTTACAATTCAAATCCTAAATTAACCTATATGATATATTATTTGAGCTATGCGCAGTGATGTATTGCTAAAAATATTTGTGGGAATATGCCATTTCACGTAGATGAAAATAGTAAAAACTAAAAATTTTATCAAAGTAGATTAACAATTTTTCTTGTTTTTCTCTTAATTAATATTGTCTTTGAAGCTTAATTATGCAAACATTGTTTTATCATTAAACTAAGTCAATTTTGAGTATTTCTTTAGTAGAGTATATACCTACAGATAAAAAACAAATATCATGAAAATTGCACGTAACCAATATAATTTACAAATAATTCAAAATTTGCTCCTCCCGCAAAAATGTCAAGGGGGGACAAGTACCACTTTTTCTTCCCACAATTACGTCATTGGTTTCTAAAAATAAGAAATTAAGTTACCCACTATTAATAGTAGGTATTATAAAAATATTATAAAATATCTTTAGAAAAAGGCTGACCACTGTCTCCGACAAAAATTGTTTTTCATAGAAAGGTGTTCACTGATTCGTTATTTAATTAAAAATTTGATGGATATCATTAGTCATTATGCAATAGTCAGTAATATACCTACTTAATGATAAGGCTTATTCGAAACATATATTTATTATACAGGTATACAGCAAAACAACTTCCCAGTTTTAAAAACAAAAAATATTTTTTAAATTAATAATTAATCTATTTCTGTTATTGATTTAACTATTTTTTTATAGTATGATTTAAATATATATAATTTCCAAAAATTCCAATAATATAATTTTTACTACTTGTCAAATATTATTCTCCATAATAGTCAATAGATACCTTGAAAATAATTATTGTCACTGTTCATTATTTACTAATTCTTTGTTAAGGACTACCCAGACAATGTATGCGGGTTACTTGTTTTGTACATTTTTGAAATGCAAATCAGTCAAGGTTAAGCAAAGCTAATCAAATTTATAACAAATAGAATAGAGGAGACAATAGAATAATTAAATTTTTAAATTAGTATTCAAATGTTTATTATTGTACATCTATGATATAAGTAGATTATTAGATTTTTTTAATGACTGATTATAGTTACGTATTATAATTAATTTCTTTATAAATTAAAAAAAGTATTAAATATACACATATTTTTGATACTAACGTATTGTTTTTTAAGTGATTCCAAAATTAAGCAATTTCTATTTCGGGCTTAGGTTACATATTTACAACCAATAATATATCTATATACTAAAAATAATACGCGTTTTGTAAATATCAGACCTAATTATGATAGTTAACTAACTTTCCAATTAATTAATATGTGTACCTACTGTACCTCTTGTATAAGTCATAATATAATATGTAATAATATGTTACATACACGCTGTATACCTATATTATACTGGTATAGTATCTCACTATATTACTTTCCCCGTTTTTATAATAATTATTAATTATAGTATTTAATATTTTAATAAAAACGCCAATAAATAAAACATAATTGTAGGTAGGTAATGTAAATATTTACTGCAGGTATTATTAGCTTATTTTATCGTCATACATTAATCGTTCTAAAATATGGGTAGACCAAATTTTTTCTTACTTTTATATTTTTATACGTGCAAACAATTTTACCTTGATAAGTTGTGTACCTATTAAAAATATTCAACTGTACGACATTGCGGTACATAAGAAGCATATTACCGATTTCGGATGATAATTTATAAGTACTTACAATAATAATCATGCATGTCGATTAAATGTATTACCATTCAGACACATAGTATATAGGTATATAATTTAGCTGAAAAATGTATTAAGCAATGAACACTGAATGCTATTGTTTTTTTACCAATAATTTATTTAAACTATAGTATCTAGTTTATAGTTTTAGATATGAACTAATATAAACACTAAGCAGGTTCTTATATTTATAATAATTACCTATAGTTATTAATAATTAGTAACTACATCAGATATAGGGTACCTATACTGTCACATTGAACGAAAACTGAAACGTTAATAGTACACATACTTTGACATAAGTGTTTTTTAACTTGAATAAAATATTTTTTTATAACATAAATATCTTATGATTTATGAACATTTGAACAATTTTGATTGTTAATTATGAAAAAGGTTTTTTCGTTCAGTGAAGTGGATAAAAATGGAAAATAAACTACAATAGTTGTGTAAGTACTATAAAGTCGAGAGGTTTATTTATTATAAAATAATTAAAAACAAGAATTGAGTATCATTATTATGACCACTAGCCATTTGAAGTTGTTTTATTAGGCCATTCATTGTCTAGGTAGACTAAAAAAATAATTAAATTAAATGTCAGAATTCAGGACGACAGTATATTAAAAATTAAATCTATATATAGGTTACCTTATTAGTTATTACATGTCAGGCATTATTTGTATTATGTATGTGGTTTTGATACGATATCTGATAAAATTGATGATATAAATTATTTATTACAGTTATTATTTTGTGTGTAAAATGTAAATTCGTGACCCACATACAAGATACAGATAAAATGTGCTACCTGTCGTCCTATCTAGCATAGTGTAGCATATGTACATCGTACATTAAATAATATTTTAAACATCGTAAACCGCAATGGCTATATTATAATAATATATGTAATATAATATTTAAGTATTTTATATTTATGTATAGATATGTACAAATTACGAGATATTGAAATGTTCAACTTACAATATTGTTTACAACGCCATGGCAATCCAGACTTTCGTGCGAGTCATAAGTCAATGTGTACAAGTCCATTACAAATCTCGAGTCTTTTTTATAATGCCTTTGATCGTACCGAAAATTGGTCGGATTCATAGACCACGGATTTACTAGCATACTTGTAGCCATTTTCAAAAAAAATTTGATTATTTAAAAATAAATACTATTTAAACGTATAAAATAAAAATATACTTAATACTTATAAATCTATGTAAATATAAACAATTCGAGGTAAACAAAACGCTGTGGAAAGTCTTGACGCTACGATTATTTGTATCACACTAATATGTATTTAGAATGAACCACTAGCAGTATATTAACTGTGGTAAAGTGAAAGTGCGAATAATAATAAAAAAAAATAACCAGAACTAATCGGAATGTCCTTCTAGGATACCATTGCAACTAGTCGCATTCTCAATTCTCAATCAGCGACAAACATTTAATTAATAGAGAAGGAGTAAATACTAAATAACTCATAATAAATAATAATATATCATTTTTGGTCACAAATAATAAATATCTACTTTCTGAAATTATCACTGAATACACTAAATACTGAATACTGAATTATAATGAAATACAAATATACAATATTTATTAATGTAGGTAGGTAATAGTAATAAGTAAAATTGCAGTGGCTCTACAACGTATATAGTTCCAGTAGGTAATAGTAGTGTATACCCATAATTAATGGCTACATTTTTATAATTAGTACCTAATTAAAAGGTATAAGTATGTTCAGTATAACAACTTTTATAATACCTATTATTATTATTATACTTATACATTTATTGTTAAATAATAATGTATATTATTTACATAGTTTCTCGATTTTGACGAATTTCTTAAAATTTTTAAATTTAAACGTTTATAAAAAAAAAATCTTGATTATTTTATTGATTATATGTATTTTTGATATTTTTAATAACTGTAAGAATAACTTATGAGGATCTTTGTATTAAATGTTCAAGCCTTAAATGTGTTTAATTCTTTTTTTTTCAATTTTTTATTATAAAACAATAACTACATATTTCGTAATTTTGACGAATTTTGTTCAAATTTTAATTTTAATCGTTTATAAAAATTATTAAGTATATATATTATATTATATATTATACAATGTTTCATACATTTTTTGGTTCTAGTATCAGTTATATTGAAAAATCGTCTAATAAGATTTCAAGTCTTAGCTATAAAAATTAAGCACTTCATATATTTTTAATTAAAAATGTATTACCAAATTTTCGTGTTTATAACTAATTTTGTTAAAATTGTAACTTCAAATAAATATAAAAATATTATACCCGTGTAAAACAAAAACTTGTGAAAAATCTTGAGAATTTTCAAGTTGTTGGATTGAGTGAATATTTTCAAATATATAGGTAAGATATTTAAACAACTATATTCATATATTTTTTAGAATTTTTGGTTCTAGTACTTGGAAAACAGAAAAAAAGACTCTGAGAAAATGTCCCAAATAAAGTACAAATTTGAATATTTCAAATAAAACTTATATAACACTCTGTAAAACCACAAATGTTTTCTAAAAAACTAATACAATTATAATAATATTAATAATTAAGAATAGCTAATAAATATATAAAACAAACATTAAAAAAAATAATAGGCAACAATTATATAAAATTTATGTCAGGAAAACTTTATACGTTTCAAAATAAAAAAATTTACATTACAAAAAAATAAATAAAATAAAATAAATTATTATCACTATATATAATATATTTGTACTTTTTTCCTACCACCTCAGTACTTTCGACTTATTAGAATTATTGTTTTAAATGTTCGAACTTTAGCTATGTAGAAATTGAAGATTTTACCATTTTTTTTTCCACAAAATACTTTTATATATAGTCATACATTTTCGTGTTTTTAACGAATTTTATATAAATGTTAACTTAAAATACATTTTTTTTAAATTATATTCTAATTTTAATAATTTTTTACAGAAGAAGAAAAAATTATTTGATATGTTGTGTTAAATTTTTAAAGATTTTGGTTTAGTGAATATTTTTTTTATCGATATTTATAAAAATAAAAATCAAAAATTTATCATGACCATAAATATTTCAAAAAGATTTAAAATATTTTGAAAATTATATCATGTGGAATGTATAATATAAACATTTGTTCAGAATTCTAAGTATCTATGGTTATTCATTTTGAATTAAAACAAAATAATAAAAATCGTTCGAGAACGAAGATTGTATAGATTCGAATTGTAGATTGAATATACCAAATTTAAAAACTTGAACTTCAAATGCTCATAAATAATTAATTTAATTTTCTGCTAGAAAATGTTTTTTTTATATGTTGAAAAACTTATTAAGAACTTTTAACCTTGTATTACATTTTCTAAGCTTTAGTATGAATTTTTAACTACAAAGTAAATTGCTAATTTTTGCGATTTTGACGTAATTTGTTAAAATTCTGACCTCAAAAACTTATAAGAATTTTTTTTGTAGATTTACGCTTAATTTTTTCTTAAATTTATATTAATAACAATTTATGAAGAATCTTGTGTTATATTTTTATAATTTTCTAGCAACGCAAATATTTTTATTTACAGTTAAAAAAAAACTAAGCAAAAAATCGAAAAAATTTTCATATTTTTCACGGTAAAACCGATTTTAAAAATGTTTACATTTAATTTTGACAATTGACGACATATTAATAATCTTTTTTTTGTTTCATTGATGATCTCTAACTTAGTGATGATACGTTACGCGTCATTAGTAACTACCTTCATTAGCAATCGTCGTGGACTTGTGGATAATGATCATTAATAAAACTAAATTCGAACTTTTGAACATTTATGTTTAATCTACGTACCTAGTTTCAGTGTTACACGAAAAATGCGCTGTGTCATATTCATTTGAATTTATACTCGTGTGCATACATAAAATATAATATTCATATCATATATACAAAAATATATAAATATTTCAAAACTCAACTCTTTAGGTTTCGAGATTCATGATCTACAGCTTGGAAACTTCTGATCTAAGAAAAAGACCTTCTCTTATAGTGTATATTATTCATTGTGACTAGATTTTATATTATCTAGTATCTACAGCCGGTGATTATATTATTTATATTGTGAAATGGAATTCTATTATCATTCATTATCAACACTGAAGCAGATTTTTGACAAAGGCGTACAACTCGCACACATTACAGATTTTCTAGTTTTTATAAATAATAAATAATAAATGATATGTTAATCGCGGTCACTGGGCACAGCATTATTGTGCATACTGCATAGACTTGCGTACTGTCGCTGTGTTAATTTTATTGCGTGTTACTGTACTGCAGTCTGAAGATAACAATCTGTTGTGTATTAAATACATATTAGCATTTGTAATTTAACTCTGTAGATATATTTTGCATTGTTAACCAAGTGTAGTTTTTGGTTACACGGTGTTTAATTTGTTGACTCTAATCTAGTGCGTTTAGACTTTTTATTACAATTTTGTTTCCAAGTCGATTGTTCATTATGCAACACAATAATGCAAAAAGCATAATATTTTATAATGGGTTAACTGAAAAATCCTCTTGTGGTTACTGTAAGAAAGACAATTCTAGCTATAGCAATGGTAAGTATAGATATTATACATACCTATTTGGTATATGACCTTAAATATACATTTTTTTGATTTTATATAATATGATTGATTGATAGGAATGTGGGCTTCTAGTCTTACAGTAGAAGCATACCAAGATATGATTGATCGTGGGTGGCGACGTGCTGGCAAGTATTGTTATAAATCAATCATGGATAAGACTTGTTGTCCACTTTACACTATCAGGTATAATCTGTGATGTTTGGAATATAGTTATTTTAATCATTTTTTTCCCATACCAGGAGTGGATTTTAGTTTTTATTTAATAATTTTTATCAAATTAATAGTATGACAAAAAAAGTTTAAACTTTAAGATATGGATTCTAAGAGAATTGTGCTTATCTGAAAAATATATCTTGATATTTATTTTAATAAAAAAAAAATTTATTATTAAGCTTGTACATGGCTAACTATAGTTATTTTATAAAATAGATGTGAAGCTTTAAATTTTGAGATATCAAAGTCACAGAAAAAAATCATAAAAAGAGTAACTGCGTTTTTAAAAAATGGAGAATATGAAAAAAATCCGATTAATACCGAACAAGCTGAAAGAGAGCCCTTCATGAAATATGAAGGTAATTTATTTGTTTTCCTTTCTTTTTTGGTTTAGATTTAAACATTATTACATTGCGCTTATATAAGATACTTTTTCATATTCATTCATAATTATCTTAGTTTTATATTGTTAATTTATTAGTAAATTTATTTTACATTATTAATATTCTTTTGGTGCCTTTATTAAACAAGGTTAAATATACATAAATAATTTATTGTTTTCTTTTAGGCATACAAAATCATGATGATAAAATGAAAATTACTAATAGTGATTATTTATTTAATGAAGAACAAAGTACTTCTGATATTGGTTCGCGTAATAGTACCTTAGTAATTACAAATAAAGGTAATACAAATTAAAAAATTTAATTAACTTACCAATTTTATTCAATGATATATTTATGTATAGCTATTTCCTAATATATGTCCCACCAAAAAAATGTATAATTTACCATTCTACCAACAATGAATATAATAATAAATATAGTATAGTATATGGTCTACCTAAATTTTATATATATGTATATAAAAAGCTTACACAGTTTATAATTAAATCTATTATAGACGATCCACAAAATATATTTCTTTATCTTTTAAGAATGAATCAAACATATTACCACTTTTATTTAATTTTCACCATCTATACTTCGCTAATTACTTTTATAATAAATCTTCATTCATATTACACATTTTCTAAACATTAAATAAATAACTTAGGACTAAATCAAATCATAAATACAAATTGTTAAATAATTAGTGTACTTTATTCCATAATTATTTTTGAATTATATGATGTAATGTTTGTTAACCTTTTTCTTGACAATGAAAAATCTTTAATCCGTTAGATTCCAAAATATAACATAAACCAACTACCCAATGTCTACCAATTCCTTATATCAATATTATGATTGGTGTCTTATTTATCTTCTCGTTTAAATATAAATGCAGCTTTTAAACCAGCAAGTTAAAATTGTCCTTTATTATTTTTCTGTATACCACACAATAAACATTTAACAATTTGAAAAATTTTACTAAAACCCCCAATAGGTTGTCTTTTGGTAAATAGATATTCAATAATGTCTCTACAAAGATTCATTCAGTCACAAACAATATTTTTAGATCTCCCTGTAAATGTTACAATTAAATAAGTCTATTTTCAGTAACTCAAAAGTACATAATCTATGATTTTACTGAGACTCAATCCATTTCATTTTTAGTCATTTGAATTCGTGTAAGATACATTTTTTTGTATGCCAATTGGGTAGTTTGGCAGCTTTTTTTACACCTGAAAACTTCTAGTACTTTTCTTCAATTTTTTTTTATAGTTGTTTTTTTACTACCACTTTTTAGCTATAATCTTGTAAGTATTTTACTGTGGATTCATCAATCAAAGATATTCAATACAATTATTTTACAACCATTTTAAAAAGTTGTTTATAATCTATTATACTAGTGGTCGCAATCTTTTTGGAATCTCGGGCCACATTCACGAATTAAAAAGTGTTTGCGGGCCGGATATAAATAGACATTTTCTATTCTTAAATTATTTACTATGAAAAAAAAAAATATTGTAGTTCTAAAATTAAAAGTGGGTCTTATACAATAGTGGTGTGGGCTGCCGGTTGCCACTGTATTATTTTATGCAGTTCAATACACTAAAAATTACACTAAACCATCTAAACTGTTGTTATGCCAGCAGTACACTCACTTTGCCTCACCTCACCACCACTCATTTATAATTGGAAATGTAGATTACCTTTATTAATTTTGATTTCATTAATGATAGATATTGGGAAATATAAAGATAAACTGCATACATTGGTTTAAATGTTTAAAATGATAAATAATACTATAATATAATGATGCTATGATGTATCATATTTACAATATAATACAATAGATTAGTAGACTGTATATTATACAAATATTTATAGTTAAGTACTAAATAAAACAGCGGCAGACCACATATTGGGAGATAGCTTTATGTATTATATGCATAGTAATAATAATTTTTTAATTCACAGAAGATAGTAAAATGGTTGTACCTCTTAATTTAAATTGCAACGTTGACACTCAGAAAGAAACTAAAAAAGTTAAACCTGGTATAGTTTTTTTTCTTTATTTTACACCTAAAATAATGTTAGTAATATTAATAAATTATCTAAATATTAAAGGTAAAGGAGCTGATCCAAATTTGCCGAGTTCAAAAAAAAAAAAATTCATACGCATTCAAAAAAAATTAGCCAAGGATCCAAATTTTGTACCTATAATTTCACCCCCTCAACAAAAATGTTTAGAAGAATTTATCGCTGAGAATGATTTAGTATCTACTGACGGAAATAAAAAATTAAGAGTAAGTAGTCATATTAATAGTAATAGATTAATTTAAAGATAATTCATAGTATTAATATATTAATATTAATGTTAATTCATTTTTTATTTTTTGTGCTTTAATGAGTATGAGCTTATATATATATATTTTTTAGATGCCCTATTGTTGTGATTTTCTAACTAATTGATTTTAACTAAATTTTCTCACTAGCATTAAGGTTTCTGGTTAATCATTATTTAACAATAAAACTATTAACAAGCAATAAAATGTGAGAAATTTATAAATTTTATAATACTTAAAAATTAATTTTTATTTTTTAATTGAATAAATACATATTATATATTTTACCTACTTTTAATATATACATATATTTTGCTTTACTATATTATATTTATTTATTACACAGTTTTATTTTTAATTATGTAAAACATTTAAATTTACAGCCATTATATATTTTTAATTATTGATTGATTATTCTCACCTCCTCGGTCGCGGATACTGTATTTTGTACATTTCTAGTAATTTTTTAATTCTCTTTTTACATGGAATGCAGTTGAAATAATATGAGGTTGCACAAACTTTTATACCTTAATACCATTTATTAATACTATGTACCTGTATAAATAGTATAAATATTATAAACAGTTATACAAATATTTTACCAATGTTAATACTTCTATAGGTTTACCATTTTATCATTTTTAATGTAAGCTTAGTAAAATAGTAAATGAAAACTTAAATTCTCATCACAAACAGGACTATCTAAATTTTTTTTAAATTCTTAACACTGTTTTGTTACAAAATTGTTGATTCTGTATGAATTAATTTTTTTATAAATTTTGTAATTGTTATTGAAAGTAATAATAATATAAATTTTAAAGCTACCAAATATCCTTTTATAATTTATTAATAATTTAAAATTTAAATTCTTAACTCATTATCTAGAGTTGTATCCAATAAATAGTTATACTACATATTTTATAAATAAAATCATAATTAAATCAATATTAAATACATAATTCACACTATTACAATAAATTATAGAATAGTGGATTAAAAAGACCTATAAGGTAATATGTATACCTATACACCCACACTTTTACTAATTAAATTGAGTTTATAAAATCTAATTTACCTATCAAAGAAGAGTGTTGTAAGAAAATATATCTTAACACTATAATGAATAAAGTAGTCAATGTTCAAAAAAAAATTATTAAAATAGTTATTTTTTTTTAAATTTGTTAATAATTATTTTATTAATGTTACACAAAAAATACAAATAATTTGTTTTATAGATATAATAATAAATTAATACATGTCCCGTTTTTATCTCTTACAAATTAAGATTAGCAATTAAATAAAAAAAAATCAATTTTAGATAAAATTATTAACAATGAGATCTTCAAGCAATTCTTTTGAAGATGAGTATGCAGTATATCAATTATATCAAACTGTTATACATGGTGATAAAATTGAACGGTGTTCAAGAGAACAATTTATTCGATTTCTTGTCGATTCACCTCTGAAAGTAAGCTTTTATTTCTTAACTTTTTTAAATTTTTTGTATGTAAGGTGTCCTTGGTCAAGACCGGCACAGAAGCATTTTCTCAAACTTTCACTGCTGGAGCTACCCTATTTGCCAAATATCAAATAACTGTGCACAACGATACACCAGATGACTGTAATATGGAGCAATACTTATCATTTCTTGTCGATTCACCTTTGAAGGTATCATTAATTTCCTAGGACTTAAATACCATCCCATGTGTAATGCTCAATTGTTATTAATTTTGTCGGTCTGATCGATCCACCAATTTGATAAAAGCTTCCAACTCATCATAATAGTTAAATAAATATTGACAACTTTTTTTCTAGGAGGAAAAATCAAATCATCCTGATCATCCTGGGTATGGTTCATTTCATCAACAATACTGGCTTGGTGATAAACTAATAGCTGTTGGAGTAATAGATATTTTACCAAAGTGTGTATCATCTGTCTATTTATTTTACGACCCAGACTATCATCATATGGTATTAGGAACTTACAGTTCTTTAAGGTAAATTCAATTTTGCTTATAATAAAATATTACTTATAAATTGAAATTCATTAATGCTAAAATGTTTTAGAGAGATATGTTTAGTGAGACAATTGCACAACATGTCACCTGATTTGAAGTATTACTATATGGGCTATTACATACATTCATGCCCAAAAATGCGCTATAAGGCAAAAATTCGTCCATCTTACTTATTATGCCCGCTTAAATACACATGGCATGCAATTGAAAAATGTATTCCAAAACTTGATAATAAAATGTTTTCAATATTCAACGAGTCTGATGATACTCAAGAAGATGATATTTTCACAATAGATAATGTAAATAATTAATGAAACTAATTTATATACAATAATGTTATGTGATGACGTTATAATTTATAGATTCTAGTTCTATATCGTGGTTCTTTGATGCCTTATTCAGCATACAAAATAATTAGCCATAAGAAACATCAAGATGAACAGATTAAAGAATATAAAATATTAATTGGACCTAAGCTGGTACGACAGTTAATTTACTGCATTATGGATTAATGGATCAAATTTAATTATCAATAGCCCGTTGTATATAATACATCGATCTGAAATGTTTAACAACTTATAAATATTGCTTGTTTAAAAATATGTATTATATTTAATTTTTATTGTCTTTAATCTAAAACTAACATTTATATATATAATTGTTAATCATATAAATGAGTAATTATTTGAAACTATAAGTTTCTTTATAATGTTATATCTTATTTGCTAATTTTGTAAAAGTGTATTTTGAGCTGCTAAAGAGTTTTTGAAGATAATAATTAAGAATATGTATAAAATTTAAGCAGGCACTTATTTTAACTAAATAATAAGTATAGATCATTTATTATTAGAAGCTCTTATACTGTAAACAGGAGTTAGCAAATATAATTACTTATCATGTATAATATATCACACATATTGTTTGTATCAAGATATTACCTACACAGAAATGTATTAAATAATATAATAACAATTTTAAAAATTAAATTAAAATTATAACATAATAATGTTGTCTAATCTTAAAATAATGTTTTATTAATTGTGCTAGCCAGTATTTGGGTATATTTTAATTACCAGTTTATTATACTGAATATTTTCAAATAAATACATTTTTCTGATTGTCAATTATAAATATTTGGAACTATATAATATTATTACCAAATTAAAAATTAAAATCTTATCTTTTTTTAAATAAAAAATAATATAAAATAGGTAGATAAGGTACAGTTGGTTAAGAGCTATTAATACAAATAAATTCTAGCTTTTCTGTACACATTAGTGGTGTATCTGTGGAATAAATCTTTAGTGTTGGTGTTGTAAACATTAGCAAAAAGAAAACTAATACGATAGACAATAATTTTGAAAAAATTATGTTTTTTAGGATAATAAACCTTTATTTGACACAATACATTATAATTTGATATAAGTTTCATTGATAAAAAGAGTTCAAATTCTTTTTAATCAGTATTTTGAATTTAAGTATTGGTTTTAATATAATAGATAAAGTGTAATAACAAATTAGCAGATTCTATATAACCTTACAGCTTGTGTTTATGTTATTATAAATTGCAATTAATAATCAATCATTTTTAACTACTACCTAATACCTATTGTGTGAATAATTTAAATGTAGTAGTTAAAAACAATCAAACAGATCCAGAATAAGGAAAAATATGATTAAAAAAATGTGTAAATAATTTACAAATATATAATATATATTTAAATTTATAAAAAATAATTTTTTTTAAAGTATTCAAGTTATAACACTAGCTTTAATTACACAATTTACTTTATTTACTTAAAGTAATATTTTACAAAAAATATGTGATATTGTTTCTTTCGAAAGTAACCAACAATATAAAATAAAAATATAATTTTAAATCAAACTAAATTTGGATGGTACCTACTGGTTGTTGTTAATTTTAAATATACTTTGAAGATACAATTTTAATTGAGAGCAATTATTATTGATTTATGTCAAAAATTACATTTAAAAATAGGTTTACTAAATTTAGTGGTAATAATTAAATTAAATTATAGTTTTGAAAATGTTGGTTTTTTATCCTTTGTCGCAACAGCCATTGACGCTTTGATGAAATCTTCACTTTGTAATAATATTTGATTCCAGTCTCCCTGTAAATAAAATAAAAATTTTTTAAATATTTTTTATGTGTAAAATATTTAATGTGTGAACATACTTATGTTATAACTGATATACCTTATTTTCAAACAAATTATTGGATGTCATAGGATTAACACAATTATTTAATTAGAACTATTTTAGCCTAGTAATATACTTGAATTTAAAAATGTCATATAATATTATTATTCCTTGATCATAAGGAATGTACTAATATTACTTATTATTTGAAAAAAAAATAGTTAATGTATTTATAACAGTATAATAAACAATTAAATAATAGGGATTTTAAACCATTTTAAGGTATTTAATATGAAAGTATATGTTATTGTTTTAACTTTTATTTAGATACTAAACTAAACAACTAAAACAATACACTACTATTATTTATTTTTAATACTTATTAACTTACAATATGATCCAATCCTTCTTGAACGGTATGATCTCGTGAATATATTATGCTTCTTTTAGTCATTTGGACTCCTACAGGACTTTTGCTGGCTATGTCTGTAGCAATGTTCATAACATTTTCTAACATACTATAAATGTATAATTATACAAAAAAAATATAATAATTATTTAGTAACTGACATTTAAAATTAATAAAAATATATTAATATGATAAACCACTAAATAAAAACTAAATAAAATTAGAAGAAATATATAATTTGTTTTTTTTAGTTATAACAAAACTTGTCAATTTACTTTTAAACACGAGAATTTAATATGCACAGATGAACCATTATCAAAATTACCTTTCTTTGGTGTCATAAACTTGAGTCACAAAACCAATATTTTTGGCTTCTGAAGAATGAAATTTACGAGCAGTAAATGCTAATTCATTGAATGTACTCATACTTCCAATAATTTTTGGCATCCTCTGTAGTGTACCAACATCTGCTGCCATTCCTATTTAAATAAGCACAAATAAGTATTAATTTAGCCTTATTTTAAGGTCTCAACTGAAAATTTGTATTCAATCATATAAAAAAAGAAATAATCCAGCAATTAAAAAATAAAATATTCATAATAATTATATTATAACATAATATTTAAAGGTTCAACAAACCAATTTCAGTTTCTTTAAGTTGAAACCATGCATCTTCTGTACAATATCGTATATCTGCTGCTGAAACTAGATCAACTCCACCACCAATACATCCATTATGAATAGCAGTCAACACAGGCTTATCACACTGAAAAATGAATTACAATTTTTTTATTTAAAATTTGAATGTTATTAAGTGATAATATAAAATAGACAAATGCTCTATATTAGGTTTATACATACAAGTATTTAAATTGAATAAATAAGTAGTTTATATTTAATTGTTAATGATGTTTTTAAGAATAATTATGTTAATATTACTTTTTCGAGAGCGGTAAGACAATCTTGATATGTTTTAATAAAACACCGTAAAACTTTTGATTTTCTTGCAATGTCATCATGATTTGCAACTTCTTGGCCGAGATTCATAAGGTCAAATAAATCGATTCCTGTTAAAAAAAAATAATTTATATAACATAATGATCATGCTATACCCTCTCAATACAATGCAAGTTTATTATATTATAGAATATTTAATATTATTATAAATACAGGTGTATTCTTTTTATGAAAACATAATAATTATTTGTTATTGATCAAGATTTCAATAAATACTTTACTCAATCCAGTGAGAGAACACACAATCTCGCTAGACAAAGTGTTGTCTGATATATTATTACATTATTAGTATGCAATATAATATTTAAATTATACCTGAAGTGAAATATTTTCCATTAGCTGAAAGAACAATTACTCGACAGTCAGTGTTCTCATTTAGTTCATTAAAACATTTTCCTATTTCCCTGAAAATAAATATATTACATTACCCATTGATTATAATGTGTTTTATATATCTATGTATTAGTTCTTTATATTGTTTGCAAAGTATACATGATTATATAAATTATTTGTTGTCCTGTAGTTAATTGTTTAAATTTCTTAGATACCTTTAATAAATGAGAGCTTAATTGGCGGTGTAAAATAGATTTAAGTAATGACTTCCTACCTAAATTTAGTAAATAATTAAATTAACACAACCTTAGCATAGGTCTTCTTAACATAGGAGGCAATACTGCAATAGCTTAGGGTTCTTAAGATCTGTGTCTGAATTTTTTCTAGTTATGATCTCTCAAAATGAGTCAACAATTTTTGAAATTTTCACACAATATCATCAATATACAATTATTATAGATTAAAACACAAATATTATAACAGTTTTTAGTATTTTTTAAAAAATAAAAAAACATAATAATACAAATATTTTAATGTTTAAACTGTACTATTAGGTTTAATAATTGTTTGACTGATTTGAGGTTGTGATAAATACTTGATGCTGTTGCGTAGCAATTATTTTCATAAAACAAAGCAGTAACCATTGCTGAAACTTTCTTATCGTTAGAAAATATAAAATTTTATTACTAAAATATTATTTTAGTATTTTGTTTGTATAATGCTAATGAAAAATATATTTTTTTAAATGTTTAACAAAAGATCTTGGGGATGGAAAATTTTGGAGCCGCTTCTCCTGTGCACATGCTCATGTTTAATATCAACAATAAACTTGAAATTTGTGAGTTTCAGTTTTGGTTAGTCTTTAATCATCAGTAAAAAATGTAATATGAATAACAGTGGACAGATTATATACAGATTTAGTCCACCGTTATTTATTAATTTGTTAAGGTCTCTTTAAATGTTAGAGGATAAAAATATTGGAACTTCCATAAGTACTACTTACAGATACCTTTAAATATCAATAGTAGAATATATGTGCAATTTTTAAAATATTACTTACAACCACATCGTTTTGTTCATTGCATTAGCCTTTTCTGGTCTATTTAATTGGACATTATAAACAAATTCTTTAGGATTTTCAATTTTTAGTGTATGATATTGAGACATTGCACTAATTTTTGATATATCTAAAAAATAAACGATAAAAAACGTTGGTAGATTTGTCCTTATTGAACATTGATATAAATTTTAGATTTACTTCGGAAAAATAAAACTCCTTTTTGAAAACTAGAGATTCCTAAAAACATGGTAAATTATATGAACACTGCGGAAATAATATTGTTTAAGTAAGTATATTGGTAATGGGTTTTACTTTTATTTATTTTTTATTTAACTCAATACAAGTGAATAGACAATTTTGTTAAATAATCGTAAATCGTAATGTGTTATGTTGCAACGATGATAAGCGATAACTAATAACACGAAATTCAAATTGCAATATTAGTAATTGGAACGTCGATTTTTAAAATTAATAACAATGAAGTGTACGATGTCGTATTGTGTTTGGTAATAAATATCACATAATAATATGCAATAAGTATCCAATATCAAACTTTCACTTTGCTCACAGTACAGTGGACACAGATGATAGACGACAGTGCTATACCAAGGTTTATAGATTATAATACAATGATTAGCGAATACTGTAAGTACGGTATTATAGAACAAATAACAATAGTACAACAGTAGCATAGGTAGATACTAGAATATTACATTATAATATCGGTCCGGGGTTCTTTGATTGATACCTGTAGGTAGGAACAGAAAATTGCAATTGCATTATTTGCATTATATAATTAGTACTCTAGTCTGAACTCTTTAGTCACGGGGCATTGACCATCGATATTATAAACATAATATTTTTGCGTTTTTCTCTACACAAAACAGTAAGCAATAAACATATGGTTTTTATCAATACGACGGAGATGGAAACGACGGCCCAGCAGAAGCTTCTGAGCGATAAGAAAACTAATATTAATTGAAAAGAAATGCAAAATATAATTTATCGACAATTAACATTCAACACATTCGGCATCAACACCAATCACGAAGACTTGATATGTCATAGAGTACAGACATATTTAATTCAAATTTATAATAATTACAATGTTATATTATACATAATTATTTGTATATATAATGTAAATAATATAATAATTATTAAATAGATTTATTTAGTTTTGGTTTGTTGGGTAACTATTAAGTTAACTGTTATGACTATGTTTTAATGATTTATTATAATATTACCAAAGTCCTAACGTTCAAGATCTCGTGAAGTTTATAATTTCTAATATTACTATACAATTATATTATCGTTAATAATGTTCCATTCTATTTTCATAGAACTTATTAGATTGGGTATAGTAAAACTGTACAATACATAGGTACTATTTATAATCGATACTTAAAATATTTATTCAAATATAATAACATACATACAATTATAACCCTATTTGCATTAGTCATGTTTTTATTAACTGTTACAAATTGTCATAGCATGCATTCTTAATAGCAGTAATAAGTGATGTTTTTGTAAAACGTAGTGAGTAAAAAGTATTATAAAATCCCATACTGTATACAATTAACTAAACACCACAACATAACTAAAATGTTAAGTTATATTATACTAAACACTGAAAAAGCTAAATAAAATGTGCTATCCACTTACATAATTGTAAGCCTCAACTGTAATAGTGCCTGTACATGGACCTTGTCTATCTGTGTTGACCAACAACAACTTTTCAAGAAGAAACATCAGTTAGGCTATAGCCAAATTATGGACTTCAGGTCTAGAAGAAGAGGAAAATATTTTAGGGAGCCCGCAGCACAGCATTTTCAGAATTACTATAGTCATTGAATCCTCAGCACTTTCATTCCCTCACACTTTTGTACACCTTTTTACAGTTTAAGAATTATAACCTGTGTTATATTAAATGTATAAACTATTTTAACTACAATTATTTCGATTTACAACTTTGGAGTGATGGAAAATAGTCAAGCTACAAATCTCATGTCAGAAATTGAAAAAATATATTTGTTAGCAAAAATAGATACTGAAAATGAACATCATAAAGTTTAACAATTCCAGTTGTAGAAGTAGAAAATAATGAAAAATATATTCATTGTTGCAAGTAATTATACCATTTATCAAAGGACTGTTGTCATTATGGCTGTGAAAATGGATATAATATATTTTTTTAGTCTAGTGTAGAATGTTAATAAAAAGCAAAAGAAAATATGTAATTGGCTGGTTATTAGGGAATATTTTATATAAAACTAAAAAAATAGAAATGATTATTTTGTTACATAATATTAAATTTATAAAAATAAGTATGTAATGATGTGTATAAATCTGTGATAATTTAGTATTTATTAATTTTTTTTGTTAGCATAATAAGATTCTTATTAAATTATTATGATATTATTAAGGTATTATCACATTTATATTATTAAAAAATGTTATGTATTTAAACTTATAATTAAAAATTAAAATAAAATATTATATGATTGCATGCACTATGGGTATATTATTCAGTCAAAAAGTTACATTTATTAGGTTAGGAGTAATGATTAATTTGGGATTAATGAATCTTGTATAAACATAAATAAACTGTGTAAGACATAAAGTCTGTTGCTCTCATAGATAAGTCCATCATGTTTTCACAAAATTCAATATTTAATTATAAAAATATATCACTAGATCAAATTAAATTATAAATATTCCAGTAGCTGCTGGAACTAAATTAATGTTTAGTTAATCTGAACTAAATGGATTTTACTGTGTAAGAAATTTAACCAATTTGACAAAGAATAAATTCTAAATGCCGAATTAAAATAACTCATATCTTGGTTTTAATTCATTAGCTTAAAACTATTGGATTTACTTTATTACAATTATAGGTAAGACATTGAAAATTGTTAGGGTTTCTAAGGTAATAATTTATCCATATATATATATTTTTAAATTGTATAATAGTTTTTTTGTAATTATATTATGCAAGATAAGTTTAAAATTTTAAATTAAGAATTTAATGGTATATATGTGCATTTATAATTAAAAAATTGTCAAAATTACCAAATTTTTTTTTAAATAATTTTAAAAATTTATAAAATGTTCAATTTTTATAGATAAAATTTGAAAATGTAATTTAAGGTTCTTTCACTAAATGTTTATAATAGAATTATCAATATATTCTGGCTCTTATAAAGCTATTTTGAGACATTTGACAAAATCACAAAAATTTGCAAATCATATAGTATTGGTACTTAAAATTTGAAAATTTATTACAAGGTTTATCTTTAGTAATTTATATAGAAACCAAAAAATCTAAAAAAAATTTTTAACAGGATAAAAATTTTAGTTATTGTGTTATAATTTAAAAATATTATTCTCGGGAAGTTGAAACTTTTATTTATATTATTATACTTTACATATATATAACACACATTACACAAGTATTTATAAGATGAAGGGGTAAGAATTAATATTTAAAATTGTTTTTGATTATTTAATGTTCATAATTTAATTTATTAATTATTTATTTAAAGCATTTAAAAACGAACAACAATTAGTAAATATGAATGATAAATTTTTGTAAATAAAAGTAGTCAATAGAAGTTTATAAAAAATTAACAATTTAAACAAGAATAGGTAAAAGAATAATTTATAAATATTAATCAAAATTCTTCTCTGGACATTAAGAAAATCAAAACAAAAATTGTTATAAAACAATTTTAATAAAAATGCTATATTTTGTTAAAATACTCATTCATTTTGGCACAACCATTAGCATTTAAAAAATTTATAATGTTTAATAAAGCTTGTAATAATGTAATGTATTTGTTCTAAGCCCAGTCATTATACCTACTGCAGCACTAATTAAAATATATTCTTCTTTAAACACTTGACGTATTGGCGATAAAATATTCGAATCGAATGGCGAATATTATCAACACGAGAAAAATATCGAATTTTCCGTGCTTCGTCTGTAGTCGGTATTCAGTTTACACCGCCACTTGAATTTCAAAAATTTTAAGATTATTCCAAATTTGCATAATACGAAGTATTTACTATTCAAATGGTTCAAATTCTTAATTGTGCAGTCAAAAATCTTGAGTGGTTTGAGCGATACGCTTGACACTTTTTTTTTCTATTATGAATTATGAATTATGATTATTATTTATTAATTATTGTTATTATTGTTATTATTATTATTATTATTATTATTATTATTTTAGCCGTAGAATACGTCTTGCGCGTAGAACTTGGTACGCAGCGATCGCGGCGACGAGGTGGTTGTAAACTTATGACTGGTGGTGGTGTAATATTGATAAGACGGTCGCTGATAATTGTTATGTGCGCATCTATTATCAATATTATCATTAAATTATTCCAATCATTTAAATTTGAATTTTTTCGCGGATAATTTACGTAACGTCTACGAATCCTCAGTCGTGCGTTGCGGTCCCCGTTTCCGGTGAGTACAAATTCGATTTTTTGTTATCGACGCCCCGAACAGTGATCGGTCCAATTCGTACGCCAATGTGGCCTTTGTCTCGATCTTTGTTTCGTCGCGGCCTTTGCATTCACTCGACCAGATTTGAAGACGACAAACTCCTTCTGTTTCTTTTATTTTTATATGTACTTCTTCAGATGGTAAACGGCTGTGGGATGAACGGGACGGCGGTGGTGGACTCCGACGTGACGGTAGGACCGTCGACGTCGTCCGCCAGGTCTAATAAGCGGCGTGTACGCGGTACTACCAGTCGCACTGTCACATTGCAAATGCTGTTGGAAACAAACATACTCGAACCAGGCAATTCTGTCTTGTCACTTGAGTACATGGTATATAGACAGTCTTTACCATTTTCCATCTATCGAGTGGCATGCACTTGCTAATAGTTGATTTGCGATGGTTTTAATTTTTGTTTCTTTTTGTATTGTTAATAACATTATGTGTAATACCTGACTGCAGTAAATAGTTTGTGATTATGATTGATTGGTATTATACTATAAATGTATGTTGTGTTATGCTGTATTTTATTATTTTATTTATTTTTATTTTTGTGGCACAAGTTTGAAATTGAAGATGGCATATCGATTATACATAACGATTGTGTATTTTTCATATATGTTCTCTATTGTGCTATTATTTAATAATTTTTATTTTGTTTTTATTTTTGAGTTTGTTAATGCTGTGTGAGTAAATTGTCAAACGGATTGAATACTTTTATTTCTGTTTTTGAAATTTTGTTGAAAAGTTATATTATTTAAGGATATATTTAAACAAGAAGTTTAAAATAAATGTAAGTTATGATTTTTTTTTAATTTTAAATTATTTTAAATCATATTTTTTTTTACAGAATTTTTAGTTTATATCGTTTTGAAGTTGATTAATGTATATATTTTTCTTTAGGGTCAAAGATTTATGGGAGATTTATTACCAGATGGTAAAATTCGTTCAGTTGAGACATTAAATGAATTTGCATCTCCTAGTGCATGGGCCTATAACTGTAAAAGTATAATTAACAAAATAAAAAAAGCTGGTTGTGGTTGGTCATCAGTAAGTACAATTCATTATAAATACATTAAAATAATAAAAATAATATTTATTTAACTTAAAATTCATTAAATAGGGTAATAGGTATATTTCTTGGTTTTTAATAAAATCATTTAGGTTGTAAATACAATACCATTTAGAGATATTTATTTCAAAGTAAATTTAACAAAACAATATGTACACATTTATTATAAGGGGAAGGGTAGAGTAGTCCATAGTGTTATTCCTTTCATTGCAATCAATTTATTTAACCAAATAGGTATCTTATGTCTAATAGTATAAAAATCAATGGTTCTAAATTATAGTAACTCGATGCTTTTTTTGCTGTATAACATGTTATCCATTTATTCCATTTGGTTAAACATTGGTTATTAACAATACAGCTTGTACTATGGTGTATAACAATATGTTATATAATACAGTCTTAATTTCTAGTTATTTTTGGATCTCTATTATGTTTACTTTAGTGAGAAACAGTTTTAAGACATAATGGTGTTCTCTTAAAGAAAAATACTTTATTTGTTAAACATATATCTAATAAATTTCTATAATGCTACAGTTGAATAAAAATTATTTTAATATTAGAAAATCAAATATTTAACTAAATATTAGTGTTTTATGTTTATTAGAATAAAAACTTGTATGAAAAGAAATATATTTTTTTTTTTATTAACATAAAAATGTTATTAAGACATATGTTAATAATACATTTTAATATGCTTATCCTATTGAATTGTTAGTGAAATACATTTTAACTAAAATTTTAAATCATTAGATATATTGAATACACTCATGTGTTTGTCTTGCAGCGTCGAATAGGAAAGATATCGGCCTACTGAGTTTTTGGAATTTCTAACGTTTGATAACAGCTACAGCTACTGTACAGCTAAAATAATTGAAATTAATTATACTTTCTACCAATGTTTGAACTAATTTATCATAAAAAAAAAAAAAAAAATACGACCAAACACTCAAAACCAGCTCATATTTTGAGCGCCCCACCGAGTTTTCCTCAATAGCTCGCCAAACCAATCCGGCCCTGATGTCTTGTCATGTTTAATAAACCAAAGTGAATTTCTGCTATTGTACTAATTACGCTCTTCAGTGGCATAGCCATGGGTGGGGCTATGTCTCCCATTGGTCGTGTCAACTTAATATAAAAATGAACTGTCATTATTAATTGCTGATTTTATTTTTTTAGTATTTTGAGTTTGGGTCCCTCCCCTATTTTAAAACCTTGGTTATGTCACTTATGCCCTTTACTGTATTTTATTCAAAATTTCAATTTATAAGTATAAAATTTTGTACATGCATATGTGATAGGAGGATAGTGGATGTGCCGACTAACCAAATTTGGGAAACATATGCAAATTCAAAGTTTTTTCATCTTTTCATTTGCCACCTAATGTACTCTAACTCAGATAGAGCATTATGCATTGCACTTCTAATAGTTTTTCCATATGATATTCATTTCATAACTCATATTTTCACTCACTTTATATGTACATATCTGAGTCATAAAATATCAAAATATATATTTAAGAGGACGTAATACCTGCATGTGTTGTCTCTGTCTCATACATGATATAGCAAATGTTCATTCACCAATTTCAATATTGTGCTGTTATTTTTGATATTAGATTGAACTGACTTATTATAAAATTTAAAGCTAAGATTATTATCCAGGGCCTTGCGTAGCCTTTTATTGATATTGTTATTTTTAAGTAAGTTATGATAATTTTAAAATGTACAGTTTCAAAAAGATCATAACTTACTTAAAAATAAAAATATCAATAAAAAGCTACGCAGGGCCCTGGATAATAATTTTACCTTTAAATTTTATAATAGGTCAGTTCACTCTAATATCAAAACTAACAGCAAAATATTAAAACCAGTGAACAAAAATTTGCTATGTCGTATGTGTGTAAGATGGAGACAACACATGTGGGTACTACATCCTCTTAAATAAATCTTACCTATAATTTTGGTATGGATTAAAAACTTACAAATTAACTTTATGATGAAACATAGGTATTTAAAAAACAGAAGGCCTGAGAAACTTAATGTATGATTTGAAAATAAACAATTTATTAAGTTTTATAAAGAAGTTCTACCCACTAACATGTGTATCATTCCCTTGATTGGGCTTACTTGACTATTAACTTGTCTAAATGGTCCGTGTGAGTGATTAATCTAAAGCCTTTAGACTGTGCTAATCTAGTCTTCTCAGGCTTATAGGCATATTATCATGTGAACCGAATGGGTTGTATACGTGTCCTATTTGCTAACACATTGACAAATATATATATATATATATAACATACTATGTAATAATTATAAATATATGAATTCAATTCACTTACATGTTTAACAAAACTGTTTTACAATAGCTTATTAGTATATTGTTAAAAAGGATTAAATAATTGAAAGTATTTATTTTTAATATTTACATCTCAAATAAAAGTAAAAGCATTACAGAAACTTTATCTCATTGAATTATATAGCTTGTTTTTAAGAAATTATAAATGATGATAATTCTATTAATTAATAAATAATAATGATTATTGCTACATTAAAAAAAACAGATGTCTTTAACAATTCAAATTTAATTTTGTGTACATGTCATACAATGTAATAACATTTTCACGTTTCACCTTTTAAAATTTATGCTGATACTATGCAGTAATTTAGTATATTATATAGTTGTATGTTATTGCAATATCATAATCATACGGTTTATAATACCTAATAAAGTAATAAAATATAGGTACTTAGTATTAAACAGAAATTATAGCATATTTTAGTTTTTATAAAACATGAATATTTAAAATAAATATTTTTTATTCATAGATTCGGTATAAAGGTAAGAAATTGGATGCATATAAACATGCATATTTTAGAAAAAGAGAATCTTCAAGTATAGAACACAATATAGTTCCAGGTAAGGATTTAAATATATAGATTTATTTAAAACTATTTATTATTATAAATTCTACGCACATCATTTGTTTTCTCTATGATTCGTGCATAGAACAAATTTTAGTATAGTATCACACATTTTGTGTTGTTAGTTTTAATATTAGAGTATTATCTGTGATACTTGAGCATTTTTAAATTGTGATATCTTACATACTCATAAAAATATGTAAATTATATCTATGTGATTTTTGTTCTTAACAAACATAATATAAATCAACTGTTTAAGTTTCAATCATATAATTTTTCTATGTTGCAGTAATATGTTCTTTAAAAATGAGATTGATTTACGATATTGATTACTCAATATCGCTTATTTAATTAAATTTACAAACTCATTACCCACTAAAAAACTAAAATAAAAGACAATCCTACAAATATAGATATATTGTTTACTTTAAGTTGTATAATAAGTAAATTTAGTTTAATATTAAAGTTATAAACATAAAATTGGTTTTTTTAATTCGAATTCGCTATGTTGTTTTTTTTTTATGAAAGAGATAACAATGAACACATATATGCTGGTATGACTGTGTCAGAATTTCTAATATTTTTTATATATATATACTTATTTTGTGTAAAAACAGTTCTATAATAATAAATGTTAATAAAGAACTGTTTTTAGTAGAAGATATAGAATCTGATGTTACATATGCGATTCAAAATGAAGTTTTACCATTGACTCCACCAATTGAGTCACCTATTGTAAAAGAACCTATCAAATTTAGCGAAATCCGTTCAAGATCTAGTAATCAGTAAGTTTGTTTTCTCAATACTCAACAATTAAAAATGTTTTACAAAGTTTTCTATACATTTATTTAAAAATTGTAATACCCTATAAATTTTAGAAAACTAAGTTACTTAACATAATATAAATAAAAAAAAACAATTTATTCTCTAGTTTCATTTTTAAATTTGTTAAAAATAAAATAACATTGTAATTTATAATGCATTTTTTAATAATTATTCTTTTATCTTGCATTATTATAATATTATTTATAAGCTAATAGTTTGAATGATAACATTGTTTTATAGAAATCTGAATACATTAGTGGAATGTACAGATTGGTCTTACATTAATAAAGTTCAACCATTTCATGTTAATATATCAGCAAACGCAAAATTGTTACTAGACTTTCACTGTCATTTGATGAGTTCAGAAGTTGTTGGATTTCTCGCTGGAAATTGGGATTTTCCAACACAAAGTTTGTGTTTCGATTTAATTTAATTTTAAATGGATATCTTATCAATGTAATATACATTTTATAGCATTGACTGTGAAAAACGCATACCCATTTAGAAGTCGTCTACATGATGCGGAACTCACTTCATTAATTGAAGAAGAAATAAGAAACACATTTACAGCCAAAAATATGGTTCTAGTTGGATGGTATCATTCACATCCTGAAACAATCGCTACACCTACATTAAGAGATATCGAAGCCCAACTTGACTATGAAGTACAAATAAAAGGACCGACTGTTGAATCATATATCCCATGTGTTGGAATCATTTGTTGTAAGACATTTTCTTATTGTTTAATTATTTTTTTTTTGAAAATTATTGATTTAACTTCATAAATGTTGAATTAGCACCTTATGACAAAGGAAAATCGACCCTCGATTCAACTATCACGTGTTATTGGGTGTTGCCATCATTTGAAAATGAAATACATGATTATGGACGTCCAATGAACATGCATTTTACTACTAAACCAGAAAAATCATTAACACTAGATATTGTTATGGCACTAGTAAGTTATATTAAAGCACATACATAATTAGTTTGTTGTAAATGTTTAAGGTTTTTCATGCTCAAATATTATAAAAAACATATCTATTTTTTTTTCAGAAAAAGTGTGTTGATTTTAATAAATATGATCCAGATGTAATTAATTTCAAAGATAAATACAAAAACGATGTGACTTATTTAGAAAAACTAAAGGTACATATTAGTTTTCAATTGTTAACAAATAATAACTAATATTATTTAATGTGGTGTTTTACTATAGATTTCGTTAATGGACAAATTTCCAAAAGATGATACAATACACAGATTTTTATGGAATTTCTTAAGTGAAATAGTTTGTATTGGTAGTTCAGGCGATACTGCCAAAAACAATTTGCAAAATTTGATTGCTGTAATCTCATCACGTCAACTCTTGCTGTCAACATCAAGTTTTCAGACACCAAATCCTTTGATTGAACATTTAGAGTCCTATTTGCAATCATGTAATGCCAACAGTTTGACATTAGAAGATGTTCCTACCACTAGTGATTGTTCAAACATAACCTCAGCAAGTATTGCCAGCTCTCTATTTAACGATTTAGACTTTTCTAAAGCAATGTCTTTGATAGGGTTATCTCCATCACGGTATCAAACAGATCCTTTAAAATAGGTTTACAACCTTTTAATTTAATTTTTGTAGTAATATATATAAATATTAGAAATATATATCTATCTATACTTTCATCTATCTATGCTTATTATGTATTAATAAAAAATAAATACTTTTAAATTAACTAAAATTTAACTACTAAATTATATATATCAATATAGGTACATAAATGTTTAAATAAGAAAACATTTTTGTATTAAAACATGTATTGTATTGTGTAATATAAAAATCTGTTTTTGAATGTTGCACCTTATTATTTATATGTAATCTAAGTATTACATTGTTTTTCTTGGAAATTTACAATATGAAAAATTTATACTGTTAAAATACAGTAAAAATTGATTTTAAGAAAAAGTTATTGGTTATTAATTATTAGATAATTTTTTTTTCAAAATTATAATTTAAAAAATATTTAAAATTTTTATCATGGCAATGTTTTTTTTGTTATAACCAGGATCTTATGATTTAAAAGTTTTGATATTAATTTGTTATAAATGGTTCTAGTATACAATCTAGTTTTATTAAAACAAAAATATGTAATAATTAATTAACAGCCTATTTTTTATTATTATTTTTTTTTTAATGTTTTTTGTTTTATAATAATTAAATATGCTAAATAATATTATGTGTATGTATTTTCAAATATTGGATACAAATAAAAATAATTTTTGTTTATTTAACTTATACTAATATACAATTCAGTAATATTTTTTCAATATGCAAGTTAAAATTTGATTTTTTAAAACATTTATAGTAACTTATTCTAAACATTTTTAGTGGTACTATTCTTAAGTCATGAAAGAGTAATAAACCACTAAAAGATGTGTAAGGATAATATTTCCATTAAGAGGAATACTTGTATTTGTCTTGTCTTACAGACACAAGGCATAACCTGTTAAATTTGCATTAAACCTAACCAAATTAATGATATTGGGCATAGGTTATAATATATTAATGATTTGGCCTATATTATCATCCTAAAAGTACTAAATAGTAATTTATATTTTATAAATAAATTATAATCGCTAAAATATAGTATCATACAATTATACAGTAAGCAGTCGCTTTGTACAGTCCATTGTTAAACTCAATAATGCGAACACTTTGTACAGTCAGGTAAAATTTTAGATTTCAGAACTCTGACACTTTGTACTATTATATACATAAAGTATATATTAATGTATATAGTTAAATACCTAAGTGTTAAGTGTATTGTGTATATAATGTAAATTATTAAAATGTAAAAATTAAATATAAAAAAAAGTAAATTTATTAAAAATGTTATAAAATATAGTATTTTACTATTAGTCAAAATAATATTAAAAAAAAATCTATGTCAAAAACGAGAAATTATGTTAAAATCGACATATTTATTATGATATAGAATTTAAAAATTCAAAATTATTTCTTTGTTTTAGTGTTGGTTACACAAAGTTAATAGCTTATTATTTTCATCAGAATTAGATTTTTGCTTCTTAGTTAACCTATTGCCACATTCGTTCAATTTTATTGCCCGCAAAACTGTCCAAAAACTTGTAGAATGTATAAGATACTTAGATTTACCATATAATATTAAAACTTAATAACATTTTTAATAAAATTGTATACAATAGTAACAACTGTTCGCGTTCTGCAATGTACCTTTTTACCCGATTGTACAAAGTGTCCGTGTTTCGACCGTACAAAGTTACCCAGAACCAATTATACACATACTAATAATAGTAATGACTCTCTTAACAATTGAAATTTTGTAATTAACCAAATTACAAGTAATGATAATGTTTTTTATTTTAAGATTGTATTGATTAATAATAAGCCAATTCATTCTAATATGATGGCTGTTGGAGCAAAAGCATTTGAATATTTATATTTTACTATGACATCTTGTTTAAATGCGTTTATAAATAGATATTGGAGTAATCTAATAATTTACTAGTGGAAATTACTAAAAGAGAAAACCTTTTTCAATTATTACCAATGGTAATCCTTCGGTAAGTACTTCGGTTAAAACAATAGCATTCATTATTTTTTTTTTGCTAGGTTACTTATGTAGGAAAATTATTTAACGTTTAAAACTTAATACAGGTACATAATATAGAACTAACTATATTTTTGACTCGGCTTGAGTTAAAATTAATCTGTTGTTTCAATGGTAATATAAAATACAAGTAATACAACACTACAGTCAATATATACGTAGCTACTTGTGCAATCACTATTGATATTGGTTATCTGTTTTGAAGCCTTTTCTGTATAAGCAGATAGACAGCCAAATGTATCTACGCGTGTTTCTCGCGATATTACATTAAGTCGTGTATGTTTAAAAATCACTGTGTATTTTGTAGTCGTCATTATACTACAGAATAGATTAAATAGATTTAATCTATTCTGTGGTTATACTCGTTAGGTATCTGATCCAACGGTCAATGTTGTTTTAAATTTTTTTACCAATGCATTATTTTTATATAGTAGTTTTTGTAATATGATTACTATTTCACAGTCAACCTCAGAAATTACTGCGTATCGTTTATATGTTCACAAAAAAATAATTGCAATAATTGTGTGTCGGAGACGGTAACTTTAATGATACATATTTTGTTCTTGAACTTTAAAAGTTTACATGAAACAACTTTCTTAAATTTTTTTTTGTTCCAAATTTAATTATTTTCAAAATCTGTTGTATTTCCTGATGTAGAGAAACATTTGAATGGACGGTATTCCCCAATCTAAAAGAAAATAATACCTAGTTATGTCCCCCCCTCGGTCGTTGAGAGGTGTCAAGTCAAAATCTTGCCACTCAAACAGCACACCCTGGAAGCTCGGTAATAATTGTTACGCGTTTGAAACGCACTATTTCTAAAAACAAATTCAATTAGTAATTACCGTCAGAGCATAGGTTCATTAAAATAGCTATCATCGTTTGTTGCGTGGTGACCAAATAGGTACACCTTACCTACGATGCACCTATAATCAATATTCACCATGCAGATATAATACATAAAAACTATGATGGCGCAGGAGCGCAATTTCAGATCATAGGTACCTATACTATATTCATTTCATGAATAACCAAATTTCCCATAACAATTTTGTACAAGATAAAAAAAATTATATTTTTATGCTCGAACGCTAAGACTGAAGTATCGACATAAGCACCTAGGAATTAGGATAATTGTGGATAAAAATTGTAATGGTGTGCGCTGTATACTTACATTCGTAAATTTTGCCTACACCCGAATTTCGTGTACCGGAAGGGTTAAACATTTGACATGTTTCGACAAATCTATATATTTAGGTTCTTCCCCTAAGCTAGTCATAAAAGTCCAGCGACAATCCAACGATATCCGGCACAGAAATTCAGCGTGTTATTGGAAAAGATGACTACATCTAACCCCATAGGGTAATACTAGACACGTTGAAGAAAAACAATAAAATCCATCAGAATATAATCTGTAATCTAACACGGCCGTACTAAAAAGAAAAAAAAACGACAACATAGTAACGTTTCGGCGTCGTGGAAACAAAACGTGCGATTATCGTCGCAGCACACAATATTATGTTATTATCGCATCGACTTGGAAAATTCGGCTAACGCGACGACAACAACGGTGTGTGTACGCTAAAAACAAGAGTTTTGCAATAATACCGGCCCGACAATGACCGCGAATGTGTTTTTCGGTTCGTCGGCGACCCTGGAAATCGAGCCCAAGTTCGTGTTCGGCATGACCAATAACGTGGTGGGAAACTGTCTGTATTGGAAAAACGACGTGATCGTGTACCCGGCCATGTCGGTCATCGTCATCTACAACACCAAGAACAACACGCAGAAGTTCATCAACCTGCCCGAAAGACCGCGGAAAGTCATCACGGCCATGGACCTGAACACCAACAAGTATGTATGAGTGTACGGCATGGGACGTGTTGTCGAACGATCTTTCGCCAGCCCATGTGCCCGTACCACCGATATAATACAAATACAGCCCCGAGGCGGGAAAATTGACCTAATCTATATCAATCTATGCAGTCCGTCACCAATCGCACGAGCAGCATGATACATTATTTTACCTAGCGGTATTGTGTACGTACGTATATGGGCCACTATGAGCATTGGTTACAAATACTTCCAGGGGCGGACTGGGTTAATATTTCAGGCCGGGAATTTTTTTCGCCAGGCCAAAAATTAACAGGAGACCAACGATTTGGTAATAAGTATGTAAAAAAAAAAAAAATAATAATGATAAAAAACCTTTATTATTTAAAAATATTTTTAACATTTTATGTAGATATAAAAAATTACACATAATATACAAGATATTTTTTTATAGATACAGACGATACAGTGTACACATTTTAATATAATATCTATATATTAAAATTAACTCTTAAGTAATTCCTTTTTTTACATAATTAGGTTTTTTTTCAGTACTTCACTAGTTTCCCCGATTCTGTCGATTAAAATATCGTCATCTATAGAAGCTAATGTTCGCTTTTCCACGGACATCAACATAAACGCTTCCAAATTCTCATTAGTTAGAGTATTTCGTAATCGATATTTTATGAATTTTAGTGTTGAAAATGTCCTCTCACATGCTACTTGTGTTACGGGTAGAGTTAAAAGATAATTATAAGCCAAAGATAAATTTGTATACACATTATTATACAAATTGTATTTGACTAGTAACTTTAAACAGCAACAAACACAATTTTTGCATGTTTTACAGGTCATATTTAATCCGGTAGTTTCTTCAGTTTCTTGGTATTCATCTTCTGAATAGAAATTTTCAAAATCATATTCGTCTTCAACGTATTATAGTCTCGTTTAACGATTTAACGTAAACAGAATAAAATAAAACACGGGACCTATTTACATTACATTACAGCAACGTTTTTACTATCTGCGAACTGCGATAAGTGCGAATATCAGCACTCTATGTGTATGGTAACCAGATATAAAAATTTAAAAAATAGTACATTTTTTTTTTGGTAAAAATACCATGTGTAAAATTTGAATAAATAAATACAAAACTTTGTTAATATGTAGGAAATATATTAGCAGATAACAAATTAAATTAACTATGCTACCAATTAATTAGATTGTATTAGCCCGAACTATAAAATACCTAATACCAAATTATAAAAATCATAAACATGTATTAGTCCATAATATTTAAAAAAAAAGAGTACAATTTTATGTACTTAACGCTATTGTTAAGGACACTAGGACATGCATCAAAAAAGAGTACTGTCCTACGAAAAATAGTACGTCTGGTCACCATATCTATGTGTGTCGTGTGGTGGCGACGGTGGCGTTGTTATTAGTTATTACAAGTATAAATATAATAATACAATAGTTATTAATTTATAAATAAATCACTGAACAAGCTATTCGACTTATATTATATATTTCTATCTGTATATATATATTTCGTATATGGGTACAGTACAGACTACAGACGGTACATCGTATAAATTGTTTAAATGAAACATAGCTTATAAAGCCAATAATAATAGCTTATCGAGAATACACTCGATCATTTCATAATAATATTATCGATTACTATAATACTTAAAATCATACGAGCTGATAAGGTAATACTCATTTATGCATTATGTTTATTATATATTTTTTAATGTTTTTTCGTTTACTATATTTTTAATTTCTACAATATCATCAGGCCATTTAATCTATTATTGTAACGGGCCACTGGGATTTGTCCCGGTGTCCCGCCAGACCAGTCCGCCCCTGAATACTTCAAAGTTCCAGTAGGTAGGCACTACTAGTATTTGTAATAAATTGTATTGGTTGTATAGCGCCTATACGCTGAACGGGTTTATGCTGTTAAACACTACTGTACATATTATTGCGATTAGATGCCTATCTATTATGTGTAGACGTGTAGCGTATAAAGTTTAATTGAACCCGAAACTTTCTGAAAATTAACCGGGAACCAGTACCGAAATGTTATAAAGTACCTCGCGGTTCGCACCTATAATCTATAGGAACGTACCAACTGAAGAATGACTAGTGATGACGTTGTATTGCCGACTTTGTCATTGTATTAGTGCTTAGGTTAGATTAATCTAGTCGTTTTATATCTTATGGTATAGATAAGTGCAATTTAAAAACAATAGTTAACAACTCAAAAATTAATATCAATTATTATCTACACTATGTGAATATAATAGGTAATATTAAATATTAATAGTATAATAATTAATAGGTAAATCGTAAATTTAATGTTTTTAGAAAAAATTCAATAATTGGTAGTAGTATAAATTATTATAATGGCAGTCAGTGGCGTATCCAGGGTGGGGCACAGGGGCCATGCCCTCTCGTTGGCCGTATTTACTATTTTTTGTTTTAAAGATTTATGTTTATTCGTACACATGAAAACATACTACAATATGTCACAAAAAAACCATCAACAAAATTGCAACTCGCAGATTGGTTAAAATAATTTTACATAATTGTTACTGTTGTTTTTATACACTTATAATTTTGTTTGGACTAAAACACCCGTTTTTTATTATTAAATTACTATTTATTATTATGTACTCATGTATTAACTCAATGACTGACTGAAAGTATAAATAAATTATTTGTATTAAAGCATTAAATATTTAGTTTATTTTCTTTTTACTTTTTAGTAGTAGGTAGTGTATATGGTAAAATATTAAACAGTGTATGTCCTCCCCCCCCTAAAAATTCTGCGTACGCCACTGATAGCAGTATATAATATATATATATTTTTTTTGTGAAATTAACCTATTCAAAAAATTGTAATACACTAATACCTAATGTACAGATTTATAAATTATTACTGCTATAACTATTATATATTATAATTATTTGTTTAATTTAAGTAGGCTCACTGCCATTGTTGTTGAAGCTTCTTCTGCATTCAAAAAAAAAAAAATAATATATGTATATACCAGAGCGATTACCTGCTTTTCCCATTTTTTTAATTGTATTCTTAATTTTCATAACCATCTATATATATTTATATCTATATTTTTATGTGCATAATCGGAATAAATTATTTTATAATAATAAAAAAATCAATTGGGTATACACTCGAAAACAGAAATCTTACTTTTGAAATATTTTCAATGTTATTTATTTCTGAGTTTCAAATTTAATTTATATATTGACCTGTTCATTATGAATTGTTTATAACATATTATCTAGTTGAAAAAAAAGATACCAAGTCAATTCGACTTAACTGTGTTTAAAAAACATTGAGTAATCTAAATAAGTCATTGTTGTATTATATATATATATCCAGATATGGCTAGTATCTTATATACAACTGTATTCTGTATCATTTCTTCTGAAATGTAGCGATATTTTTTTTTATCTACGTGTATATCGATTATTTTAAACTATAGTTTCAACATACACTATACAGTGGTCTAGCTAGTGATTTTTCGGAAAGTTAGACGGGGCAGATAAAACATCAAATTCGATCATTTAAATATATCATATTTAATATTTTAATATATTAATTTACACACTAAATAGTTAAATAAGTAAGTTAAAGCAAATTAAGTAGAGGTAATTATGTATTTTATACTATTTCTTTTTTGCATTTAAGTATGAGTTTATAATTGTAAGTTACTGGCTTTTACTGTAAATCATCAACATCAATATCAACTCTGAAATATTGTAGAGACTCAATTGTTATAATTATAAAATTATTAAATCCAGATAATGTATCGATTTGTATTTAACTTTGAATGCTTATATATAAAACTCATCCGTTAAGGTTACCTATATTAAAAAAATATATTTTAAAAATAAACATCATGATTCAAAATATTGAATTTTTGAATCATTTTTTTTAATACATTTTTTAATTTATAGTATTAATTTAGTGAAATTTTAAGATAGTGTATCTGTATCCGTAGTATTGCTATAAACCAATATTTTTTTTAAGTATCTCTTATATCACTTCTTATATCTAAGTACCCTGAACGGCTTATAGCCACGTTTTGGCTGTAGCAACGACAGATGAAAAAGACACAGTGGACGGGACAGTGGGTAGTAGTAGCGCAAGACCGGTGGTCAGCATTTACGATCTGCTGTCGTTGGATTTGAAGCACGTATTCCAGGAGCCGGATTTTAGTGACAGGAACGAAGATGGTGATGGCGAAGATGACGGATCGCAAAAGACCTTTCGGCGGCGGTTCACTAAAATTCAGTTTTTGTGGGACAATATCTTCATGGCGGCTCTTGTCGTCGGCGGTCATGAAGGGTCGGATTGCACGCTGTATTATTACAGCTGGAGAAATTCAACAGTGGAAACGTATGTGCGGATCGATGGTCCTGTGTCTGACGTAAGTTATGAATTTAAACGTATGTCGTATGTGTATCTATGTGTTATGTGGTAAATTTTGCAAAAATTATTAGGTAAAAAATAAAAATAAGATTTGCCGAAGGGGTTATTTTACTTTTATTTTGACAAACTGAAACCTACGAATGAATAACATAAAACTAAGAGCTAACTGATATATTGAGGATTTAATCCTCAGATTCATTACAAATATTTGTACACATATTTTGGACATCAAAATTGTATAATATGTATGGATTTGCTGTTTTGCAGTACAATAATTAAATATACTTTCATATTCTCACCCCCCCCCCAAAAAAAATAAATTAAATGAAATAAAAATATTCTACTAATATAAAAATTGAAATATATTTTTCTATTCAATATTTACATTTTAAATAATTAATATAAACAAAATAATAATATATATTATTTTTAGTTCAAGTTTACACTTTACTATATTACACCTACACGGATACATGTTGTCAGTACATTATATAAGGTATTATTATAGTCTATTATGTTTTGTCTATAGACATTAGGCATGATAAAACGTTCAAACCAAAAATAATTTCATAAATAATGAAAACCACGTGTAAAATAAATGTTAAAGTAATTTATTTTTTTAAATCAATACATTAATATTAATAATATTATAGGTAAGCCGGTGGGATTTATTTTTTGGGAGTAGGGTGTACACTAACCATTGCAATTACTATAGTTTCTCGAATATTTCGAGGGTTAATATTATCAGTAAGTATATACATATACCTATTTATAAAATTGTTTTTTTTAGATAACAAATAGCGACAAATGAAAATATGTAAGATAATTAATAAATTTATACATTTTTATGTAGTACGTTAGTGATTTCATTATGATTTACTAACTACTATGCACACATAAATTAATAATAATACAACAATAATAATAATGCTAAAACTTTTTATTTTTAAATTTAAACAAAAATCACAGTAATAGCTTGTGTGCGATATACTCGAAGTCTCGAATAGTTGAACACTAAATATAACTTTAGGGTTAAAGTTTTTTTAGCGCGAGTGTGCCACTTATAGCTAGTAGTGAGTTATGCTGGAATAAAAATAAAGTAATGTAATAATAAATGATAACTCGTATTTTTTTGTTATCTGTATTTTGTTGTTTTTTTCCTTAATGGAATTATTTAGAACGTAGAATAAAATATGTATTTATTATTTATATGATGTATACGAGTATTACATTATTTGTTATAACTTATAATACACCTATTAATACATACCCTCACCCTGTAATATATTTTGCTTTTTTGTTGCATTTTAAGCTGTAACATAGAAATACTATACGGGTTGCTGAATATTCAAATTTTGTATATTATAATGTTTATTATTTACTATGGACCCACGAATTATTATCTTAAAATAGCAATAAAACGCTTATTATTAGAAGTATAGTTATAATCGGATGATTATTGACAATTTACATTATTGATCAATTTATCATATCCTTCATCTCAGTAAATACGTTACTGAGTTATGTTTTAATTTCGAAACAGAGTAATATATTATAATATAATGTAGTTGATTACAATTATTAAAGAAAACAACAAATATTGAGAGTAAAAAATTGTATGTCTTTCTCATTTGTTTATATACAATCTTCCATCTATGGTTTACTGTATACCTATACGACCTTGGTTAATCGTGTATCTGCAGATGGCATTGAACCCGATCGACACTGCAATATGTTGTTTCGTAGGCAAAGATTTGTTCCGGTTGATGACCAAACCAGAAAAGGATTGGCAGCAATATGGTTTTCGCGAAGCTGACGGCATACACTTTACGTGCGTCTGTTGGTTGTGCGGAGACAGGTACTGTATACATACAACTAAAATCGTCGTTGTCGGTATAAAATGGTATAGGTTATAAAATAATAAAGTATTGGGTATCAATTAAATGTAATAAAATTATAATGTAAATTAAAATAAATTAATATAAAATATTATTAATTGAAGCCAAACTCTTTACAAAATTATATCTATTAATTTGGTTGTTATTATATGATTTAAATTTTTTATTTATAAGTTGTATATTATTTTTTTGTATAATAGTTTAATTTCAACATGGTTTTACACTTTACGCCGATATAGCACCAAGGCAGTAACTGAAAAAAATTTAGGAGGTCCAACATTTTTTTTAATATAGATAAAAAAAAAATTATAGTCAATATTTAACAAGTGTTTAAGATTGAGGATAGGGCTCTATTATTTATTTATTTATTAACATCAGTACACCACATATTTTTTAATATTCTCTATTCGGTGTATCCATCTCATTTTTGATCTTCTTCTTCTCTCTTTCCTTCTATATTTATTTATTTTCATAGCCACTCTTACTACTTCCAGGTCACTCCCCTTTTTCTATTTTCATATAAAGTATATCTTTTATGCATAAAAACAGAAATTTTCAAACACGGGGAAGAGGATAATAATTTCTTATTTTGTTTATTTTATTAGTTTTTAAATGCTTAGTTTAGTATTTACTATTAAGTTTTTATTAGCCTTTTTAAGCACTTTTTTTTAATGATTTTTGGAAATGACTTTGTTAATGACATTTAAGAAACAATGAATTAATATTTTAAAGGTGTTAAATAAAAAATTAAAAGCTCAAGAAAATTTTTAAATTATCTGTGTGTGTAAAAAAAAACGACTGAATATTTTTATTTCTGACATGGTAAAAGTCACTCAAGTAAATTTGCTCTTACTTGCGGCTGCAGGTTAAGTCTGTCATTTGAGCGTTTACTTGCAAGTGTAATGTACTATATAATATTTATTGATTATGCGTTTTATGGGGTTGTATAGGTGTTTAGCGGGCACTACTGACGGCAATGTTATTCTGTTCAAGAACGGCGATCTACAAGCTGTATACCGCGTTGACGCGATCAGTGAAATCGATGTGACAACGATAATGACAGAGACTCATCAGCTATCCCTGACCACAATACTGGCTAATTCATCAAGGAACGATGTCGTTCGGAGCTGTTTTACATTCGACTTTGGTCTGGTGATGTTGGTTGGTGATTTTACCATCTATCATTTCCAGAAAATGGATGAAGGACGGAGGTAAGTACACGCGTGCGCGCGCGCACACACAAATACACACACACACACACACACATACTTGGTAACGGATCTATCAAATTGATCAATCGATCGATTATTAGTGATTTGGCGGGTGTATCATTATATAATGGTGGTTATAAATGTAGTGGTTAGAAGTGTTGGCTTTTACGCCTGCAATCAAGAAAGCATTTCATGAGATTGTATATATAAGTTAGATATGGTTAAGGATTTAAAATGTGACAACTAGAAAAGTAATGGAGTTTTTGATTCCAATATAGAATTTTAAGCAACTGTTAACGGGATAAGTTGATATTAATTTTTACAGATACGAAAAAACTGACAAGTTTATTAAGGAAGAGTACCGGTACTTGCAGCAGGTAGAAGTAAAGGATGAGTTACCGATGCATTATATAGAGAGTGTATGCGTTAGCCCCAATAGCAAAATATTGACGTTTATCACGAAACGGCCACAACTGTATCAGGCACTACTTTCTCAACTGGACGAAGACGATGACGAATCAATAATGCTTGTACGACAATATATTACTATATTTTTTTTATATTACTCGTACATTATTATTCCTATCGGTGTTATCACAGAAATACTTGTAACATGCTGCGTAGGAACATCTATAGTGACAAAATCTCAGTGTTACTAAGATTAAAAGATTCTCCACCGTATTTTGTGATTTTGCTAGAAAACCATTATTAGGCTTGGGTTATTATTTAGTGGTACAATTTTTCCAATTTTCTTCTTTTGATTATCCTGTATAACGTGTTCACGATTCGCTTACAAAATTTAAACATGTTATTTTTTTTTACTTTGACTACTATAGCGTTCAATACTTTTATCAATTAAGTTGATGGTACATTAAAATATTCAATTAAATTAATTTTACTCAAATTCCGAGATCAATGTTTAGGGTTTAAGCAAATATTCAAACTTCAAATTGGAAATGTGTTTTGCAGATTAAGTAAAATTTATCAGAGACAATTCAAGCACAAAAATAGTAATATCCTAAACTAAATCCTAAAATTAAAGTAATCTAAAAAAAATCCAACCTAATCGTAATGAAATAAAATACACTAGAGATATTTCTTTTGAAAAATAAGAAATTATTCAAAATTTCCTAGGTTTTATTAATTGCAGTTAATTATATGTATTATACGATATAATCAATATAGTATAACATTAAGTATTACTAGCAAAATGTTTATATGTATAATGATATTATTCTAACACCTGCACAGCAAATTAATGTATTTTACACTATACAGGTTGTGTTTTTTTGTTTCTTAATCAGAATTTGTCTATCATACCCGGACCACTTGGCGTTGATATGCATCATGGCACTGTGGAAAGCTTATCAACGAGCTTATGGAAACCGATTCTAATGACATGCGGCAAATTGGACTATACTATCAAGGTGTGGGACTATGTGCAGTGTACGTTGTTGCTGTCTAAACACTACCTAAAACCGGTGAGCATCGTTTCGATGCACCCCACCGGGCTTTATTCCTTAACAGCGTTTTCGGACCATTTGGAGTTCCAGATGGTACAGATGAACGATCTGGTACCATTGAAAATCTTCCCATTTAGGAACTGCACAGCGGTTACGTTCAGCGGATCTGGTCACAAGTTTGCCGTGGCTAAACCGGGCGCTATAGAGGTCTACTGTTCGCTAATGTTCGTGAAATGTTTTTCGTGTCTAGGACACTTGGGATCAGTAAGTATTGGATGTATTTATTCATAAAACATCCATGATTTAAAGAATTGACTAACTTATAAGTATAATATAGATTTTGAACTACTAAAAAAACGATAAAAAGAATTTAAAATAAAGAAATAAAACATTAAAAATCCTCTAAAAAGCCCTAAAAAATTGTATAAAAACGTCAGGGATTTTAGTTTTATTTTAAAAAGTATGAAATCTAAAAATAACACAAAAAATGTAAATATAATTTTGTGCTTATATTCTACGTTAAGTTGTAATTCACATTTATTAATTTATTTATTTTTTAAGCTTCGTTTAGAGCTAGTAGAAAAAAAAAGCAAATGCTATTAAAATTTTTATTTTATAAAAATAAGTTATAGTATATTATAATTTATAATAAATTATAATTTATATTTTGTGATGTTATATTGTAATAGTAGCTAGTAGTTTTATTTAATTTATAACTAATAAGAATGTACTGTGGTGGCGCGGGTAAGTTTTTTGAGTACAATCCTGATGGTGGTTCATTTTACGATACTTTTTAAGAATACCTATAGATTGTTAAATAATAAACTAACGAACGATAAACTGAGTTAATAATAGCTATTGCTAACTTCAAAACATTTTTATACCACCTTTATTATACGATATTTTTTTATTCTTGTAATTGAGTTTAACTAGTCACAATTTTTTTCTTGCAGGTTTACATAGTATATTTATATGTAAATATTTTAAAAGAAACCTTGAGAAAAATATGAAAGTGAAAAAAAAATTGGACATTTTATAATTTTAGGTGGTTCCGTTAGATACGTGATCATAGAATAATTTAAAAAATAATGCATTTTGTTATTTATTCTTTATTACTATTTTAGAATTTTTATTCGAATTTTTTAGTGAGGTTCAATATATTCTTCTGTGAAATCTTAATAAATAAATAAATAAATAAATAAATATTTTTTCATTAAAAAAAAAAAAAAAAATTGAAAAACAATTCTCTATATTTCTATAATAGTGATGTTTTTTAAACATTATATTATATAATATAGTCAATACAATTTTAAGTTATGATTACTATATAGGCATCTCAGTGGTGGATCTACGATATTTTTTTTGTTTAGAGGGGGTTAGAAGGGAGTGGCAACATTTTTAATATTAATTTTGTAAACACAATTTAGGATTTGATATTAGGCCTTACAAATATAGTATAACTGCCTAGAGAGGGGTCATGGGCCACTCTGGTCCCCCTTCAATTCACCACCGAGGCATTTATATTATACTATCCATTTATATGATGCAAAAATAACTCCAACTAGATTGAAAAGTTGGTCTGGTGCAACCACGATATGAATATAGTCGCTTATGACATTTTTGGTGCCATATGTACATTCGACACAAAAACCGGAAAAGTACTCACGCATATCGCTCCTTACTCGGGAGCAGCCTATACGGATTTGGCAGTTGCAGAGGACGTTAATCAATTATTCGTCATTGCTAAGGACGGCAGTTTGAAAGAAGTCTACGACCGAAAGGTTTTCAATTCTGTTCATGTTTGGTTTATGAAGACGTCACTCTAAAATATGACGTATTCAATATAATATCTGGTATAGGTACGCACAATATTGAAGTATTGAACCAAAATATTTTTTCCTCGCTCCAAATTTTAAAGTTCACTTTTTAGAAGAAAATAACGTTATTGTCCTTTACTTAATGCTGATATAATTTTAACTGTAAATTAGACTAAATTTAAATAACATGATATAAATAGTATTATACAAAAAATAAATTTCAAAATTAAATATTTTCAGAATTGATATAAACGAAGCGTAGATAATATTATTTTTTTAACTTGTATAAATTGGTAGATAGTTCAAAAATCATCCAGTGAGGTAGCACATAAACAAATTCAAATTATGATATCAAATAATTTTTTCATACACTTTTAATAATTAATATAGATGTATCGAATTCTAGTGTGGCGTCATAGTAATTTAAAACAGTCTTATATTAGATAGATAATTATAGTTTTGAAAAATATTTTATTTAAGGTTAAACGTGAAGTGAATTTTTATGGAATACCATTGAATGCAGTATCAGTTTCTAAGTCAAATTTGATTTTATTCATAGCAGCTGAAAATGGTGTTATATTGGCTGTAATATTACCTATGGGAGTTCAAATCGAATACAAAGAATTCAAAATCCATAGCCATAGTATAAAGAAGGTATGTTAGGTATGAAGTTTGTTTTAGGATATTATGGCTAAACATTTTAAAATTAAACGTAGCTTATTAAAGGTATTTAAAACTGATCTATATCATAATATGAGTGAAAATTAAAATAATTTATTAAATCAACAGACTAGAGTGAAAAATTAAATTAAATAAATTATTTAGTACTACATTGATTATACTTACTGTTAAAATTGTATTAACTTATAATAATTTAATTTAATTTTAAATTTAAAATACACTCAAGAATATTACATTAAAATACGTGCAACATTAAATAACACATTTCATAATTTTATTGCTTGTGAATTTATAAGATTATTTTGCTTTGATGTAATAAATATAATTATTCATTTATTATTATTATCGAATATTGTATTATTATTGAAATATGATTAAAGAATCGTTTTTATTTGTGGACAAGATGTGTTTAGCAACAGATGGCTCAGTTTTGGTTTCTTGCTCAGAAGATTCGAATATTTGTGTATGGGAAGTAAAAAACACAAATAATAAAACTAGAAAGATTGAAAAAACGCATATGTATACTGATGAAATACTAGTTAATTTGTCGGAATATGACAAATTGCATGAAAATATTAAGAAAATTGAAGCAACGGTGAATAAATTAGAGACAGAAAATACTATTAATATAAATACAACAATAAAATCAAAAAAACAGGAAATTAACGATATAAATAAGGCGGACATAACGCAATATTATGAAACTATTAAAAAAAATGAAGTAATAGATTTTATATTAAGTATGATACAATATTAATGATATTAATGTATAAGTGATTTAAGGAGGAGCAAGAAAAACAAAAAAATGTAATAAGTAAACTTAAATTTGAGTTAAATGAGTTAAGTGAAATAAATGAGCAGAGTATAATCAATTTAGAATCATATTATAATAAGCAATTAGTATACAAATATAAAAAATTTTCAATTCTTGAAAATCACGGATTTCAGTTGACTTCTGGGTTAAAAAAGTAATTTTTTATGATTTTATACGATATAGTATAATAATTTATAATTTACTTCAATCGAATTAGAAATTTAGAAGCAGTGCAAGATACTTTAGACAAAGAATTACAAGAGGCAGCAAGTAACTATGAGAAAGAGCTTAAAGAAAAAACTGAAGATATATTACAAGTATATAATAATATAATTTACTATTTAAATGGGTATTCAAAATTAAAAGTAATGATGGAATTGTTTTCAGTCGAAAGAAAAACTGATTAATGAAAAAAATAACACTAAAATGTTGATAGGTGATACCGAGAATGATGTAGATGAAAATGTTTTTAGTACAAAAAATAAATTCACCAATAAGCTGGATAATTTGAAAGACTTATATTCTAAAACTATGAGTACCTTAGCAGAGGATAAAATTAAATATACCTTGTATGTAGTTTTATGATGCATTAATAGATAACAGTATAAGCAAATGGTATATTGGTATATTAATTTTAAACTTTGTTAAAGGGATAGACAAAGTATTGAGGATCTAAGGAGGTCAATAGGACTCCTTGAAAATGATATGGAAGAATTAAATCTGGCGAGCACAAAAAAAAAAAATAGAATTTCTGTTTTGACAAGATTAATAAAACAATGCAAGGAGATTATGCCACAAAAAAATATCCAAATTCTAAATGTTAAGCAACAAATGTCATTACTAGTAAAAGATTTGAAAGTATTAAAGGAAGATATTATTGAACTGGAACAAACTACAGAACCATTAGAATTGGGAATACTAGAAACGAAAAATTTGAATGATCAAGTAACTAAAAATTATTTTACTTATATTTTAATAGTTGCTATTGAAAAATACACATTATTTTTGTACCGGTATTTATATACAGATAGACATTCAACTCGAAGTTGATATTGATGCATTGAAAGTTATAAATCTATCTTTGGATAAATTATTAAATAAGGAATATTTAACTAAAATTGAACTAAATAGAAAAAGACAACTTTTAGAAAAATTATCAAATATTATCATACAAATGGAAAATGACATACAAGTGGCTTCTCAGGATTATAACAATCCACTTGAAAATAAAAGATTAATAACTGTAAGTTTAATGGTTATTCGGAGTTAGAAAATAAAATGCATAAATATTGTTTAGGATTTATTCAATAAGTATATCAGCGAAACCGAGATTCGTGAAATCGAAGAAAAAGAAATAAAAGGGAGAGAAGAATTTTTCAGGCAGGATGATTTTTTGAAACACCGCATTGTTAGTTTGAGAGGCATGTTAAACGCATTTGGCAAGAAAACTGAATTTTATTATTCAATAATGGAAGAAAATACGAATCTTATTAACGAAATTAATAATCTACGGAAGGAAGCTAATATATATTTTAAAAAGTACAATGATTTAAAATCTATATCGAAAATGAAAGAATATAAAAAAGAGCTCGAACGCAAGAAAACATTAAAAAGAAAATAATTTAAACAATCGTAAGTAAAATAAATAAAATATATTATTATGATTTGAGTGTATTTTGTTAGTTAAAAATAAAATACAATTTTTATAATTTTTAAATGTAGAAACATCAATCTAAAATACGGTGGGAAATATTAAAAATTATAAATTAAAGGTATGAAAAGTATTTGTGAATAAATTATTTAAATACAATAATTATGTGTGAAGTAAAAAATAATTTTTAGTTTTATGAACAATCAATAAATAAGATTTGTTTTTATAAGTATTAAATAATAATTTTTTTCGAGAGCACATGGTATTACTGTAAAAGGTAGATAATTTTATTAAATATAGTATTGGAAAAATATTACTATGTTAAAAGTAAAAAATAAAAAAGAGAGAAAATTAACTGATTAAACAGTTATGTAGTTCAATATGAGTATTACGATAATTTATTATTATTGTACATATTGTTCACCATGATCTAAAATAGAGTGGTTATTAGTTGCGTCCCACGGTTAAAATTTCTTCCGAATTGTGGCCGAGTTTTTTTGGGTTACATATGAATTGCGGTCGAAATTTAAAATTAAATTAATTTAAATATGTAAATTATAATTAAAAAACGCTTCATTTTCCTTCACATTTTTATACAGACTAAGAATTGTCTGTAGCATCAGTATCTTTTGCAGGTAAGTTAAAAATGATGTCTTTTATTTAAATATTGGCACTGGTAAAAACGTATATGGTATTTATTGAAGTTAAAAATGTTAGTATAATTTAGAAAAATGTGTAGGTATTATGGTACTGGTAAAAATTTGTATGATAGTATTTGTTTAAATTCTTAAATTTATCAATTTGGTTTTCTTCTAGCATTCCAACGTTCTAACCGTTTCATAGCATTATTTCTAATAAATGTTTTTCGATTATATTTGTTCTGTGAATATTTAAGTGAGTGCTTCTTAATTTTATATAGGTATCTTTTTGTATATTTTTCAGAATATTGATGAATACAAAAAAACTAGGATGGGCAGTGTAGAACAAAACGTTGAATTTCGAATTAAAAAAAACTCGGGCCGCAACTCGTCTGTACCCAAAATAAATTCGGGCCGCAATTCGGATTATATCTTTTTTCGTAGATATCTCCGGGACGCAAGTAGTATGCAGCCTAAAAATATCGTATTCCGCCCATTTATTATTTTCAGCTGTTTTCGAAATACGTGAATATTGATGGACAACTTGCCATCGCTTATGTGTCACAGCATTTGTGCTTTTTTAATTTTACTTTCGGATCTTTTAATAGTTGATAAAATCATGTTTTTTACATTAAAAAAAAAACAATATAAATATTGTTTAAAAACAAAATAAAAAGATTATTATGTACATATGATTTTTAGGTGGTAAAAAAAAATATATGTAAATTAAGAGGATGTGTCAGCGTAATATTTGTTATCTCTCTCTAAACCACGCGCAACATAAAACATTTTATGTTCACAATAATGGCTATAAACCATATTAATTTCTCATATTAGAGTGAAATGACTTCTTATACAATTTAAAGTTAAGAACATTATTTAGAGTATCTCGTAAGTGTTTTATTATATTTTAATTTTAAAGCGAGTTATTATGAATATTTTAAAATTAAAAATTGTTTATACATCTTATAAAGCTCAGAACTCACTTTAAAATTATAATGTAATAAAACGCTTATGAGATTCCCAAGATAATTTTTATAAATTTAAATTTTATAAGAGGTCATTTCACTCTAATTTGAGAAATTAATATGGTTATAGACATTATTGTGAATGTAAAATTTGCTATGTTGCGCGTGAGTTAGAAAGAAATAACAAATACTACGCTGACATCCTCTTAATAGTAGACTAGTAGTAATAATAGACTTCATTAAATTATCTAAACTTGTAAGATATTAACGTGTTCTAAAATTTAGATTTGTATAATTTTATGTTTATTCATAAGATTGAGTTGGAAATTAACTGTTTATAGTTATTTTGTATCGGAATAGATGGAACTTATTATTGGGGTTTAACAGTATTAGTTCTTTAATACAGTGTATCTTAAAAGTTAAAATGTATTTAAAAGAAATCCCAATTTATTATTAAGCATTCTGTTTTGTTTCTTATTCATTAACACAGAATGATATTTTTGGGTTTCAACAAAATAAACAAACGATAATATTATCACTATGACACTATACGATTTGAAATCATTTCAATTCAATATCAACTAGAATGCTTAAATTTTAATAACGTATTATCATTATTTATTTTTTAAAAACATATTGCTAAATGGTCAATCGTTTAATTTCGTAAATGTTTTTAACATATTATGTTGTATTATATAAATATTAATATGTATAATATTATCCGAAAAATATTCAACGCAATCACACACGAACGTTAAATTTGTATAATGTTCTGTATCATCACTTTTTTGGAGCGCTCATTAAAGTTTGTACATATAGTACACAATCCAAAACTACCCGTGTTTTCGAAAAACATGAGTCTGCTAAAATTGTAGTTTCCTGCTATGCGTATGTTTACGACTTGAAAAATTATTGTTTTGTGTGTCAATTAATGATTATGTACACTTCATAATATTATATGTGTTTATATAAATGCTTGTGTGTGCGTGTGGGCATGTGTGTTATGGAAATGTATAAATTAAATGGATTTATACAAAATTACAAAGTAAAATGTTTCGTCTAAAATCGTTATTTAATCATAATTAATATTGTTTATACGAATTTGTTTTTGAGCGTGAAAGGTTAATTAAAATATTTATTTTAAGTTTCATTTACAAAAAATAATTAAATTACATATTATAAAATATACCACTTATAAAAACATGTGTGTATGTTATCAATGTAGGTGGTAATAAATGTATGAAATATATTAGTGTACCTTATAAAAGTGAGTAAATTTTGATTTATTTTCATTCGTTACGAATAGTAGTGAAGTAGTAAGTATAATAAGTCATGAATTTTTGACAAATTTTGATTTTACACATTAGATATAATATTTGAATATAAATATATAATTACCTATATGCAAAAGTGGACTAGTTAATGAAAATTATAGTTAAATTAATTAATAGTATTACTGGTATCTAAGTTAAGTCAACTTTAAGAACGTTAAAATATAAGTCGTCAAACAATATATTATTTAATCCAAACATTTTAAGTTAATATAGAGGAAAATTGAACACAGCTTAGTTAAAAATAAATAAGTTAATTTATTTTTATTATAATCTGATTGTATTATATATAGTGATTTTGCAATTTTTAATTTTTTTCAAATATTAACTAAATGTTTTGTTAATGATGTATTCTATTTACTAATACATAAATTGTAAAAATTTCCCATTCATAATAATTAATAAATATTTTTATTTTAACTATCATAAATGATTTTTTTATTAGTAGGTATATTAAGTTTAATAACTCAAAACCTACTCGTTCTAATTTCATTTTAGATACATACCTAAAATATTATCTTTATTATTTGTTTGACAATTTACGGTATAGGGTAGTCACTACAGGATTCATCTTAAATTTTGTAAAAAGTCTTAAATAATATTTTTATCTGAAAATATTTTGAAAAATTCTGAATTTGAATAGATGCATTATTAAGAATTAAAAAGGTTCTGCAATATGCATACTCGGTGAAACACTGTACAATTGGTGATTAAATAATAATAATAATAAAAATATATTTATGTAGGTATATGTGACAGGTAAGGTAAAAAGTAGGTGATATATATCTTATTATTATTTTGTTATTATTCGCTGGGTAGTGTGAATATTAATCCGCACCTATAATGGAATAAGTAAAAAACATTATTTATTAAACGTTTAAATGTGTAAAAATAAATTAGCAATTATCTATTATCATAATTATATTATTGTTTTGAATATATATTGTAATTATCAGTGACATGCCCAGGAATTTTTGGTGGTGGTGGGATATAATAATTATGTTATAAGAAAAAATCGGATTTAATTGCATTAAAAACACACAAAAATTGTACATTCAAATTATAAAATTATACCAAAAAATACATAAAAATTGCGTAATAGATTGCACTGTAAAAATGTAAAAGTCATATAAAAAAACTTAAAATTTTTAATTATGATAAAAAAAAATAAAAATTAAATAGATGAATGCATTACTTTTTTGAATTAAAATTAATAATTAAATATATTTCCAAATTATGTTAATTAAAATTAAATCTCTTATTACTTAAAATATGTTTGTACAAAGAAAAAATACGTTTTACTTCTATTAGGTACACTAGTTATTGGAGCATGTTTAAAAAAATTCAATAATTTAGGCGTTATATTTAAATAAATATCTGCTTTACCTGTTATGACTTCATAGTAAGATTTAATAGTTTTATATCCTTTATTTTTTCAATCATATACATACATTTATTTTTAATTTTTTTCCATTCGGACCTGGCATATTAGTTAAAATATCTTCAATTTCTAAACGTATTCGTACATTTAATTAGCTCACTATTTGATTTTTTCAAGTTTGTAAGATTAATGGATAATTCAGATAAGTGTAATTTTATAAATGCTAAAAACCACATTTGGCTGCATTATTTTTTACAAGCTGTTTGATCTGTATAATGTTTAATATTTTGAGAGGGACGAGAGACCCCATCTCACCCTCTGGTATAGTCGTACTATCCGCACTGACCCGAATGTATTAGTCTATTCTACATGGAAAAATGGAAGTAGCCGTATATATGAAAATAATAATATAATATCGTGTGTTAAAATTGCTATTGCCCCACCTCTTATCTTTGTCAATGAAAATGAATGATTTATCCTCATTTTAGTATATACATTTTTTTTTTTAATGAGATTTTAACACATACTATAACACATATTATAATATCTCAACAATTACATATTACTTAATCACTTAAAAACAAATACCGAAACATATAAATTAAGAAAAATAAATAAATAAAACATAAAGCTCACACTAAAGTATATAAATTATAGTTAGACAGTAAAACGAATTTTATAAAAAAAAATTAAAAAAAAGGTTTACATAAAATTAATAAAATGTATAGGTACAAAGTCATAATAAAGTTCTGCGTATTTTTTACTTCTGTTATTTTAATTTATCAACATTCCTAATATTTTTTATTATAAATTACATTTTCTCATTTTTATAATAGTTATAAATTATATTTTGGCACAAATGTTTTTTTTTTTGGGCTTTACTACGTTTACCTATACTACATTTGTACTGAAATTACGACATTTAGTTTTCATTTATATTTCACTGCTGTAAGAAAAAACGCATAGTTAACAATTGGGTTGTGTAATTTATAATACGTTCTAACTGGCAAATATAATATTGAAATCGAATATATTTATAATTTAAAAAAGTGCAGGTATGTATATTGATAGTATTGTGTGTTATATATAAATATTTATTACATTATTATTACAAATTAATAATTGGGTTTCGTTTCAATTATAATTTCGTTAATACCCTTATGATACTTTAAATCAAATCTTTATAATTCGTTTTAAAATGGAAATTGGTCTTCCTTCTAGTTGGTATTTTTCATATCAACTATAATAATCATCAGTCACGAAGTATTATAGGTAACTAAAAGTTTTGCTCATTATATCCTAAAATAAAGCTCGAGTTGTAATGTCAACGTTCGTCGAATGGCAGATAGTGAACTTACTGAAACGTCATATGTCATGCATTATACTTATAGTAATCTGTAGGGTATGGCAAAACGATAGTTTAGTTTATTCATCAATTAGGAAATATTTACAAATTTGAGTTTTCGAATATAAATTGTCAAATAAATTGTTAATATTTTTTTACCTATATGACTATATTCGTCATATAATTAAACAATTTTAAATACTATATGTCTATATAGTATCAAAGAATAGCTTTCGAATATTAATAAATACAAACGTGTAAACTTACCATACGTTCTTCCTTGCTGAGTAAAAGTGCCACGAATCGAAAAAAATAATGGAACGATTTAGCTATAACGGAATCAGACGTGTTACTAATTTTATACATTTTTTATTTAAAAATATCAACAAAAAAAGGCATAAAAACATATTTATCTTTTTTATGAAAGATTTTAAAAATTAGAATAATGATGTTATGATGCTGTATACATACAACTTATAGCAATACTATTTTAGTTTTCGTTTTGTATTTTCAAGGTTTACCACCTAAATTACCAAGTAATTGATAAAAATTTCAACTTTTTCTCAAGTAAAGGTATTTTGTATCAACATTTTCTACATCGTTATAAACTCTAACCACTTATTATTTCTGTTCGTAAGTTTCGGTCAATAAGTCAATCATACTGATATGTATGTGTGTTACACCAGTTGTCAGTTACTATTACATTGTTCGTCAATCGTCAACTTTTCGTGAAATATCTAAATATTTACCTATATCTCTTTGGGATTCGTAACATTGTTAAGCAATAAAATAAAACGGGCCTTATGTATAAATCTATATTGTATTATATAACTATATAGTATATAGAGGTCTGGAAAAAAAAATATTGATTGCCAACGAGATGTTATATTGCCTCTAGGCCAGTATTTTTATGTGCTGTATAACAAGTAGCAACTACGCATTGGTCTGGCGGTAATACACACTAACACTTCTGTTATACAGAAAACTAATATAGTTTTAGATATCTATTGCTTTTCATCGAATATATTTCACTAACATTATATTTTATTATATTCACGTGTTACAACTAAAATCTGAAATGTTGTTGGTGAAAACAGTGTATATATAATTCATTATAAAAAGTGTGTATTAAATTATATAATCATTTTAAATTGTATTTATCACCATGCCGTATACACGATAATATTATAAAAAATACACATAAAATCATCTGGTAATGTATGTATATTAGGTACATATGGTAGATGACTAATTCTAAAAAGTGTGTAGGTACCTATATATAGGTAGTCTATAATATATTATAATAATCCTATAAATACCTTTACATTATAATACCTATAAAATAATACGTATAAAAATATGGTTTTTTCATATTAAACTACATAGTTATGAATATTTAGATGCTTTACATGAAAATTAAAATATTTTAATTTTTCTTTCAACGGCCCATATCTAAATCATTGATTTAATAACCATTAATCAAGACCAACATTATTTTCGAATATCTTTTATATCACCATGATGTTAATGAAGTTTCTTTAAAAGTATTTTTTCTTTAATGTTAATATTTAAAGAGGGTTGAATGCCTTGTCAAACGTTTAACGTGGGTATACTGGGTACGTTGGGTTGATGTTCGTTAGGAAAGATCGACCCACCCGTTTACGCGAGTTATTTGTATGACTAGTATCATATTATTATAAAACGAATAAGATCTGACTTATAATACTATTTACAACATCCCAGTTATTATTTTTTTTATCAACAATTTGCACATACATTTTTATTTTTTTATAGGTAAGTACCTATTTGTTTTTTAAACATAAATTATATTAGACTTAAAGTGCGTACGATTTATATATTATAATTGAATATTATAGTAAGTATAATGTTTGTTATATCACATATATTATTGGATAATTATTAAACAATAACGCTAGTTTATTACACTTTTATAATAATACCGTATTGTTTGTGTTTATGTATTTAAAATAATTAATACAAACATGTGTTTTTTATATAATAGAACTGAAATTGGTATTTGATTATTAAACAAATAACTTTGTATTGAAAATTTAAGTTTAAATATAAAAAATTAAAGATACTATAAATAAATATAATATTATAAAATAAATATTTTTATATAAAGTTGATCATTATCATAACATACGTATTAAGTTTATTTTAAAATAAATCTTAACATAAGGTTAAGATATCGAATATTTTTAGGTAAACATTTTAGATTTAAGTTAAACCAAAATAATTATGTAAATAAATGATATTTAAACGTGTATTAAATGTTTAGAATTTAGAAATTAAAAATTGACAAATATTTATTAATATTTGTAAATCTAAATATATTATGTAATATGTATAAGTATAAAAGATAAATATTATGTTAGTTTCCAATAAATTATAATATTATATATCTATTGAAAATAATAATTTTATTATTGTATTTATTTTAAATTAAAATAAATTGCAGTTAAATGAGTAATGCTTAATTAAGAAATGTAATATGTCCGTTTTGTTAGTCAATGAATTTTCATATAAAAACTATTGTTGAGTAAATAAATACCTTCGTAGTAAAATAATCCTAGACATGGATTAGTACGGCTTCAATGAGTAAGCTTTAGGTTTCAATTATATGAGTCAATATAGACCGTTTAAAACCAGTAGATGTTTTTGATGTAAAAATAATATTTAACTTTTAAATTTCAATAAAACAAATTGAACATTAAAATATATTGTTTTTATTTTTAGTTTTAAAATTACAGGTTACTTAAATATTTTACAAACTATTTTTTATAAGAAATAGTTGATGATATACATAAAAAAATACCTATGATAATTATTACTATCCAATAAAGTTTTTAAAACGTTTAACAGTAATATAATTTTAATGTGAATATTGAGTTTAATTTATAATTTTAACAAGAATAAAATCAATATGGAATGGTAGGTAGTTATAGTCACTATTTAGGTATACGACAAATGTATATAACGACGAATCTGTCATTAATTGTACATTTATACGCCATTATTATAGATTACACTTAAGTGCATTGTTTGCAATGTATAAATGTTCTAAAAATAATATACAGACAACTCACATAAACGTGAATGGTTATATATTATTTATAGGTACTCCAAAGCTAAACGTTTTGACAACATTTTCATTTTTCACATAATATTGCATGTTTTAGTAAAACTAAATAACTAAATACAAATTATACACTCTAAAGGGGCAATAGAATAATTTGTTATAACGAAAATTGATGTCATGGGTAGTCGTTTGATTAGGTTAAGAACAACAAAAACTAGGTACGTGGATTGATATATGCCTAGACTATCTATAGTTATTAGTCATCTCAAAATAAATAAATATAAAAAACGTTACAAAATTAACACTACATGACAGACATTATCGTTCGCCGAAGTATACGAACGTCATCAATATATAATAAATATATATGAAAAATAAAAAAAAGAGGTGAAAAAATCTGTATCATTTGACAGAACCGATAGTGAAGCACCCTCATCTTCATTCATTAATACGTCCCCCGGAAACCCGCTGAATATTTATATGTTGACATTTGACGCCAACGGAGGTGGCGGCAGTTATATAATGCAGGAGTCTCCCGCAGGCAGTGGTATAACATTATAACCTCTTCAACGTCAAAAAGATGATGGAATATCGAGGGGCACACGCCATTGACTCCTTTCACGTAGTTTTACCCTATCTGTTTCGGTTCGTTTTTCTCCGCCGAGAAAAAGAAAGGTAGACCAGCTGGTGAGATGGAGAGCGGACTCGGGCGATGACTTAAACTTATTAATGACTGGCGTATACGTGCGAATCCAAAAAATATACCTACTACATAATATATAAACGCTTCGTCGTTTAACCCGAAACCCATCATCGTTTGCAGATAAGTGCGCGCATAATTAGATACCTATACAACACGTGTACACGAGATAACACATCACCCACTAAAAGTATATACATTGTCATTAAGTTATTGTAAATTATCTCAGATTTTAAATTAGGAGATAGGAGGTTCTAAGCGTATAACTATGTACATATATTCAGCCTATATTATCTATTGCAACTGTTATTGGTCTTGAAATAATTTTTTTTTTCGGTTGTCGAAAGTGTTGTAACAGAAAATATTAATGTGGGACCTATATAGTCTGTTGGGTTTATAAATGATGAGTCTATTATGTATTATAAGGTGAGAATTTTCGGATTTTTAATTATGGTTATTATACTTCCTGTAACATGGTTAGTTTTTTACTGTAAAAATATTTGAAAAGCGAAAATGTGTAACAATTTTTATGAATTCTATTATACTATTTTGTTTAATAGTAAAAATTATTTGAAGTTATACAAAATTACATACTTAAAAAAAAAAAAATCGTAAACATAAAATAACATAATGAAAGTTTTTATTATTTGTAGACTTTTTAAAGAAAACAATCTAAAAAAAATAACAAAATTATAAAATAACACTTAATTTAAAGAGTAAAAGATATTTATTTTATTTTTTGTGAGATAATATGGATAATAATATTATCTATATACTTTGATCATATCTCATATCTGATGTTATGTAAAAACCCTATTAAAAGAAAATAGTTAAATAAAAATTGGGCGCGCTCGGGCTTAGTCGGCTTTCCAATAAACACGCTACTGCAAAAGTTTGGATTACACTGATGACTACGAGTAGGTGTAATTAATGGTACTGACTTTTGATTCGATATTCTTATAACACCTAAATCGAGATTAATTCTGAGTGTTATTTAACATAAATTCTATAATATTACAATCGACCACTAGGCGGACTAGCTGAAAAAATTGATCTACCCGGCGTGCAAGGGATACTAGGTTTTTCGTATATCGTATTATACTCTTAGTATAACGAGTTACCGCAACCCTAAAATAACGTAACGCGAGTTCGCATCAATATTTCTTTTACTCCCGCCCCGTTAGTTCGTCGCACGTCGTGTATATACATATAGCTTATAGGCTTATGTATATTTATTTTGCAGAGCAAAAAACTACGAAGTCCGGCGATGACAGCGGCCGTATATACGACGCACTGTCCGGGCGATGCGTTATTATTCCATTAATATACACTATACATAATAATATTACGGGTATAATCTATATATATATATATTTATATTATAAAACTGTGTCGTATATGGTGTATACCTATTATTATACGTGTTGGATATCTGTCAGGACGTGTCAGCCGGGCGTGCTTTTGCTGACATCCGCGAGACGCGACGCTAACAAAGGGCTTACGCCCCAATCGCGAAAGGGACCCGTTAGCGCAAATAAGGCCAATAAACGCGTATACACTCGACATTTGTATATATGTATATATATATATATATATATATATATATATATACACGCGGGCACATATTATAAGTATACAATGTAAAAATGTACGTTCGGAAACACATATGTTCTGCCGTCGTCGTAGGGTAGTATAGAAATTATAAACATAGTAGCAGTGTATTAAACGTATATAATATAATAATATATATATAAAGTGGGTATAATACTATAATATAGCATATAGCGGTAGTAATTTCCGCGTTTTATAGAATTATAGTATATAGTATACATATTATACAGACGTGCGTAGACTTGAAGACAGCACGAGTAACTTTGGACTTTTTTTTCAATATGGTATACTTAAAAATTAGGCTTTTTGGTGTACGATTTCGAAGTAGGCACATCAATTCAAGAACTGTAGAAACGTATTTCTTGCACGGCCTAGCTCGTGACAAATTAAATAATGCTAGTGGATTTGACCTGTTTTAAACTCTTTTAAAATGTAAGTCACACATATTTTTAACACGGTCATCATTTCGCCGGTTTTGACAAAATATAAAATACAGGTCTAAAATTATAACTATTTTATTTTCTGTTACTAATGACAACCTTAGCTATACAAACAAAAAAATATTCGTTTTCCGTGAATCGACAAATCATCGCGTGAGTCTCTTTTAGAATGCAAAATTTAAAAATTTCCTTGAGAGCACATCATTGAGTATAGGGTTATCTTCGTGGCTATGTATAAAATTTTAGAATCACGAGTGCGATAGTTGTGAATTGCTTACATACCACACTTACATTCACGCTAAATGCATGTTAAGTATTTACTAAACATTTTTTTCTAAATTCGTAATGGGAGAGGACTTGAGAAATAATTTAAAATCGATAATAGTTGTTTTTAATTTTAATATACATTGTATATAATTTTAATAATTTTATGGAAGTCAAATTTACTGAAACCCATTGATGATGGTTTCTTTGAATACTCGTAACTCATCGTTATACAAGTAGTCTAGAAGAAGATTCGATTGTTAAAAAACAGGAAAATTTCAACTGTCTTGAACTTTCGAAGATATTCTGAATTGATTGCAGAATGAAAATAGAATAGGATAATATTTTTTAAAACAAAGATAAACAGATTGATAAATAATCTCAGCGGAAAAAAAATGATTCTTGGTGCACATCCAAAATCGCATTCACAGGTTCGTCAGGGCTGTTTTTGTAATACGTGCAATGTTTTAACTGTATTTTATAAATAGAGTTATTTGTTCGTAAGAAAAATATTATACATTTATATTTACATACATATTTTTATGTGATATTTTATAATACATAAAAAAAAATTTTAAATGGCATTATAAAAACATTAAATGTTATTGAAATTATTTAATAAATATAATATATAAATAAATAATCAATATTTTTGGTATAAAACATTAACCATACTCAATAATGTAGTATTTCTTTTTCTTTTTTTAAAATGCAAACATTAATTTGATAAAAAAAATAGAAATATTTTTAAATTTTGAGCGGAGCGATGAATGCATTAGTGATTTGATTTTCATATTTTGAGATGGTTAATAATAGTAAATTGGATCTGGTTTGAGGTTATAACTAGTAATAAATAAGCTATTTATAGTCATTTTCATTTATTTTAGGTTTATTTCTTCAGATAATGATGTATTTTTTCTCTTGGTTAAAAAGATTGCATAATTTTTGTTTATTACTGATATATTTAAATTTCAAGTTTGGACGAAATGTGATAATTAAATGGAGAAAAACGATATTTTCTATACATTGTTATACAATATTGGTAATAATGAATTATTTTACAAATACACATATAGGTACTAGGTAGCTCAAGAGACTTATTGGCGGGGGGCTTAGTTTTAATTTTTCTTATTATTCTTGGTGTTTCCGTCATCTATATAGAAATGTGTGCTGCACAATTAATCTTTTAAACATAATAAAATAATATCACTGTATATTTTATATTAATCTATTATCATTAGTTTATTTATAGGTTGTTCATAATATACAATATACATAATAAAGATAGCAGATACACATCATCATATCTTTATCTACATATTTATTTCTACGTGTCTATATGATAGTCGATATTATAATATGTTTTTTTGTTTATAACTTTTTTTTAACATTATATAATTTTTTAGAAATACAGGCCTGGGGGCCTCCTCTGTTATTTCCGATACGCACACAATGTTTTCAGAGAGCATTTTTCAATTTGTTTATGTTGTGCGAATTTTTCGAATAATTCAAACGCGTTTATAGTTAGTAGTAATATTGATTATAAATAATATAATAATAATAATAAATATAATTATTATCAATGGTAGTAAGTATAAATATTCAACACGACCATTATTCCTATATATATATTATAATAGGTATTGTATTTATTACTTATTTCGTTCACCTATTTGTTCCACCTATCTGCGAAATCGGGTAGAATTTTATACTAGAATATTTATTCTACGAAATTTGGTTTAATATAATTTATAAGCTGTTGAAGAACTGTATGACTTGTACTTTGACAATGTAACGAATTGCAATACCTAAGATGTCTTGAAAAACGATTTCCATGGATGAATCATTTACTACTATAACTACTATTATTAATAGTGATTAGATAAATAATATTCTTTTTTTTATAAATTTTATATATTGTTACAGAGGAAAAAACTTATTGTTCTTATTTTTAAGTCACGGGAGCAATGTTATAATATTGTTGATTAGTCAAAGCTAAAGTCTATACATAAGTGGATAATTAAAGTTTCGCCAATGGAAAATATTTTATTTATGAAGATTTATATAGGCATATCGCATATGATAAAGTATGAGACTATTACATGTATTTTTAAATTTGTAATTTTTTAACAATTATTGAATTTTTGTTTCACTTCTTTCACGAAAATGTTTTTTTGTGGTACTTCAAGACTTAAGCTATATCACAATTACTAATTAGATTCGTTTTTGTTATCAAGTTATAGAATTAATAAAATTCTTCTTTACAATGCTCGTTAAGAAATGAAAATGAACAATAAAATATTTTTTTTAAAAACGGCCTAAATTTAGTTTTTACCCATGTAGTCAACTACATTTTTTAAGTATATAAAAAAATTATCAATGATCTTTATACTTTTTTTTTCATAAAAATTTAAACAATTCTTATGCATGGCACCTGATAAAAATTGAAAAATAGTAATTATTTTAATGTAGAGCAAATAATATTATATGATTAAATCATATAATTCTCCTATAATAATATAGGAAGTGGCGGCTCGTTGATACGGGCGATGGGGCGATCGCCGCCTTCTAAAATTATCATTTGTTACTGATTTATAAGTTAAATATCAAATATCAAATTTATATTGTAGTATCATATTATCATAAATAAAAATTGTGTTTCCTATGTTTACACAAATAAATATTATAAAAACATTATCAGATAATGAGAGTTTAAAATTTCTGAGGATCGATAACCAATAACAATTTGCCGGGACCCGCGAGCAGCGCATGCGATGCTTGGGCAATGTTAAGAGTCGCTCGTCATAACTATGATCGGAGTGCAAAAATTAAGAAGGGTGAACACAATAATAATACTGCCGCCGGGGCGATGATTTTAATCGCCCGATATGCACGGATTCCGAACTTGCGTGTGCTTATTATGTACCTTGTGCGGTCGTAACTCGCAATCAATTATTATTTCATTATCATTATATATGTATTAAATTAATTAAATTAAATAACTATTATTAATATTATTTGAGTTCGATACTTTCCACAAATAAGCAATTTTATATCGCCTTCCCACTTTCAAAGTCCACGAGCCGCCACTGAATATAGGATATAATATTTATAAAAATCAGCTTTGAATGGTTGTTTTAAAACCTGCATTGAAGTTTAAGTAGGTACTTAAAACCAGAAAGTCGCTTTGCCGTATATATAATATTAATGTACCTCATCATTGAGTACATTAAATTGTTCATAATATGTGTTAAATATGAACTTAATGATAAATCATTAACTACAAAACCTCATTTATAAACAAATTTTACCAAATCTGGTGACATATACTTTATGCACTCAGGCGGGTATATTTTTTTCAACCTATATTTCTAAGGATATTTTATTTTATTTTATATTTATAGTGCTATTAGTAATTTATTATTTTTATTTTTAATACTACGAGTCTGAAATAATTGTATAAAAACAAATTGAATATATCATCATCATATCATTTTGTATGACATTACTAGTTGTTTTAACTTATAAGTCAATCACGTCGTACCGTAAAACGATGGTATAATAATTATGTATATTAGTACCGAAAAAGAAGGTGAGTAGGCAACCTAACGCGCATGATGAAGACTACGAAAAAGGCAAAAAATGAGGATAAAATTAAGACATAGGAATTAAGAGTGTTCAGTTTAGTTATGGAGATGAGAGCCCGGTTATGTTTGAGAAAATAGAAAATGGTAAACTCTTACAAAAGTAGGTAATCTAATAGTAATGAGATAGTATTAACTCTTAGTTCTTACACGGGATAATTAAGTCTTTTACAAGCTTCAATTAAAAAATTTAAAGAAAAAATAATGACAGTCTAGTTATTTTAATGAAAATATCAGTTTTATAATCATGATACATTATTATATATTAAACCAAATCAGTTACCAATACAAACAAAAATATAATAATGATTTTAAAGTAATATAAAAAAAAAAAAAAAAAAAATGATAATATATTTATGATATTTTTAAGTTATAGAGTACAGACTAAGAAAAAATGTTTCAATATCAACCAAAAAATATTTGAAAACATCAAATGTCTTTAAATAGTACAAAAGGCCAAAACCATAAAAAAATAAAATTTTTCTATATCATGTGTCGTATTTCTATACACAATGGAATAGTACATAAAATCGTTCAATACGAGTTTACTGTTTATTTATAAAAAAGTCAACTCAAATAAGTATTATATTAGCAATATACATTATCAATTGAAAAAATAAAATAACATAAAATATACATAATACATTTATTAATATTATTAATATATATATATATATAAGTTAATATCTCTACTCTAAAAAAGATAAATATTAATAACATAATATAGTATATTAATATTGTAAGATACAAACACTTATAACCATATTTAAAAAAAGTTCTAGTGATAAGTAAGAATATTATTATATATTTAATGTACAATGAAAAAAAAATACAACTACACATAGTACAATATTAATAACTTATAAAGTATCCTATTGGCCTGATATTTTTTGTATTTATCCAAATAAGGATCTTGCATTAACTTTCTTTCTTTTTTTTTTATTGAATGTCAAGGATATTTTTTTGGTACAGAATTTATTTTGTTTATATCGCATGTAAGATAATAAGATCTAGTATGTCTGTATCGTAATCTTATTTTCAATAATAGTGATTAGAAACAATGTATTATCGCTCGAATCAAACTAATCAAAGCATCATCTGGTAAAAATAATGTCACTTGCCTAAACGGTATAAATTATAGTTACCCAAATAGAAATTGATTTTTTTGTCAAAATTATTATCTTCGTATAAACGATTACCGTCTATACCATAATTTATTTTCAGATGAAAAGTTTATTCATGTATCTATAAGTTTAAATTTGGACAGTGCAAATATCACAAGGTAAAATATAAATCTGGGACACTTATAGATTTTAACTAACTGAATAATAAGCAGCGAGGCAGGTGATCTTTTTGAACATCGGAAAGCAATATAACTGGATGATTTGACCACCCAAGTGATCTATCACAAAGCTCATAATAGTTGTTAGATTTACGCTTGAAATACTGGCTTCAGTCACGATTTTGGGAAGTCGACTGTTTGATGATAATCATGATTCAAACGGATAATCGATTGACAAATACGCTGTTTGTGTAATTAAATTGGATAAAACCACTGCTGATTTAGATGTATGTTAAGGAATAAATAATCAATTTTAATAAAATAAAAACTCGATTATTTAATTAATTCACAGACCAAAAATTATTTGGACCTTATAAATTGGAGCAATATTTTACTAAATTGTATAAGTAATAGTCACTAACAAAATAATAATATAATAATAATATAATCACAATTCATATACAAATAACGTTAAGAATTGTATTAGACACTAATTTTTAGTTTTTTAGTTTTTTGTTATGAAAATAGTTTTACAAAATTCTGAAATAGATATAATATTTAATTTAGTATTTATTAAAGTCAAACAATTTTTTTATAATATAAAATGTTGATAGATTACTTTTGATTTTCAAAACGCCACAGAACATAGCTCTCATATCATCCAAACTTATTATCACAAAGCTATTATGCTTATTACAAAAAGTTAAATAAATAACTCAAGAACTATTTATTTGAATTTTAATTTGAATATGCCAACATTTTTAATAAAAATTTCTATGAAAAATGTATAGGTAAATAGGTGATTGTGATTAAGAAAATTAAAGAAATTATCACCACAAAATATTCCTTAAATAATATAAAATTTAAGGAATTGAAAAAATCACTTTGTATAATATAATTATTGCTCAACTAAACTACATCAGTTAATTTGTTTTACTATATTTACAATCATAATCGTATTTATAGTAGTATTAAATTAAAAACAATTATAAAATTATATAATATAACAAATGTTTCGAAATTCTGAACACATTATGTTGGTGAAAAATCATGATACTAATATAGTATGATTTTTCGGGTCAAAAAAAGAAAAAAGTTCGCAATTTTGCTGTACTACTATCATTTAATACAATCGATTAACAATTGAAATTCTTAATTATTTGAAATATATAATAACTAATGAAGTATAAAATATTATATTATATAATACAATATATGCCAATATTTAAATAACTTTGAAAGATATATGTGTAGACATTAAATGTATAATTTATAATAAAATAGTAAAGTAAAGACATTTTTTTAAGTATTTAGTTAAAAAAAGTGTTTCTTTTTGGCGATAAATTACTACGGTAATAAAGAGCATTAATGTAATAATATAACGGAGACGTAGAATTATATGTGTTTGTATGGATATGTGTGGTATAGTTGTGTGAGTGTGTGTGATCAGTGAGGTCGATTCTTTATTTTTTTTTTTTTTAAAAAAGCAGTACAGTGGCCAAAGGTGAGGGGAAACTATAAAAGGAAGGGATTGCAGATTGGAAAGCTATAAAATTGAGACGGTCCGGAAGATAAGATACGAGGAGGTATGTACGTATCCGACAATAAACCCACCCTATATAAGTCCCCTAACCATCGTTGTAAACGCTTTATGTACTTTACAAAGTACCGACGGCCCTTCCACTCTGTACCGTGTAGTATAGCATATTTATTATTAGTTTTTTCCCCTTTTATTCCAGAATCACCAGTTATACTTGTTTTATTTTGTACGTCAACAGCTAATGTTTTGCGTTGGATACCTATGATTTTTATAACTCTTAATAATATTATAAACAAATTTCACATTTCCAGAATACGTATAGTGTTAAGCGTTGTTTTTTTTTTTTATTGAAAACACACTTTTATTCACATTTTTATATAGTGTGAAATTCATATGGTCATTTGAAATTTAGGTAGGAACTAGGAACCTCTTATTCGTGTACTTGTGCATTTTAAAATAATAATTATATAAAAATGTTATGCTTTTTATACACTTATATTATTCAAATCGCGGTTATAACATAAAATGCTTAAGTTTTTATTTTAAGACATCAGTAATATCTAATAAGCCGATATGTTAAATCGAAAATGTATAATTTGAAAGATGATCTCACACAATATTGTCAATATTGTATTAAGTGTAATATATTCAGATATTCTGTTTTTAATTGTATTTTATAATATTGAAGTGCTTAATATACTTTATTTTTATATAAAATTGAATATATTATTATTATTGATAAATATATTATATTTTAGAAGTGATACCATTTTATTAAATATTGCCTAATTAATTGCATACACTGTATAATTTATATTAAACAGTTTAAAAATGTTTATATTTAATTATGTATGTCTTATAACAATTAATTGAAAAGTAATTTATTAGTTACATATTTAAGTTAATAATTTGTAATTTATTTTTTATCTGCAGTTTGTGATGTTAAAATAAGTGTTAGGATAAACTTAATGAACAGAGTGTTTTTCGATTTTTTTCCTATACATTTTATAATTGTCTTATTTTATTCAGTATAACTGTTTAAGTCGTTTAAGATATAAGTTTTAATATTTCATTTTTATTGTTATATCAAAGATATAATATTTGTAATCACGTTTAAGCTGCAAATACAAATTAACAATAATTTTGTATTTTTTGTCACACAATGGTATTGAAAACGTACTACCCTGAATAATTACAAAAGCCAATTACTGGTTAAACATTGGAAATTAATAAGCATTAACTAGTAGGTACACCACAGTGAAAATAATTTCTGTGGACTGCTACTGTATTATAACCCTATTACGAAATCATCCTTTTAAATGATTAAACCGCGTTTATTACAAGGGTCCTAAATATCCCTTCCCTGCATTAAAGAGGGATTTCATTGATGTGTTTTTAACAGACCCAGAGAATCACATAATTTTCATTCATGATGGTATGAATGAATCGCATATAATTCATGATTTATCATCAAACGATTATAGACACGTACATATAGTATAATATAAATGTTTTTCAATTATGGATAGTGTGAATTTAGATACAAAAATTATATATTAATTATCTTAGCTTTTAAATTTTCAACATTATACAAGGATAACGTATGAAAATGGTAGATAATATACGAAAAGGTAATATTATAATATAATAGCCCGACCTAAATACACATATTTGCAATTAAGAATTTGAAGTATACTCTTAAAAGACATTATTGTTGTCAATGTTGTCATCAAAATTAAAATTGCATTATATAGGTTTATTATCGTATTGTATACACTATAGATTAATTATCGGTAATTGTATTAATATATAATATTTCATCATCCAAATTTTTGTATTTAAAAATTTATATTATTAGACAATTCAAATGTATTAAATATAAAATAAACATAGTACACGTCTACAACAATATTACATATTATTATTTTATAATAATATCCCTATTCTATGAAATATCAATGCTGGCTAATGTGATAGTCAACAATAATGATAAATTAATAATCTTATTCGGAACTGCGTTATGTTTTACACTATTACACGCGTTAAGTTATAGAGCCCGAAACATCCTTTTCAAGGCTGAAAAGATTTTATCATTATTGTTATTGGTATTGGGGTGTATGTAGTCAATGGGCTTTTAGGTAAATCCGAATGCACAGTTTACATAGGACTATATAGTATAAACCAAAATAGGTTTTATAAATTCCATAAATTTGTGTAACTTTAGTGACACTTATGTTCTCGTTAAATGCTAATGATTTTGTAAATTGTTTTTTCGAAGTTAGTCTTATACATGTTGACATATTATGCCACACATGCATAATATATGTGTGTATACGAGTAGATGTATAAAATATACGCTTTATGATTTTAAATTATTACACGTTAAGGATTGCAGACAAATATTATGTTTTACTAAAATATGTACATATCTTGTCCGTAGTATCGATCACACTTATATAAAACGATATAATTTCACAAAATGTATCTAAATTTTTGACAAACTTTGCTCGAGATCGAATGTTCCGGTGTTTTGAGTTTTTATATTTGGTCTTTTCTAAATTTTATTAGATGACTTAAAAATATAAGAAATTTAAAATATTAATTAATGGAATTAAAGTGAATAAATTAAAAAACGCCGGAAATCTATGTGAATTGAAATCAATGACAAATATCGTGACGAAAAAAACGGTTTTAAAGCCCTCCGACAGGCAATGATGGCGTTAGCAAGAAAAACCCGTATTTAAATCGGTTATCTCTAATTAACGAGTAATTCCGAGTGCTCGTATTTAAATAACTATTCAAATAGACCGATTTGTAAAATAAAACGAAGTGGTCGGGTTGTATTATAATGCTTGTTAAACACGTACGGCGGTTGCTGAGAATATTACATAAAATTGCAATCGGCGGCGAGAGAATGTACGGCATCGCGAACGGTTCCTGCACGGCCGCCGCGGTACCGGGTGCGGTGGGCGAAAGTTTATCAGTTGAACATACACAACAATGACTTCCGACTAATGAACTAATCCATTAAAGGGCTCATTTTGTTGTTTTAACGAGTCGTCGGGACGCGCGGGTAAACATTTTCTCTCTCTTTCTACATTTCTCCTGGGAGAATATTATTATTATAATAATTTGTAAGCTAAACCGGCGAAAGGGTTAAAGGGCCACCGCCTCCGAAGTCCGTCCGTTTGTTCGTCTGTGTGTGCGAATTAATATACAATATATATGTGTGTGTGTGTGTGTGTGTGGACGTGTGTAAGTGAGGAATTTATGCGTGTAAACGGTGTGCGTGTGTTTGTACGTGCGCTCGACCTCGTGTATTCTTGAAAACTGGCTGCGGCGGCGGTGGCTTGCTCGGATAGACATGGTTATGGGATCTGTGCCAGTGGCGGTGATCACATCAGCAGAGCAGCACCCTCTTGCCACTGCCCTCTACCCACAGCCCTCCGTGAAATTGGCCCTTTTCATTTTGTTTATCAGTTTGTGTCACACGCCGGTAAACGGTCACTAAACGGACTTATATAATATATATATATATATATTACATTATGTATACATGTTTATACGTGCCGTGTGTGTAGACCGAGGGATGTGGTGGTCAGTTCTTCTTTCGCCATTTAATTTTACACAGGACACCGATAAAATTAACACGTTTTTCGCGACCCTTTGCCACTGCTACCACTACCATCATCACCACCACCACCACTACCCACGGAAAACCCATTCGTACAGCCTTAACACGCGTGCGGTGGCCCACCATCTCCTCCGTCGAAATATTTCATGATATTTATGTATAGATTTAAAAATAATATGTATATTTATATTATATATCTATGTGTATATTTCATATTGTATACAAATATAAACGAAAGTATTTCCAAGCAATGGGATTTCTTGTATGTAAGTTGAAAATAAATCGCGTAATTATTTGTTATTATATAGAAAGTATAATTAGGCAACCCATACTAATGAATAATAATACATTTTCTGTAGGTTGTTTTTTTTGGACGGAGTAAATACAATTTTTACCACGTGTAATATTTTTTGGATTTCGCATTGGAATACTTAGGTACTAGGGTAATGTCTGAATGACTTGTGTTATTTTTTTAATTTATTAAAATATATGTACCGAAACTTTTGCATCTGATAGAAGAATATAAACAAATGTGATTCGTTAATTAAAAAAAATATAAAATATATTGTATTCGTGTGAATAGTGTTTAACTATGAAAACGTCAAGTATAGATCTGTTTAATCAAATGATTGATACTTAAAAAAAAAAAATCCCATTTAAAATCATACCATTGACAATAAGGACAAACACTTTACTATACTATATTTTTAATATTTATTATCGAATTTCTATTCATTTTTCCGCGATTTACAACTACCTACTACGTTCACTCTCGAATTATGTTCATCATTATTGACTTATATAGTGTATGTTTTAAGCTGTATTTGAAAAAGTTTTTATTTTTTAAATATGTATAATTTCTTACACACAAAATAATATAATCAATTAGCTACTATGTTTTTGATTATTTGGCAGTAACAACTATTGTATTTGTGCTTTGCTTGGATTTATAAAAAGCTTTTATTTTTTAGTTTATTTAACCTATTTATGAATTATACCTTGTTTTACGGCTAATAAACTGTGTTTATCCTTCATTAAATTCAGTAACAGTAAACAAATAGTATTAATATTTTAACAAAATCTGGGATTGATTCAAATATGATTTCGTTTTTTTAGTTCACAACAGAAAAGAGATTTTTAATTAAAGCTATTTAATTACATAATATTGAAACGATAACAAAAGTCGAATATGAAATGAGCAAATTATATTGTAAATTTTAAATTGAATTAAAATACAATTAATTCCTTATTTATCTTTATTTTTTTTATTTTTTTTAAATTTCTTTTAAAAAACGTTATCAATTTTAAAATGATAAATAATCACAATTTTTTTTTCATTTTACTCTTCAATTTATTTATTATCTTTGTTACGTATACAGATACATTTAATACATACTATGTATTTGATTTATGTACTTAGAAAATATTATTATGTTATGAATAAGTATACGATTATATATATATATATATATATAATATGATTAATATATCGGTACTAACGTAATATCTTTTATTAAATAGACATATTATAATGATTCAAATATTAAAAACAAATTGGTTGGTATAATTTAAATTTTTTTTTTTTGAAAATTAGAATGTTGAAATTTAGAAAGTTAAACGAAATTATTATTTTTAACCCACCTAATATTTTATTTAACAGTTTAGTTGTACTTTAAATTTAAGTATATTATTGAATTAATTAAAATTGATCGGAATTTTAAATCATCATTTGATTTTATTATCGATTTGCTTAAATTGTACTAAAATGTTTTAGATTAGTTTTACTAACTTGTTTGAAATATAATTTTTAGCGGTGTTCATTACATATTATATGATTCCGTAGAGACTCATTATTGTAGTTAATAGTGGGCGTTGTACCCCTGAGATTCTGGGTACTTACTTCACGGACATTCGATTTTAGTATTGCTGCAATTATTCATGAATGAGTAATATACAAAATAACGAAGCCATTTTTAATTTTTATTGACAAAGTATTCTGTAGTAACTGGCAATAGATGGAATAATTATATTATACATATCTAAATTTAACTGTCTGCTTTATTGCTGATGTTTTATATCTTTCCTATAAAAACCCATTATGTAATTTTAAAATATGTTAGTTCAACAATGTTGTTTAAAGTAAATGATATACATACAGTGAAGACTCTTTATAACGAATATGAAGGGACCAAGAGATTTCTTTCATTAAAGAGAGTTTTCGTAATAGACAGGGTTTAAAAAAAAAACAAAATTTTTGTTAGAAATTACATCGATAATAAAATGAACATATTCGATATCGACAATTACGGTATTATTACGATATTAAAAGTAGATAATGAAAGAATGTAATTGTTCTTTAAAATTTCGGTACTTTTGCCGATTACTTTTATAATATTTATAATACGATAACAGGTAAATTGTGTTATGAAACATAACATATTGTTTCGTTATTGAGAGTGACTACACGTTATATAGAGAATGAATTGACTAATGGTTTATAAAGCAAACCAACTATTATTATGTAATGTTTACGTTATATAGAGTTTTTTGTTGTAAAGAATTTCGTTATAAAGAGGTTTTACTGTATATAACTATAAATATAAATATATTTATATATATCTTAAATCTTAATATCTAAGTACTTATTATGAGTATACTTATAATTGAATTATTTGTACAATTATAATTTACTAAAAAAATAACAAAACTAAAATTAGTAAAATTAGGAATTTTAAGTTTATATTATTGAAAGCACTTATATAAATAAAATAATCATTGAGAAAGTATTTTAAGCTTCTCCGTTTACTAAAACGTGGTAAATAGTATGATAGAGTTGTATAGAACGGGTACTTATAAATAGAGCTGAAGACTTCTAGTTTTTCATATTTGACTAGAAAGATCGCAGAAAAATGTGAGTGATGTACAAATATGTTTCATAACACAAGGAGGTATTGTATTTAAAATTTAATTTTGCATATTTTTGCATATTTTGTTGTTATTGTGTATAAATGTATACTTGAGTATTCAAATAAATGAAGATTATATAGATACACATCACTTGGAAAATTTTCATATTAGGTAAAATTATATAACATAATATAACGATCTGTTTATAATTTTTTTTTTCAAATAATACTGGAGCTCTAGTTTCAACGGTAAAACGAAAAATAGAATAAAAAAAAATAAAAATATTTTTTAATAAAAATACATTAAATTCATTAAATACAAATTTAAAAATATTGAATAAAAAGCCAACTTCAATAGATAAATTACCCGAAGAATTTATGAATTAAGCTACCTATTTTAAGTATTAATTAACTTCGGTAACGGTCACTTGAAATTACAGTGAACAATTTAAAAATAAATCTAATGTTTGAATGTACTAGATATCAATATTCAATTTATAATCTTTTATATACCTGTACTGCATACAACTTGTTAACTTATATTGTTACCCCAAATTATTTAAATAAAAATAAATTTACCATTTAGTAACTAAACTTCGTTTTTTAAATATGATAATACTTTAATAGTCATGGTAAATTGTATATGATTATACAACAGCTTTTGTGGCTCAATAATATAATAATGACTATATGAAGAATGTCGACTTTTCTATATATTTAAATATTAAATTTGAATAAAGAAATCGATAAAATCAACATTTTTACATAAATAAAGATATGAAAAATTATGAATAGTTTTTAAAACAAGATTATGTATAACATATTAATATTCAGATTCGAGAACTCATTCTTATTCATTTCCACTTAGATAATAAAAAAAACTGCATGACAATGCAAGGAAAGTACTTCTGAGGAAAGTTCCATTTTTGCAAGGTTTTAACCATGCATTGCGGAACCTGCCATTAAATTAAAAAAAAATAATTTAAGTTTGAATAAAAGTAGGTACTCTAAAATATTATATGCATCTATATATTTCAACATATTATAATATGCTACAGTAAAATAAACGGAAAATGATGTCAAGAAACCCTATATATGTATTAACTCATCTCTCTATCGTTCGGGTTTCTTTACTTATATAATATAGTTAAATGGTTCAAACTTATTTAAAATGTTTATGAATATAACTCCTTTCTTTTATTGTTTGGTTTTGGCATGATTTCATTTTTATTCGTTTTAAATTTAAATGGATATGTTAGCTATTTGCCATTTAAAATAGATATCGACATAAAACACTTGAAAATGATGAAATATTTATACGCAATGTTTTTATAATTTTTGTTGCATTTAATATTATCAAATAAAGTTTTAAATTATAAATAATTTAGAAAAATGTATTGATATTTTATAATCTTATATGTATTTTCTATATAAAGTCCTTTTTAGTTATATTTATATAGTAATTTAATAAAATATATCTAATTGAATTAGTCTTTAATTTTCGAATAAATTTATTATTGTCTATAGAATTAAGATAATACAATTTTAAAATTTCAACTATTTCAAAAATATTTATAATTTAGATTGTGTTCTTATAGTTTTTATTTGTTTAAAACAATTAACACATTTCCATTTTGATATGTTTATTTTATACATTTTATTAAAGCCCATTTCACACGGTAGTTTAGTTATTGTCTTATATGTCTTATGTCCATCATAGGCTAGTTTTTATTATTAAATATTATTTAATTATATGATATGGTTAATTTATATAAAATTATATTATATTATAATTATATTTTTATCATATTTATTTAATTTTTATATTTTTATACAAAAGTTTAAGTGGTTGGTATTTAAATTGCTTTACTATATTATCTATCCAACGTGATGTGCTATATCGTTATTAAATGTTTGTAACGTAATAATTACTATAAATGGCTAAAACTGACCACGGGGTAGATGTTCAAGTGTTTCCACTTTCTGAACCACTAGTCAGTCGAATCTTTTCGTGAAGGGTTTAGCTGAACTCGAGTAATACGCGTTCAGGGGAACATTTTTCTTGCACGTATTATTCATCACGAGTGTCGTTTCGATCAACCCTGCCAGCGTAGTGCGTCGGCAGCGACGGCGTCGTCGTCTGGAAAAACGGATTCGGTTACACTTATTGAATTCGATAATATAATACTATACGTATATATAATGCTTGGGAGAGCGGTGAGTAACGGTTTTCCCGACTTCGTCCTGGACATCTCTAACAGAAATTACGAAATCAAATTATTTTATTTATTATGGGGTATTGGCAAATACAATTCCCCTCCGGTCTGTGTATTTTATCGCGGAAGATATACTCCACACGTTTACATTTCGGATAGGTACGTGTGTGGCGTATGTGACAAATTACTACCAGCAGGTAGGTGTATATGTTAGAAAAAATATTCTTTTTCTCTATCCCCAACAGTGTCTATTTTTTAAGAACACTGATTGTTGTTTTCCTTGATGTTTAACACGAGTACACAACTAAATTTATATTATTATACAGCCTATACGGGATGTAGTGAATTTGACATGATGCTGTTACTTTAGGACTAAAAAATTAATAATGAAATAAATTGTACAGAATTTTGTACTAATATATTTTTGTTCAACAATAATTATGTAAATTTTGTGGACACATTATCAAATTATAGATATAATTTTACACATCGTATAGAAAAGCCAAAATTGTTTTTGTTTTTCATAATGCCTATCGCTTTGAACTTAGTATTAAAAGCATATATTATATATGCTTTTAGATTTTGAGCACATAATGGAATCTTACAATGACCTGTTATTGCTTTAATTTATTTTCAATTATCTAATTGTGTCTATTATACATTTTTAATACAAGGAGAGATCAAAACAGTTTTATTTCAATTGATTAGTGCGATATAACACCAACATAATATTTTAGAGCTGTAATTTTTGTAATGTTTTAGGAATTCGGCCAAAACAACTAACCACAAATTAGGTATGATTAAATCTCGAATTGTATGATTCTTATTTTAGTTTATATGTATTGAAATTGAATTGTCTTTAGGTCCATTATACAATTTTAATATTTGTTGTTTCCTTACAATTATCGTTTTATAACATCGACAAATTTAATTAAAAAACAATTTAAATTTAAAATGATAAATTATTATTTTTTTTTCTATAAAAAGTTGATTATAAACTTCAATTTAAATCTAAACAATATATACTTTTACTTAATTTTTTTTTGTTTTCTGATATAAACGATTATTGAAATTTGCCACTAGGATACAATTAAATTGTGCACTGTGAGGCGTCCATTATATAAATATGAATAAAAAATAAATATAATTTTTTTAAAAATTATTTCGAGTAACATTTTTAATATTAAACAATACAATACATTTAAAAAAAAGTTCATTTTTATAATGATATTTCTATTCCAGTTTTAATAAGTAACTGAAGTTTGAAAATTTCCAAAAAAATTTAATAATACTTATTATACTATTATTCAATTATACCTATAGGTTTTAATGAATAAATCGTTTTTTTTCATTTTTAATAGCGTATTTTATTGCGTTTTAAATCGATGGTTTAATCATGTTAATAATTTTCATAAAATATCTTTGTATGATCACGTTAAGTTAACTGTATCGCCCCTTCCAAACTCGATCAGGGTATACGTATCCCTTCGGAATATTTTAAGGTTTAACTTGGGGAAGCCGACACCTCTATTTTATTGCATTTGGCCACTGAAATTGACATTTATGGAGTGAAAGACATTTCTCTTTCAGATGTCGTATTTTCAAGGATGACCCCTAATTCAGTAGGTTTTGAAAGATTCCATAACTTACCGAAAGTAGTTTTTTTATTATTAATGCGATGTAAAAAATAGAATGTGTTTGACAAATTAGTTTGATGTCGTCTATATACCATATTTATTTACAATCTATGCGGTTATAATATTTATAATATTGTAGATGTACCCGTATTTTATTTTAAATCCAACATAATGAATTTAAATACATAATGTAATAATACATAACAACGAAGTTATATCTGTTACCCCATTCGTCAAAATTATATTAGAGACACATTTATTATATAATATAATCGATTAAAAGAATGTTACATCTGAATACCTATATGTGTGGTCTACGTCTTACAAATTTATAACAGCAAATTTCAGTAGAATCAATGTTGTGTTGTTATTTTTAATTTCTGGAGTAAATTGACCTTGAATAAAACTTAAAGGTAGGATATATATGTTATTTATCGTTGGATTTTACAAAATTTTCATATTTTAGCAAATTATGTGTACCTATGTATAACACTAAAGTATAGTAATACTTATAACTTGCTTAAAAATGTATATCCCGTAAAAACCGACTAGAAATAACAGATAATTTTCTTGCCTTTAAGTTTGATATTAGCTCTGAATTAAAAATTACATTACAAAACTGGTTCTACTGAAAGAAAATTTACTATGCTGTACGTTTGTAAGACGGATACAACACATACGGGTATATAACATCCTTTTAAACATTGATGTTTAATTAATAATATAATATATCTATATCCGATAGGAATATTTTATACTAGTGCTAGTGCTTAGAATTTGGATACAGGTTTTTGTATTAGTTTTTAAATAAGTACCTCTGAGATTTTTATCATATGATAAATTAACAATTAAGTTTGCTATAACTTATATAATTTTTAATAAATAAATAAAATATTATTTTTTTTTTTTTTGTAATTTATTTTTATTGCAAAATAATAATGTGGTATTAATTAATATTATGACGTATAGTGTCCATACTGGAGTATCGATATTAATTAAAATATTTATATATATATATATATATATATATACCAGTACGTATATTAAAATAATTTGTATAAATTCTAACTCAATTAACATCCATTAACTTGCAAGTTTTATTATTTTTACTAAGACTCTAGAACTACTAGGAGACTTGTGATATAAAGTAGGTGTTGCAAAATAAAGATAATAAAAACCAATCGAGTAAAAGACTAAAAATTATTCATGCCTAAAAATTAAAATAAAAGTAAACTTTGCACATAGGAAAAACATTTCAGTTGGTAGTTATTTCATAGTATGACGTAATTTTAAACCACAACTCATTCATTTTTGATAATAAAACTATGATCACGTGCATGAATAATAATATAATATTATAAAACGCTTATATCAATATAATCTTTTAAATAAATAAAATAATATGTGAATAGTTTACGTGTCTTTTGGTCTTAGATTTTTAAAAAAAATGTCGAAAACAGATCACAGAGAACATAAATCTTTATTAAACTTGACTGATATTTATTCAGAAAAAAATGCATCTTGTGGTACGTTAATATTTACAACCTTGTGTGTATATTATGTAGATGTAGATAGAAAATTGAATACCATAAAAAAATGTTAACGAAGGCAATATAAAGCCTACGAAGCGTCCACGCACGTATCACTAGTATATATTTACGATAATATAGTATAATATGAAACAATATTTTAATTTTAAATTTGTATTGATTTAATAAAATAAAATAAAATAAAATAATTCCTTAAATGTCTGTATTTTATTCTAATATATCAAATCAAATTAATCTATCGTTTGGTTTTTGTATTGTCTTATAATTATTATATTTGCAAAGAAATACTGTGATGGTTATACGATAGAAATGAAGATCATCTGAAAAATATAGGTATATACAATTTCACACACGATAATACTTTAGAATATTTTGTTTATCTACTTACTGTATAAAAATACCTTATGATCATGATGATCATATACTAGTATAATACTATAATACGATGTAATACCATAGTTATAGTATATATAATACGAAAACAATATATTAAGCTGATTTACTAAGCATGCTCACCACTATATTTTCATTTCGTTCAAATTCTGATTTTTTGAATTTAAAATTATACTTTAGGACCATATTTTCAAATATTTAGATTTATAATAGCATTAAGACAGGCCCATTGACTAAATTAATTAATTTTTTTTAAATATAATTCAACCTTTTTCTGTACATTTTTTATCAAATGACTTTTTTAAATCGAATAAGTAATAGGTATATTGATTAATCTTATACTCCTATTTTATACTTAAAAAAAAAAAAATTAATGACTATTATCCTTAATTTATTATACATTTTAATAACTCTGAAACTGATCATTTGATTTTTGATTTAGATACATCAATATACATTAAGCAAAAATCTTTAAATGATATAAAAAAAAAATTATCTATACACCTATATGAATTATATTGCAAGTATAATCGAAAATTCCAAAAATTTTAATTTGAAAAAAATCATTATTTAAAGGAAAAAAATCGAGGTGAACACGTTTGGTGAGTCCACGATGTGTATAATATATATAGACAACATTCTACTGCGGTAAAAATTCGTGAAAATTATATAGGTATACCTATATATATATATAAACGCAACGGTATACGATCGTTAAAAGAAGGGTATATACGCTATCGGAGTCGGTGTATATATGTGTATATATATATATTTATATAAGTATACGTACACGGAGAGACGTTAGTAACGAAAGAAAGAAAGACCAAAAAAAAAAAAAAAACAAATAAAAATAAATACAAAAACAACCGTTCGCGCCGTCCACGGGATCTCTAAATGACTATCGGGTTGTCGCGCGCGCTGCTGGCAAATGTAACCGAAGTCCGATGGCCTTTTGGGGTTTGCGTCCGGCAACGCCCTCGGACGCGAAAACGTTGCAGCGCACGCGGGAGCGGGCGCGAGTAATGGACCTTTGACCGAGTGAATAGGACCGTCTGGGGACCGTTCGAGGCTTCCTATGCGTCACATACACAAATCGTTTAGTGATTCGGTTATTCAACCAATTCCGGGCGATGCACGTTTATAGCCCGTCGTGCAATTGCGATGGGACGTCCCCGTACGTACACACTCGTATATACGCACTGCTCGTCCACGCCAATTGTCACTGCCCGCACCGCAGTCCGCGTATAGTCCTCTCTTATTCTTCCTCCGTTTTTGTTACTTACGTTTATGTTTTTTATTTTTTTTTCTCGCACGTCTGTTTTGGCCCTTTTTTTTTTTTGTTTTTTGGTTGTTTGTTTTGTTTTACTCGCTCCACTACGCGTTTACTCCGATGCGGTATAGCTATAACTGCGTAGCTATAATATAGCTATATTGACCAGACGATCGAGCCCTCGACGGCGGTATTGGCGGCGGCGGCGGCGGCGGTGGTGGCGGGACCCTTCTTCGGCACATTATTTTTTCACCAGATATACGCAGCTATGTAGGGGCCACGGTATTATAGAGGATTAAATAACGGAATACCTATATGGCATTGATTCCGTTTATTCAAAACTCATAACGAAACAATATTTGCTTGTGTTTAAGTTGTACATAATTTAGTACACGAATTAAAATTAGACAACGGTGAGGTATTACGCAAACACTTTTATTATTGTTATACTACCTATATAATTATGTATCAGTTGCAGTAAGAATACGATTGAGTGTCCAATACATTTATAAATATACTTGTGCAATATATTTCTTTTTCAAATATTTGTTGAATACCGATTTTTTTTAAAATTTTATTATCGAAAGCTTGTTAGTATGCAAAACCATGAAATTATAATTGTGTTTATTTCAGTGCTTAAATCGTAGCACTTCGAGTGGATATTTTACCTTTGCGAACAATTCATTGTCTAAATTTTAAACGTGAAAATATTACTATTAATAATTTTAAAACAAAAATGAAAATAAAATAAAAGGGAACAAGTAAGTAACCGCTCTGCGCAGTAAAGTTGGTGTCGCCTTACCAATGAGTAAATATAAATGTAATGTACGAGTATGTCTGTGCGTTAAATATTTTGAATTCAATGATAAATTAAATGATTCTGAGCAAAGACCAGGTATATTTGGCCTAGGTGATTCTGATTACCCGGTATATTTAATGATAGGTATGTTTCAAAGATTATTTTTTTAGGTTACAAAAAAGAATATACAGGAGTAGAAAATTGGAGCTTTTTTTATTATAAAATGTCTCAAAAAACACATACAAAAAAATACATTATTGTAAATTGAATTATTCGCTTAAAATCTAATATAATTATAAATACATATTATGTTAATATTTAATATTATTATATTATTTGAGAACTCGTTAAGGTACCAATATTATTAACAACAAAAACTGCAAGCTTAAGAAAACAGCTATTGTATATTTAGAACAACTACTATACTTCTATGGTGTTCTGCAGTAACTAAAATAATATTATTCATTCTAGTTTATCAATTGGCTTTTGAACCCTCCTTTGGTCAGTAACATCTTGATGTATGCACCGCAGTAGACCATTCGATTTTTGAAACGTGGCAAATGGCCATGTCAATATTTCCGTTTTTCCTTTGGTGTCCAGTAACGTAATTATTTCGTCAGGCCTTGGGGTAAAAATATTTGCTCAGAATACCAAATGCCAAATATAAACTCATGTGCATTTTTGATGCTGTTAACCTCTGACAAAATATGGACTTGAATATGATGTATATATATGAGGCGACTCATGAAACGTTTTATAGTATGAAGTTATGGAGTATGTTCGTAAATTTTTCATTGGCAACAACGAAAAGTTTCACACGGTTCATTTCATAAAAAACAAAAAAATGTCATTTTAAATAAAATGGTCAAACTATATAATTTACACCAAAACAAAAAGTATCATATTATACATGATACGGGTTTGAATATCTCTATGATGGGGATTAAATATTTACCAATAATTTGATAGTGTGAACGAATAAATGAAATAATTCAGTCTTAGCTTTATATTTTTCCGAACAATAAATTCACATATATTTCGAAGTCATCAAACTTGATTTAAAATAGTTTAATAGAATGCCGGAATAAAAAACAAATATAAAAATGAACTAAGGACCAAATTATATTTTATCTAGATTTATAAAAATGTAATTAGTTATTCTTAATTTTAAATTGATATACTAAACATATATAATACGTATATTATAACGAGCTAATGGGATTACATTGTGTAATATAGTATACATGTGAAAATGCTTATCTAAAACTTTTAGGTAATAAATTTCATAGATATCGATGGGTTTTTGTTCTTTTATTTGTTAAATTATGGAAATGTCACTGGGTGCTTTCAAGTAGTACTAAAAACCAGCGACGTGCAATCATTTCATTTTTACACTCAACTCCACTGGGGGTTCTTAATTTTTGTAGGGGATCTCTTTTTTCCTTGCTTATTTTTTTTTTTATTTTGACCGCGCGCTTGTTGTTTGATTATCCTTCAGTCCACTCCCTTTCTTTTGTGGGAATAACTGGGGGAAACCATACGTGACAATTGATCTTGACGAATAAAACCACCTTTTTGACTGTGAACGATCATCTAAATACGAATATATGCGCGTATAATATAATATATTAAATATACCCATACGAATGATATTTGCTGACTAGTCTTTAACGTGAATAATAATAATAATAATGCAATATTGTAATGCATCAAAGACAAAAGCGCACGACCTTATATAATAAAATATGTACACGCACTGACCGTTGTAACACTTGCATTTAACTGTTGTAGCCCCCTGTTCGAAATCCTATGTACGGACGAAGGATATCGGCAGGATAACAGAAAAGGAAATTTGGTTTTTTTGTTTTGTATTTTATTATACATTTTTGTCCTGGCCGGAGACTTATGGCGTTTCGTTGTCCGATTTTATTAATATTTTATTGCGCTAGCGGACCGTTTGATTTATGTCCAGCTGTCCCTGCTGCAGTAGTATCAGTATGACTTGTTGTTTTAATATCACCGCCCTTTTTCTTTCTTTTTTTTTTTTACTACGATGTAGACATGTTAAATATCGATTTAAAATTAAAATATTAGGTATAACCTAACCGTTATAGGTACTCAAAGTGACAATGTACCTTATTTTTAATTCATTGTAAATAAATGTTACGCAGTATCTATTTTATCGCATCGACAAAAAGTGTTATTTTTGTGTTATAACATATATCTATGATAAAAGTTTTGAAAATAGATTAATACTATTTTATATCCATTGCTCTAGTGAAATTGTTAAATCCCTCACATTTTATACTATTTATACTTATAGCATGTCATTGTATTCATAACGGTATTAATGAATTAACAATTATTAATATGTTTATTGTTTAGGTATATCATTATCTTATAAAAAATTGACGAAAACCTTTACCGTATGTCCATATAAACAAAATCGGTCGGTATTTACCATTTTTGAGGATTTGAATACTCGTAGTTTCGCACATAGTTTGGTCAAATGTATAATGAATGTATGAATATATACATATGTATACCTACCATAGAAGTAATACAGTTCTTGATTATTCAAGAAAAAAAATTCTTAGAAGTAGTTGTATTGTTATAACACAACTTCAAATCGTCGAGTACAGTGATTCATATCAATGAAGTTGTCAACCACTTTACCCCATAGGTCCATCTAAAATCTTTTTGTTTCACCCTTTACGAATTTAAATAATGAGTGAACTCATACGTGCCTATCCGATGACAGTAATAGAGCTCTATATAATATTGTAGTATACCACACGTTGCAGTCAGGACACCTCTGGTGCTTTTTAAACGTTCAAAAGAATAAATATTATAATTAAACTGATATGGATTATAATAAATTAGGTTTATTTGGTTAACATCAATTTTTAAAAAAAAATAGAAATGATATTTTCAATTTTAATTTTGGATATATGTTGTGTAGGATTTGTTGGTATACTGCGTTTTAAGTATAATATTGTAAATTTATAATTGAAATAATAAAAGTTCCTGTAAGTACTTATTCCGTATAGAAAACTATTTTTGCTGGGATAAAATTAAAATTGCAAGTTATAAGTCAGGGTAGGACCGTATTTTAAAAATACACTTTAAACACTTTAAACGTATAAGATATACCGGAAATGAAGTTATAAAGAGTTATTATAATAATAAAAAATCACGATGGATGATGGTAATATTTGTAACAGTAGTGAATATACTTAGACTTATATAGTCGTAATTAGTTCAAAAATATTGATAGTAATATAATATATTGAAATAATTTGATGTGTATATTTTTAGTACGAGCTGAGTGTACATTTTTATAGGAGTTTTATTAGTGCATCTTATTATATTTTTGAAATTATACAACGTATACATTTTTAAGGAATTTCATTTCATTTTTAGGTGTTCAAAATTCAATAATTGACTTGAAAGTTGAAAAATATTATTTAATATTAGACTACACTACTATAAATATACATATTATTTTCGCTCAAGTTTGCTATATAATTTTAAATATTATGACAATAAAACAATAGTAAAACTTTTTACCTTTAACATTTGAATGCAATTTATATTTTGTTATTATTTATTGATAAACACAAGTGTCTTGTAAACTTTTTCTCTTATATCATTTATGTCTTAAAGAAATAAAAATAGTTGTAAAACTTTGTACATATATATATATATTTTTTATAGCAATAATAAGATTGTTTACTGGTTATTGGTTAACTTAAATAACACCTTCCAACATTTTAATAAAATAAATAACTTGACTGGGAATAAGTAATTTATGTATAGGTATCTATTTATGTGCAACAATAAAAATGGAGGTAAGAAGAATTATCAAGAGATGTTCGCGATTGTTTTTACGAGTTTAATCTTGTTCGAATAGAGAGAGATATTCGTATATTATCATTTTAATTGTTCATAACTATACGGGTTGTCTATAATAATACAAATATATGCCACCGTTCAGCTACACGCTTAAATAAATACCGATAAATACTAATTAAAAAATGTACATTTTACATTTTTAACAATGACTGCTTTTGTTACGAACAATGTATTTAGATAATAATAAAATATAAAAACGGAAAAATAATTTAATATTACGATGATAACCTGAAGTGTACAACAGACACGATAATTTACATACGATTATAGCTATGGCCACTGTATTATATAATATTATATTAATGTGTGTATATATATAGTATAATAATAACAGTGATAGGCAGCTTTAACTACGTCATCGGAGTTGTCCGGCATCGTCTTGTATTTCGCGCGAATCGCCACAGCGGTTATTGTACACGCGTGTACGTGCACACCCGCGAGTAGCTAATGGGTCTATAGTGTGTCTACTGCATAGCGGCTGCGTTTGCCACGAACACAATTTGAAATCCATTTCTGCGCATAAACTTTACGACTCAAACACGCAGAGATAGGTACACTTCTTGAATAATAGACACGACGAAAGGCAGCGATTTTTCGCACCGTTCGGTTATATAAATTGACGGTACGGTAATGATAAACCGCGCACGCGGTCCGAGATTTTTGAGAAACAATAAAATATATTCAATTTTAATATAATATTGTCTTTATCGTTTCGGGTTTACTGCGAGCAACCGATAGAATGTACCACTCGCCTCTATGACGTGTCCCGATGTAGGAAACTGTAAGCGATGATATTTCCGGTTTCGCGTTAAAAAACGATAACATCGATTGAGATGTGCCTAAAAAATTATCGATCCAGTCGGGACAAACGAGGCGCAACGGTTGCTGTATATATATATATACACGCCGCACGTTTATCTATATATGCATCTTGTGCAGGGGCGACAGATGCACAACCATAATATTATAAATAATACAATATAATATTATATTATATATTGTACGACGGAAATAATATTATATCGAATCATCCGCCGCGCTCGTTATCGCGGGCATCCGCGGCGGCGGCATTCCGGGCCGGGCGGCCGCCGAGGTTTCGTGCGCAGCTACGCGCGACGGAACGCGATTAGTTGATTACTGGGCGTTCCTCCGGCCGACTTGCGCTCCCCAGATCCGTTTACTGTTTTTTTCTTCCCTTCTTTTTGTTCTTTTTATTCACTTTCATCGTACTTTGTGCGCGCCTTATTAAACACAACAGACGTCGCCCGCCGCCGGTCGACAAATTATAAACGCACGCATTATACCATTATTATACGCATAGTGTATTATATACAAAGTGATCGATTTAACGTATTTCAAAAAAACGCAAAAGTTTTGGAAAAAATGTATCTTTAAATAATATTGAGTCGTTGTATTAAACAATTGTTTTGGAATAAAATTATAACTTTTACTATTTTTAAAAAAAGTCGTTTGCTCTTTTAAATGGTCACATACATTTTTAATTTCATATTCCTAGGTTGAATATCATTTGGAGAGTGTTTCGATCTATAAAAATCGAATTTCACTCTATTATAGTTATTAGTATTTAAAGTATTATTGAGCTACGGGTATCCTTCTACCACCTCATTTAAAGTTCATCAAAACTTTAAAAATATACTCATAAAGTCTTCATTCAAAATTCGATTTTTATGTATTGAAGTATTTTAAAAAATATTCTGCTTTGTAATAAGGAATTAATAATGCGAATTGTTATAAAAAAAAGTTAAAATATTAAAAATGAATATAGACACAACAATTATAAATTTTTTTAAAATTTTTTTGAATAATCAAAAATTGTGTTAAAGATATATTTTAAAAAACTTTAATAGTTTTTGAAATAATGAGTTGAACGTTAAAAGGATCACCTAGTATACCAAGTTTAGTACGCCTATTGTATAATATAATATCGTATCAACGTTGTCCACTTGATTCGACTTTTGCATCAAAATCCTATTTCCAAAACAATACCTGTATGATCACATTAAAATTGATCGACACTGAATTTCAGTCGAATTACCACAGAAAAGACGCCTGAAATATTTAATATTAGACCTAATTACTATTGGTATATTATAAATTATAATAATTGAAAAGTTTTTCGTATAAATTATTATTTATTTCATGTATCAGATGCAGAGTTGATCAGGGAAGAAAAAGTGTACAGTCAAGTTAAGTGACAACTTTAATTGGCTACAAAGTTCAAATCAAATAAATAAAATACACAAATATAATATTTTCTATTTACTTATCCAATGACAGTTATTCAACAAGAAGCTTTAAAGTTTTTAAGTTATACAATAATTTTATAAGACATAATATATAATATTTACAAATATTTATTCTAAATATGTTTACAATAATAATAACAAGATTAACAAGAAAAACACTTATAATCTTGAAGTTTTATTATAAAATATTAAAAAACAATACTTATGGTTTGAATTAGATTTCTTTTAATTATCTACCATAATCTATATACTTTATATAGTATACATTTATGACTTACTTAATTTATAGTTGCGAATATCCAAAAATAAATTAAAACTGTTGATATCTTTTATGCTTATCATATATTCATATGTTCATATAACCATATATTACATAAATAATCCATAACCTGTAACATAATATATATAATTAAATTAATTTAAATTTATAACCATATATAATAATTATCGAATATAACATCGTTAATATAGAACTCTGACAGAAATAGATAACTTTTATGTGTAATTAAGTAGTTATAAAACTGATAATTGATTAGTTATTATTCTGAGATACTTAACATTGAAAAACATAAATACTAATTTTAACGTAAAAATATAAAACATAAACATATTTCTGTGTCTAGAAAGCTTAGTTGTGTTTATGATTGTGATGTAAACATGTACATATACGATATACCTATCTACAGATAATTACTGAGACCTTTGTACTTAAAATTAATAATAATTTAGGATTTAATTTTAACTGAGGAGTTCTAATTTTATTTTGAACAAAAAATAATTGCACGGATTTCGAGTAGATATCTTGTATTGAACAAATAGATTATCAGCAAATAATATTAATGATTAAATTTAAAGATAACACGTAAAACTTGGTATCGTTTTATCAGTGTACACGTTTTAACCTCTTCGTTCTTTTTTTCTTAACTATAAATGGTTATAGTAAAATATTTGTTATGTATACCTATCAGATATTCATGTATAAAAATATTTATAAATATCATATTAATAAACAATGATTAACTACTAAACTTAAATATCATATGAATTGGGAAACCATGAAAACTAAACGAAACTATAAAATACCTATTGGTACTCCTATTTTTTATTAGTAATTAAATACCTATTAAATAACGCTTTGACCGACTCGTATTATATAAAAACTCGCCGTTTACATAATATTACGTTTATGAAGCCTAATGTATATAAATAACTATAAATAAGTTTAAAATGTTCAGTACATAATATAAGTAAATAATAATTATACGTGCATATAAATTGAAAATAGATACCTAAATGCTTCAAGCTCATCGGTATAGTAAAGTTTGATGACTTAACTTCACCTTACTGAAGGTTTATTGCCATAAGTATATATCACTTATTATATTCGTTTATAAAATAATTTAACGTCTAATATGTTATTTTTGTCAGTGAATAGTGGTGTGGAGAACATGTCAATAATACATATCACATATTATATACCTACATTTGAGTTAAAAATATTTTATAAACATTATATTTTTTAAAGTATAGTAATTTATTAGAATTATGTATTATTCTTATTATATATTATGTCTGTAAAATTAGAGCATCAACTATATTAGTAGGATTTTGCTATTTTGCTTGGTTACTTTTTTTATTACACACAAGAAATATCTAAAATTAATGTGTTAAATTGTTTGATAAAATAAATAAATAAATTTGTTTAAATAATGCAAAAAGAAAATTTTAAAAGATTTAGAATAATAATTTTAGGTATTTTAACCATTGTCTTTTTTTGGTTTAAGTTTATTTTGATATATATATATATATATATTGATACGTTATTTATTTCTTGGCCAAAGAGCTTGATAACTTAATACAAAGTTCTTAAAAAATTGTTCTTATAATGATTTAAAAATATCAAAAATGTACCTATATGTAATTTTATTTTATAATGTTTGCAAATTATTTTAATCTATATAAATATAAGTTTGAAAATTTAAGCAGATTTCTTAATTTTTTTTACAGAAACTTAAGACTATCGAATAAAATATATTGAACTGATTTTATTTATACTTTATAGTTAATATTACATAATAATATAAATATAAATACTCCCTTTATTCAAAAAAAAACTTTTTTACGTAAAAACTATCAAAATTGATAAATTAATATTAATATTAAAATATATATTTTACAAACCGTTTAATTATGTTAAAATGTCAGGTGAAAAAAAATCGTTTTTAAGGAACCTATTTAACACGCATGACGCCATGATGAAGACTGCCTGACTAAAATGGTTATCACAGAATTTGAGTTAAGTCAGGAATCTTAAATTTTGGATTATATTTGTTCATAAAATGGTTACAAAATGTTTCAGACAATTTTAAATCAAGCAAATTATTTTGAAGGATATTGATGAGTGCCATGGTGGCGTTACTTCAGCACCAAGATCATAAGTTTTCAAATTTCATTTGTAAATTACAAAACAACAATTTTCAAAGTTACATTTCGTTTTAAATAATTTATATACAAATTTGCAACTTTGGGTTTCGTAGTGACGGAGCTTAGCTTAGTTCATTTTTTGACAACATTTTATAAATAAATAATGGTTTTTCCTTTAACGATTTTAGTTCGTTCGTTTTAATTTAAAATCATTAATTGTAGACACTTTGTATTTTTCAACCTTACGCATATTATTATTTTTTATGCACAATAAAATTTTTAAAATATCTCATCAAATTTTAAGTTACTTAGTTTTTATATCACAAACCTATTCACACTATTATACAGTTGGTACAGAACTCGAGATCATAAATATAATATATAATCATATAAGACTTATATTTTGAATTTGAGAGATGAGTATTTTTTATCGTCTTTCATTAAAATACAATTTATTTCAATCACCTAAAATTTATAAAAAATAATAATACATTTTCAGTGTATCCGAGTGACTCAGATTTATAAGGAGATTTCAATGTATAGTAGTGAAGTAATGCATGCAGTATAATGTTTGCAATATTTTATGAGCACAAATAAATCGCAACGCGAGTTCCAAACTTGTTTGGTTCTTATACTCACGGAGGCTATTATTAAAACAAAATAAACTGTAAAGAAAACGATGTGGTATATTTTTGTTTGAAAGATTGGGTGAATTATGGGTACGCGTGTAATGATGCGAGACTTATGACCGGCATATAATGTCGCGCGTTTGTATACCCAAACGGGAACGAATAATAATAATAATAATAATAGATACTATTGGACTATAATATATGCGCGTGTCGGCCATAACTAATCCCTTACAATGTCCTTTTAGACAAAACACTGTCAATAAAGTGGTCAGCCGATGTTTCAACCGCACGTACTATACGATTGAATTTGTGTGACCGATAAAAAAAAAAAATGCGTGTATAAAAAAAACAAATGTGTATTAGGGCTTTTTTTTTTGTATTATTATTTTCTGTTCAGAACGGTGAAATGATTTCTGGACCATCTTGGCTTTTCGGAGTAGTCGAATCAAACACAAAACAAAAGGACTGTTTGCCGCCGCGTTTGAGTTTATAGATCCCTGAAATATATTCCACGGTTCATAGTCAAAACACTGACCATTTAACATGATTTACTGGAAATATTTGTGTACAACCCGCGTTTATAAGACGACTGAAAACGATAAAATCTGTGATACTGTAGTGTAATTATATTTTATGTTAGGCGCGACGCACATACACAATAATGTGTGTATTATACATTTATATGTGTGTGTATGTGTGTGTGTGTGTGTGTGTGTGTGTGACGAATTAAAATTCGTAAGACGCGTTACAAAAAGAAGTTGGCGGTGGTCACTCGGTTTTTTTATTTTTTATTATTATTATTATTTTTTTTTTTTTCGAACTATTATGAGTCATAATTTATTTCTAATATAGTGTTGGACATTAAAATCACTATACTATACTCTACGACAATTGATATTATACATACGATATAATAATATTATGTATGCGTGTCCACACATATAATACCACGAGTTCGCCGTATCGATTCATTTGTTTAGTCTGTTTATTTTACACCGAAAACCAAATTGTATGCACACCATACTTGTACACATTACCCGTTCGATGTGTCTTAGTACACGAAATCAGATAATTTATTTTATCCTTGGCGCCATAAACCGTAATAATAACGATATTAGATTTCGTGGAACATATTTATAATATTATATATCATATAATGTGTACCAACAGTTTACAACTCATCTTCAAGATGATACGATTGCGTACATTAATTTAGATTGAGAAATGAATATTCTATATTATGTAATTTAGAATTATAAATTGGATAAAATAAAATAAATTTATAGTGTAATAAGTTTGTCACACGCCATTTATTTTGATAACTATTAAAATAAAATATATTAAGGTATTAAAGTACTCGTATTAACACATATTTTAACGTTTCTATTTATTATTAATTACCCAATCAGGTCAACAAACATGCTTGATTTTATTTTTCCGCGTTAATTTTGTTCTAATCAAACTTTTTTTAGAACACTATTATTTATTTAATTTAAGAACTAAAATATATAAAATTAGATGTTATGTAAATATAAGCTTCAACAATAGTTACTAACTCTCTTAATACAATAAATAATCATAAAAATGTCTACAACTCTTCAGATATCAATTTATATATCTAAAATTTAATTTATAATCTTCAAAATTAAAAATTTCGGGAATTTAGGCTACTCTAACATATTACATTGAAACTAATAGATCACCAAATTCAGTTCAATATATACAGTCATCTTTAAATCGAACTGCTATCCTCTGAGATACGTAGGTATTAAGTTTAATAAAAAACTAATTATATGCAATTAAATTGCATAAAAAATGGTTGTCTTTTTCCACTAAATTTCATGGAATCAAATAAGATAATAATTATATTGATCTTTTCTCATCGAGTTATCTAGAAAGTTTGAAGTAGGTCATTATCAAAAGATTCAGAATTGGCTACACAGAAATATCACACAGCTTCTTAATGGTAAAATTGAACGCCCTAATATGCACTTCTACATGGGGTTCACGTCAATATAAAACATATTTTCATTGAATTCCAAACATACAAGATATACCTAGAAAAAAAAAATTCTAAACTTAAACTTCTGAAATCATTGGTCGAATCGCTCAATCAGGACCTCGACTGTATCTCTACCATCATAAACTTCATCTATGCCTCCAATCTACTCGACCGAATTAGAAAACCTTCTGAAATATGATTGTTAATAGTTTATCGTTTTTTTTTTTTTTTTTAATATGTATGTCAATTCACCCCAATAGTTGTGGTTACGGGTTATTTTAATTTAAAAAAATAGGTGAATATTTTAACCTAACTCATAGCTAAAACTTACAACCTAAATATTATACTACGATTTTTAATTTGATAGTTTTGAACAGAAAAAAAATGCTCTCACAAATTTTTTTCTAATAGTAATAAAAATATATAAGTAGGCTCAAAAGCCTGCGTTGGAGGTAATACATTAACAATTTATGCTAGAAATTAGCATAATAATATATTTGCATAATATACAAATAAGATTTGTATTATTTTCCAGCTTTGAGGTATAGAAGGCGTTATCTTATTGAAATATATATTAGAAATAGTAAGTAATCAAATAATTCAAGTGTTTAATTTTGGCCTTACAGTGACATTAAATTTGTTAGAAATAAGTCAGAATATATCAACCGATATAGTTTGATAAGCAAACATTTTGTTTACTTAGTTATTGTTATTAAAATATAATTTATAGACTTTAAACATAAATAATAATGATAATTATTTACTATAAAAAATAAAGTGATTTCTCGTTGTATGTTTAATTTGGAATATATATTATTGATCCATGATATGAATACCATTTAAGAAACCCTATTTTTTTGTTTTTACATAATATGCACTCAGGGGCGTAATTACGGTGGGGGGATATGGGGGATAGACCCCCCCATGTTCCGTATTTATGTACTGTTTTCTTACAAAATACAAAATACAAATTAGCCCCCCTACGGGTTTATGGTTACAAAATATTCATATCCCCTCCCATAAAACATTTATAATTACGCCACTGTATGCACTATATACAATCCAAGATATTATAAACAAATTACATCATACGATTAAAAAATAATAATCTCAGTGGTATAAATTTAATAAAATATTATATTGATGAGCAATAGCTGTAGTAATACTAATGTAATTTATGATAGAAATAATTAATTTAGATTAGGTTTTTCAAAAGATTATAGTACAAATGAATATTAAAGTTATACATTTTATTTACACACACAAACATATATACATATATAGAAGGTGTACAGAATAAATAGATAATATTATATATTATTAACATATATAATCTGTATTTAAAACGAATAATACGTTATCATTGGATGAATTTGAAAATTTGTTTTGATCAAATTATAGCTTAAATAATATAGAAAATACTTTTGAAGTTCTTATCTTGAAATATCCGTTTATCTAAAATCATAAATACTGTATATAATTTTTAACCAAAATAAAAGATCACTGAATTACTGTTTGATAAGCATTTTATATTATTTTTCTGAGAACGAATGACAACATACAATACATACCTACAAATACACACTATCTACAGTCAACGTACAAACTAAGTACCTATAATAATAATAGCCGATAGATACCACAATGAACTGCTATGATCTCTTTCTGAACGTATGAATGGTGATGAAAAAAAAACTGTCTTAATTCATATAGTAGTAATAAATGATAATGACTTAAGTTAATATAAAGCACATTAAATGGAAAAATAGTCTAATATCAAAATACTATTAGATAATATTAGATACCTACCTATTTTTATGCATTTGCATTTATACATAATTGTATACCTACGCAAATAGTGGCAAAAATTCTTCATTTAATCTGTGTTTTATATATATATATATATATATATATATACACGATAGGTGTATTAAATTTGGGTGGGTCGTGGGTAGTAGGTACAGATATATTTATAACAGTTTATATTCTTTTGAAATAATAAAGTAAACGATAAAATACATATAAGTGAGAAACTTATTTTCGTTTAAAAATATTATTTTTTTTTTGCCCACTTATATTTATTCTTCAGAAATTTATTTGGATGATTCACCAAATATGCTAACACTAATTATTTTCCTTAAATAATGAACTGAATTTTACTTTTGGAATTTTTTCATAAAAATATTTTTAACGATTTAGAATTTTATACTATATTTAAAGAGAGTTTCTGAGTATTTTTTTTCAAATGATAACCAACCTTTTTTACTTATGATGTATATAGATTAAAATTCAAACTAGTAGTTTTTTAACTATTGAAATGCATACACTAATTAGATTAATATTATCTTGAAATGTTTTTAGAAAAATATAAAATATAATATTTAATGTTATAATATTAAATACTGTGTAAGTCGCTAAATTTAAAAAAAATTCCAAAATGAGTCGTACAATAAAATGTTTAGGACCTTTGCTATAGTATTTATTTTATTATACTCGGTCAATTTTTATAATTATTTTCATAAATTATAAGAATGTAATTGATGTTAATCATTACAATTTTCAAATCATCAAAGTTTCCTATATCTTCCAAAAATATTACCATTTTCCATAGTAAAATAATAATCAAACAACTCAAAACTACCTGTTTGAATTTTGACTTAGAACGTTAGAACCATCAACGTTTTCATAAAAAAAACACGTGCTTCATAATTTACTAAAAAAGGAATAATTCATACGAAAAAATAAGTTGGCTTGGCCAAAGTTCACTCTTTAAACAGTAAACAAATCCAAGTACCTTTTTAAAATGATGGTCTTTAAGTATACTTTAAAAAAAAATTATTAAAGATCAGAATTTGAACAACATATATTATTGTTAAGGAAATAATTATGGGAGTGATCATAATTGATGAATTATTATGTACAATTGCAAATTGTTACACATAGAAAATATTGAAATGTGCAAAAGAACAAGACTTCAACAATTTGGGTGATTTCTCCGTACGAAAAAACTACCGAACCATGATCATAACGACTTTCCGATAGTACCTATTAACGGGTTGATATTTTCGCGGATATTCCGTACACGCCCGTATTCGAACCACAGAGTTGACGAGGCGTGGTTCGTATTCGACAATGATATTATATTGGCTGTGGTGTCCCACGTCGTGTCTTCGCCTGAGAAATCTCCAGGAAAATGCTGTGGTCACTGTTCGATGTATTACATATTATTATTATACGTCGTCGCCATCGTCGTCGTCTTCTACGGCATGTGTACGACGACCCCGCGGCGTATAACACACTATTATTATTATTATTATTATTGTTATATAACAATACGGCGGCAAACTAATAAAATGTCACGGACTCGCGTGTGTCTCTGTATAGCCGCGGTGGAGGTACTGTAGGAGAACGCGACCGACCGTGGAGGACCCTTCGGCGCAAACGTGATGTATCAGTGATGTAAAATCGGAAAAATTTCAGCTCGTTGTGACGTCACGACGCGTTTCATCCGTATACCCACACTATACACTGTACATTGTACGATTTATATACCCTCTTCGCAGGGGCGGGGGTGGCGGTGGTCGTCGCCGTATACGCGGCGTACGTATTATGAAGGGTAGTGTCGGATTAGGGGGTGAGCGCGTCGCGGGAGAGTTCTCTGGCGGCCGGAAGGGTGTACGTCGTCGCGGGGCCGCGCCGCAACGCACTTGACAGACAGACACTGTAAAGATATTCACGCACAGATTGTCCCTGAGGCGGTACCGCTGGTAATAGACAATAGTAGGTACCTATATATTATACGACTAGCGACGCGCAGTCGTTATCGTGATAATTATTGTAGTGTGTACAACCGTTGACATTGGCTCGGAATATTGTTTTTGAGAAAAAGCTTTATTGGACATAAATTTATGTTAAAATTAGTGTCCGGATTTAAATACCTTTAACACGTTCGAAAATGTTTTTAAAATATCCGGAAATGCCTTATCACCGAGCTAATTTCCTTAAAAAATTACCTAATTGTTTTTTTTTTTATATGCAAATATGCGAAAAGAAAATGATGGTTTAACTTTTGGCATTTTTAGCACTTATTTATCTCAGCCAAACTATGAATAATACAAAAATAAAATACCAAATTTGCACGCACGCACAATAAATAAAAGGTATACTACAAATAAACGCAATTGTGAAGTAACTTCAACTGACCAATTAGTTGTTATTTGTTGGAGTAAGACCCGGTAAGACATCACATTTGATAAATGCTGTGAATAGATAAAGACTTTATTACATTCATAAATAGAACTATTGATATATTTTTTTGGTAAGTATAAAAAATATTTAGAACAAATAGTATAAAAACAATATTTTTTAGTATAATATTTTATATTTCTGAATTACATACTATTTTAGCGTGTACAAAGTATTTATAGTATACACTATATAGCTAATAAAATCACTTGAAAAAATGCTAAAATATTCAAAATAAAAGTATCACCTTTGAAGAATCTGTTAAGTAAATAAAACGGATTATGTACTTAGAATGCATTGTACTTGTACACTAACACAATGCAAATTCATTTAAATCGGGGCCTTAGTTATAATATTAGTGGCGCCATACGGTTTTTAAACAATATAGTTCAATAGTGGTAATATGACTCCTCGTGTAGAAGATCGTTTCGGTCTTTTGAACTTTTAGTTATTTCTTTTTTTTTTTTTTGATAGTAATTTATGTACGTGACTCGTGAAAGTTTTACTGATTGGTGACTAGAAATAAATCTTTTAACAGAAATCTGATCGTGGTGCTTTAGTTATAGCCCCCCTGCGTAACTCCCTCACAACTATGTAAGATTATAATAGTAATAAATATATACTATAGCTGCAACAATAAGACTGCAGGTGTTAAAGTCATATTACGCGATGAAGTCTAAAATTAGATTACATGACTTTCTGAAATGTAGTCTACGTAAAAAATATAAATATCTGCGGTAATATTGTATTATCGTTTACGCATAATCGTAGAAAAGACAACCAGTAACGAACTGGATAAAATTATAACATGGAAAATATATTAAACAAGCCTATTAAAACAAAAATCGCTTTCAGAGATTATAAAGACAGAACAAACGAAGCTTAATAGATAGAATGGAAGACACATTTATCTATTAATATTTACACACAAAAAAAACCTTTAGGATAATAAATTAAATTTATGTTTTTTACATTTAAAATTTAAATTGTCATATTTATCGTATCCATAGAAAAAAAGTTGTATTGTAAGATCCCAACAATATGATGTTGAGCATTGTTAAGTTGTTTTAATAATTATTATAATGATTATTCTTTGAATTTTTAAAAGAATTAAAAATACATAATAGGTTGAGTTGTATGAAAAATTGATTAGGTAATTCAATGGTTCAATACAATTTAATAGACTACTAAATCATATTTAAGGGTCATGCAATTCGTCAATAATATTATATTAAGACAGTTATAAGTTTTATATAACTCACACTGTAGTTGCATTGACGTAGTTTTCTTTGCTTACAATTTTTGTTTAGTGACTGACTATATATATATATATATTGTATAAGGTCTATAGATACTTAAATTAATACTGTATTCATTTATAATAAACATATTAATACAAATAATGCTATTGAGTATTCCGTTTTTTTAGTGATTGTAAAAACTTTAATACAAATTATAGTCAAAATAATATCTTAAAAATATTATATTAATTTAAACAAATAAATAATCGTCATTTTAATAATTGCGAAGACAAAATAATGTATTATATGTTAACAAAGACATTTTTTAATTTTATTAATTATGATCAAACACAAAATACATGTATGAGTTTATTTGAAATAATCAGTAAGTTATATATCTTGAGTTCAAATAACCAATTTATAAAATATGATAGTATTTTTGTATATCTTTTTATAATAATATATTATAATTGGGTATGATTATAGTCAAGTTGTATTTAGTTTCTTTTACATTACATAGTTGGTACATCAGAACATTCAACGGTTAAATGTTGGTAAGCTTATACGTAGCTATATATTTATACCTGTATATACCTATTTACATCAAAGTATATGTAAACATACGGTTATTTATAGACTTTAAGCTGACTTATAGTAACCTGACAAATGTGTTAATGATTCTATAAACCTAATCCTTATAGACTCTGGAACACAACTAACCTAATGTTATAAAAACTGTATTCAGAAGATAAGTGGCATTAATTTGTACCGATAATGATGCCAGATGATTAAATTAATATCTGTTTAGTGTACCTATTATATAATATACAGTATCGAAGTAAATGAAAGTAAAAAAAAATTTCCATTTATATTATTGAAAGTCAATATTGAAATTTATTGAAAATAATTTACAGAGCTAAATCATCATTCATCATAAGTAATACTTATTATGATTTAATATTGTTTATTTATGTCTAAATTGAATAATTGATAGTTTATGATAGTCTAAATCCAATCGTCTAAATCTAAAACGTTCAACGGTACTGTACAATAATACTAGCTAACGTTTTTAATTTTTTAAACGTTTGATCATAAAATGTGCACGTGCAATAGTACCAAATTGTGTGAAGTTATACTTCGTTTGAACCTACATAACATGTAAAAACTATGTACACAAAATGGTTTCGGTGACAAACTAATAATATTCATAAAAAAAAAAAAATGTTTTTTTTAATTACATATAATTATTCTGTTAAAAATAAAAAAACTCGATGTATTTATTACATATTGTATAAGTATACGTACACTTAAAACAATAAGTCGTGTTGCAGAGAGTAAACAACTAGCTTCTATTACCGATAACGACGCGGTGCAGCAATATAATATATTATTATTATATATATATATATATATATATTGGTTATGTATGCTATACGATCGGGTCCAAGGTTGATAGTAAGTCCGGTGAGCCTAACATATATTTATATATATAAATATATAAGTACGTTCACACACACAAACACACATTGCACGTATCGTAAGTACCTAATATATATTATTACGACAGCTATATAGGAGCACCGTGGCCACCACGTAAAATCGCGAGTATATCGAGTGACCTACAATATATATGCGTATGCGTATATGTATGTGTGCCATTCTATATACTGTGCCGTACAGATTGGAGTTTGTAGTATAATCGCAAAAGAAAAAAACAATATTTTTTTTGTTATTTGAATCGACAGGCACTCGTGCGCAGTTTTGTTATATAGTGACAATACAGACGGCGCGGAACGACTTCAATCAAACGGCCAATTAATATGTATGAATCAAATTCGATAAATACCTTATTTTTTCATTTTTTTTGAAACACTTCAGATGGAATAATACTATTATAAACTATATATAATGCAATATAATAATTACCAAAAAACAAGATCACCCTTCTATTATGAGTCTGTTGTGGGTTCGTGCATATAATAGGTGGAGTCAGCTCCATGTTTAGCGGCTGTAAATATTTTTGAAAATATTAATCCATCTCCCCTATTATTATATATATATATATATATATATATATATATACTATATATACTGTACTATACTCTGTATTGCATTTATTAGGGTAGATTACAGAAAAAAATTATTAAAAAGCTACAAATTGTCAGGTTACTTCAGTTTCCTGTGTCATATATTAACACAATGATTAGCTCCGCTCAGAATCTAAAAACGTCATATGTAAAGAACTTTTTTGTGTTTAGAGGTGCCACCATTGCCGCCGCATACCCTGCATAACCCCATCCCCATCAATGGTGCACATTTGTATATCCTTTGCATTGAGTATCGTTGTCACGTCTTATATTATATGGTAATTATGTATTTATATTATGATGTGATGACATATTATGACAATACATAATAGGTGCCTACGTTTTACTAATCACAAACATAATATAGTTAGGTTTGGAGAAATAATGGTTTTATTTGGTTATTGGTTGTAAGTTTATAAACAATAAGTATAGATAAAAAATTATAAAAATAAGAAAACCGATAAAAAAGCAAAAATAAATCAACTGAACTTTTTTTAACTACGTTAAATATATTGTTAAATCATTAATTTGTAACCGTGAATAGGAATATTGTATTACGAGCGTTTTAGTTAGCTTCTGGCGTGTCCTATTTTAACATGACGTTATAAATATTATATACAAACATATAGATTGATACAGTTATGAATGTGAGCCATGTTATCGTACGGTGTACATATATTCACAAACATATATTATTATTGTATTAGGTACGTATTTATAATTTATTATTGTAAATATCGTCGAACGGGATTTATTTTTTGTGTGCAATTTTTGTTCGTACTGTGCGTATAGAAATATTATTGTGGTTGGTTGATATACGATCTGTAGTGCGATATCGACAACGAAATAATACCAATATTCATATACACATATACATATTCGTATACCATAGTGTGTTAGACGTACAATTACTTATTAGTATATAATTGGCGTTTTAATACAATAAACGCATAGGTAGGTACCGTGTGTACTGGACTAAATATGCGATAACGATTAACAAATAAGCACGTCCGATTTTTGAAAACCAAACACAATATTATAATAATATAATATCACATTATGTGACACTCCGACTTTCCGACGACGTGATTATATTATATTATTATTGTGTTGTGATTCTCATATACGTTTTCCTGCAGCGTATGCGGTTATTCTGCCGCAGGATAGGCTGTATACATATTATTATGTGCACAGTATGTGACGCAGGAGAGAAAACACGCGACACAAAATAATATCAGGTGCACAATTATTATAGATTGCAGCAATACAATATTATACATTTATACGTATAGGGAATCGTTTTGTATACACAATACCCGTTTACGTCGTGTAGCCCATTTTTTCATACTTTATTAACATCAACTTATCAGCATAATTCACATATCAATAATAATTATTACCATCAATTGCAGACGACAAACCTACAAAAGTTTAGGTATTACAATCGTGTAAAACAATATTTAACAACTATACAACAATTACATATAAACAAAAAAAAAATAATAATAATAATAAAATAAAATAAAACAAAATAAACAAATCTCATTAATAATAATAAAAAAAAAATCATTAATTATTTCTTAATTCTAAATAAAAAAAGGCTGAGAAAAATTATACAAACAATTTTGGAATTCAAAGCCCGTCGTTGAAACATATAAATAGAAGACAAATTAGAAACTTTTAGCTGATGATGGGTATATAAACGTAACATATTATATCGGATAGTATATGATTTTACGTAGAGTCAAAAACTGTAAACCGACAATAGTCGGTGACTCTCGTAAGCACCTTAACTTTATAAAACACGAAGTTTAGGATAATATAATTTTAACGACGATATCGACATCTGAGAAATAACGAAAAGTAGTTTTATTCGATCGTTGCCTAATGCCATCCGGCTGAATTATTTGTGGTGCACCCTCGACCACAAACATTTTTTTTAAAAATTTTCTTAATAAGTACCAGCTAACATAATATTTTCTATTTACAGATAATTGCATGAGCCAAATGTCTGACAAATATCATTCACGCAAACTATCCACGCCATTGAAACATTGAAAACAATTATGTAAATAATTTTAACTTCACGTACAGTCAAATTTACGCATTAGAGTAGGTTTGTGTATCAAATTGTTATAAAATGAGAAGTTTGTAATGACACTGACGTTTTATTCCTGGATAATTCGGTAAAAGTTAAATTAATTTAAGGGTGGTTCAATGACAAAATGTGCGATACGTAGATGTACTAACAGATGATACACGATTTAGACCGAATAGATTTATTTTATTATAAATAATATTAATACCTTCTTATATTTAAACCTATCCTAGATCAATATACATATTATGTTAATAACAAATGGGACGGTAAAATACATTTTTTTAAATTTGAATTTTTTATGTTTCTAACTGTCTTCTACTTATATATATATATATAAATAATAATAATAATAATAATAATAAAATAAACATTTTAGCTCTATTTACTTAACAGATGTTTGTGCGTGTACATTACTGTGGCGTCGGCCAATACATATGTATGCGAAACAGCACTTTGTACATTTTTGCGCCCAGTTTAAGTAGTCGCGTCTTACAATTATTTAGTTTTAATCTTTTTTATGTTACTTTAATAACGGCGTATTAATAATAATCATAATAATAAAAAACAAATTTTATATATATATATTGAAAAAACATCTGTACACAAACGGGTGTTCGAGTTTTGATATTTAGATATTTAGTACATAATCACCTAAACATATACAACTAAATAATAATGTACAACATATTTTATGCTCATCAAATGGAAGAAATGCATTTTACTATGCAAAATTGGGTATGAAAATATAATGTCAATAATTTAGTGAAGCGTTTTAATATTGTAGGTACATTTTAAATGGGAACGAATGAAAAAATATTGTTTTAATAATATTGTTATTATTTTATATACGTTACGTAGCAGAGGAACACATACGTCGATTCTATACATAATTTACGCGTAATATATACTGAAAAGTCTCGACCGGCGCGTTTAAGGGTAGTATATAGTTGGTACCTACTATTACGTAGCATTATATAATAATATGGTTGGAAAGTGACTATACTCGAAACGGTCAATAGGCCGTAAAAGAAATATGTTTGGAAAAGTGCCAACTACGTTGGTGTTTGGAGTGAAAAATATTTTTGACGTAGTTCGTGTACCACTCGTACCTATTTAATAATAATATTAGGCACGATCGAAAGAAAAAAAAACATTATGCTGTTAGTGTTTGTTTTCGGAAGCGTTCAGAATATTTACACGAGCGGTTAATGGGTGTGGTTTTTTTGGCCACGGAATGACGGAATTGCCGTTTTGCTAAATCATGGCAATTAAATTGACGTCGTAATGGAAAAAAATAGTACATATTAGCCTATGCTTTTACTGTTTATAGCACGATAATGTGATATAAATCGATAGTATAATTCATATGTGAAACAATTTCGGTTTTCTGGGTAACTATAATATTTTCAAAATTTGGTTATGTACAAACAACTATATTCTCGCGAAATTCAAACGCGTATAGGTTATAAGCCCATTCATTTTTTTATTGTTATAATGTCAAAAATAAAACAATTATAACTGTAAAGCACCGCGCGGTCCTCGGTGTGAGCGAGAAAAGTCAACACGTCTTTCTCGGTGGGTACGATTAATTTACCTACATACATTTTTTAAACCTTAAATGTAATAACATGACATGTATACATGAGTTGGTATATTATTATAATTATTAAGCGTACGCCGATTTAACATTGTATAATATTATTGTATACGTTTGTATACTTATGGTGAAAAGTCCTTTGGCGTTAAGAAGGAAAACAGAAATATCATTACTGTACAATAACAAAATAAAAAAAAAAATAAAAATCGCATAGGCACTATTAAAATATAAATATATAACTACTGAAAAAAAAACAAAACAAAACAAATTACTTTATTAGTCTTATCCTTTTGTTATTGAAGTTAATCTGTGTACGATTTCAAGTTCGCGATGCTCGCGAACCGTAATTATTGTTGGCGGACGTTGGTAGACACCTGAGAAAAAAAAATTATTCTTATTGTATTTTATATTATATGATATTATATATGCATTAGTTAAATTATTAAATCTGTTGTTTATAATTTGACGTATTGTTTTAATTGACCTATTACATTAAAATTAACTTAATACTATATCTAGAAATAATTCTACCTATAAAGTAAATAGCTGCTATTCAATACCACTCCCAATTGAAAATAATTTAAATATAAATATAAAATTATAATCTGAACTAAAAATAAAAATATTGAACTACAAGTCAATTTATTAATTGACTATTATACTTAATTTAAACGTGGAATATCAGGTACTATATTATGTATTATTGCAAGATGATTAAAAATGGAAAAATAATACAGCACATATATATACGTATATATATGTGCCGTACATATATATGTATACGTAATACTCGCTTTAAAGACATGCTGTAGTTATAAAACAATTTTATTACACACACTACATAGTATGACTGGGAAATCCGTGGAAATTTATAAAATATCTAGTTAATTTATAAATTTTATAGTTCATTGTTTTGACTTGGTTTTAGAGTCTAATGTACCTATAGATATTTCATGGAATAATACCATTTTATACTTTAAGGCTAACATATTGTATATAAAATATGTTTTGATCGGTATAAAATAATGTTATATAATATTGAGTCTGTTTTTGAAAATTTCCTTTTCGCACTGAAAAAAAAGGCTTTTCTTTCGATTCTGACTTCCGCAAATCGCAATTAGCGCATAATAGCGCCTGCATGCGCGCGAGTCTTGAAGAACGCGCGCGGTCTGAATGGTGAGTCGTTACCGATGGCCAATTCTCGGGCGGTCAGTTAACCACACTAAACTACATTGCCGAAGACAGTGCCTTGTGTGCGTGTACACTTCACCCACATCAATCGAACAATATAACTGTTTCCCGCGCGTGGCTCTTGTACACACACACACACACACACACACACATGAAATACTTGCACAGTAAGTTGCACCACCCCGTCATTTGCAGTGTTAAACGCCGCAACGAGATAGAAATCGATGGTTTAACAGACGCACCGCATGTTATATATCGTATTGCTGTTTGTGTATATAGGTATACATTATATATAATAATATGTGTACAGAACGATTCATCAAGCATCCTATACCCCATTATTTCCTTTAATAGCGACTTTATTTAAATTCTGATGCGTGAAGTTTTGAGAAATTAAATTTTACACTATTTAAAGAGTCGTATAACGGTTCAAATATATTTTTTTTTCAATTCAGTACCAACTGTTTTGCAGTAATTTGTATATCAGATGTTTTCTTTTAACTTTAACGTATCCAAATCAAAATTCGAACGAGTAGTTCTCGATTTATTAAAATGTGCATCTAAGGATAATAGTAATTACAATTATATAACAGAAGGAATGTGGCATTAGTATTTATTATGCTTGGGAATTTTACAATTTATAAAATGTTAATAACTTAAGTTTTCGAATCACCGTAGCCCACACATCTTTAAAGCCTATTATCTTGGACATACTAATGATAATATCATTAGTGGCTTAGTAGATACACAAAATGGAATAGCTCAAAAACTAATTGTTTAAATTTTGATTTAGATACATCAATAAAATTATCGGATTAACAACTTACAGCCTTACAGGACAAGGAAATATAATTCTTTAAATGATACGGCAAATCTTAGTATTTGAAGATATTGTTCTTAAGTATACTATAAAATTCAAAAAATCAGAATTTAAATAAATTCATTACGATTATAGAAAAAACAATAGAGTTGTGCATTTTTAATGTTATAAGTTTAAAAATATATTCGTTATAAAATAGTTGTGTATTTATTTCTATATATGCGGTTTTAGAGCAAACTGATTATTTTAATAGTGATCATTTTTTGGAGACATGTACACTTTATTTTATAATATGATGCGTATTATTATTAGAGCAAATTTTAACGTTACCATTAGATCTAATTTTAAAAATCCAGTTGATTATAACTATATTTTTGAAATGTATTGTAGAAGATCTGCTGTTTCATTACCTACCCCACTTATTTTAATCACCACATTAAGAGTATATAGGTACTATAGGACACCATTAAAAGCTATAGACAATAATAAATGACAAAATGTTTAAATGTAATTTATTGACACTAATGATACTATTGTACCTACTATTGTTGTACGATACCTATTCAAAGACCAAAGTGCTATCCTCAGAGAAAAAACATTTTATACAGACCAAATGTATATTATACCTGTTAAACAAAATATACTGTTATTATTCGTTTAAAACTGAAATTACTACTCTATTAAAATTTTTTTGCTCATTACACGATCAATTAAGTTTCTTTTCTTTACTTTACTACACTATTAATACTCGATGTTTTACTTACAAAATAATAATTTTATGATAAAGATTAAATTATGGTTGTCTAAAGAGGAAAAAAAAGAACAATAATAAGTATTTTAAACAAATAATTTATTAAATTATCAATCGATTAAGAATCAGGCACACAAGACTTAACCACGAATTTCTCATGGTAAAAGAAGAATCCTATTTTATGTGAAGTATGTAGCATAAAGCTCATAGTAAATGCAATTATTAATGGAATGTAAACAATATGAACAGGATCGTTGATATTTCAACAAAACAGAATCATTTTACTTAAACTATTCGATCTCGGATCCAGCACTGATCGAGCAAGAGAATTCTGAACTTTTTAAAATCGACAAGTTTATCAACAAAATATAACAATTTAAGGATAATTATATTTATAAAATTGTATAACTACCTACTTTAATTAAGTTCAAGTGCTTAACTATATATCAAGTAATTATAAGTGGATCCGCCACTGATTGTAACTAATGGCCTTTACTGCCGAGTTGTTATTAAGATAAAAAAAATAAAAAAATTGTTTTCTAAGATAGTCGTATTGTAGTAATGTGTTCGTACAATAATAAATATTAATTTATTAAAATATAATATTATATAATATAGGCGCCTACATAAAATAATGTATATATTTTGTTTTAAATAGTATTCTTAGAGATTAGATTTTTTTTTATAATAGGTTTGTTTCGTAGAATTTTCAGTACAATCAAATATATTTACTGTAATTTGTATGAAATACAAAATATTATTTAATACCTAGAAATAATAATAATAGAATATTCGATAATTGCAAATACATATTTTTCATATCTCATAGTCTATATAGACTATAATTAAGTCTAGTCGGATAGTTTATCATAATTTCAATTAGTCTGTTTAAAAAATTATTCGAATATTTATCATTAAATTATTGTCTGTGTCGGTAATATTATTTTAACATGCGATATTTTATATTATGATGTTGCAGTTTAATACAGTTTCGCGCGTGTATTCTGCAAAAACAATAAACAAATCGGTAATCATTATTATTTCGAACGAGACCACCTCGTGTTATATTATTAGTACCTACACATTCTAATATATCCAATAAACATTTTTAAACTACTTTTCATGAATTTGTTTTGACTAAAAAAATCTGAAAACTACACGCCAAATATTGCAGCCGGTTCACAGGTTGGGCTACGCATGATATATTATTTTTGTTTTACAAAACAAACAAAAAGCTTTTGTAATCAATACCATGTATGAGAGTGATATAATACCATCACATTTATTAAGTAAAGTATCTACATGCGACATGTTCAACAAAAATTTCAACACTTATGCGCAATATATAATAACTAATAAATAATACTTATTTTAATTAGTTGTATATCCATACACAGTTTTCTAATTTCTATTATTTGTTTTTGAGAATTGTGCAGCCTATATTCTTGAAAAGCTATTTTGAAAGCAATTCTGCTTTATCGACCGACACAAAAAACCAAGTTAATTTTTTTTCTTATTTCACTGGAGTTTAATCGATAAAGGCTTATTATTTGTTTGCGGACAAAAACTGGTTTTGTTCAGACGAAAAACAAAAATCTCTTGCGGTTATGATGGCATTTCCATAATATTACGATTAATGACGTATTGTAATACTTTACGTATATTTACGCGTGTTATACGTATTGTACGCGTGTTCATGTCTCGAGATTATATTATCACAATACTATCATTATATTATGCATAATATGTTTAAAAAAATACAATCTATAGACATTTTCCAATGCACATAATATTATAAGAAGCAAACTAGGACGATAACGGGGGAGGACCGCCTGCAGGCTCGTCATAATATACAATCAATCTGTATTTCTATACATGAAATAATATTAGAGTATGTACGAGATGTACGAGATGTGTATTAGTTATAATATATACAGAGTGATTATTTTATCGAACATAATCATTATTTCAATAAAAAAACTTTTTTTAAATTTCAATAATTCGATTTTTTTACCCTTTATTTTTATCGTTCAAGTCACTATCAATCTTTGATTTTAAAATAGTGACATCTATCTACTATACAAATAATAAATGAATAGAACATTTTTTTGGTTTTTTACGATAACATTTTGATTTTTTGTTAATCTGTTCAAGAGATATAGCTCCTCAATGTTGGGTTTTATTGTGAGGTACTAATTTAATTTACGTTTGTTTAGGGCAATATTTCTTGGCGATTGGTTACGTTAATTAAACTTGGAAAATATATGATATATATACTATGTACAAGTAGTATTTTCGTTGAGAAAAAGTCTTTAACCGATCATATAAAATTTATGGTAGGAGATAAGCATCTCCTATAATTGAATTTAAAAATGGTTATTTTTCGTGAACGGATCATTGTAAATAACAAACATAAATGCTAAAATTCATACAAAACAGTATTATACATTTAAGGTTATTGCCTTTCAAAAATCAGTAGTTGGTATACTCAATGAGTTTGATAGATTAATATTAATTTAATATTAATTACTAAGATTTTCAATCACTATATCTTTCAAACCCATCATCATGCATCTATTATCCTATGATACACAAGGTTTTAATTTTGATTTTGATACGCCAACATTTTTAGAACAATTATCCGCTAAATAATTTACAACAGAAAAGGAAGATTTTCGTTTATTTTGAAAAACTGAAGTTGGTATCGCCATATTATACTCCTTAATATAATGCAGCACACAAAAATGTCAATGATTTTAAAATGTGGTGGTTCTCGAGTGTATATATTTACAAATACCAAAAATCGAATTTCGAATGATTGTAACATCACTGAAGTAGAAAAGGGGATGAGCATGCTTGATGAAATCACACTGTACACGCTACACCGCATAAAATACACGCGTATAATATATTATTATGTAGGTGCATATATATAGATTTATTACAATAATAATGTTCGCGTCTCGAGATTACGAGTATATTATCACAATACCATATCATCATCATTATGTGCATAATATGTAAAAAAAAAAAAAAAATTGTGATTTATATATTTTCCCGTACGGCCGTACGCGTACTTATATTACAAAAAAAAAAAAAACATGAACGCCTTCGACACGACGGGGTAGGGGCGGTAGGCTCGTCCGCGAGTGGACGTCATAGTGCGACGCGTAATCTGTAAGTCTCTACTGTACACAATATGAGATAATAATATCATAGCAAACGCGGATGCATAATAATACATACACCTATCTCCTATATACCTAATAGCTGTACTAGCGGCGTGGCGTGTGACTGATAACGGTGTCTACCTTTGCGCGCGCGCGTGAAAGATTGCACACGATAAATTATATTTATATATAATATATATATTATATTTAACGGACAGGTCTACATAATATATCGTCATTATAATATACCTGCTGTATAATAATATATGTAGGCGAGCACGTGTACGATTTTTTTTAATATATATAATTTTTTTTTTTGTTCGCACGTTGTCGTTTTCGGGGAAACCGGAAAAAAAAATGATATCGAATCAATTGCCGGTCGTACCTATATAGTTATATTATATATATATATACGTTTAGATAGATATAGATAATGACCGGACGTCTTCGGCAGGCTCGTTTGTCATCGCGCGCCGGACCTGCCGCGCGGCAAGTACGCATTAGCCGTTTATTGCAGACGTCGCCGTCGCGATGCCACCGGGCTAGAGTGAAACTGACAACACCGCAGCCGGGGGAGGAGGACTGCCCACACCACTTGTCGAGGCGATTTAAACGATTCCAGACGACCGTATACATATATATTATACGCACGACACGCGCACAGGGCGAACATCATAATATAATAATAACAATGATATATATATATATTCTATATCAATAAGAGACGATGTTTGTGCGTGATGTAAGCGTCCTCGGGCTTCGGCCAAGTCTACGGCACTCGCATACGTTTCTGAGATTTGACGCGTAGGTAATTCTACGTACGATGTGCACTCGATGGGAACCGATTTTCTTAAAAATGTTCGCTATAAACAGAGACCCGCGTAGGAATTTGTTGGCTCGCGATAAACGAATAATTTTTTTCTGTGCATAGAGAGAAATAATAATGAGTATATACGAGAGCAGAGTGCATGTTTTTTTACTCATTTTTCCGAAAAAAAAAAATGAAAATTTAGCACGTTCTCAAAATGAGAAACACTGCGGGAACTAAATATATAGATGGATGTCACAGGGTCGGGACGGGAGATACACTCGTGATTTCCCGGATTTCGTTTAAACGATTTATTTTTAGCTAAACATCAATATAACGACTTCGATAATATATACTTTTTTAATATAGTCTTCGTAGATTTTCCGCATTCGAAAACGAAGAATAAAGAAATTACTTATTGAAAAGTTAACATTATTATAATAATAGATAATGTCATACTAGGTATACGAATTATTAAAAAATAACATTATACCATGCAATATTTGAATGCTGTATATACGACACTAAAGTCCATCGTTTCAGGTGGCTATAGCTGAACTTTTATTATGTAGTCGGTTTCTTGAAAATGTATTCTCTTATTCTTTCAAACATCAAAAATAACATTCTTTTTTGGTATTTTATTTTTTTTTTTAATTAATTAATATCGCATAAACGGAGTATAAGCGCGCCGATCAATTTAGGCTATTTGCGCTCATGTTGAACACACTAGAAAAATCGAATCTCAAGACCACCCGTAGTATATTATAATGTATAATGAATAGCCTCGTGTACACATTACGTTACATAATGTTTACTTACTTAAATGCAGGGGAGCACCGATCTTATGGCTCAAGTGTAACAAATGCTATAGGAAATTTAAGTGGGTGGGTGAGTCTAGACACTTAAAACTGGTAAAACTATGCTTTGAGCTACCCCATATATCATCAAGAGAGATTCAAAAATTTGCTTATAATTATGTAGTTATTAAAAAGGAGTTAATGAACCTCTAGTGGATTGGGATGTGTGATAGGTAAACTATTATATAGAAAATTGTCATAAATATTTTAGATGACATCGGCGCCACTATATTGAAATCACTAACAAATTAAATCATTATACACACTGCACATTATACCACTGTGACTGCAGTATGCGTGGTAATGTCACTGCAGCGAAACTTATGTTTGGCGCGGTCTACTTTCATCAGGGGCGACGATAAGTCCGATGAGAGAATAACACGACGAATAATCCGCATTATAATTATTTATCATTATTATTACTATTCGCGTGTAGGTATACGACAAAACTGATTATACTATTTATCGTCTAAGTTGGGCTCGTTTCTACGTCATCTGACATGTGCTTTTTTTATCCGATTGATTATCGGCGTAATAATAATAATGGTAGGGGAAGGCGGAGCAGATTCAAACTAAAAGAACTTCTAAGCACTGTATAACTTAAGCAATTTTAAGGATTTTAAATTGGATTGCGTAATTATATTACAAATATTGTTGGCTTCAATAATATTTAAGCAATTTTAAATCCAAGATTTAAAAAACAAAAAAAAATTGAAAGTATTTATAAATACGATTTTGTCTTATAGGCGAGGTAAAACCGTATTAGTCTTGAGACAAGACCGTATGATAATTTTATGATTTAAAATAGCAGAAATACACAATACACTTAATACAAAAAAATTGAATAGGTAACACAAATTATTGTTAATAAATTCATTTTTTATAAAATAATTACAACTTCCATTTATCTATTATATACAAGCATCACGGGCGTTCTCACGTAGTGATATGGAATAGAGATATATTTTAGGTAGTGTTAGAGTGATTTTCGTGTTTAACTGATATTTAGTGTTAATAAATGTTTATATTTTTTAATTTTTTATAATTCCGTATGGTATACGTTTTGCCCCAAGGGTTTTACTCCGCAATAGGTGGGTTTAAATTAACAGTAATTATGTAAAAAGTATATAAGCGATATTTCTCAAAATTATATTATTAAGTAACATGTACTAATTAGTTATTTTTTCGCAATTCGAAACACTTTTCGTTCAAATCAAACAAGTTATGTATAAATATTTTTGATTGTAACATGTTAAAAAAAATATCTATTGATTATACATATTTTATGATAAAAGGAATTTTAACGAGAATTAATTAAAAATGAAGTTAATAATAATTGTCGACAACAATAAACATACGGTCATAGATTAATAAACATCTATATATATTTTTTTCTATCTTGAATGTGCAATGTTCGGGAAACCTTATCATACGGTTTTGGCTCTCGTATGTGTCATTGGTATCGTCGTTTACCGTACATAGTATATACACATAACCCTAATAATACAACGGAAAATATCCAGAGATGGACTGTGCTCAACTTATGGACACGATACGATGAACTGCGAACCCACGTTTGTTGGATACACGAGACCCGCGAGTACCTATACACCTTACGTCACCTATACGTCGTACACAATTATAACAAATGCCATCACTCACTTGGATATCCAAAGCGCAGACGCGTACGACCTCCTCGTCTGTCACAGGTAGAGCTCTGGCGAGTTGGAGCTACTGTCGACGCGCTGTGTGGCCGCTCCGGCCACGGACGAGGTGGACGACGCCGTCGAAGTGGCCGCGGCGGCCGCGGCTGCAGCTGCCGCGGCGCTCATCGATTCCCTGGCCGCGGCCAACGCGGAAAACCGCTGTTTGTACATGTCGCGTTCCTGCGTGATCCGCGACAACTCCGATTTCATCTTGTGCAGTTCGGTCGCCAGTATCTCGTTGGCGTTCTCCAACTCGATGCGCTGGTTCATCCGTTTGGTCCGGCAGCTCTGCGCGTACCCGCGGTTTTTGAGCGTCCGCCGCTTCTGTTTGAGCCGAGCGATCTCCTCCTTGGAGATGCCCTGCAGCCGCTTGTTGAGGTCGCGCACCGGCAGCTGCAGCAGCAGCGCGTCGTTGATCAGGTCGTCGGACGACCCGCCGCCACGGGTGTACGCGCTACTGCCGCCGCCGCCACGGGAACTCACGGGCGACATGACGCTACCGCTTGACACGCTCAGCGGCCGGTTCTGGTGCGGGGGCATGGCTCGCTGGGACGAGAACAGCGGCTGGTAAAGCGAACAGCTGTTCCCGTAATTGTATACGACGCCGTTGGACGAGCCCGGGCTCAATAGCGCTTGGAGGGTCTGGCGACCGAACGGCGGTACCTTATTGCCGTTGACTGCGGAGCAACTGTTATTGCTGTTGCTCGGCTGTATCACTGTCGAGTGTTGGTGTTGCACCATGTTCCACTCCGCGACCGCCGAATCCGGCTGCTGTTGTTGTTGCTGTTCTTCGTCTTCTTGTTGTTCTTGTTGTTGTTGTTGTTGTTGTTGTTGTTGTTGTTGTTGCTGTTGCTGCTGCTGATGTTGTTGATGGTGGTGGTGATGATGGTGGTGGTGCGGGTGCTGCTGGTGCTGCTGGTGCTGGTGCTGCTGCATTTCGTCGGAACCCGCGTAGTTCGGTCGCAAGTCCAGCGGTTCCTGTCCCTGGCGCAACTGCTGCGTTAACCATATCATTTCGTCCATAAATACTGGTTGCCGGATCGGCGTGGTCGGCGGTGGCGAAGAGCTCACCGGCGGCGTGTCGGGCGGCGTGCCCGGCGTGCTCGGATACATCATTGAACCGACGGTCGCGGGGTCGGCTCTCGACACCTTGACCGCGGCCTCGCTTCCCGTTATCAGCACGCTGGCAGCCGCCACAGCCGTGGCCGCCACGTGTCCGTGTATCACCATGCCAGCGCCCGGGCCACTCACACCGTCAATTACCTGGTTAAGAGCGTGCTGGTGTCTGATGAGCGGGTGGTGGTGTGGGTATTCCTGTTCACAACCCGGTGGTGTGAGCAGGTAGTGCGGCGGTGGCGACGACTGCACCATCGTCGCGGTGGCTGCTGCTGCGGCCACAGCGGCCGTGGCCGTGGATCCGTTATCGGCGCCCGTGATCGGCATCGACGGCAGACGGGCATTGACGCCCGCGGTTCCCCGGACGCCATTGCAGGGCGGGTGTTGTTGCTGCTGCTGCTGTTGATGGTGCTGATGGTGATGGTGATGGCCGCCATGGTCTTGGTGCGGTTGTTGGTGGTGATGGTGATGATAGTCGGAAGATTGAATCTCCCGTTTCACCGTCGACACGTCCAGGTGATCGAGCACGAACTCGTTGACGTACTCATCGGCCAGACGGGGATCGTCAGCTTCCATTTTGAAGTTTAGGAAAACAGTGGTGTCCGAGGGGACAGAGGGGGGGGGGGGGGTAGCAGGATACAAATATCAAAAACGATAAATAATTGAGATTGTAGTCGGCGTAAGATCACTTCGCTGTCGGGACGTCGTATTAAAAATCACGGGAAATACCGCATCGCGAGCACCAACGCATTAATATATGTGATTACGACGACGACAATACGATAATTCACATCGCAGACGCTACGACGACGACGATCGAACGAAATAATATAAAGTTTACGATTACGGTGATATAAAATGCGATCGATCCGAATGCCTTCGTAAAAATATAATATAATATTATATTTTATTATTAAACGGTGTACGACGGTATGTAAAACGTATATGATAACATATATAGGTGTACCGCGTGAGGCGTATACGACACGCGCGACGTGTTCGATGTGAGACGCGCGGCGTCAGGGTGCGACCGGTGCAGTTTCTGCAATGCCGACGGTGGCCTCAGGTTCGGCGCGCGTTCGCGATCACCGACTCGGCGCCGCGCCGGGTGCCGCCGGTCGGTGGGTGGGGCGGCGCACGTTCATTGGCCCGCTCGCAGTGCGTTCCCGCCCTCCGGCGGCGGGGTACGGGCCGCGACAGACACCTCTCAGCCACCGCCGCCGTCACGGCGCAATGATGACGGTGACGACGACGATAATGATGATGATGATGATGATGATAGTAATAATAATAATTAGATCGGCGGCTCGGCGGTCGTGCTGGTTGTTTTTCTGTTCCACTTTTTCGTTTTCCCGGCTCAAGGTCGATCTAGTCTCGTGTCCGCTCTTATCGTTTTCCGACGGCGGTCACGGCGTTGGCGTTGCTGAATTTATGGGCGATTGGCGGCGGCGTTGGTGGCGGAGCTGGCGATGCGGCGCCACCGCCGCGTGTACGATTAACTGAAAAATAAAAATAATTCCCAATAATTTCAATATTACGTCCTTATTAGGTCATCGCAGCCGCAGCATAGGTACAACGCGGTAGATAGCCAATAATAATAATAATAATAATCATTTGTAGAGTAATATTACGTATATAGCAGGAGACTTCGGGAGAGTGTACAACACTTCGATTTATAAGGATAAGCGCCCGTCGGTGCAGACGCGGCGGCGCGAACTATATATAATTAATATTGCATCTTTTGAGGGCACAGTAATTTTTTCGACTTCATCCGCCTCGCCAAGTCTTGTTGGAGTCTCGTGCCTCAGAGCAATTAACTACGCGCCGATATGTATTACCAATGTGTTTTATTTTAAATTATCCGTAATATGATGTCTAAATGTATGTGGTAGTCAATTATTAATTTATCAAAACCTATTATGTAAAATAATTCTTCAATCATCATATGATAATATGATATATGTTATATATTATGTTATTTGTTTGATGACTGATTGTGTGCTCTGGACAGAAAATAGTGGTTCATTAATGATCAGTGATTAATTGTCGACCAACAAAAGTGCGTCAACTCGTTGTCTACTCTATTTTATTACATATACAGATACTCTATATATAACCTATAATATATATGTATAATATTATTCGTATCTAATTGGTTAAATTATATATACGTTATACGTATGTATATGTAATAATAAGTAGGTAAACATTATCCGTTTAAAAAAATATATTTTATTCGAAATAGAAGTCATAAATATGTTATTTTTAGTTAGCTATCTATTTTTAATACGTCACAATAATATCACCTATAGTTTACTTACAATATTAATAATTTTTTTCTCTATAACCGTTATGACATTTATAGAAAAAGTGATTATTTGTTAATTTATTTGCGCCATTTTGAATTTCAAAATACATATAATAATACATGAGTAATACACATCGCATTATATATAAATTTAGATAATTGTTGTGCACAGTTCAAAATTTGTCTTAATATATTGACTATAGAGCATGTGATATATAATATAAATAATATATTATAATATAAGATTGCAGACAGTGGTTTATATATACTACGAGTAACAAATCTTTTTTTTACTGAAAATATATTTTTCCTTTGTGAACTAACCAACAAAAAAAAATACTATAATAAATAATACAATTGAAATGTAAATAGTATCATATTAAAATATAAGCATGTCAAATTAAATTTCAAAACGAATTAACATATTAAACTGTTGGGCGTTGGCGCAGTATAGTATCATTACTGCATGTATCATTGGCCCATCGATTGCATGATCTCGGAAAATAAATAATCTCTAATAATTGCTCAATGAAGACACTGCTCTAGATGATCATCAGGAACTTTAGATTGGTATTCAGATTTTATAAGTCTTATGTGAGAAAAGTTATTTTGCACAAGCAGGTTAATCCGATGTATGCGTATAGGCATGTAACTGTATAATATCTACTAAATGTATGGTAATAAGCCCTAACAAAGGAGGATAGACTTTGAATCGTCCGCGAGATCGACCGTTTTGACGCCCTTGGTATATATATATATATATATATATATATATATATATATATATATATATATATATATATATATATATATATATATATTATGCAGTACATAATAATATATTACACTGATATACACCCATATAATATATATTAATATTATTGTGTAGGGGATGATGCGTATCGATGACTTATAAAACTTCTCGCCTGCATGTGCACTGGAACGATGAAATTATCTGAAACGATATACGATACGCGTACCTATATTATATATATTATAATATGTTGTACGTCGCCCACTATATATAAACTATATATAATACTATGCAGTCAGTAGACGCAATGATACACTGACCTATAGAAATGACATATGAGAAATCGTATAACATGCAGTTTTGTCGAATTCGGCAGTCGATAAACTCATAATAATAATATGTTTATGTGTGATGTAGTTCAAATGAAATGTCGTTATTTTATATTATATTTTTATACCTATATACTTACATGTATATTTCGTGGAATGGCGTGGAACTGTACATTTTATTTTTTAGAAAAACGTTTTCTCTGATTATAGCATAGATACGGTTTTTAAGATGAGTATGATATAAATTATCGTAAAATACCTACGCTTCTTAATCTACATAAAGATAGGGTGAGATTAAGTAAACACACTGCATAAATGTACCTACTATATAAATGTTTTAATGTAAATTAGATATTGATCAAGTATAAAGCTTGCATTATTACTTATTATATATACACAATTCATGCAATCGATGGACAATTTTTATGATGGATTATATGACTAATTTAAATCAAATATTTAAAAATGTTGAATTTTCAAAGTTAAGCAACTGATAAGTGATCTCATACAATTATTTCTTGATTTTACAGGTATATATTTATATATATTTTTTTTTACCTATATTTTTAACTTAATCGCTTTTAAATTGACTGTATCAACTAACAACTAAAAATACGTTTACTAATATGATGATTAACACTTAACAGATAATAATTTTAATAAGCACATAAAATAACATATCACGTGCGACAAAAAGTATCTATATGCGTGTAGGTATAATAGGTGTGTATAAGAGTAATGATCATCACAAAATAAAACACAAATAAGTACCTATTTGATGAATAACTGTATAAATACTGAGTTAAAATATTTTTAGTCGATTGAATAAATACATTTAAACGTACCTATCTAAACTATATACTGTATATAGATATTATATGTTATTGTTATGCATGTATAATACATGTGTATAACAAATTGATTTTTTAGTGATTTAGTCTGAGGAAAACCAATTTATAAAATGAAGCAGACTTAGATAGATATATAATTTTATAATATATGTGTATATACACTCTACTTTGCAAGAACATTTATTCAATTTTTTTTTTTATTAGAATGTATTTTAACGACCTTTAAGATTTTTTACGTATAAAAACAAATAGTAGCAGTATTTCATAAACAATATATTTTAACCATAAAATAGTGTGCATATTATAAAGGTAGGTATATCATTGTATTAGTATAATACTCGTATATAGTGGTATTCTGGTGTTCACTGTTCAACTATTATTACATTTTAGAATGTTGTACTGGAAACAAAATATACTAATTAATAATAAGACTAAATACACTACCGTGCTATTATAACTATTTTATCCGTGAAATAATCACGGACAAAATGTTAAATGCACATAATTTGATTTTCACGTACATATTTATATACAGATTTCATGACTACATAGAATGTCACCGAATGCACTTTAAAATAAAGCCTCGTTTGTGTCTTGTGGTATTCATTGTTAATATCAGCCATATACTCTGCGTCCTCTCTATAATTATAAACTCTTGATGCACTGCATCCTACGGTATACTGCACTTAAATATATCTACACACAATTGAGCGATAATATTTGAACTCAAAGTATACATATATTCCGACTATATTTAGCCGAATTATTATGCATTTATTATTAATTGTACCTATAAGGTTTTAATCTTGAATAAAATAACATTTAGGAAATACATCTGTAGATACCTCTGTATATTAACGTTGTTTTAAATAAAGATTACTTATAAATTATAATAATTAGAATGCTATTTTTTGCCAACCAAAATAATAAATATTTTCAAAAATCAATTCTCAACTGTGTTGTGTTGTTACTGTTATAGGTTTTTGCAATCACTAAATATATAAATCACTTCAGAAGTGATTTTTAAATGTCTATGTTATGTTATATTATATTGTATATATCCAAATATTTACATTATTAATGAAATTATTTTTACCGAAAGTTGCAGTTTTTCAAATTTGTCGTAAATATACATTTTTGTGTCATCTTATTGAGAAAACAATATTCACGAATTATTAAAATAAATAGTTTATAAAACGACTGTATGATATATATGTATACGGCTGTGATAGTTGTAAATAAGTAATAATATATAAATATAGTGCACTTTTATTATCTGTGGGTTATAGTGTTTATTATTATTATTTTTATTTTTTTTTTATTGTACCTTTATATATTATATACATTTAAATACACATGTAGTTTTTAGTGAAGCCATTGCTTATTAATTCCATTGTAAATGCAATGTAATGATTACGAGGGCTTCATATAATAAACATCTGATTATAAAATTATATTATATTCATATTACTTACATATACTAGCAATATATATATATTACTATTTTATATTTGTAAAACTTTTTAGAATATCATTACGTTTTTGTTAGAAGATCATCAATTAAAATAATTTTATTGGTGCTTATATAATCTATATCAACTTACATATAGAATATAATAATCATTATAATCACGGGGCTGAACTATTAAAATGTTTTAAATAAAGAATTAAAATATTTTCCTATTATAAATATAAAATTATTAACCCCCACAACTATATACCATAAGTTCGAATTGGTTTTCAGTTAATTTTATATAAAAGCAGTATAATTTTAATGAAAGTTTACACATTTAATGTGTTGAGTCCAATTTAAACGTAAATAGGTCTAAAACATAAATCAAACATATAATAATTATACCAAGATTGGCTTTTTACGATTGGTGAAGTTAGAATTGGGATACTATTGTGAGTAACATTAGGACATGGAGTTAATACAATTTAATACTTAAAGAGTAAAGATTGTGTGTGTAGTTTTAATTCGATTTACTTTAAATCACTATTTTTAAATATTCTGCGATCAATAATTTTACATTTATTTTATATTTTTCCAATGTTTATATAATTTTGGATTATTATATATTTATAACTACTTATCCGAAGTACAAAATATTGTTTAATTTATAACAAAAAATATTTTAAAATATACGAGAATTTATTGTACAGTAATTTATAGTGTAATTATTAATTTGTATAGGTAGATATACGCATAGTTAAATTATTTAATGTTTCTTCTTCGTCTTCTTAGGCTTGAAACAGACCATTTAGGTCTAGTGCCGCTTCTATAATTGCTCTTCATTGCATTCTATTTACTGCCAAATTGATGCTATAAGTAGGGTCCACTCGTGTTAAATCTCTCTTCACAAATCGAACCATCTTTGACGTATTCTCCCTATGGGTCTTTTTCCACTCAGATTTCCATCGATCACTTTTTTTTATAAGACATCCTTCTGTACGCTACACGTGCCCAGCCCATTCTAGCCTTTTGCTATACTAAGGAATTTGCAAATGTTCGGTTTATTATAAATTTTTTGTAAATCTTCATTTTTTCTTCTTTCAAAAACTCCTAAGTCTTTTTTTATTTATTTTTTTTTATTTTTTTATATAATAATTTAATGTTTAAGTAATATATTTTTTATGTTTTTTTTCGTCTGTCCCAAAACTATCAAAATAACACTCAAAAGTGTTTGTGATAATATATGTATTTAGGCAAGACTCTGTTCGTCCAAATATTTGAAAACTACTTTACCTTTTCACCCAAGAATATTACAGCACTTTTTGACCACATTTTTATAAAGGCGATTAGCAAAAAATACAACAATATAAGAACGGAACGATTAGTCGATATGATTATATTAAATCAATATCATTTAATTATTATAAATTATAAATTTAATAACTATAATTTAACAATTTATATTTTTTATACTAAAATTTTGTATTTTTGAAATTTATAATATTTTTAACACAAATCTATATTATTTTTTATTCTTAACATGCACTATATTGTAATAAACTAATAAATGAAAAATACTTACAAATGTACAAATACACAATGTATTTTTGGAGAGTAATAAAAACCGCCTTCTTGTGGTACTCTCTGGGTAATGTTAAATGGCTTTATAAAACTAATTTATACAAATAAACAATAAAGTGATTCCCAAAGTGTATTATAAAAATGTGATCAAAAAGTGCTATAATATTCTTGGGTGAAGAGGTAAAGTAATTTTAAAATATTTGGGCGAAAAAAGTCGTGAGCGAAAAGAGCCCCACCCATATATTTATATAATGATACAAAAATATAAGAGTTGAATTAAGTTAATAATTAAAAAGCATAGTTTGATAAAATTGCAATAGTTTGCGCGATCCTATTAATGCAACTTGGTTAGTAATCACTAATTACTACGTTTTCGGGTAAGATTCTTGTGACAGATCTCTTAACAATAAGATTATTTAAGTGTCCAAATATAAAACTTAATAACCACTATTGTCTGTTACATATTATAATGCTTATTTTAGCAAAAGCGAGGTTATAAAGGATGTGTCGAATACAATACAAATTTTAAAAAGATATATTCTATACTAATATAGCCATATAGGTATAATTTAAATAAACAGGCTTTTACGTTTTTAAAATACTAGTGTTCAATAAAGAATATTATATTAGAAATAGTTTTAATAAATGTATCATGCACGTAATCTGATATAAAGTTTCAATAGTGCGAGTACCTTATAATATTATAAAATTATGTTACGAAATATTTATTTAAAACGATTTACCTATTTAATATACGATTGTATAATGTTTTTAAAATATGTAATTTATAAATTATTTGGTCTATATTTACTTATATTAGAAGAAATATTCTAATTCTTAATCCTGTTAATTATGAAAAATATAAAATATAAAATTGACATGGTTAATATATATATATATATATACTCGTAAATCATATCAAATTTTAAATTGAGCGTATTAGTAATAATTATAATATTATAAACATAATATTGTATGAAGATGAATATTTTTTTAAACCAATATATTATCGTCATAATTAAAATATATAGATTACATCCAAAAACATTATATCTATGTAACTAATAAATAGGTATATTATAAATATTATGTTGATATAAAATTATGTATAATTTAAACTTTTTCCATGTATTTACTTCAAATAAATCGATAACTTAACCTTGTTGTTAAGTTGTTTATAAGAGTAAAATTTTACACTATTTTCATTACACCGCTAATCGTATATGATGAATGTCGTAATTTCTATGTATATACTTTATAACACATAAAGTAGGTACATGTCTAGTAGGAATATAATTTATAAATAGTGAATATAGTAAATAAAACAAAAATGAATATAGTGTTTAAAGAGTTTAAATTTGTTAAAAGTAATTATTTTATGTCACGCTTAAAATTAAAGTTACTTAATTTTATCATCGACGTAGCACTTGTAGGTACATAATCACGAAAAAATAAAAATAAAATACTAAACAGGCAAATACTGAGCAATAGCTTTAAAATTAAAGCTCAGGAGACCTTATCCAATCCCTGACGAAAACAATTCATAATATATTGGCTAAATCTGATATTCTTACTATTCATTGTGCGAATTTATTTCAAACCAGAAAAATATGCATTTATCGTCAATATTATGTAAAACACTGAATGAAATTCATGATGCATAATTCATTTTCGTGTACAATTTTTATTTGTCAATTATATTAAATCAAACACTATAGTATTTTTTTGTAACAGTAATATTTACAAGTATTGAATCAAGCGAAAACATTTTTTATGAATAATAAATCCAAAAGTTGTCTAAAATTATTTTGTCAGCTATTTGCAATAGATTGCATACCTACAATTAACTACAATATTAATATTTAGTTTATTCCTCCTAGTTTATTTTTTAACTTCCTCGTACTATCGATACTGATATAAACACATTCATTTTTTTTTTTATCAATAGTTATTTGAAGTGAGATAAATTTAAACGGACTTTGAACATGATATGTGCAAGACACAAAAATATATGGCCTTAATATTAACTAGAGGGATGTCGTTTTCATTTTAATCGAGTTCGATAAAAAAAAAATGGGACTTAAAAATTAATTTACAGATTTCAAAATATGACAAATGTTGAAGTAACTTTTGACTTCTTTTTATTATCGTATAAAAAAGCTGAAAATGGTTTTATTAACGATTTAATTATGGTGTTATAAATGTATAAAATCAATAAGTATAAAAGTTATTTAGTTTTTTTTGATCATATATTAAAAAATTATTTAAATGAAGATAATAAATACTTTTGCCAACAATGTAGGTAATAAATGGTAACATGTATGTACGTGCAATTTTAAAGTTAGAACAAATTACCGATTATTGTTGTAAATATCATTCTACAACATTTTTTATTTTGTCGATTTCAAAGAAGTTTGAATTTAAACACAATATACAAAACGTTCAAGTTATTATAACAACAATAGATACAACAAATATAAATTAAAGGGATGTAAAAAAAGGTCTAGATCATTATAAAATAATATATATAATTGTATTCATAAAAAAATATTTGATAAGACCCAATACACATATTTTGTGTAGCTTCATAGACATAACCCTAATTGAGTAATACAGTATACTTATAAACCTAATAGGTATAATATAACAAATAAATGTTTATTAAAAATAAAAATATATTGATATAACTAAACAGACGGATATTATTACTGCCGGGGTGATTAGAAAACTATTTTAATTTTCTTTCTTATTATTTTATTTTCGATCTTGATATCAATTCTAACCACAGTAATTTATCATCAATAAACACATAAACGTGTTTTTATTTATAATATCCATTGAAGGTGTACAACGTTTGAACATTTTAATAAAATTCAAGTATTTTGACTTTTTTAATAGCTTAAGTAAAAAAAATAAAATTGATAAATTATGAAGCAACGCAGTTTTATAGAAAAATTTTAAATCTCAATACATATGACTACAACCGATATTTCTTGATAATGACGTAAAATTAGAATGTTGTAGGTGTTAGAGTTTAGGTCAAATTAGATTAAGTTTATGTTTTATTTTTTTTTTTTTTTTTACTGATTAAAAAGTAATTTAAATAATAATTATTTAATTTCCTGTGTTAGTTTTTTAATTTAATTTTTTCTAGAACCACAATAAATCATCCTCATTAGCAATTTCTAACTCTTCTATTTCATACAATGGAATGTGGCCTTGTGGGGTCTAGTTTAAATTATATAATAATTGTGTAATGATTTTAGATTTAATAATAATTTAATGATACATGAATAACGCCGATTACTTGTTTAGAAATTTTAAATTTTATAATTAAATTTAATTATTTTTTTTTTAATTATATATTAAGTTTGATAATATTTAGGTATAGCATTACAGTTTAATGGATCAGTGTCTAAATCTTTGATTTATTTAGTAAAAAAAAATCTGTAAAAGTACAAAATGTACATATAGTGTAGTCTTATAGTTAAGTTAAGTTACTTATAAAATAAAATGTATATAATATGAATAATATAAATCCAGAATTTTTGCTAATAAAAAATTAACAGTTAATTTACTTATAGCGTAAACTAAAAATTACTTTACTCCACAGTTTACACAGCACTAAGAGGTTATTCTTTTGTTGAAGTACCAAAAATATAAATCCTAAAATATTTTTACGATTGATTCGAGAATGCATTGTAATTATCAGTGTAGTAGTTTTATATTTTTTTCAAAAAGTGTACTGACAATTTATACAGTCGGACAACCAGTTTTATGATATATTATGAGCGAACAAGTATCTAATCGTAATTATCAAGATTGCCTTATTTTACTTTAATATTAATTTAAAAAAATAAAATACTATATTAAAATTAAACTATAAAATAGTCACTTCGCTTGTATGAATTTCCAATTAATCATATTATATTATTTTTCAATTATTATTTTGCAGCTAGTTGGTTATTATTATTACGCTTTATAAATTGATAAAATATTAATGTTCTTTGATATCAGTTTTTAATTAACCGTAATTTATTAATGACTTTTGTAAATGAAATGGATATTTATTACCCGAACCGGCCGAACCTCGCGGGCTTGTTTATGTGATGAAAGCTATAGCGCACTTACGTATATATTACCTGTAATATAATATACGTGTCTGTATAATATAACTAGCTTGTTTCGAATCCGTAATAATATCGCGTGTAATCGGACGAAGCGATAGAAAAATGACATTAAATGTAATTTATAATAATATAAATATATAGATATACGTGCGTAAATAACGATATAGTGCGCAATTATAATGTTATGTGTACATATATTACATATATTATAGACGTACGAAATTATTAATTTCAATCGTATATATATATATATACGGTGCAGTGATGTGTGCGAATATCATTATCATAATGTACATCACTCGGCTGCGATAAGTTATTATATATTATTATTATATTGTTTATTATTGTATGTATAATAATGTGTGAATTATGTGCGTGTATGTGTGTGTGTGTGTATGTATATAATATTGTCTCGCCGAGTAGTTCAAAGAATAACACACGTATATAATATTATTATAATGTAAAGCGGCAGTTATTTTCACCGCCTGAGGACTTACGCGCGGTGTGTCTGAGGGAAAACAATTTTTTTATTATTTTTTAATCATTGATTTCGTAAAGGAGAAAAAAACAACAAAAAAACAAACCCCAGACATTGTAAATTCGCTGACGAATCGTTTGTCGAGTAGTCAAAGTTGCATTATGGGCGTTCTGCACGGCGGGTTTAACGTTACATGTTATGCATTATTATTATAATAAAAATAAAGAACTCATTTTCTTGGCGTTGTCCGTTCGACGGACCTATTGTACGATGGTCGGCCGCAACACTACAGGAAATGACAACATCGATACGTGTCCAATAAACGAACGTCTCGAAAATCGTATTTTGCTGACTGTTAATGTGAACGTCCGCATACATATTGTGTATTATTATATAGATGTACAATTGGACGTCTGTAATATTAAGTGTGTGTATATAATACACAGACATTATTAGCATACTATAAATATATATCAAGAGAGAGAGAGAGAGATATAAAGAGAGAAAGACATTCACACATACAATGTGCTCCGTATACGACAGAAAAGGCACGAAAAGAGAGACCGGAAAAAAATATTTTTTTCTTGTGATAATTACCGGTTGATTTTCTAAACGATTTTATCGCCTACATTTTTTTTATAGGAATATTTTTTTTGTATATAGTCATAAAAAATGTCAAATAATAATAATATATATAATATGAATAGTTGTTACAATTTGTTACATGGGAGTAACATAATCGGAGTGTACTACAGGTATATTACTATAAAATATTATATTTGCAGATTTAGGTTATAATTCTTGTAATATCTTGATATTAACTGTGATTATTTCATCGCAATTTGATATTGTTCAAAATTAAAATACTGAATATTCAATTATATATGATATATATAATGTATTGAATATGATACACATGCGATGAAATGTATACGAATACTATACACATTACTATCATGTAAAAAATCCATAGATATAGGTACAGGTCATATATTGCAGAGCGATTCTTTTAACAATTAGCACTCATTATCTTTAAAATCATTAATGTTTTAAAGAAAATATTGTTTTACATAATTAGAAGTCATTAAAAACAACATTTTGGAAAAAAATCTTTGTTTCTTATATTTTTATTGTAATAATTTTTAAAGCTTAATACTTTTTTTTTTTTAATAAGAGTAAACATTTTCAGTTTGTTATTGCAAAGTAAAATATTACTCTAAAAATATCGATGTGTAAAAATTAAATTATAAATACGTAAGTTATTAATAATTAGTTATAGATATTGAACGTTTATATGAGCAAAGCGGCGGATTAGTTACCTCTGTCTTGCTCCATACCACTCATAAAAAACTCGATTTATTAAAAATTATAAAATGTGTTTATGTTAGATGGAAATTTTCAGAAAAATATTTTATTTAAAATAGCAAATTAAAAATGTACACAATAATTCAAAAAGTGAGAAACTTATAACGACCAAAAATATTATTTTATTTTCGAAAAATTTGTTTTATAAAGACTTCAAATTATTTAAGTAAAATATTTCCATATACATTAGTTTTTTACTTATGCTTATAATTAACACTTATAACTTTAAAAGCCACTTCATATTATATAATAGATTTATACAATTATTAAATCATGTCTTACAATATTTCTATATATCAATATCAAAATAAAGGTAGGCGTAAGTATTATATTCATGTACAGGTATTACATACTGTATAGTACTACAGTTATGTAATCTGCCAATTGAAATAAATAACATTTTTTGAAACATTTTGCAAAACGTAATTACACTACACTTAAATCTTTCTGCAGTTACTTACAGTTATAATATGATATGTATTAAATAATCCTTCATATAGCCGACAATTTATAATTATGAAAATAAAGTTTTAAAACATTATCTAAAAATCGAATTATTTTTACAACTATAGATTTTTAATAATATTTTTGTAAAACTAGATAAAAATGAGCTATTGATTTTAAAAATAAACAACATTTTAAACTGTATTTAATTATTGGAAATACAAATTAATACCTGTTGTACAAACTACAAGTAATAGTTTTTGAAGAAGAAACAATTCAATAGGTAAATTTATAAAAATATTAAAGCAATATCAATAGCTAATATTTCACAAAATGATTAAAAGAAAATAATGAATAAAAATCTATAAAAATTGAATTATACATTTTTTTTACAAAAGTTCACTACAACGTGAAGTGTCAATAATACAAAAATTTAGGTGATAAAAACTAAATAAAAATTAGGTGGATATCATAAATCATTATATACCAACTGTGAAACAAATTTGTAGATAGCCGAATAGATTTATTATGACTGAAAAGCGATTTAGTTTTGAGGATTAGTGGGCCAATAATTAACTGCTATAATGGCCTCATTAAAACATATAACGTCAGTTTTTTCAAAGTTCATAATGTTAAAAAAAACAGTTTAACGATAAATTATGTTATATAGGTATGAAATGTACTACGATAAATTCAACAACACGTGTATTTTGTTTATTTTTTAATCTCTCGGAAAATTATTGGTTTAAATCCTTTATTACAAAAATAAAAAAAACACATTATATTTATGCATATTTAGTGAATAACTGAAGCAAATAATTGATGTAAAAAACATGTTGTTTTTTTGTAAAAGGAGGGATTACACGTGTTATAAAGTGTTATACCACACCACACCACTATATCGTTTATATTACGTAGGTATACATTAACACTATAGGTATTTATATATTATATGGCTTCTACAATTTTATTGACACCCATTTGAGATTATAACATATAAATTATAATATGTACGACTGTACAAGATAAATTTAGATAATATGGCTCCTCGCGGTTTGTATAATGGTTTTTGTATATTTGTTTTTTGCTTTTTGTTATATTTACGGAAGATAATAACTTTATTGCAGTGTAAAGTTATTATTTTTATGATTATTATTATTATTAAATTAAATGGTTTTCAATTTTTCGAAATCTCTGTCCGTGATCTTACTCGTGCGGCTATATAACATTGATCTACTATAAATGTGTAAGTTTAGCCAAACAAGAATATACTGTATCGTTGTACAATAACTTCTGATAGATTACGTGAGCGTATATTGTAACTGCAGTATTCGGATTGATTGAAAATCGGTTTCTGTTCGGGAAAAAAGTACTGCAACTACAAACGCGACGACGGTCGACACACCATTTTTTACTCGACAATATCATAATATTATTATGTATATTTTGATTAATTATTAAACTAGCACGATTTCCAAATTGAATTTTCTGATTTTTTTTCTGCTCTTCCCGACGATCGACGTTCAAAATTATGTACCATCTCATACACATATATACATATTATGTATACACGCACAATATTATATATCTTATGTACATACTTTTATAATAACGTCCGCGCGCATACCACCGTCGTGTATAATTTGTATAGTTGCGCCCATCTCCATAGTGCAGCCCACGACCTTTTCTGCGCGGATAAAAGAAAACTATAATATTCTGGTTTTATAATTCATCGTCGACGACGACGACGCGCTAGACCCCATGGCTGTCTCGCTTGTGTAAACGATACTGTATGTATACATGCGTCAATGTATAACATATTATTACATATTATAATATTTTGACACCGGCACGCGACGGGCTGTGTCATTGTACGATTCGTTTTTATTGGTAGTTTTGGTCGTTTCCCTTTATTTATGTATATGATCGTCTTTGCCCGTACAATTATCGCTATTATACAAACCGGAGTAGAGTATATTATGATAATAATAGTATGGCATCGGACAACGAAACGTAATTGTTCGCACGCGTTCTTTTACCCGACGACGTCAGTGGACACACAGATATATATATATATATATATATAAAGAGTGAATGAATAAATAACGATAATGACGATGGTCTTATACAACATTGTATATGTGAATTTTCTGTTGTCTACATTGACTAAATATTTACAATATCGACCACACATTTTTTCGATTATTTAAACTGTATCGTTACGGTTAATTTTTATACTTTTTTTTTTTGTCTTTTGTATGAATAATAATTCATAACAACTCAATGTCTGTGTTATATACGAGTAAGCACATTAGCTGCTGCAGTAACGTGTGCGGTAAATACTAAATTCGTCTTGTCGAGTATACTTATTATAGTTACCTACCGAGGTATATAAAATGCATCAATTGAATATTCTATTCGTATATTTTGTTTTTAATGCAATTATATCAAATGTTTATTAGCATTTTTAGAAATAATCTGCAATTATTAAAGTGCTTAAACTGAGTTATATTTTTGTCATTCTAGTAGATTTGTATTACATGAAGAAACTCAATTCTTATATCGTTCTTAAGGTACCTATGTGTTGTAATTGCTGAGTTTGAGTATACACGTTTAAATAAATGCCTGTACATTTATAAATATAAAAATATCAAATTATAGGGACCCTCGATGCTCGTATATTATTTTTTAATATTCTAGAAATTTAAAGTAAATCATTAATTTAAAATTACAAAAATAAGCCTACAACTCTACACATTATTTCAACAGTAGTTATCTAACTCTAATAATTATAAATGTATGTTAATATTTAACAGTGTCTGTTTGATTAAAATATGTCAATTTGATTATTTTAACTGTCAGTCACGAGACGTATTTATTAGTGTTTAGTGTTTTCTTCATAGATTTGTTAAAAGTCCTTCTTATTTGCGAAGGGGTCGATTTGATTTTTGCCCATACTCGTATAATACAATATGGTCTGACTAGTTTGTTAATAATTAAACAGTGCGGAAATGGATCGGGATGAGAAAAAGGGTCGTCGAGCGCGTGGGCCCGCGAAGCCGTACGACGAGGTGCTGAAGCCTTGTTCGTAAATCGCGTTAAGCACACACTTTCTAGTATAATTTTTCACACACTGACGTACACGCCTGGACACGGAGTAATATTCCTCGCCAATGTGTCCAAGTACGCACACCCGGAAAACGGTCGCGTGAGACTATATCGGCTTTTACTTGTAAGGCATTCCGAAAAAAAAAAAACTCTCTATACCCGTCGTTGCGCACGTCGAGGGTAAAGCGAGGGGATAAAGTCGTATAATATATATAAAATAAAAAAATACCGTCTGGTTGTTTTTCTTATGATAAGTAGGGATAAGTCCAAATATGCAATCATGTCAACGTAATGGCTGAGAGCTTATGTCTATAATACAACAGCTCAGATAAAAAATCGACTAAATAATATGGGCGAACGGATATAATAAATATGACCGAGTAAAAAACTGATTTAGTGATATGTTTCAATTTGATGCGTAATTAATAAAAATATTTCCAAGTCGACTTAATAGTTTATTGTTATATTTATGATACAATTAAGTATTTAGTAAAAAATAATAACTAGTATGTAATCATATATTATATTTATGTATTTTTTGATAATTAACAACGCAGTTCTCGAAAGAAATAAGGTAATTAAGTTATCTTATCGAGTATTCAAAATTTATTGTTCCTTTAAAAATTGTTTTAAAAGTACTGATAATATGGTACATATTTATGTTTAATATACAGTGGATTCCGTCTAATGTGGGCACCGGTTAATATGGATATCCGCGTAGTACGGGCACTCGATTCGGTTTATGTGGGCAAATTTTATTTTATCATGGCTTTAAAATATATACAAATGTATTTAAAGACAACTAATTTCTTCGTATTTATGAGCTCGTGCTTATCAAAAGCAATAAAAAGCATTACCATCCCTTTCTGTTTATTGTACCAAAAATGGTACAAATTAGTTTTTCATAGTTTCTATTGTTGAAAACAAAGTTACTGCATATACGGTTAGATTTGGCACAAAAAGACGAACAATTTTGATGTAAGGTACATCTCTTGGCGGTAAAATTGTAAACTTCAAATGGAAATTAAACGACTGAAAATATTATTGTTGTGCAAAGTGAACAACTACCCACTTTATGTTATTACAACAATAACAATTTACTACTAATGATACTACCACGGTTATCTACTCGAGTAGATAATCGTGGATACTACGGATTTTGGATAAAAAAAAATTCTACCTTGTAATACTTTTTTCCGGAATATTTTAAAAATAAGTATTTATTTTTAAGTATACCTAATATATATTGAAATATATCATAAACTAATTTTGTGTCTAAATTAACCCTTAATCAACTTTTAGAAGTAATTTCACTTGAATATTTTTTTAAATATTTTTCTCATTATCCTGGTGTTTTTGTTACATAAGTATATATTTAAAAAAATTAATAAATAATAAAATAATATCAATAAAAATTCACGCAGAAAGCCATTTGTTGACTTTTTGATATTATAATTTTTTTTTTTTTTTTAACTAATTTCGGTTTTTATGAGCAACCGCTTAATGTGAGGAAACAAACAGGGTTAGTCTCAACATGCCCACATTAAGCAGAATCCACTGTAGTAATAATAACAAATAATAAAAAAAAAATCTAAAACTATGTATAACAATATTCAATTCTAACGGATTAAAAAATAATCCAATATATAGAATGATTTTCTAAGCATGTTTGTTCCCATTTTTCTTTAATAAAGAATTCACTCAAATATTTATTATTGGAATTTTTAAATAAACTTAAAGAGCATAATTTCTAATTCTTAAGAAAGATTTTTTGTACTACCGACGGAGGTCCTGTGGTGAACTTTTGTTTTTAAATAAGAGTTTAACTTTTTTTAGGTATTAACAATTGTTTAAATATTATTAAATGAGTAGTTTTTCAATTATTAAAATATATATTACATATTGGACTTACCTAATATATTTAGTATAATATTTGAACCATTTTTACAAATTATAAATATTAGTATTCGTATTAATTGGTAAAATGTTCAAATTAATTGTAATGGACCTATTGTCTTTGGTAACACGTAGTAAATAACTCAAAAACTATTTTTTCAAATTTTGATTCAGATAGCCAAAATTGTTCGTTAAACAATATAAAGAAGAAAAGTAGTCTTTATTTAAAATACAGACATTTTTTTAAAAACACTGGACACTCCTTAAGTACTTAGTACAAAAAATGTCAAGAATTTAAAAATATGGCCTTTAACTTTATTTAAAAATTCCAAAAATCAAATTTTGAATAACTGCATTATTAAAGAAATAGTGTGTGTGGGGGAGGGGGGTTAGCATGCTTGGTAAATCACCCTATATGCATAATATATATTTATATCGATGATATTGTTAGTTTAAGTATTGTAATGAAATAGAACTCTATCAGTTAGTTATAATATAGGTTAGTGGTTTGTGTGACGTCAGAAAACGAAAGAGGGTTATTATTAAACACGTCCCCGTTTATAAAAATGTTTTATTGACCTCAAGACCTTTATGTTTGCCCTGTTTATCTCGTATTAACACAAAAAAAATATTACTCGTAACATGCTTATTATACAGTTATACCATATATAATTAATAAAAATGTTTATTTGTCAACATTTCGATAAATTTTAGGAATTTAGTAAGCATGGACTTTTAATAATGTTTACGAACACACATTAATTCTATTTGCATTTTAATTATACTCTTCTTAATTTATTTAAATTAAATTAAAATATTAAAAATAATATAATATTATTTTTAATTATTTTTTTTCGATTCATATACCTAATGAAGTTAATATATTTTTACTATACTTCATACCATTGCTATTTTATTTAATAGTTAAATTATTGCTTATTACCTAACATTTTTTTTTTATATTGAACAAACTAAACATAATGATTTATCTTATATGCTGGTTAAGTGGTGGATAAAGACATAAAAAATAAACGTCATGGCCTTCATTACTAGCCACATATGTTAAAAGTTCTAATGAAACCACTACACACAACCAAGCATAAATTAAATTATTTTCAACTAAATCAGTCATAACATATATATGTATTATTTTTTACTTAGTTTTTGTATTCCGTATGTTAATGTGGAACTAATATTATTTTACAACGGTGTGTTTTTTTTTGTCTACAAAAACGTTTTGTGGTAGTAAAATTAAGTACTCTGAAAGTCCCAATATCGATTAGGATATAAGATACACTGCAGTTGGTACTTTAGACGGGTCATTGTTGTAAATGTCTAAAGCAGTTTACGTGAAAAAATATTACAATTTCATTAAAATGTCGCGATTGAAAACACTTTATAAGAACGTACTTAGTTTTATCCCAAGATGTGACATAACATTTTTAATTTATAATTTATGAAATCGACTTCATAATTTAGAAATTTGTATATTTTATATGTATATGTGTTGTGTAATATTATAGCTGAAAATTAAGAATTTATGTAAAAAAAAATGTATATTAAATTTACTAGTTATTTGTAAAAACAATAAAATAGTTGAAACTTGTTAGTTGTTATGAAGATAACTTATACTATTCTCTAAGTAGATGTAAAATAGAAGTACAAACTGTTATTGAAATATCCCTTAGTTAATATTAATATTGTTGTATGTTGTATGTATATGATAGTGATAATTTTGAACTAAACCCATTCGTCCATTTAAACATGAAGTAATAATACTACAAGTACTTTAGTATATAGGTATATTAGGTATGTGGTTAAGTATTTAGTAATAGCTAAAAACAATATAATGACAGCTGCCAAAAAAATGATAGTACGATTTATAATCAATTGGAATTAGATTTAAATAAGGGTCACATTTTAATAGTGATAACATTTAAATTTACAGTACATTATTGTTAACTGATAACATTTTACCTTGCGTATTTACCACATAAATTATCATGCATTTAAAAAAATATATATTTTATAATTTATTATTATCAGCATTTTAATATTTAAAAATCAATAATTCATTATGAACCCAAAACCTGCAAATAGTTTTAATTACTGCAACAGTCATATTAAAGTAACATCATATTATGATAACATCGCATGACCTAATCTTTTAAAAAAATTCAATTATTTTCTATGCTAAATTAAATATTTTTTAATACCATTATAGTTAATGAATTTAAAACAATTATTATCCCATTTCATTTTGATTTTTTCAGAAAACTGTAAAAAGTAACCGAGTCTTTTATATTCTGATATGAATCCATTATTTTATAAATTAAAAAAGTACTGGAACAGTGGTTTCTGTGTTGGATAGTGTCGTCTCGGGTCGTTCGTTATGGCAATAATTCATTTAAATAATATACGTAGGTATCGGGTAGGTTGTTCAGGGGTGTACAATACAGTACATCCAACACCGTGTTTGGCTCAGTTAATAATCATTTTCAAATATTTTTTTTTTATCTATATTTCAACATTATAGATATAAATAAGTAAATTAATAAAACTGTATAATTTAAAAAAACTAGATAGGTCGTTCTATATGATTTTCCTACAATAAATTAAAAATGGAATAATAGTTTTCCATATGGTGTCTAAGTAGATACCTACTTATTTATGTATTTCATAATGACTTTAAATAAAATAAATATATATTAATAGCGGTTTTGTTAGTAATTAAAAAGTTTACATTTTCTTACCTAGAAATCTATAAATACTAAAAATATAATTTAAAAGAATTCTTTTTAAAGATATTTCAAGTTAAAATTCTTTTAAATTAATTAATAAATACTCTTGGAATTGAAAGATTAAGCATTTTTTTTCTCTATAGACCTATTGTAAAACGTATTAATTACAATTAAAAAAAATTAAAATAACACAATTTTTTCATTGTAAAATCAATAATTGTCGTTCCATTCAGAATATAAAAAGTAGATAATTAAACAATTAGGGAATTTATTTTATTTTTAAATTTATCTTTTTCGAATAGCAATATTTATACACTAAAATTATTATTTAAAATAAAATTTAAAAAAACAAGTTTTAATCAAATAGATATAAATGTATTCATTAGCTTTAAATATTATTATTTAATATAATTTAATATAAACTATTTTCTGTAAATTATTTTTAAAAGTTCACCAAACTAATTGAATAATTAAGCAACAATTAAAAAATTACCTAAAAAACATTTTCAATTAAATTAAATAAAAAAAATAATAACCTTTTCTAGAATAATCATGAGATATGTATAATTTATTTGTTTTACAACAGATAAAAATAATATTTAATAAAATAAAATATTGTATACGTATTAATGCAATGTTTAAATAATCAAAAATGAAAATGAATTTATCTTCTATCTATAGTATTCTGATTATATGTAAAACATATTTATACATATTATTTACTTATGGTATTTATGATAATTCTTTATAAAATAAAGATTATTGAAGTAGAATTAATGATAATCGTTACCTTTCATATTTAAGAATATAAAATAATTTGCTTTTACCAAGTATTATGGTATTATTTTTAGAAGACATTAGCGACTGTTGGTTGTTGCCACTTTTTTTTTTATTAAAAGAGAAGGGGAATACCCCTTCTCTAAGAAATAAACAGACCCGCGTTATGTAACAACCCGTGTGCACTGCAGTGTGGTGATAATGACCCCGTCGCATTAATGACTGATATACAGTTTTTTGGAGACCTGTCGCTTATTAATAACCTAATGTCTGATAATATTAAGAAAAAAAAAAAATGCAGCTACGTTTTTTTCTTATACATGCCCACAATAAACTATTTAAATATTATTATAGTTACTTACTATAAGTTCAATTGAGTTTCTTAGTTAATTCGCCATTTTAAGTTGCCATTGAAATAACATTGCAATAAAATACGTTCTAGGAGCACACTATTATAATTATATACACAGAATTAACACACTTTGTACACAATAATCCGCGAATGTATGTATTGGAAGTGTTTCATAACAGTGACTCAATTCGCTTTTTTTTCTTTCTTTCTTGTTTTTTTTTCTAATCGGTAGATATGCGCTAATATAATAAATAAGCGCATAGAATATTTTGGCAGATAAGGCGTACCTAACGCACAGTGTGATAACTATGTAACATCTAATTACTATGCGGAGTGCAATAAAGGTCGGGCACGTGCAACGTGCATATTTTAATGACGTAATTGATAACATTTTTCTTGATAAATTTTATTTTTATTTTTTCGGAAGTGAAGTTCGTTTTGAAAATTGTTTCTTTGCCATAAATAATAAGCCTATTTAATAAATGTATATGTATATAATAATTGGCATGGGTTACCTAACCTTATCAATTCGACTTGCCATAAATTGGTCGCAAACGAATTTAACCGCACATAAGCACAACGAACGTACAGTTTATGTACTGCAGCAGCAGTGTATGTTGGCTTATCATCACCTCGTATACTATCAGTGCTTTCAATGTGTATATGTACCGCCGTTTGAAATTATTATACATTAAGTAGGTACCTATATCGATGGTGATGTGGTTATTATTTTTAGTGTTCACTGATTGTAGATCACACCACAGCAATAGCTATTAGTGTTATTTTACGTGTTTAAATGGTTATTTTAACCATACAATTGGGATTACCTAATAACTGGAGACGTAAGCTCGGTATCAATTAATAATGGTCGGGTGAACAACCTATACTGAAATTAATAGCGCTTGTATATTATCGGGTTGAAGTACCGTTAGATAGCATCTATTAGAGAATGATACAGATTATTTCATATCGAATTATTTATACATACCATTGTTGATCTATACAATTTATTATACACGTAAATTTTAATAATAAAGTGTGTCTTACGCAGATTTTTTCCCACAACTATAACGGTTTATCGGTAAAAATATAAATCTTGTATCAGAAAGTCAAAAATAAATATGAAAATGGATACAATTTGTAAAATGAAAAACATGGAAAAAGTAAATTTGATACAGGATTTCAAAAATCTGTACGACATGTTATAAAAAGGCGACCAGTGACATTACTTCTGCTAAGTTAAAGTTTTAACTAAATTTAGTCGAGAGTGATCTATGATAGCAAGTGCTAGGCTAGGTAGGAACATATAAAAATATAATAGGTTAATGACTCATTTCCAAGCTCACTATAGATAAAAAAACAGAGCAAAAAGGTCTTGAGGTCAAAACCGAGATAATTCAAATAATAGTTGTAAGTATCCCTTAACACATTTAAATATATTTGTATATACAGAGTGATTTTCTAAGCATATACTGATTAACATTTTTTCTCTAACAATGAATTTATTCAAATAATGATCTTTGTAATTTTTAAGTATACTTAATTTTTTCAATTATTTAAATTTATTACACCATTCAAAGGTGTATCGAAAGACGATTACATTTTTTTCAAATGAAAATGAGCCATTTTTACTCTAAATTGTTAAACAATTAGTTATTAACTAATCATTATTAAAAGAAAAAACGGAGGGTGTGTATGCTTGGTGAATCATTCTGTAATCTTAATATACAAAATAATATGAATAAGTTATATTGATACCCATACATTTGCATAATATAATTCTATTATGGAAAAATTATGGTACCTATGTGTAAATTATATTAAATAGAATTTTTTTTTTTTTAATTTCAATTTTTACATACTTTTTATACTACCTATATGACTATACTATATTAAAAATTTGAAAAAACAAAATATTTATACTGACATTTATATATTATCCATTTATATTTTATCATATTTAGTTCTAATGCTGAATTCGCTAATCTATATAAATAGTAAAGCAAAATACTATTTTATCTGATAAAACAGTGGATTCTCTTATTTGGGCAATCTAATACATAATTCTAAAATGTTCATCACTTAAATTTAATGTAAATGAGTTATATTCAAAAGCTGTTAGTCGGATTTATGTTTGTAAAAAAAACATTTTTATAGAAATTCATAGGTATTTATTTTTCTTGTTATTAACTTAGGCTCTTGAATAATTATTGTTAGATATGTTAGTTTATACGCACATAATAGTTATTATACAGGATGACTATTTTATCGAATAATACTCATTATTTAAAATCTATTAACTTTTTTGAAAATATTTTTCTTACATAACTTACAGTCAAAAAAAAAAAAATTATATTTGTTTATTTGTTATCATTATATATTTTGTTTTTAGTTTTTTACAATATACATTTTTGATAGTATATTCTGAAGCTGATTATTTTTCAAAGTATTTATATTTATAAAAATCGAAATTCAGACGAGTAGTTATGTATTACAAGTACTTACAGTTTTGGTGAACAGAGAATTAGATTAACATTTTGTGGGGTATCCCCGTATCACTCCACTCCGCTCAACATAACTTTAAATATATTTTAAAATAATAAGTGCGATAAAAGAATCACTCAGTGTATAAATACATGTATAGATTATTATTATGATTTAATAATTGTAAATTAAAATAGCATACCTATACCATTGTAGGTACTTCATATAAGCACATCTTCAAATAATTTTAATTATCACTTTGTATAATATTTTATTATATGCACGAATACATGATATGATATTTAAAATTTAAAATTATAAAACAGTGGTTTATCACTCACGTGGTTGAAGTATAAAGTAAGACATTTTAACACAATAGAAACTATGATATACTTATGACGTCGAATTGAGTTAGGCAAAAATGATCGACTGCGTTTGTATATATAGTTTAAGTATTTATAATACACTGATATTATATTTGCATGTAAACATATATATATATATATATATATAAATGATGTACACAAATCAATTTATTATTGAAATTTACTCGGTTTTATAGAAGTATATAAATTATATTGACCTATATAATATTTTGTACGTAAATTCGCACAGCTCTATTATTACGGTTGAAATGTGTATGAACACGCCTGTCCCGATAACTACTATATTATGTATAATATATATATATAATTGCTTAACACTATTACATAAACGGGGCGTTTGTATTATCATTAACAGCTTAATCAAATTCACACGAGATACGTTTCAACTACTTTATCTAGAACATTTTCAATTTACACAGATTTGTCACAAAATTGTCTACAATAAACTAACTCTGTGGTACGTTTTAAACCACGTACATTGTTTTCATTTATTTTGCTTATTGACTAATTATTAATTTTTCTATAAACGGAATTCTACTGATGTGTAGAATATATATTATAATACAATTTTTTTTTTTTTTTTTTTTTTATCAAAATAAATTTTATTTAGTAAATTCGCACATCGAATCTTATCTTAGTTTATATTATAATACATGTACGGTAAATGTGAACTTTGAGTATTGTTTATTAAACTGTAAAATTGTAAAGGGAAACTCAGAGGTTTGATCGTTATATAGTTGGATGTGTATGGTATACATTTGATTGCAATTATGATTAGTAAAATTATTTATTATAATCGCTGGTTGCGATTTTTTTTATTATTCCATCTCATTTGGCAATTAAACTATCGACAATGATTTCTCATAAAAATATACCGAACAATTAATATATCAAATTGTATATCGGGATGACTCTTTTTCTTTGCCTAGGGGGGGGGCAATAGTTTTTGGTATGCATAAATTTTCTCAACTACTGATGAAACTTTTAAGTTTCTACGACTTATACTTTTTGAATAACAACAAATATTTTCGTTTTAGAATATATCGTTATTTTATAAAAATTTAAATTTCATACGCTCATAAAATGTTTTCTATATTGACGCTGGAGTTTTTTTTTTACAATTATTTAAAGGGTAACTTATGGAGAACCTTGTATAAATATAATATCATAGTACAAATACCGAATTATGATAAAAATATCATAATTATTATTTGCTTAGAGTTGGACACTTCGAAGTGCCAACTAGATCCGATTTGGCATCCAGAAGTCACCACTCAATGATGAAGATCGAAGCTTTTTTGTTGGTCTGAAACATTACATCACATATAAAAATAAGTGATGTCGCTCCGTTCATAATCAAAAAAACCAGATACAAATCCAGAGAAAAGTCTTGTTATTCATTTCCGTCATATTTCGAAACATTTCTATCTCGGACCACTATTACCAAGAAATACCGCAGTGGTCCATGGCTATAATAACAATACTATGCACAGCTATATTATAATATCATATGGTCGCATAGAAGTACAGAACGCTTCTGTTGCTCTCTTCTAAAACGGTTTTATCTCGTCTCGCGGCTAATCAGTTCTTCGAATCGTCGTTCGACCGGCGCCGCACCGGAGTTTTCGCCGCGGTTGGAACGATACCGTTTTTCATTTGATTAAAAATTATTATTTCACACGTCTTTGCGATATGAAACTAACAAGAAGAAAAAATTCACCACAAAATTCGATCCATGGCCGAGTGGTGGGGTGGAACAACTATACAATAATAATAATTGACAAAAAGGTGTGGGGAACGGTGCGTGCGTGTACGGGGAAATTTTTTTTTTTTAATAATAATAATAAAAAATTGAGAAAAAAACAAAACGTCGTCTACCCACGGCCGGCCAGTGACTCGCCTTCCCACTGGGCTTCGGTTCTGTGAAATCAGCAAGACTCTCGCGTATTTAATAATGTGATATTATTTTTCTACACACATTCACACACACACACACACACACACACACACACACACACACACACACATACATATATGTAATATTCGAATTATGTGACGTGTTGTTTTTCATCCCGCGATAATATTATAATAATAATGTGTTCGTATAGTGTTATATGTCGTATTCTAACGTGTCGGCGTCGTGCGACCGACGAGGTTCGACGAGCCCTGTGAAATACCTCGTCAGCGGTTACCCCGCGACGACCGACGCCATTTTACACACACATTATAATATTATCTCGTATTTTATGTATTATTATATATTGTATTATAAATAAAACACAATATATGGTTATTACGTTTTTATGTATATAATATTATTATTATTATCGTATCGTCGTCATCATCATCATTGACATCGCGGCGGCAGTGGCCGCCGCCCGCAAACGTGCGATTACGCATTTTTTTTTCTAACGCACAAAGTAAAATATTATACCTACGCGAGCGTTAAAGTATAGTATTATATGTTATATTATTATTATTATTATTATATACCTATGTGTGTGTGGTTTTGTACAATTTTTTTCATCTATACTTTTCGTAATCGAACCGTCTCCGCCGAGATATAATGTAGATAATAATGTCCGCGTCTTTACACTATATTTTATGTCCCATCACAATTATTTTCATATCACAACGATTATCATTTCATTCCGTCTCAGAATCCCACACACGCGCATCACTCATACACTGTACTGTTTTTATAAACATATATCTACACGTGTGAGTCGCGATTTTCGCAACAACCATCTATGCTGCACCTGTGTGTGGCAATAATGTGTACGTTGTCGATGATAGAGAATAAAAAAAAATTTAAAAATAAATTGTCGGTGTTTCTGTTCTCGATTGAAACGGTGTTTAAATGCGTAGGTATATTAACACATATTAAGACGAACCGTATAGAAATCGCGGTACTGTATAAATTATTATATACCCTAAAGAATGGACCTAATGGTGTTTTTCCAGCGGCTTGATTAATATATGTTTAATAAAGAATAAATACGACGTGTCCCGGTCGATGTCATATAATAAGATACAATAAGTTATAAAAAAAACCTAAGGGGTGTAAAATATTTATATCTTTAAAAATTTTCAACTTTTTACTGTATTTTTTTTTTTTTTTTTGAAGCAATTAATCAGAAATGTACAAATTACTTTTATTAAATTTAAAAAAGTTTAAAAAAAATCTCTCAAAATTAACATTTTGGAAAATAAAATACGTAAAAGTTCAAACAACGCCATATTTACTAAAGTTTTTATTTTTATTCAATTACTCTACCAAATAATACTTAAAATAATTTGAAATTTGTTGCCATAGTTTCTAGTATTTCTAATGTTTTCTCCTAAGAGTGATTATCTTAGAATTTTTAGATTAATTTATCGTTTAACGTAGCCAAATATTTTTCATAACGTGGTTGTTGTAGTTAGTGGTGACTTATTTTATAGTTATTAGTTTATTTTGTGTTGAATGTTCGTTAAAGTTTAATTTTTGTATTTAGACATAAAATGTACAATAGGTGAAATTTTGTATTAAAAAAAATTAAATTGTCTATAACTAAAAAAAAATTAAATTATTAGACTACTTTTAAGGAGGTCTTTCTTTCATAATTTAAAAATATACCTACTAATATCTGACGCCAGTAGGTCATTTCCCTCTAGGATACATTGTACCTTTAGCATATAAAATAAGAACAACGTTAAACAAGACACAATAAATGAATATATCAAATTGGAATATACACACATTACACATATACTTTAGTATTTAGACAATAGTAATACTTATTTTAATAGATACTACTACAAATACTAACTTTAAACTTGATAAAAAAATCATCCCTATGCATTTTATAAACTTTTAAAAAATTAGTATAAGATCAACTTATGTGTGATCGTATATTACAATTACATTTATACATTTTTTGAATTCCATTTAAATTTTAACATAAATATTTATAACAAATTATGACTCAGTTTGTCAATATTTGTTTATTGGTATATGAACAAGGTCTTTTACATTTGAAAAATGTATCATACACAAATAACAAAAATTTAAAATACCTATAAATATCATAAAAAAAAACCAAAAATATTTTGAAAATTAATTTATGTCTAGTAAAATATGCGAATATTCAGTAAAAATTTCGAATCTCTTCAGTTATTAATTTCCGAGTTTCATCAAAAAACATTATCAATTTCGTCAAAAGCTAGTTAGCATAAAAATAATTTCAATTATTCATAAAAAAAATATTGTATAGATACTCAACTTTTTTTTTTTTTTAATTTTAGTGTTAACACCATAGTATAATATGAAGAACAATGTAATGAATTTTCAAAGTCCTATTTTATTACCTTGCAAATAGATAAACATTGTTGGCTATCCATAGAGACTTGATAATGGTGGTTATTGACCCCGAAGAAGTTCTTAATGTCATAATGTTATGACTCAAAAATCAAGAAAAATTAATACACTTTTTTGATGATAATAAATTTTTTTTTTAATATTGGAAATTTTATAATGAACTTGAACATAACATTTATTGAAACCTAATGTACATTCTATGATGTTATACACAGAGAGAACTGCAACATAACGGATAAATTTTCAATCAATTTTTCTTATCTCACTCCGTCGACAAATCTTGAGAACGCCACTAGTTTGAATTCAATAAGTGCATGTGCTCAAAATTCATCATATTATATTATAGTCGTCCGCACATGTCAATTGGAATAATAATTTGATTATAGCGTTTGAAATAAAGTTCAATCTTTAGTGTACAATTTAATAGTACCTACGAGTATAATCTTTATAACCTACCTCTACAGTTATCGCATCGTAGTCTTTATATAATATGGAGCTTATGTGAGTACCTATGCTGTGCGCGCACGTGTGTGTGTATGTGTGTGTGTGTGCGTGTGTGTACGCACCGTTTACTGAATGACCTTATATACCGTACAAATTAAATCTAAACACAAAGTATTAGATGCATTGGAAAACAATTCCTAGTACCTAATTATACAGTTTTTATTATTATTTTTTTTAAATAGATATCGATAGAATATGAACATTGTACGTAATACAAACTATGCACTAGGTACGATTTTATTTCACGAATTGGTTCTCTAATCAATTGTTTTTATGAAGGAACCTTCGCAATATATACACATGTACCCAAGTACATATTTAATATTTCTCTTTGTCTTACTGCATGCTATATATACACATGGCATAATCGCACTACCAAGACCTATACCTATATATAATGTGTACCGGATTATCCTATGACTATATGTTTAACTAATAATTCGTCTTTAGATATTGAATGTGAATCATATTTGATAATACAATCATATTTAATTTTAATTTTTAACACACGCGCTACTTTTTTCACGTTCTATTTTTTAATTTATCTATAATATTATGTACATGATTTGATAGATTTACTCACGTAATAATAATATTCAATTTTACAGTGCTGATAAATTAAGTTTGAAATCTTAGTTAATTTAGTATATCAAGCGTATATATTAATGCAATTTGAGATATTTGAGTATTAAAAATGAACTAGATTGATGCAATAAAAAATAATTTAAATATCATTGAATAATAATAATTTTTATTATAAGTAGGTATGAATATAAATTATGTATTGCAATTTATAAAGGTTAGTTAATGCTATTCTTAATTTAAATATATTTATTTATATTACATAAATAAATATTATACCTACTGTCGGAATTTGATAAAAATATAATATTGTAAAATTAAACGCCATTATCTGTTTTCTATTTGAGAAATTTATATCATATACTTTATTATATTTATGAGCAATTTCAACTGATTTGGGTACAACAAATAAAACAATTATCTCATAGTACCTACGTATTCTAGTTCTTAAAATATTTGGAAAAATGACATTTTCAAGTCCCTAGTTTTATATTAATTGGGCTACTAAATAACGTATGGGTATCATTTAGGTTATAAATGAAGAGAGGATATCCTCGAAAACTATATACATTTATTTTTAGTAATTTAAACAACAAAATTAGGATTTAGGGATTTTTTTTTATTCTATGTGGTTCTATTTATTATGACACATATTTTTCTTTAACCACTGTTATAGAATTTCATATTTCATAATCACTATTAATTATATACAATCACGTGTTAGTACAAACACATAACTTAAAAATTAATAATAAATAGTTGTTATGTTTGAAACTCAGCAAGCTAGTTAAAATCAAACTTGTTTACTTTTTTTCACTATTTTTTTTTTTTTTTTATAATATTGTTCACTAAAATGTCTAAAAGATATGGAAAATATTATGTATTAAATCTCAAATGCATTATGTGTGTGTATATTCGAATATAATTACTTTTATTGTCCAGTCCAGTTTATTACACAAACTTTCAGTTACTTTTAATCAATCTAAATATTTTATTGTTGTACTATTGTATGCTGTGAATATCATTGTATAGTTTGTAAAGCTAATAAGGAATACATTATTGCTAAATACATAGTGTAATAATATTTGTTGTTAAGTTAGCGGAAACAATTTATATTATACTAATTACTAGTCACTAACCAAGAATATTGCAGACATTTAGCTCAATATAAACGTCAAAGTTTCTCCAATTAGTACAACATATGAGAATATGACTAAATAATATAATAGTATAATATTATATATAGTAAATAATAAATATATTATTCTTTAATTTCTATTTATAATACATATTATATATTATATTCAATTGCAAATAATTAAATTAAGTTTATTATGCATTATAATAATCCTAATAGTTATAATATAGGTAAATAAACTTATCAATACGATTTTCTTGGAACAAAAATGAACCTCAAGCTAAATCAAAAAGAAATTTTAATAATTATAATTATATAAACATAAAAAAAAAACAATTTAATAATAGAATATTTATGAAATTTTTGCTCAGAAAATTATTGTAAAAATATTTGTTTAAAACTAATAAAAAAAATATCATATTAATTAATATTGGTTTTATTTTTTAATCATAATTAACCTATTTTTTTTATAATTAGGTACTTATATTCATAAATATTCCCATTGCAAAATATAATGATCAAATGATAATATTAAGATAAAATAATCAAATATGATCCAGTTGGTTGACCCTTAGTGTTTTCAATTAAAATATGTACAAATATTTAATATCACAACAGATTTATGATAACTTAGAATTTATTCAATATAATAAAAATGTCTATCAAATAAATCTTAATTAAAATTCTTATAACATTGATTTACGGTAAGTTTATAAAAAGGTTTTAATTAATTTCAAAAATGTATAAAAATGTATCTGTACTTAGGGAATCGGGGTTAATGTCTAATTTATTAAATTATACGTTTTAATAATTTTAGACTTTAAGGAATATATACGTACCTACTAGTTCCTCGATACTATTTTTGTTCTTTATTTTTAGATTTTGAGTACAGCGAGAGAGATACTGCACGGTTTTACTCTGATGTTAATTTTTAATTTTATGTGGTCCACTCTTTTGACCAGTACACATCTTGATCCAATTGTTACATGCGTAACATGTGTATTCATTTCCAAAAATCAAATATTAAATATTGTATTTAATTGATTATATATGATACTTTTTTTTTGATTTTCAAATATAAATAATTGCGAAAATAAATAACTCTGATACTCTGAAATGTTGCAAATTAATACTTTATGTTAAACAGTGATACTTGATAAGATTTTTATAATATATTTTTTTTCCAATTTTCTAGGGTATCTTATAATTAAGTTATTTTACCTACTACAAATGTCGAATACTAAATAATTTATATTTTATCATAAATGGTATGAAACCCTACAGTTTTCAAATATTTATAATTGTATGCTTCTGATTTTGTAAATTTCTATAATCTATGATAGAATATTAGAAAATATTTTTTGAAATAATGATAGAGCAGATTACTGGAAAAATAATATAATATTATCACATGGTAAATAACATGTTTTATATATAGTGAATTATTTTTATAAAATAGATCATTGATTTTCATTTAGTTAATGTCACGATCACAACGCATAATGTATTATTATTTTTAATCACTTAACATAATCAATGAAGGAAAATACTGAAAATGATTTAATACATTCGACAAATCGTTGAGGAAGTGCTATACAATATAAAGTTACAGCAGATACCAAATTGTTGTGAAGAGCTACTTCATACCCCTCTTTTGAGAATAAGTGTACAGATAATTTTTCATCACGTTCAACACGAAGTCCTTCACAGCGTTTATGGGTCACGGTGTCATCGTCTTGAATGCAGTATATATATATATATATATATATATATATATATAGATGACTATGGTAACTTAAATTATAATAAAAAAATGCACACACATACAAGAGCAAATATTTAACGAACTATTCAATTTCTTCTTTGAAATTTTAGACTACCGGAATCCATATAAATCGGCCAAATGTCAATCAATTAAAATTGTTAGTTTTAAAACACTAACATATAATATTTGAGCATGGGTAATTTATTTAACCACCAACGTAAAACGTGTTAACACAAGATTAAAAGATTATTGAGGTTGTTCATTCAAGCTCATACATCTTCATTAGGAGGTATTCTTGTTTGACACTACATATATATCTGGGCTAAGATTCACCAATCTATTATTCAGCTGTAAACTTCAAAAGTATGATCAAATAACAGGGAAAGTATTGTTAAGTATTTAGCTATAAATATCTCGGTAGATTTTGAAAATTTAATAGAAGTACTTCTTTTTATTGATTTTTAAATATATCTTATCTTACCTTAAAACCGAAACGAATTATTTTTATTTAACGGTATTTTTTCTTACATTTTTTTTTATTTTTAATAAAAAAATCAATATTATCCTTGATTTGTATAGTTTCATTAAACAAGTTTTCAAATCAATAAAACTAGTTAATTTTGTTCTTAACAAAAATTAATAATATCTAGTATAATACTATGATAATATAAAATATAATTTTTGTAAAAAAGTGATAATATTTGGAGCATAAATGTCGTTGTATATATATTTCCATATCTATAAATCATCTAAATTTTATAGACTTTTTTAGAAAAATATTAATATTATAATAAATTAGAAATTTTAATTAAAATATTTAACGTAGGTACATAATGTTAAAAAATACTAATTTGTCGTTTAAAGCATGAATTGTTGTTGCCACTATTACAGTATAACCAAACCATAATAGCCCGTGCAAGATACATATAATAATATTTTGCTACTTTTTGAGTTTCTTATATTTCAGAATAATGTTATCTTTTTTTTAAATTTAACAAATCAGATACAGTGATTATAATATATCAATATACAATTTAAAAACCGAAACAAAATAATTGAATAAAACGTCTATTATATCAATAAAAAAAAAAAATCTTAAATATTGAATGCTTCAATGTTTGGCACCTACCGGCTTACTAAAAAATGTTTTATATAATTAGCCAACATTTGTAATTATTTTATATTATTCAAAATTTTTGTATATTTGTTTAAAATTGAAACTTTTTTGTTTATGAAAATGGGCGTGTCTTTTATTGTTTGTATAAAAATGTAAAAATAAATAAATATTCCAATACGTCTTATTAAAATTTAATTGTAAGATTAGGTACATTATATTATAATTTGAATTTTATCATATTTTATATTAATATAATTTTTTTTTTACTACGGAAGTAACCGCGTCAACTATGGTCAAGAGCTACGTTACATATAATTACTTGCCTTATTATAATTTATAATAAGTTAGTACATATTATGTTAATATTATATTAAATTATAATATAATGATTATGTAATTATTGCTTAAATTAGATTGCTTATTTCTGTATGGTTGAGTTTGGAAGTTCAATAGATGTTCTGTGGATAAAAGCTCAAACAATATTAATATAACAGCACTCAGTAGAATCTAAATTCTAAGGAACTAAATTCAGAATAATTCTGCACGTGTAAGCAGCAACTATTAATATGTTTAAAACTAGAACTATCCAAACAATGCATTATTTTAACTAGTAGTGACACTAAAGAGTGTTACTATTATTTCTTTGCAAAAATTACTTGCTCCAATTATACAGATAATTAAATAACCATTTATTTTTGGTGTTCTTTTTTTAAAAGCGTTTAATTTATTATAATATAGTTTATCGATCCACTGACTATAAATAAATATATCATAAGATAGAGTTATAAAGACTATAAATAATTACGGAATAATATAATTTAAAAATGTCATAAAAAAATCAATAATTATAATACTGTATTAACACTCTGGTTGGTTTTCATTTATTTATATCGAGTGGCTTAAACATAATATAGATAAAATAGTATATACTATTAACTTATAAACGTGTGGAATATTTTTCTAAAACCTTTAGACTTTATATCAATATATATTTGAGAAAATAATAGAATTTTGAAAAAATGTAAAATATATTTAATTTGTTACTGTGTTCATGTATGTATTTTTTTATTATTATTATTATTATTATTAAAATACATAAATATATACGCGCGACCGAAAAACAGCTGATCTCTCCTATTATGATAAAGTCTGCTATATAACTTACTTGCAATTTTCATTAAATACAAATTAATGAGTCAAACCGTTTGACTCAAACGTTTAAATGTAGTAGATATCAGTGTATCATAATGATTTGAATAATTGAGTCGTCTATTCCGGTACAAAATCCACGTATGTGAACATAATTACTATAATGATATTATAATACAGTACAATCATTCGAGTTTGGCGTTTGTGAATTTCTGTCGTGTCAGTAATAAATTGTCAATGAATGTAAAGTGCATACATTCTGTAGTACTATATGTTAGAAAACCTTCGATAGTTGAACCGATACAATTTACCAACACCGTACTCCACGAGTTCCCCAACGTAACAAAATCACGTCGCTCCGTTCGAGCATTTTATTATTTTATTATAATATATAGTACTAGTTGATCTTGCACGAATTTAACAACCGCGCGTGGGCTTACCTCGTTTTAAACTCCATTAAATATAAGCTAAGCCGAATTTTTTAACATAGCTATTTTGGCCAAATATGAAACCAAAAACACTGATCTACAATTTTATCGAATCGTAATTCAACTCATTTTAGTATATAATTAATTTTACTCTGCTGTAATTTCAAGTTATAGGATAAAATATATAAGTGCTTCAAGTCTCGAGCCCTCGTTATTATAACTCTACATTGTGTACAACAGGCGTGGCTAGAGTTTTATAGTAGAACAGCAATTGTTATTAATTTTATAACAAAACAATGTCGGTATTCAGTAACAATAGCACGATTAGATACAGAGAGATAAGACCACAAAGGCACTGAACGATGAGTACCGGATTACTTACTTTTACCGTATGATAAAATATCACTCAATCGTATGCATATTGTTGATGGAAAATATTTTTTTTAGTATAAGTACAACTTTTAAAGAAAAAAACAAAAATTAATAGATGTACGCATATTGATTTAGCACGCACAGAAACACGACGACTTTTGCTCGGGTATATGTATTATTAGTTATTACGCGGTTTGTAATGTTTGTATAATAACACGAGTTATGCTGTCGTGTCATTCATCGTCATCGGTATCATTGCAAACGAACTTGTATTTTCTATCCCGAAACCCCGTTCGTCGTTCATAATACATAATAATATAATACAGGTGTTAATATATTATATTATAGTCCAGATTTCCGATAGCGAAATTAAATGTACAGTATTTACATCGATTTTGTAACTAGTCGCGATGACGACTATTTTTTCTATCGCATATCGAATGACGCTGGTAATAATATTCATGTATTTTATTATTATATTCTAAAAGGTCCGTCGATCGAGTATGAGACAATATATCGTGTACCTGTACAAGTGTAATATAGACGCCTACACACAATTTTATTACACATCACAATACGTATATTATAATATACATGCGTCATCGAGTCATAAATATATATGTTTTCGCCAACGCGAAACGGAAAACTTGCACCCCGCAGAAGGGATGAATCTGTAGCGGATGCCATATATATACGGCGTATTATATCGCATACGTGTTGGATATATATGTGTACCAGGGCGAAACGCCTCGCCGGCCGAGGGTTGCTATGCCACGGGGTGGCGGACGCACACGCGCGCCCTCGGATTCGGTCAAATAAATCGGCTCGAGAACGGGAGCTCGCACACGCACAATCCAACACACACACAATCAAGAGGGTTATTGTTTAACCCGTTGTTAAGTAATTGTTATCGCGGGGCGGGCGGAGGTGTACCTGGTTCCAATTAATCCGCGCCCCCCAAACGGTATTCCGGTCTCCTGTGGCCCGCCGACCGCGGCCAATTAAATAATCAAAACTCATTCACCCGACACCAATTGCGCACTTTGCCTGCTGCACAAGCACAACTCGCAGACGTGCACCGCTGGTACACGCGAGTGTTTTCGCTATATGTATTTTGCGTAGGTACATTTGTTGACGGATGTAGTACGTATGTGTGTGTGTGGATCGGTGTAGGTCGTGGGTTGTGATAGTGTTCTTGCGGACCCACGAATGTGTACGTCGACTCGTTTATTGAAAATCCTACATAATATGCGGAAACGGTGTAAAAACAACGGTCGAAGTATTATAATCGTATGCGAATATAATATTACACACGCGACAGACTACCACAAAACTGTTATAATATTATACATAGTCAAATTGTATATTTAATACTAAGTACTTGATAATTTGATAATTACATGGTATTTTCTATAGGCTCGTAATAAATATCATAAATAATATTTATATTTTTATGTGTTATCAGTGCCATTACTGCCATTGTTATTCAACATTTTTAGGTATGGAAACCAGAAAAAAGAATTAACACGATATTGTTCATAATAATATACAATATTCTTTAATAGTTATAAGAATAGAATATAAAATAAAAATGCATGTTAGATAATTTATTTTTGATTAGACTTTTACATAAATTTGATCAAAGGTCTACATAACTAAAATATATATTTTCAGGAGTGGACTGATCCACAGGGACATTTAGGCTAGAAATGGCCGCTTAAAAAATAATTTATCAGAAAAATTATACTAGTAAATATGTATAATATTTATTTCAAATAAGTTAGGTAATTATTTTAAATACATTTTTAGACGGCAATTGTAATTTCTTGTAAGGGAAAAAGTAGTATGGAAAAATGTAATTCAAAACTCAAAAATAACGGTCAATTATAATATTATAAAATAAGTCAAAAAGTATAATATAGAATTCATAAACTTCTTATTATTTCATTAATTGACTGTACCAAAGGAAAATTATTATCTGATTACGCACGTGAGATATTAAAAAAAATTGAATATTGAACTGGTGGAAGTGCAAGGTTATTATAGTAAATATAATGTATACTATATTAAATTGTTATAATTATAGTATGAAAGTAAAATAAACATTTTTAATCGAGTCCAGAATCGCTAAAATCAGTTTGTTTAAATAACGAAAAAATAATGTCCATCATAATTATTTAGTAAGTCTCTAAATAAAAAAATAGAAGAGTCTTTATAACTTGCATTATTTTAATATATATTTGTACTGTTTTCTTCTTCCATATCCAATTAGTTTATTTTTCTAAAACAATTTTTTTTTAAAGTGACAATAAAACCAATCATAAAATAAAAATTGATTAGTGGTTTGTTATATTTTTTACCTGATTCCAAGTGCTTTTGAGTATAATTAAGAGTGCTTATATCTTAAATTGAAAAAGGACAATCAAGGTTAGTGTAGTTTATACTATCTTCACTTATATTATTTGCATTTTTGAACTTTTTTCAATTTTCAAATTACAATTTGTATCCACGTTTCCAAATCTACATCGCAAAATCATTAAGTTGTGTAAAAGTATATCTTTAAACTGATCATAGGTATATAAGGCTATACTATTATCATAATATTAATAATATTGATAATGAATTGGGTATAATTTAATGGTATGATAAATCTATTACCTTAAAGTATATTTATTGATTACAAACAGTGATCCGATTAAAATAAAATATAAGATAAGAAAGAAGTGAATATATAGTTATAATAATTATATTATGTTTTTATATATTTAAGGGATTTAATGAAACCTTTATTAGATTAATTACAATAAAAATAAAAGGTAGGAAAGTAGATAGTTACCGCTCTACTGACTACTTTACATTAATTAGATGTCGAATAGGTCACTTTTATTGGTATGTTAAATTTGAATTCAATGATAAATCATTGAATACGAAAAAACGACTCTGAGCGGAAACGATCTATTAATCTATATCACAAACTATATTTCATAGTATGTGTTTTTGATATACATTTCTATTAAACTCATTTATTTCTGTTTTAATATTTCGGTAGATTGATAAAAATTTTTCCCAAAAATACTGTATTTATTATATTATTATTATTATTATTTAATCATTATAATAATATATTATATCAACTAACATAACTCAAAATATAATAAAATCTTACTCTACAAAAATTCATAATATAAATAGATAATATTTTAAAACAAATCAATAATGCCATTGTGTACAGTAATACTCATAATAATATATAATACATAAAATGTATACATGAAATTATTATAAAAAATAATTGTTTTCATAGTTATTATACTTTTAAATATTATGATCTCAGTATGAATTACTTATAAGGAATCTTCTATTAAATGTTTAAAACAATTATACAAAAAGAAGAGTTTTTATGAATTTCTAATTTAAAATAGTTCGCGATTTATTATTATTTTAACGAATTTTGTCAAAATTCTAATTTCAAATGCATACAAAGAAAAATAATTTTGTTTATGTATTCTTAATATTTTTATATTCAGATACTATTACTAGTTATTAAGTTACTAGCTAAATACTAACATAATTTTTGTGGGGTCTTGTATTCAATTTTCATCAAGTTTTATTAAATTATTTTTTATTGGCATTTATAGGAAAAAATTAAAATTTGTCATACCTATAAATAACTCAAAAAGAATTAAAAATGTTTGTTATTTTATAATAATATGAAGACCATTATACGAGAATAAATATTTTGTGAATATTTCAAGTATTAATTGTTATTTTTTTTTTTTTACATACAACAAAATATCAAAAATCGTTTTAATGAGCAATAGTTATTTTACAGGGAATATGTGATGTTGTAAAAATTTGAACTTGAAACAATCATAAAAAATTAATTTGACTTTTCAGTAGAATTTTTTGTTTAATATTAATTGTGAAACGTATAAAGAACCTTACTGTATTAAATGTTTAAATCTTAAATAATATGCGTATAGACAGGAAAAGTATCACGAATTTCCAACTATAAAATATAACTCTAATTAGAATCTTGTTTTAAATGTTCAATCTTTTTACTCATATACGAAAGTTTTACCTACATTTATAAAAAAAAATAAATAACTAAAAAGGAGAAAATTTCAATTGTCCATAAATAGTTTAAAAAATTAAAAATATTTTAAATACTTCACAGAAAAATGATCATATAACTATTTGGTAAAAATTTCAAGTTTCTACGGTTATTCTTTTTCGAATTATATAAAAAAAACAAAATCAATTTTGTCAAAAATTAAATTTGTGTAAAAATTCTCGTTTTTCCTTAATTATTGTTTAGTTTTCATTATTATTTTTAATAATACTGATACTTTTAATTTCAATTCTCTAAAGTAAAAATAAGATTTAATTTTACATAGGAAATCACCTTCAAAGGTGATAAAATAAAAACGAGTATATCTATGAAGCAAAGTATCTTCTTGGTGAGCTAGTAGAGATTAGTACTATACATTCAGAAAAATATGAAAGCTTTCAACTACTGAACCTCTGTAGTAAAGTCCTGATATTAATAATAATATTCCAATTGTCAGGAATCGGATAAATTACACGATGGTAATAATAGTTGAGTTAAAAATAATAATTATTATATATTAATATGCGTTTCCGTGTCGTCATTTTTTGTAGAAGAAAAAACAATAAAGTTTTCAAAATATCAGTTGATGTCAAATTGTGAATAATCAACAAATAAAATAAAATAATTTGAATTATTATAATAAAATGTGTAACTGTGTATGTTTTACAAGCTGGATGACATTCCGCTTTAAGACTGATAAACCATTTGTTATTGGACTATAACATACAATTGAGCGGTTGTAATGCTAGTGAATAAACTAGTAATATAGAAGTTATTCAATAACCTAGTCAAAATATTTCCATTTATACCATTGTCGTAGCATATCGGCCGGTTCGACAGGAATAAAGCCATTCATCAAAATTTGAATGTATCATCCATCCAGAGAGAAATTAAAAGAATTAGTTAATTATAATAAACAGTACTTTTAATTTTTATAACTCTTTTATAACTCGTGATTATTACTACTTAGTCTTGGTTAAATCAGAATGCAAGGTAAGTACCTGGTAATTATTGTTACTATATATAAATATATATGTACAAAAAATGACTGTATAGTAACATATAAGTTATTAAATATTCGAATTAACCTATATGGTCACACCAACCCAATATAGTTTACAAAATATTCTATAAGGCCCGTATCACCTTCAGTATTTGAATTTCAGATTACTATACCAATTTAAACGCAAATGTTTACAGTAATTAGTAAGAAAATTCTATTAGAAGAGCATAAAATTAAAATTGTCTTCTAATTGACAATACAGATTAAAACCGTTATTTTTAATTGTAATTATTAATAATTTTAATCCCTATTGAAAACCCCACTAATAATAAGATTTTTACAGATTACTATAAAAAAATCCATATTTCAATCGAGATTGACAAAATCATGCGATTCATGCTTCGCTAACATAACTATTATTCTTTAAAAACTTAATTTTCTTTAACTTATTTAATATATATATATTTAAGATTAAAATGACTATCTATCAAAAAAAATTGAAACTACGCCACTTACGGTATTAAATTAGAATTGTTTTACTAATTTCTGTAATAGAAAATAAATACATAAAGTAATTATCAACTGGGATACTAAGGGTGATATGGGGTGGATACCTTAAAGATGTAAGTACTATATAATACATAACCCAAATACTATATAGATAAATGCTGAATCTTAATAATAAAAATCGGAGTATAATAACCATAATAAATACCAAAGAATTTAAGAATCACAAATTGAAAATTTAATTTATTGATTTTTAAATATTTGATAGGATATTATTTTCACTCAATGAGAGAATCAAAAAAAGTGTTTTAAGCACAATAAGTAAAGGCATATTCCCTTGGATTTTATACTGTATTAAACATAATATATTTTAATCGTTTTAAACCATTTGGAAAACGTTTAAAACAATCCTGTCAATTAGACATAATATTGATCAATGATGAATCTAACTTTAAAGGTTTCTCTTCGATTATATTGTGTTAACTAAAAATATAGTAATTTTTGATGAATACTTGAAAAGCAATTAAATAAATACGAATAAAATATAAAATAGGTATGTCATTTCTAATTTTATCTTTATTGGGTAAGTCGAACATTATTTAAAATTGTCTCTCTACAGTTACAATAATTTATCATCGTTTTTGATTTTCATGATCCGCTATGAGTTTTTTGATAATTGATAATTATTTTATAGTATAATGCCTACTACATAAAAATAAAAATTATCTTTTATTTACATAAAATTGTAAGTATAATTAATTAATAATTATCTTTGACGTGTAAAACAAAGTGACGATTCTATGTAAAAAATTATCCTGATAAAATAAAATAATGTTGTTTATTACCGTTTTTTGCAGTTTTAAATTTTCTAATTTTAATACTTTTAATTTTTAATTTATCATGTGGTTTTGTTTGTTAATGAATATAATTTATTGTTTATAATGCGCAAAGCTTGTATTTTTTATATTCGTATTCGATAAATAACTCTTGTTACATTTATAGTGAAAACATACAATATACAAATTGATACATTCCTGTGGTGACCATTCATATTAAATATATATAAATATAATAATATGTATATTGTATAGCTTACAACATTGTATGCTAAATTAATATTATGTTTATGTAAAATGATCTACCGATTTCCATTACTTTATTGATAATAGTAATAAAATTATTTTTAAATTGTCTGCCTTGGCATTTTTTATTTTTTTTTTTTGTTTGTCAAATATACGAGTATAAGTATAATAGAATGTTACAATAATTAGTAGTGTACTATAATTTAATTTTTCATTGATTAATTTAATTTGCTTATCTATCAGTATTGCGACTACCTCTATTATATACACTCATACGCGTTTTCTTTAAATAATTAGCCTAATTTCAAATATTATTTAGTCTTATTATATTCTGACACGAAAATAAATTGTAAAAAAAAACCTATTCACAAGATGTTTATTTAAGATATTATTAATCAATCAATAAAAATATTTTTATAATTGAATGAAAAAATGTGATTATTAATAAATCATTTATTGTACCATAACTATAATATAATATTCGTTACCTTCAACAATAATATTTGAATATGATTATTCAGCTATGTATGGTAATGTTGACACTGGTTTGACGAATATTGATATTTGATAAACTTAAAAACAGAAGTTTACAATTAAGTAACTAACTATACAATCAGTATTTACTAAATTGTAAATCATTATAAATTTATTATTGTGTACTGCACAATAATACAATTGTTCGAAGAGTACATTTCGAAATCGGTTATATACAAAATATAGTATTATTATCTAATCGATTTTTTTTTAGGTAGATAAATTTACATAAAACAAATATTCGATTCGATAAAAACATTGTGATATTATATTTATATTTGTACATATATATATATATTAAATTGTTATTTATATTATTATCGTTTATTTCTAATAGCTCGACAATGTTATGAATGAACGCGATACATGACGTTTATTATTAGTTTCGTATAACATCCATAATGAAGTCTATACAATATACATTGAAATGAAATGTATACTCATATATAATTTAACTTGGGTCTTGTGACCACTCGCTTGGTATCAGATATTACTTTTAAGTTTTAACAGTACGGAGTAAAAACTTAACCTAATATATATTATAAACTATGCAAAAAAATTGTTTTATTTATTTATAGTCAGTTATTTTATCGGAATCGGAAAGTTCCTATTGAATGATATATATTGGCGTAGCATGAAATTTGGTAGCTCTGGGGCCTATAAAAGTAGGAGGCCCTCTCTAATATTTTTTTTATGTAATGGTACAGGTCCTGTGCCCCCCCCCCCAACTTGGACTTAACTTGGGGGCCCCGGTGGCCCCGGCCTAAATACGTCACTGATGATATAGAAAACCGATAATAATTTTATATTATGTTAAGTTTGATTGGGGTAAATTTTTACCTTCCAGGTGTAATCTTATTGCATACACACAGAAACAAAATTTAAAAGTCATTATATTATGGTATAAAGCTATATTGTACTCTACTTAATATTATATTATAATCGGTAATATGTTATTTTAAACGTTAATTTTTCTGAAAAAATTTTAAACAAGTTATAACACAACGGCCTGTTTGCATAATCCATATTATACACGAAAATGGACTTTTTGTTTTGTTACAAGTAATAAACGATCTGTATCAATAGCTAGACACAATAAGAATATGCGATAAAAGTAATAATTTGGTCATCAAAATGTTGTTGAAAGAAGCCACCCATTGATAACGCTTCCTGTTAGTTTGTTATTAATTTAATTTAATAGATCACAACATCACTTTCGCTTCAGGCGTTCTCGGAAGATCGACAGGTATTATAGGAGTACCTACTTAAGTATTTTATTAAGACCATGGACTTAACACAATTTTAATCTCTACGTTGCATAAAATCATGTGGATAATCATGTATGTTTGTAAATAGTTATTTAAATTTTAAACTCAAAAATTAATAAAATAAAATCATTTGCACACATCGAAGTGTACATCGCTCACGCGGGTAAAAATAATTTCACTCGCCCAAACGACCACCGCCCGAATTATGTTTCAAAATATTAAACAATATTATTCAAATTAACGTGAATTATATTATGTTCGTGGCGATCGTCGACGGGGATATAGAAACACAAAAGTCCCTTTTTGGTTTTTCAAATGCGACATTATATAATATAATCACTAATATAGAGCTAGTCATTTCGGGTGTAGAATCGCGGAATTATTTCAAACTATGTAGTACACGTAACAATAATAATAATAATAATAATAATAATAATAATAATAATATTCCAACGTCTTTTGGCGCGCCGACCGTTCTCAGCAATAATAATTCGTGCGTGATGGGCAGTGCATTATAGTACGCACAAAGTGCGCGTAAACCTTAAGTCCGATGGCGTGTACATCGTCTGAATACATACAGCGACATCAGACGCTAAGTTTTCCCGTCAAAGTCAAATCACATTAAACGACGTTATATGTATACATGCCGTCTTCGCGTTCCTATTCAAGTATCGCGGCGGAGACGCTCGCCGAAATAATAACATAATAATGACGGTAACGCAATGCATATACACGCGTGCAGTACACATAGTGATGGCGTGCCGTCCAGAAACGCTGTTCGAGAAACCGATCATCGTGTGCGATATCGCAATAATCTCGTCAAACCCTCTCCGCGGGCCCGGCGGCAAACGACGGTCGGGAAACTTCCACGCACACACGCGCACGCATATGCGTACGTATAACGTCGTGCGCGGCATCACGATAATCTATCGGTATATTTCACGGTGAATTGAATTTGATTGAATTTCCCTTTAGCCGAACCCGCGCCCGTCACGGTCCCCGCTGCAGCGCAGACCCCGCGCACTCGTGTATTATATGTTATTATTATGCCCGTTACGACACGTGGGAGACGAGACGAACCCTTTTCATATGCATATACGTTATACGCGTAACGCGGCGTTTCGTTCTCGTCCGCTTCGAACGGCCTGCTGCTGATATGTGACTCGAACGTCTAAAAACCCGTGTAAAATCAAAATAAATTCTTATCCATTAGCTGTATAGCAGATATAGCGTACATAACCGCCGAGTCGATGTGTTATAATGTATCATACTCATCGTACACCTACAACGGAAAGCACTGTTAGTAGAGAAGGCATGGGGAGGTTATGGGGGTCGACGTTGTTAAAAAAATACTCAACATACAACTTAGTCCATCACTATATCCATCATTAAAAACGAGAACGACAATGACCATTTTTCGACAAAAATAGTGTACACATTAGGAGACACCAATCATAATATGGCATATAGTCACTAAGTGTATTATATTATTTGCAATAAAAAGTGCATTTTAGTTACCTTCTATAGTGAACAGGACGCAATAAATATATATATATATATAAATGTCAATATCGTGTAGTTTTTGAGTTGATTTCCAATACTCATTTATTTAAAAAAAATAAAATTAAAAATTACAATTGTCTATAAATAGCTCAAAAAATCTATGTTTTAAAAAGTATTACTATATTTACCATATATTATAAAGAAAATTATATAAAAATACTTGATAAAAGTTTCAAGCTTTTGTAGTAACTTTTTGTATATTTTTTCCAATTATAAAAAAAAATTCTAAAATCACAAATTAGACCCAATTTTCTATTCAAAGCCACCCTCAAAGTTTAAAATCAAACATTTTTGTATTTTTTATTGATAAATAATATACCGTGTGTATTCATGTACAACAAAAACATATCGTTGTAAAATCAATAAATGTATCGCTCTGCCCAGAATCTAAAATTATTAAGTGGTTTCAATATTTGTAATTTATCTTCATACATAAAAAGTATGTGCACTTGTAACTTAGATATATGTACTAAAATACTACTCAGCTGATTTTGACTAAAATTTCAAAAATTGTTTTCAGAAACTTCAGAAAAGTTTAGAAGTGTGACTGCACTACTGCTGAAGTGTGTACAATGGTATCGCGGTTGATGCATAAGTCGAAATGGATGTAGATAGCAGGATGACTGGTAAATTGACTGGTGTATTATTTCGTTATGAGATGAACCTATTGATTATCTATTGGTTAACACATTTTTTTGTTGTTGTATATTTGATAGAATAGGCGTGACGGTTTGTCGTAATAAATGTCGACACCTCTTATAGGAAATGAGTGTGCCTTACTAAATCACTATAAAACATATACCTAAGTTATAATGTACGTTACGCATCAATAATAAAACGAACCGTAATGGTTTTATTTTCGTGTATATTTTTCATTTAAAACTCTTAACAGTCGTATGTAAGATTAAATGCTGCAGTGCTGTTTATTATTATTATTATTATTATTATTATAATTATTATCATCATCATCACCATTTATACTACTGTACAGATAAACATTCCAAGTCACGTGATTGATTTTTTTCACGTAACACACAATGTATAAATAATAAACGTATACTCAAGACAGTTTTCATGTTTATCGACTACAGCACAATATGTTAATAATATAAAATTCTCATCATTTCTAATATTATATTTACTCGAAATACATATATCTGATATTATATTATTATTATTATACGCAATTTTGCTTTCTTCACATATTTAACACAATACAAAGATATTGACTATACTTGCATTATACATTTCGAAACAGCCACATATTATAATATTTTATTTCAATCGCACTTGCAGTGCAGCACCGCGTTTACATGTTATTATGTATAATAATAAATACCTATATTTAATGCGTAAGTGGTAAGTATAATAACAACATAAATATATCAGTGCGTGTATCGTATATTTGTTGACAATTATTACAGAAAAATACGTCACTGAAAAAAAATTCACACGCACGTAAACGACTTTTTTTGCCAGGGCTCATCGAAGCAAGTGTGAGAAATTAAATTTATTGCAAAATGGACACGAAGACGAGCAATTTTTCCGGCGAAGACGCCACTATTCCGGCAGGATATTAAATTACTATACCAGTTTGTTGTATATTATTGTAAACAACACACTACGAAAAAACAATTAGGTAGGTACTCTAACGCTGAATATATTATTATATTATAATATTATGCGTAATACGTACTATAATATCATATATATTATACGACAAATCATACTTACATATATACTTATACCTATACTTATACTATATCAAATTGTCATACCGATTTTTCGATTTTTCGTGTGCGGTCGATTACACGAGAGTAGGGGGGATTACTATCAATAGGAACCTTTACTAAAATTATTGAAAAAACAATTCTAAATCAAATCCGTAGTTTATTTTTTAATCTATAAGACTAAAAAAACGTGTTTTTGGACCAAAATTTAATACAAAGCTATAGGTACGTAATATTATACTCGTGTACTAATTACCGACTAAAGCGATTAAACAATTGTATAACAGAATGTTGATTAAATTTACATCAACAACTCCATACAATAGTTCGATAACAGTTACTAGTTAAGCACCTATATGGCTATGTGTACTTATAAGTTATAATATATATTTTCGATACTCAGATCATCAGAAGCATTGCGATATTAGATTTTGAGTGAAACGATAAATGAACCTATTGATTTTACTTATACAATGTGCAATGATGTGTGTGTTGTTTTTTTTTTGTAAGTGTCGTCAACTTTCGGGGTAGTATAACAAATTTTTGATTTTCATTATTAAGGTAGTTTCTGATAGAAAATTTAATCTAACTGATATTTTGGAGGATTAAAAAAAAAAAATTAAAGAAAAACGGTAATTTTTACATTAATTCAGTTTTCAACAAAATTGTTTTTATGAAAACAAGAAACTTGAAATCTTCACTAAATGTTTATATTATTTCCTACATATACGAGTAGTGTTATTTTCAAAATATTTATTTTAGATATTTAAAATTTAAAATTAATCTTAGTTTATTTTCTAAAAATGTCAGTTAAAAATTATTTATTAGGTCAAAATTCGAAAAGGTTTATGATACGTTGTTCATTTATCAATTAAAAATGATCAAAAATACATATTTACAAAAAAAATGTGTATACGTTTAAAGTTAGAATTATAATAAAAATTATCAAAATCATGAAAATTTGTAAATTATTTTTTAATTAGAAATTCATAAAAAATATTCTTTGTATATCTTATATTTAAAAGCATAATACAAAATTAATAAAAAGTTTTTCTACATATAAAAAAGTGACTATTTTAAGTCCAAATTTGAACATTTGATATTCATCTGTACACTAATACTATTTGTATCCTTAAATGATTTTGATATGTTAATATACTTTTAAAAAATAGCTATGGATAATTGGAATTTTTATCAAACTTTATATTAAGATTTTTAATTTTTATGTATGTTGATTTTTCAACTTTTGAGTTATTAATAAGTAAAAGGAATAATAGGTTTTTTTATTATTATTATTGTTGTAAAAAATCGTTTGCTGAGTCAAAGTTCTTAAAATGTAATACAAGATCTCACAAGATTTTCTTATATCTGTATAAATATATTAAAAATACATAGATACAATTTCTTTTTACATAATATCCATTCGAAGTTTAAATTATTTTTATAAAACTACAAGTATTTTTTAATAAAAATATCAGAAATCTTCAATTCGTACAGCTAAAATTTAAAAATTTAATTTAATCTAGAACTAAAAATATGATTACAACACGACCATTATTTTACAAACTATTTGGATTCAAATTTGGACGAAGTTACATAATATTTTAATGATGAATTGTATTATAATGTTCATTATTCTGTTATAGTTCAAAAATTTATTTTATGAATTTTGCTATACGTAATGACATTTTCAAAATATATAGATGAACTTTAAAATATTATCTATAACTTTAATATAAACATATTCACTTAATTTTATGGTATTTACAGCAAGTTTTTATTAACATAATATGTAATACTAATAGTAAAATAAATTACTTTAACAGCGTTATAAAAAAACATATGAAATATAGTAATAGTAATATAGGCGGCGGCAGACTGTTCAGAATCGTTTTTTATACACAATTATATTCAAATTTAACTCACTCAATTCAACTAATTTCACTTAAAACCTAAAATATGTAAAATAGAGCGTCACCCACTTGCCTGGCTTTTTTGTTGTTGTTGTTATTGAGATTTCTCTGTATTACACTTTATGCAATATACATCTATTATAATATTATGTTGATAATATATCTTATAAAAGCTTTTACCATTTAAGACGTATTTTATTATTCGTCCGAATAAATCTGTAGTCGATCTGTTAGTCCCGCTAACTTCACCTTTTGAATTTTTTTCGCAGGGTAAAAACCCGTACACACTCTCACGCGGATAATTATTATTATAACTGAAGTTACAAGCCAAACGCCGCTTTATAAATCACGTATTTATAATTAACCCACTATGTCATCCGTGGACCGTGACGTGTTTCCATTTAGTATATACAGCTATACCATTTAGTACCATAATAATAATAATCATAATAAGGGTGTATGTTCGAGGAGAACCTCACTCGGTCTCTCTCTCTCTACTCGGGACTCACTCGTCGTGTCGCTTATATTGTTAAATTGTCGTCCCTTATCTAAGTATATAGAACGTTAAAATTGTATTGTGGATGCGACTCTATAATAAATATTTTAATTTATACCACACTATCGTATAAAAAATAATACATACCTGATCACATGACCTTTAACAAATATTAAAGTATGTTGAACGCATGATACAAAAATAACATCAAACACTAGTCTCTATATGGTTAAACATCTAAAAAAAAAAATGATTTTTTATGGAATATTGACATATTAATTTAGATTGTATAAGATACACATATTATATAATGTATCAATGATTATTGTAAAAATTAATGTACCTTTATATTATGTTTTAATTTGCAAATATTTGAATTGTATTATCATTAATCATTAATTAAAATTGTCTATACAATTTTAATATTAAGAAACATTGCTTTAAAATTTAAAAAAAATCACAAAATATCTTTCCTCTAATAAACACAATACATTTTCAAATTTTTAATAGTTTTTTCGAAATATTTAGAAAATTATTTTTTGTTTGCTTAGCAATAAACCTAATAGCCTTAAAGAAAACCTGTAATTGCAAAAACTTTCAAACTCTTCTTATAGTTCTTAAATTAATAATACATGAAAATAATCCTGCCACAGTTGTTCGTGTAGGTAATCATCAAACCTCACTTTTTAAACCTAAACAGCTAAATCAAAATGTTTGAATTGCGCTCAATCCGATCATTTCATTGAACTTATAAATATCTATTTTAGTTGAATGCTGCACTATGTGTATGATTTAGTTTTACGGTGATGTTCTTAAGCGACTGAATTCTGAATTAGAAATAAATTTAAATATTTGTTATGTTATATATATCATATATGTATATTTTTATATTATTATTTTGAAATCATAACTAAGTAAGTAATATTTAAATATTTTTTAATAAATTTATTAAAAAAAAAAAGAGTTCATTTTATATTAATATTTAATATTATTAATTAAAAAGTTAATATATTTTAATAATATTGTTTTTTAATCGTAGCTATATCTACTTATGTATTTATTACAGTAAAAACAATAAATTAGATATTAAAAATAAAAATTCTTGTTCTAGCCATCGAATTATAATCGTCAAGAAACAAGTCTTATGTAATGTTTGGAACGTCTGCATTTTGAAATTACCCATTCATGTGATATCATCGGTAAATGACGATGAAATCTGTGTAATGAACCTAACTATTACATATTCTATTAAATTGGTAATAGAATTTCATTACCCAAGTGTGGCGTGAATAACCATCAAAGCTCTTATAATTTATATAAAATATGTAATTATTTAGAATAATACGTTTGTTATTCTTCATTTATTTTTGAACATTGGACGTTATTGATAAATTCGTACGATCATTTTTTATTCAGTTCAAAGTGTCAAAATCGAACAAAATAAAACTATTATCACGATTTATTGTCGATTAAATCGAGATATTAAATAATGCATTAGATGTTGCAGCGTGTTGCACCTAAAATTAAACTTTGCTGCAAGCAACGGAGATGCACGCTTAATCGCTGTGGTCATTAACGCCAACGTTTTTCACAATATTTTTTTTTTACACATGATTATTGACGTTATCGATATTCAAAGTCTTATTCTGTAACTGCAGTAAACGGCTTAAAATTGGTATATTAATATTATTATTTATTATAGTATAAAAGAGTAACGTATTTAGTGTTGTGTTTTCTACACACATGTTTCACACAACTATGAATAATATACCTACTACTATTCAAGGCCGTAAATGTGGGGAGAGAAGTCCAGGAGTCCTTATCCTGAAACTCTTTTAAAATATATATATCAATTTTATTAGTATACGTTGACAATTTTATCAAGAATTATTAAATATTTTTGTTAAAAAAATTTTTAAAAAAAAATTGAACCCCCTCCACCGATGAAATTCATTTTTAATACTATTGTCTTAATTCTATATTACTCTGTCCAAATTTGTGCAAACTTATTCCGTCGAACATTCCTAACTTATATTATTATTCAAGTTGTGGTTTCAACGAGATAATATAATTTATAATATTTATACCATTATTGCGATTCTTTATTTTTTTTTTCAATGGGAAAAATATCAAGTTTTATGTTTCATCGATGGAAAATTTTGGAATTCGATTTCGAAAACAACAAACACACACACACACACACATCACATACATATAAAAAAAGATATTAAAGATTAATACATCATTTTTTATTGAGTAAAAGACAATTTTTATTAAAGATCCATTTATTACATTAATTTTAAAACATACCAACACAATAATCACACGTTCAATTTTAATATGCCGGCAGTTGATTATTTTTCAATCAACTGTAAATAAAATCACTCAAAATAAGTGATAAATAATATGAATAATAATTATAATTATAAAAAAAAACATATTCCCCATTAATCTAAGACTGACTACAAATTATTAGCATTATTATAGTGTGGTAATATGTGTTTTACAAGGTATTCGCGTTTGGAGAGCTGGCTATGGCGCGTTTCGCTGGCGCACAACAATAGAACTGATCGTTGCACACGAAGTTATACATGTCCACCAAAAAAATGCTTTTGGCGTCCAGTTGTTGGCAGTTATACGGCAAGTCGAAATCATGTTTCCTGGTCATGTCGTTGATGTCGTTTGGTTGCAAGTACGGCCAGTATTCTACCATGTTCACTTGGTCCTGAACGATAAAAATGTTACTCAATACACTTGGTTTTATATAGTTATATATCCAATGTGACAAAAAAATCGATTTCATCTTAAGAAATCAACAACAAATTTCATTATCAAATGATGAACATCAGTTAAAATAATATATATTTCAATATTTGCAACCTAGTCTGTTTTTACGCATCATAGTATGTATATAGTTAATAAAACACTCGCAACAATTGTAATATATTTTATTCAGCATAGAAATCAAATTTTAAATATAAATCACATGTATATTATATATTAGTGTGTATTAAATTGTAATTTATTTAACTTTTAACTGATTCCTGGTGTAATAAAAGATTATGGCTTAAATAAATACAGCTTTCAAACTATGTGTCGCTGCCCTTTTTTTTTAATAAATATACGTTAAATTTCTAGCACAGTATTGTAAATTATAATGTAATATAGAAGTATTAAATTTATTTTAACGATTTTGATAAACATCGTGTTTACAACAAATCTACAATAAGCTACGTTTGAATAATATATAGTGATATTTTATAGGAACATTCACAATGCCGTAGATCTATATATTATTATTTATTATTATTAATAATTATTGGGCAGAATATAGAATAGAACCGTAACGATGACAATACAATATCCTCTTGAGCTCACACGTGTGTATGTAAGTACTCACTTTACTCAACGATCTTTTGGGTGATTCTTGAATATCGTTATTCCTACGACCAATCCTGGGCACCGACTTCGACGCTTTTAGAAAAAATTCCTCTCCCGCGAATCCACGGCGAGTAATCTTCGGGTATACACTTGCGTCCTTCATAATGACATCACTGGCCGTTTCGAACTGATCACTACGTTCGATCCTGGATGCGGGTTGTCTGTCGTCCATGTCGGTCAACCAAATATTTTGTACTTTTTTCTCTGGGTATTCGTTGATGGACATTACGCGCAATATTTGCAAACACACCAAACCTATAAAAATAAAGGCAATACAGATTTTATTAGGTTTATAAATATTAAATATAATAATTACATCATTATATAATACGTGTGTCATTATTATAAGTGTTATTATTACATAATATTGTAACTTTAGACAGTATCGTTAAGTTCATTCGTGTTACTAAAATATAAAATATAATACTTAATATCTACATAATGAATTACGTTTTGAACATTTACGTGGAAATACTTTTATAGATGTTCGGAGAACAAATGTTGTTAGAGACTTTTAATTGTGTAAAAAATTAAGTATGTTGCAAAATAATAAAAGAATGTAGAAACACGTATTTTTGGTTCACGTGAAAATAAATCATAAGCCATCAAAAAAAAAAAAAAAAGATTCTAATACATAAATAATAATAATTGCATTGTGATTTAAAAACCATTTTACTTGAAACTTGAATGTTTGATCCTTAATCTAGATAGCCGTTATAATAAATATCTATATTAAACTAGATTACCTATTGATAAACATAAAATTAAAATACATTTATAATACTTTTTATTCATATTAATATGATTTATATGGTCACGTCCTCATTAACTTTTAATAATGTATACATATAATCACATACACACGTACGCACGTGTGTTTTGATACTTATAATGTATATACCTATGATATAATACATACTCGTATTTTTATTTTATATATTTATACCTGAATAGATCTTTTTTGATTATAGGTGATTTATTTTTTCTTAATGCTTCATGAAAAATAAACTTTAATTATTTTTACGTAATTAATTGATTTTAATTATTATACTTTAACAGTCTATACGTATTACGTAATCTAATAATAATAAATCCCTAAGAACATATTCTTAATATAGTTTGTTAGTTTGTTTATTAAAAATAATTATGTGTTTTTATTTTAGAATGGATACTTATTTCAATAATTATAGGAAGTTTAACATTATAAGCATATAATGTTAGGAAAACATACAGCATAATATTTCACGTAAATAACGAAAGGCATTTAGATGAAATATTTTAACTAATAAAAATAATTGCTGATTTTCCTAGTAAACTATTATTATAAAAAGTTTTTGTTTATATGCACGATCATAACATGATATTTTTATTACAATAGGTAATGATATGAACTTTGATTAAAATGGTACAGTATTTATAATGATCGTAAAAATAATATAGCTAGTGAATAAGTATTTACCTAATAATTTTATTTTAAAGCACTATTATCCCTTATTTTTACGTTGAAATTTATTTTTTCTAAATAAACGTAAAGAAACTGACAAAAAAACAGTAAAAAAAAAAACCATTTATTTAAGCAAATTCATATAATATTAATTTTAAATTATTTTTGCAATATCAGGAGTTTTTGGTTGTACACTATATACCCGTGTGAATATTCTTTATTTATATTATTTATTATCAAGATTATAATAATATAATAATCATCAAATCAATATTAAAAGATACTTTCAGCATTAATGCAATTTATGATGCATGCTATTTAAAACGTAATTACTAATAATACAAATTCGTTAGTCAACAATAGTTGTTAAAAATAAATATATTTATTAAACTCAACGAATCTGAGATTAATAATAAAATAAATTGGATTCTTATAATATTACCAGGTGTACATTTTAACGTTTAGTTTCTGTTGTATCTTATACTTAACATTAAAAATTAATTTAATGATACAGATTTCCATTAATTTTATTGTAAAATATTAGGCGAAAGCCGTTAAAGGTAACTTAATTCACTATTATAATGCTGTATATTGGGCCTAAAATTATAAATGGATATGTGTTTATAATACTTTTATCGTCTAAAATAGTTTTACATTTATTAAGTCGTAGAAATTATCTAATTGAACTTGTGATAATCGGATGTAAAATGAATAATTTTATTGAATCGTAAAACTATTTATTTAAATGATAAATGATTAAGACAAAATTTAATTATTCGGTTATGTTAGACAAGTATTTTAACGTTATTTTTTTATTTTTTTCATATAAATACTATACTACGTCAAAATATCTGCAACATAGTAGTGAAGTAGATGTATACCTATTTATACATTTTATTATCATTTTTTCGTTTATTTATTATTACAAAAATCTTACTTGTATGGTAATATATTTATATACATTAGTTATTTCGTATATTATTTGATATCATAAATTATATTTTATAAAATTTACTGAAAATAGTTACCGATAATTGTCAATGATCCACTCATTATTATTCTGTATATCGACTTCCGGTTCAATGAAGAAATGATCTGAAATAAAAACTAATAATTATAATAATATATAATCGTTGCTTAATTACCTACTACAATCATAAATATAAATTTCACGCAATTTTCATGTATGTTTTATTGTACGCATAATGAATAATAATTATGTTACAGTTGGAGTTTCGAGCTGACATTATTGTAGCTGATGGAACGATTAATTAAAATATACTAATTTAATCTAATATACTTTCAATCGCACGTTTAAACTAAACATATTATATATAATATTGTAGTTCTCTCCAAAATCGATATTAATATTTTTTCTGGGACGCATCTGTTTGCGCATTTTGATTACTCGAACAATTACAATACGTATTAATATTATCAAGACAAAACAATGCATCTGATGGTAAAAGTCGATGGTTTTTGATGAATCTTGTTTCCGGTTTTCCGTTTGTTAGGTGCTGACGCGCACCAATAGTGTGTTTTAATCAATGAAAATAAATTGACCATGAATTATTATCGTGTGTTGACTATTTTGTTTTTCCCCTCCCCCAAATGAGTCTTTAGAATATCTTGATATTTATAAATATATATTATGTATTATATACAATTTAATTGTCAATAATAATTATAGATGTTATATGGAGTAGTTGCATATTTCTATATATCTACACATATATACAAGTTTGAGTGATTCACTCATACAAAGAACTATTATGAATTTTCAAAAATTCGTAAACGTTATATACTTCGATATTTCGATAGGCATTAGTTTGTTAATCGGAATCGTTCCAACAGGCTTTTACGTCTCAAATATTTACATATATAATAATAAAATAGTAATAGTAAAAATAATAATCAGCTCCTTTTATTTAATAACGCTGGGCAAGCAAATTTTTTCTATTCACCGAAATACGTTTCAATTGTTAAGGTTTTTGACGTCTACCGTTGTATAATACTATAATAATAATATAGTATTTGCTTATATGCCGATGTTCTAAATGTTACGGTTTTTGCCCCCTTATTGTTTTGATTTGTTTGTTGTTTTTTTTTTTTTTCAACACATAACACGTAATATCTATAACGCCCGACCTATAATAGCGATTTCCTAATTATTCGAGATATATCGTATCGTATAAACCTATGTATATATTATATATGTGTGTGTGTGTGTGTGTATTCCTGCGACGGAAATAAAAAACTATTCAAACTATGATAATTGCATAACACTATTGTATATATTATTATAATACGTATGGTGCCAAGTACTGACAACTTTAGCCGGCGTAGGCCGCAATTTATTTTAATAAATATTATACTCACCGAAAATGTCGACTTGCAGTGATGATGCGTAGACTCCACAACTGTTGATGTCCAACGACTACCTGTTTGCCCCAGACCTGCGTTCGTATTTAAAGAGCGAAATTTCAGCGGGCGGCGACGTGTACACTTGTCGTGGAAAAAAATGTACACAGTGTATACACAAATTATGTTTTTCAAATATAATATTATATCATGTGCATCATAATATAGGGGTACCCCCCCGAGTGAATAACCTTGTCGGACCTCGATATTCGTCAAGTGGGTACATGATGGAAAACATTGATGTTAAACGTTGTAAAACTGCACAGTCGCGTATGGGCGTAGTTAAATTATTAGTACATATATTATTATAATAGTAATAAAAATAAACTCAACACAGTTCGATTTTTTTCTTTTAATATAATTTTGTTTGTTTTTTTTTTAGTTTACTATAATATCATTAAAATAGGCACACGCGGACCTTATACAATTATACCGGTGCATAATAGCAAAAAGCAACGTATTATATTATCTGTTCACGATCATATGCGTGATCGTATACCCTGCATTCTGCAATATCCATTAAAATTGCAGCATACACCCAGTTTTTATTATAACTTGACTGGATATAATATATTGACTTAATTTGTATAGTTTTAAAATCTTTTAAATAATTTAATTTTCCGTATGTAGGATTGAAATATACTGCACTCACTTATCGTACTTATTGCTATTAATCAAATATGATTTGTTAGTTTTTTGCAATTTTTTTTTTTAATATTATTTTTATTTTTTGCGCCGAAACCAACATAATAATAATTATCATATATAAATAAAAATGCCTATAATAATAATAATGTGTACCATTATAAAGTAAACTTTATATAATCTGTGCCTAATGCACCTATACGAGAAAAATTAGGTAGTGTATAAGATCTCGATAATAGACACGATCGCACGGATTACTGAAGCCTAAGAAAAATTTACAAATTTAGCTGTGATCCGTATCAAACGTGGAATGAAAAAAGATTAGATTTATAGATTTGTATAATTAAAATATTTATATTTGTTATTAAATTTCAATAAAATTGAAAACAAATTGTTTATAATAGGTAACATATTTTGTGATCACTGTAATACATATATTTGTATTGATACTTAAGCACGCCCTCCATATTACAGGTGAATTATTGGTTTTTAGCTATAGACAATAATGATAGAAAACTCATCGGTACAACGAGAAAACATATTTTTCTAGTTCGATTTATCGTGTAATATTATATTATATTGAAAGTTTTTAAATATTAGTTGTAATTTTATAAAAATTTGAACTGATTCAATAGGTGCTGAAGCAATACATCATGTATTACTTTCATTTTCATAATAAATTTAATGTTTTACGTCATATCAATGATCATAGTTATCATAATTTCCTTTATTGAGTTTATTGGTAGTTATGTTAATAATTTATAATAATAATTCTACATTTTATTTCAACCTATTTTTGATCCAATTGTATGGAGATGAATAAGTACATATAGGTAGGTGTTGTACAAAAACGTTGTTTTATCATCTTGTAACGGTATAATACGATATCCATAAGAGGAAATTAACAGTAACATGCTACTTTGTTTATATTATATTTGCATTTAGATTTACGCAATTTTATATAACTTGTAGTTTTGGCTAAATAATGAGTCCTCTATAACAATATAACCACTGTGTTTATACTAGCAAGATGACTAAATTAATACCTTATTTAGGTAATCATAATATTTACAAGTAATTTGAGATTTATATTATTTTTATTAGTATTGATAACATTAATAAGTATTACAATATAATATACATTAAAATACTTACTATGATTATTTATTTTTAAATTTTGGATAATTTTCAACAGTTCTGTAGCTTTAAAAATACTCGTATAATATTAATGTGTTATTAACTATTCCGATGTACTGCCTCTTTATTCGTGAAAATATTAAAATATACAACATTAAACCTATAATAGTATTTATTAAATAAATACATTTTGTAAAGGCCGTTGTTTTTCTTATAATTTACAATATTTTGTAAGTATCTACGATTATGAGTTCGTAGATTGAAACTTAGAGACAATTGTAGAATCATATCATGTTTTCAGAAATCATATAATATAATAATGACGAACAAGTTAAAAAATAAACATTTCATTTAAATACTACTATTTATAATGTTTGAAATTCAAATCAATTACGTAATTCTTAAACTAATAAAATAATAATTTTTCACTAGAACACTTCTATAATATATCAAAAAACAGAAAACCAGTACAGAATATATTAGCATTTATATTATAATATTATTATTTTTAAATTGCTTAAAAAAAAAAAAAAATAATTTTGCATACATTATACTTGCATATTTAAAATCATAACTACTCTCAACTGTGAAATTTGAAATGGCTATATAAGAAATACGTAAGCAATTACATGTAATAAACAAATTAAAAGTATTTTAATTTTATGATCCTTAACCCAAAATTTCTTGATTTGGTAAAATATAATTAATTGTAGTATAATATTCTTTCAATATTATGTATCATTTATGAAACATAATATTTTTTGATGAAATTAATTCTAGCTGCTCCAAAAAGTGACTTTATTATTTGAATTTTTATATTTGTAAAAATTGTGTTTCATTATTATGATTGTGATCTGAATTTTAATTTACTAACAAGTATAAAATGTTGTTGATGTATTTTTCAGTTTAAATAATTATTTAACAATACAAACTTAACAATCGTAAAATACAATAATCTCATACGTATATATTTATATAGACATATTAAACTAAAAATATGATTGAAATTGATATGCAATAAACACAATATTACTAATTACTAATTACTATTTTATTTATAAAACACAAAAACCATTCATATTATTTTAAATATACATCTAAATTTTTATTTTAAAATTAGAGCTGGGCCAATAGCACTTTTTTTCCGATATCCGATATTCCGATTTATTTTGCCGATATAAAACCGATAGCCAGTCCGATATATTATTTCCATGAACAGATATAAAAACACTTAAAAACCCGATATATTTTTCAAAAACCAATACCTGATATATAAACCGATGTAACATTTAAATCATGTGGCATATCAAAACATATTAGATTTCCGCAACGATAAATAATAACAAATTAATAAATAATAAATATTAATAATTTTACAATTTTTTTATTTTTTAATCGAATAAGTGGACAAAAAAATAAAACAAATAACTGAAATAACTATAAAATAGTTTAATACTATAATAGTAAATACTAAATACGTAGTATACAAAATTATAAAATATTCAAATAAATAATAATCAAACTTTAAAGTATAAACTATAAATCACTATACTAAATAATTATTAATTAAATAATAAAATTATAGATTCTAATTAATAAAGTATATAAACTTAAGTAAGTATGAACGACAAAAAAGTAAATCGGTATAACCATCACCATTACATACAAATTGATATGCGACTGCATTATATATAATTATATACCGTTTTACCATCGGTTCAGAAAAAAAACCTATACCCGATTAAACCTATAATACCAATATCGGCCGATACTAATATCGGATATCGATATTGGACCAGCTCTACTTAAAATAGTTAAATAGATTGTATATTGTAACTAAGTAAAGTCATTATGTAAATAACTGTAATAATTAATATATATATATATTAATAATTAAATTGTAGTATAAAACATATTTTTAAATTTTAAACTGGTATATTAAATACCAATTTTATAAACTAATGATTGATTTATCTGTCAATATTTAAATATTATTACTTATTATTGGAAATATAATGTATTATATTGAAACGTAGAAATACGCCAAACTTACTTATGACAGGACGTATTGTTATATGAGCAAAATTAAATTATGTACATGAATATTAACATTTAACTTAAAGATACATTATGTAGTATGTTGACTTCTGACTAAGTTATAATGAGTTAGTTATATATTGTATATTCATTAGTACGATTCGATTTATCTAAAATAAATATTATACACTATTGTATATACGTAACATATTACATATTATTTCAAGCTAAATTATTTAGATGTGTAGTATATAAACTTATAAGTTTAATAATGCCAACATCTTAGTAATTATAATAACGATTACAAATGAAAATTGTATAACTATATTTGAAAAATTTACAATTTTTAGTGTTTTACTAATTCAGAAGTAAAGTTTAAAATAACTCAATACTCCCATTTATAAGCCATTATTTTATTTTATTTATTATGTATTTTGCTTCGTAATAAAATATTATTATAGTACAAACAATATATTAAAAAAATATTATAGGTATCATAAAATGTAGGACTAGAAATACTAGAAAATAATTAAAGTAGAAAATTTAATTCACTCAATAATAACTAAAATAATGATGTCAAACTTATTGAAAAAAAGTATTTCTAAATAATTTTAAAATGATAACGTTTTATATTTATAAATTATAATAAATAAGTTAACATGATACTGAATATTATGCTGTACAGTACATATACAAATTATAAGTATTGTATATTATTCAGTTATCAAAAACAAATAAAATTATATAATTCATTATTATTCTATTGATATTTATAGGCAAATTATTATATTATTCCCGAATAATAAATGGTAAAAATTTATAATTTAAAAACACATTTGAATTTATTTGAATAGTTTTCAATAATCTGTGAAATAGTTATAATACTATGTTAGTAGACTTTTTCAGTATTATAGTAAAAATTACGCTGGAATCATATTCATTAGTTACAACAAATTTAACTATAAAAACCATATCTGCTTCAAACATTACATTTAAAAAAGTATCTACGCATCATATTGACACCGATCATCTATATCTTAATAATAAACAATGATATAAATCAAATGAAACAAACAAATTTACTAAAACCAGCAAGTCATTTTGACTACGCCCGAAGAGTCTAATGGTGTTTCCATGGTGCTCTGTTGTCTGGTGAATTTAGATCTGCCACCAGCACTTCCTGTAGCAAGTGCCGTCGTTTCTGTCGTAGGAGACATTTCCATTTTTTCAGTTAGGTCTTCGTACGAATTTGAGTGCTCCGAAGGTCTGTAAATAAACATAATATTTTATGTTCAACGACAATCAATATTAGAAAAAGATTGGTGATTTGAATGGTTAACAATTATGATCATATTTTTTCTATATTACCTTAATAATAACTAGCCCAAAATATTTGTTAGTAGTTGATACATAATATTGGTTATTTGGATCTATCAAGTGATTATAATTTAAATAGGTACTATAGTTGAATTAACTTATTAATAAAGCTATTAATAGGAAGGTAGACATATTTATTCGGTTTAAATCACTAACAAATATAAATAGATAATAGTTTATATAACAAACGCTGCTATATAAAATAGGTTTTAAAACACTACTACATTCCTCATTTTTAAAATAGAATATCAGACAGTAATATATAGATTAAAAATTGATCTTAAAAAACTAACACACATAGATACTTTGTAGCCAAAGAAGAACCTCCAGCATACCTAACATATGGTAGATATCCAACTTATATTATATTTAAAATATGGCCAATGTAAACACAAAGAAAATAGAACAATGTATCCGATAAACTAATCGAGATCTTATAATACCACAAATATAAACAACAAACAAAATAAACTTTTTTTTTAAAACTGACCAATTGATGACATTTATGTATAAACTAATTTATAAATTCAGAACTAGAAATCGTAAATAAATTTAAATAATACATAGGTTCATCATAAGAATATAGTTAATAGCAATTTTTGTTGAAGCATATAATTATTATTTATGTATTTTATTATTATTCTATATATATCAGTTGTTGTTATTCAAACGTCATATTACTCGTATTTAATGATAAAATAACATCATATTCATGTCAAATATTTTTTCATAGTAGGTAGTAATAGTACTTATTACGTTTATAGGAATATTTTGGTTTTTTTAAACTTATTATACTTACCAATTTTTTTAAGTGATAAATAGCGATTTGAACAAAAATGTAAACGAATAGAATGAGGATTGAAATACAGCTATAATTTAAAATTATATAGTGGATAAAAATTTACCTTTTAGGAACACAGGTTATACAATCCGCCATACTCCAGTTCTTTCCAAATTCTTCTCCCTCTTCGACCGTCTGCGGTAACTTATAATGCAATGTCTCGGGAAGACGGAGACCGGTAATCCCACCAATCACTGATAGTATACCCATTATTAACAGTGGCAATACCAAATTTTCACGTCCCTGCATTTGAAAAAATTACGATATTATTACATTTAATTTAATTTAATTATTTAATAAAAACGAAACGTTTCCAAATCCGTATTTTAACAAAGGAAATTAACATTTATATTTTTTTAGAAGTAGAAAATAATTACAAACTTTATTATTGATAAGCATATTTGTTGTAATAGAAATACAAGACATGGTCACGTGAATGGAGGAATCATCCTGCAGGGACACTGGCTTCGAATAGAATAATATTTACAGTAAAAGTATATAACTTTGAAACAGTTGAACATATTAAATAATCAAAAATTGTTTGTGCAAAAACAAAAGTGTTGCATTAAAGTCGTTTGGTTTATTTTTATTTGAAAAAAACAGTTTGAGACTTTCTTAGATTAGATTATCAGTCACTGAATATCGTATTTTTTCGATTTCTCACCGTTACTTTAAGAGTTTCCCATAAGAGACATATTCAGTATAATCCTTTTTATATATTTATACATATTTAAACATATTTATAGACAAATATAATATGTTTTTTTAAGTTATAAAAATAGATTTATTTCTTAATGTATTTATGTGTTTGTTTGATATGAATGATATAATATTTTAAATAAATTTAAAATAACTACCTCCTAAATTATTTGGAAAATATATCAAAGTAAATTGTGTGTAAATTTCGATACATTTAATTATGTTATATTTTCTTTTTCTTTTTTTTTACGCTGTTACGCTGTGCGTATTTGTTTTATGAGTGAAATAATCCAAATTGACAATAATATTACTGTTTATTTTTTATGATCCATGTCGAGTTTCAGTATAGGTTTTTGACCTCACTTCATTATTGCTATAGTTGTTTATTATTGTTTTTTAAATCAATGAAGCTAATTTAAAAAAATAATAATAATAAACTTAAATTTCATTAATGTTTATCAAATATCATATTTATATACTACAATTCGAATGTTTATTTATTGTGTCGAAATTTTATTTTGAAAATGTACGCTTGTTGTACCGGCATGCATATTAAAGTTAGACCGTGTGCGTCGTCGTACAGTTCAAGAAATATAAATCGTTGTGTTGTGATTTATATTACTTAAAACATCGAAATGCGTGAGTATCATATGACATATGTAGCTAATTCGATTCAAACCGGATACAAATTGTCGATTCGTAGTATCATATTAAATTTAATACCTTCCCTTGCAAATATGCGGTCAATGACAATACAATAAATTGCTCAACATATTTTATATTATTTTAAAATGAAAATAATATTAAAGTAAATATAATTTTTACATATATCAAACTTCAAAAGTAGTAAGAAATGTTAAAAGTTTAAGCTTATTAAATCATAAGCAAGACATTCGAAAAGTATATAAAAATCAATCAATTGATAATATAGGAATAGAGGAATATTGCGTTATATATAAAGTAAAAATTACGTTTACCTTTGTTAAATTATGAATAAATAAAAAATTAATTATTTGAAAATTATTGTGAAATATAAACTTAGAAATTAGTGATGGGTTAAACCTAATTTTTTGGTATCTAACCGAACTCGAATCGAACATTGGCAAAGTATTGCGAACCCAAACTCATAATTATTCAAACAGACCCAAACCGAACAATACAACTAAAATTTTTTATCGAATTAAAATTGGAATCTTCATTTATTTTCTTTTACAAAAATATTGAAATAATGAAAATTATACTTACATTGTATACAATTGAATACAACTATAACATCTGATGTTCGGTTCGGTTTGAACAATTTGACCTATCACTATTAAATATTATTTGTCATTGTAACCCCTTATCTAACTTTTGTATCCATTTTTAGTAAATTGTTGAAACTTTTTAAAGATTTTGATTTGTAATTTTAGTTGTATGACAGTCAAATGTTTTATTTTAACTAAAAATGTAATTACTTATCCATACTGTTTGTACAACTTTACAGACACTGATAAAGTAAGATTATTATAAAGTATAATCTATGTAATAGTGTATAAATAGTGAATGTATATACATATTACGCTAGTAAATACTAAATATATGTGTATGTACTTACCAAATAGTTAATAAATGGTATTAATACCAAACCAAGACCAGCGATATACGCAGAAGTTCCAATACCAATTCCACGCAATTGTGTCGGATAGAGTTCACCGGCAAATGGATAGATTATTAGAAACGAAGCTGATATTGTGAACTTAGAAAATAAAAACAAAACCAACGTAGTAATCACAGCATCTGAAATTAAATTTAATTAGTTCAGCTATACTATAGGTAATAAATGTATAGGTTACCCATGTTTTAGAGTCTGTATATTATTACACAAAATAAAATTTTAATCTTTAATCGCATTATATACACACGTTTGATCAAAATATTTTTTTTTATGCCTGCTGTGTTTAAAAGCATTCATTAGATACCTTTCCGTGGAAAATTATATTTATCGATAACAATAATTCAACATGAGTATTAATAGGGGAGGATTCAGATATGCAGTGCACTCTAGTTAACAAGCAAGTTAGCAACCGTAATAACAATTCTCGATACTGTGTCGCATTGTTTTAATGCTTGGACACCAACAATTGAAGATAACGATTATATTTGATTATTTAGAATATTAGACACACAACGACTATTATAAATCGTTTATTCAATACTCGTATAAACGTATGAATACAACCAGAACGATTAAAAATAAAAATAAAACTTTTTTCATATTTTGAAGTACGTTTTATTAATTACAGTTACAGACGTTACAGTCAATAGGAATAGAATACAACTAATTTAAATGTATATTAAAAATATTATCATAAAACATAATAATATATATAAAAGTTTCAAATCCCTAAGAAAAATAATTTTAAATTACTACAAAATAATTAAAATCGATTGGTATTCTTTGTTGAAATATATATATTTATAAAAACGCAAATGTAAATATTTTTTAAATTTTTTTAACTAAATAATGAATTAATTTTTATGAGAAATCTAACATTAAATTTTTAAGTTTTACTATAAAAATTGAACACTTGATAAAATTTTAATTACAAAATATTTTTCTTGATTTTTATTATAATTTTACTAATTTGAATGACTACTTTATTTTTTGGTTCTTCGTTTTTGAATTACAAAAAATAAGAAGATCGTTAAATGATAAATCATTGTTTTACGCGTAAATTTGTTATTTTATCAAAATTTAAACTTCAGATGTTTATAAAAAATAATTAAGGAATTACCATCAACTTAAAAGAAATTCTGTTATAACAACTTATGATGAAAATTGTATTTAATTTTTAAAGTATTCACTAAATTAATCAAAAATTTAAAATGTTTATTTATTATTAAAAAAGTGTCAAGACATTTTGCAAAATGTTATTATACATAGTAAATTATAATATAATATATAATATATAAAAATATAAATATATAATATTGAAAACTAGAAAATTTAAAGCATCTATAATAATTAGTTTTCGAGTTACACCAAAACATCCAAATTAATTTTATTAAAAACTAGTTTTACGTAAAAATTCTCGTATTTTTTATTTTTCCATATTGTTTTTTTTAAAAAACTAAGAATTTCAAACTTTAATTTTTTAATAATATCAACTGGTATAATTTACTATCAGAAATCACCTTCAAAGTTGAAAATTAAAGTATTTTTATATTATATATTAGGACTCAAAACACATAATATTATCACTGTAAAATCAATTAATTTATTGCTCCGCTTAAAATTTTAAATACGTATGTATGTACGTTGCATTAATATCCGTTATGTTTACCTGGAGGCAAGGTGACAGTAACGATGCAACTAATACCGCTCAGCGTCATCGCCAGGCACAGGGGCCACCGGCGACCCCAACGATCCATAAGCAGCCAACACACCAGGCAGCTAGGCACTTCCACAACAGACGACAGCAGAAAGCTCAAGTATTGATTTTGTCCCAACGATGGACCATAATAACTCAATCCAATATACACCATATCGTTGGCGAACCTGAAATAAAATATAAAGTATTGTGTCCAAACTTATAATTTCACTCGAACACGCCAATTTTATTGCACGCACCAGTTGAACGTTATCAGGATCGATTTCAATCGCATGTTGGGTGTCCGGCATAGAGCCAACACTCCTGGTCCTTCTTTTAAACGTTTTTCTTCACTCAGAGTACGTTCCATCATCATTTTTTGCTGAATACAAAGTATAATTACTCAAACGTTACAACTTTTTTGAGAATCACATAACAATAAATCATACTCTTTATCGAAGAGAAAGTTTTAAAATTAAGGTATATGTAAGAAATATACATTTAAGTATGGAAATTAATGTTCCAAGTTGATTTTAAACTTACTTAGATTCGCTTTATAATAATTTTATTAATTTATAAGTTAGCAAAACAAAAATAATATTTACTCAATTTTTAAAATTTAAGGACTGAGAAAGTACATAATGACCTATTGGAGGGAGTGTTCTAACTATTAAGTATAATATTTTATTAAATTTCATACCAGTATACGACTATACTTAACTATTTATTAGAGTATACGTAACAGATATTATATTCGTTATTACTTATAAGCAACAATAGAATTTCATTTTTATAAAACAAAACCATCAGGTACCTAACTGTTTTTCAATCAAATTAAGAAAATATATTTGTTTATTTTAGTTCTCCTGTTTTTTACATTAATTTTTTAAATTGAAATTCTTAAAAAGTCCAAGTTTATTTTACGATAAACTTTTTATAACCAAATAATGAATATTAAATTTTATTTTCTTACCTATATCATTACCCATAACCCTGCAACATTTTGAAATTTAATTGATTGTTTTTGAAGTGATCGGTTAACTAGCAAAAAGTGTTTAACAAATAATCCATTTAATAAAAAAAAAAAAAAACAATGAAATACGAAAATCATATATATTATTAAACAGATAAAAATTAATATGATATTTTAAATTTCCAAACCCAATCACAATGGTTTGCTCGTTATATAACTTCAGATGGCCAGTGTAAGTTTAATAATATTTTTTATACATTTCAATAAAAAGCAACAGGATTTTTTGAGCCTATATTATATTAAATAGACTGTATGATCAAATAAATCCCTTTCTAATATTAATTTAAAATCAGTTGACTGCAAAATATCAATAAATCAAACATTACAATATTATTATCATATTTTTTAGAGAATTGAAGTACCCTTATTGCCCATGTGCTACGCCGCATGACATATTGTATGCAAATATTTTGATATCCAACAGAACATAATGTTGGCCATTACAGAAATTTGTTTGAATTTGTTAACTCCAACATTAGAACATGATGAATAATTGTTATAAATTTTTAAATCAATAATTAATTGTCATTTTTTAAAATTATTCAGATTGATAACTAAGAAAAATATTTGTGAAATCAGATCATGATTATTTTCACATATTAAAAATAAAACATTTGTTAATTTTTAACTGCTGCTTATATTATTACAAAATAAGTGTGATTATAATATGATGTGTACGATAATTTTTAACTTTAAATGAACCTACCGTATATTACATTTTCAAGATTTTTGATCAAAAATTAGAATTTTATCAAGGAAACTAAAAAAGAATTTAAAAAAATATGGGATGTTAAAAAAATAAAATATTTTTTATATTTCTCCGCTCAGAATCTAAAAGATGCTTATTGTACTATTGATTATATGTGTAATTAAAATTATCATGATAGTGTATACTGTATAATGTATAATATGTAAATAAACACAAATAATGGAAGTTACAAATTGAAAATTTTTTTTTCCATTAAGAAATTGTTTATACTCAGTCGAACGCAGTAGTTCTACAAAATTTATTGTTACTACGAACTTGCTGTGTAAACTACTGCTTTCTCTACTAAAACGTTATATAATATTTAAGTTTTACAACGATTAAAAAACCAAATATAATAACATGATGAGCTCGCAAAGTAGAGACACATATCTTTAAATATTGCTTATATAGTAATTTATTAGATAGACTTTACTTATAGTAATAGTGTAATACCTATCGATATTATACAATAAAATTATATTTGGCGAAAATTGTATTAAAATGTTTAAATTATCGAAATAATTACGTGATTTACAAAATATCACTAATACTTTGTCGTATAAAACGCCAATCGGAAAATTATTAAAAAAACATAGTGTATCGTCGTACCTTTAGTTTTTGTTTGAACGTATCTGGCAGCACGGTCCCATTGATTCTAGCTAGGGTTTCCAATATTTTTAAAGCCTCTTCGATCCTGCCTTTAGCCAGTAACCATCTTGGAGATTCTGGTAGGAACCTATAACGCAAAATTAAATTGTATGTGTGCTTGTATACAATTATGACAGGCCGTATAACAGACGCTCACGGAACACGTGCATTCTATAATAAAGTCACAATGTCCATGTTCGACCATAATAATGAATGTTTTGACTTGCCACCAGTATATAAAATATAGTGTGAACGGAGTGGACGTTGCCAACGCCAAGTATACCCAATTGCGTACGTAGTACGTAACGCCAGACAACAGCATCAGACCAAGCGTGTAGAACATGCATGTCATTACGGTAATAAACGACCTGTAGTTTGGTCCGACAAGCTCCAGAGCTAAGAAGAAAACATCTAACTATCAGTATTTAATATTGGTAATGCAAAAATATGATTTTCGTCATTTTACTCATTGCACCTATTACCTATGCCAATTGATGTTCAGTAAATTATATTGTGTTACTAATATTCTACAATATGTATCGTTTTATATTTTGATTATCAATATAATTTGTAAAAAGTGTCTGATCCTTAACATGAAAGTTACGAGAGAAAAATAAATTTAACCTTTGAAAATATTATGTGTATTAAAATATTATAAGAATAAGGTCGAATTACACTTAGTTCTATACAATCTTACTAGGTACTGTAAAATGTAATTTTAAAATTACACTCAATCTTAAAAAATATAATATTTTTACTATCACTCTCGAAAATTTTTTTGATAAATACGACACTTAATTTCATGTTTTTTGATATAAAATATGGAATTTTGTGTATTTCATTAAATTAAATCACTACTACGTTCGCTTTTGATGATTTAAAAATGGTTTAACGGTAGCCTATATACAATAATAATCACACAGATTGAAAAAAAGAATATATACTAGAATATTATACACTTGTATATATTAATAAAATATACAAATTTTTATCATATCACATATAAATATAATTAGACAAAATACGAAATTATTAGCCGTTGGAAATTAGTAGTTACAGGCTTTCTCAAGATTTAATGTTTATTTCTAAATTATTCAAGTCATATAATCTAAATTGATCGACCAACAATAATTGAAAAAATACATAATTGTCAACTAAAATACCTTTACTATTTATAAATTATAATTATCGGATCGAACGCAATTCCATTATTGATATTTTTTAACCAGAATTTAATTTGAACATTTTTGTTTAAAAAAAAATAGAAAACGATAATATTTTATGATACAAATTGTCTATGACGCAATAATAGGTAAATTATTGGGATATAATCTTTATTTTGAATTTAATTTAACTATCAATTATTTTATTGTTAAATTATTTGTATGGTTTATAACATTCTCCTTATTTACTTATATATTTAATTAGTATTCATCAGTCGTCATAGTCATGTATTCATTGAAAAAACTAATTCAAATAATATGCGTATGTAATAGAAACAAATTTTAATTTACACAAACTTAAAATAAAACGATATGCATTTATGTGAAACGTCAATATATTATAAGTTTTAAGTTATAACTAATAGAACTAATAGTCTAGTTTAAAGTCAAATCATTGAATTTCATTGGATAGGTATTTAATATTTATAAGAAAAATTATAAGATTAAAATGGGTGGATAAGAGAAAATAAAGATTTGGGTGGTATCTTTCATTGGATACATCAAAACACTATAAAGTATTTGTATATATAATTTTAAAACGTACCTAATTATAATATATAATATATTATGATATTATATAATATATGTTATTGTTTGTATTGAAATCAATTTCGTTAACATAAAAAATATAATAAGAATCATTATTGTAAAATAACAAACACAATCGTAATAATATTATAATAGAATTGGCTCAACAACAATCTTTCGTGGAATGCGTTTTATCCTTCCTGCAACATTGTCGGTATAAATACAAATAGTTATTTCTTTTTTTTCTAACCGACCCTGACAACATTCAGTGACTCAAATCTTCTGTACATTTTATTATAAATTATGACTAACAAAAAACATTTTCATATCATTCAATCATTTAAGTAACATGACAATGCAGTAGTATACAATTATTATAAATTTAAATTATCTAATATATACTCGTATATATTAAATGTACCGTAATATGTATTATATTTATACAAAACACATGATTAAGTTCAAATCATACTTGGATAATTAACTAACTAAGTAATTTTTTTTTAAATTATTAAAATTTTTGTTTTTAAATAATTTTTTTCATACTTACATATAATAAATGGGATTTGATAAACAGCCGGTATAGTCAAACCTACAATTACTCTGGAAGTAGCCCACCACCAAAAATTCATTGCACAAGCTGTTAACAAGCTACCGACAATTAATGTAGCCAAACACAAAAAATACGATTTTCTCCTTCCAATTCTATAAAAGAAAATAGTTACAATAATTATAATGTAAATTAATTGTTATAACTCATAATAACAAAAAAACAATAATACGAAATTTAGAATTGTAAAATTATTCACTCACCTATCATTTAATACGCCAAAAAAATACACTCCAATAGGTCCTCCCAAGTTTAGAGCTGCTAGTCCGACTGTCGGATATATGTCACGTTCACAAACCAAATCAAACTAATAAAATATTTATAATGTCATAACACAATATAATAATAAATAATTATTTAATATTTATCAAATTCCCTTAAAAAAAAATAAGTAGTTCTCATAAAATTCACTGAAACAAAATAAATTGCCTGCTTTGTACGCCTTGATTTGATTAAGTATCATATTGTATGTAACTTCTTCAAATTTAATATTATATTACAATGTTCTTCACATGAGAGCAGTATAAGAAAATTAAATTTTTAACTATATATTTAATATGTGATTTTATAACAATAATTAGGTACACCAATAAAGTTTTATTTGTTTTATTAAATTTTAAATAAATATTATTTTGGCTTAGTTATTACACATTATTCATTTTGAATAATAAAATAAATGAAAATTTTTGTAGTTTTCCAAAAAATGTCTATACAGTTAATTAAATTTAAATTAGTGTAAATTTGAATTTTATTCTGGGATATCTATTATTTGGACTAAAATTAACTCGTTACTGTTATAAATATTTTATATTTGAATTTAATATTAATGTTTATACTCCATGCGATTCATTTAAGTTAAAAACAAATAAAATTTTCATTTTAAACGTGTTTTTATAAAATCACAGAAATCACTAACAAAAATTAAAAAACTACTGAGAATTATTTTTAACCCTTGGACATTCATTTTGCAATTGGCTGTTTTAAACATTTATATATTAATAATTAAAACCTGTATAGAACGATAGTACATATTTTTTATGACCAAACACCATTCAAACAATATTATTTACCACCACAGTCATTCACATGACACGAACGTACTTATCATTTAATTAAATTCATATTCTCAGCCAAATGTTTCATATTGCATTCGTATGATTGAATACCGTATATATATATATATTATATATATATAAGTGAAATTTTATGGAAATCTTGATCAGTGCATTATATTTTTGTATAAAGTGTATTACCTACGTTAAATGCAATTTTAAAGTTAACTTTTTTATATCGTATTATCGCTTAAAAAAACCAGTATAATATTATAATGATAAATTCATGGTTTTCGAGTTTTTCCCATCTCCGCGTGGTGTGCACGACTTTTTCAATGTTTAAAATATGTTTTGTTCAAAGTTCAAACAATTGAATTTCATAAATACTATATTCATTATAATATTATCATATTAATTATACCTATGTGTACATTTATTTCAAGTTTAACTGACTTTATAATAAATATATAAATAAGTACACTACTCAGTAAGTCCACGTGTTATGTGGACTAACCCCTTAAAAATAAAAATTCTAGATATTGCAATATTCCATTAAACATATTATTATATATATCATAATATTTTGTGTATTAAATATTTTATATATTTTATATATATCGGATAAGTAAATAATTGTATGTGCATTATTATACATTAATCGTAATTTCATGTATCGGGTTAATTTACTCAACGTTTATTATTAATACTACGGCAATGATATTATAAATAGGTATACTCGGAAATCGAGAAAGCGTAATAGTGCAACCAGTCGGCGGCGGTATTTTTTTCCTTCGTATGCACTGGCACGTACCTCTAACTATAATATTATTCCATATTATAACGTTATTATAGATACTATACTATACCACTATACTTACGACGAATTGCTTATGTACCAACGGCATAAGTGAATACAAATTGTACACAAACATGACATTAAAATAATATGTTATTACGCGCTCTATCGGATGACAAATTACAGGCGTGCGGCCGTCGCCCGTCGATATTATAATATTATATATTATTATGCTTCACTTCGTTAACCTTCCGGATTACGTAGGTACACATTATAATATTATACCATCAATGAATCCCAGACCGACGCTACCATGTTGTTACACGCCTCTCACTCGGCATCACATGTATATTATTGTACTTACCCATATATATATATATATATATTTATTTATAATACTACAATACATGACGTGTGTCATTAACATTTCAAACCGCACCTTGACGCAGTGGTTTTCCGTGAGTTTTCGACTGGTATCGATGACGGAAAACGAATACACATACGTAGCATCATAATAAAATAGTTATATAATATGTATAATGTATGATATATTATGCAGACGTTAACCGGATCGGCAGTTTAGATTAATTATAAGCAATAGATATTATTATACATATTATTTAGTATAACTATAAACTAACATAAGTTACACATAAAATCAAAATAATATATCAAGGGAAATAGAGCTTAAGAAAATGTTAAGTACATATTATTAACTATTTCATTAGATATTTTCAACAGGTAAAAACGTTAAAGATATTATCATTTAATACCCTCTTTCTACATTTTTTTTTCCATTTTCTTTATACATTTTTAAATAATCCTATACAGCATGTAGTGCATGATGTACACTGATACAAATTAAAAAAAAAGTCTTTTGAATTTTTATTTTATGGTTTTAAAACTCCACGGTATATGAATAATATTATTTTAAATACCATCAAATACTAATACTGATCGTAATTGCGATGGAGATTATGCAGTTAGGTCTAAGCTTTTGAGTAATCTAATCTTATCTCATTTTTAAAAATATATTATTCAGTTTATTTTCACCGAACAATGTGTCCGTGGTATGCAATATAGACAGAACAAAGTATCCGTTTACCCATTTTCGGAGAAAATTAAACCTAATTTAATATGCGACACAAACATTATAAATGTATAATATATAATATACTTTTTTACTTCCGAACCACATGTCCGACTTATTCCACACAATTAATCCATTAAATAATATTACGGGTTATTTATTAAAAAAAAGTCTACATAACACTGATTTTTTACTGATTTTATTCATTTTCCTCCTACGGGCGCAAATTGAATTGAATTCCAGAAACTCAGAACAAAAAGAAAACGTTTATAAGTTCATTATTTTCCAATGCATTGTATTTTATGCACGTATTGGGTTGATTTTCGTCACATTTTTTTTTTAATTTTCAGTATAATATATTTATTATAGTTACATGAACGAAGAATGCATTGGAATTGGCTGATTTAAATTTAAGGTTTTCACATGCTCTGTGGACTACAAGCCAATTGATGATATGCATTTTCACTTTACAGAGCAGATAAAATGAACTAAAATTTTACATTATATCTATTAATTGAACACCAATCGTACATAATTAAACATGACAAAAATTAAGAATAAATAATATTAATCTTCTATATTTAATGCGTGTTTAATTTATAATTATAACTCATAAGTTATGACAATAGAGTGATCTTAATATATGTTTAGACTTATTTAAAATTGTATGTATACAACTATTCATATTTAGTTTTTATCAAAAATTCTAAAATCTAATGTGCACGCTACAGCATTTAAATAAAATAATAATCTGTGGAATAAAACCAAACCAATAACTTATTTGTGTTATTTTATTAATAAATAAAAATTGATAAACCAACAATATTTTTGATGATTGTTTAACAAAAAAAATTATAAAATAACTAACAAATGTAATTAGATATTTTTGTGATCAATTTTAGTAAAACGTTAACGATATTTAAATTATTTAAATTACAAAAGCTTAACGCATTTTATCATAATGATTGAATTATAATTAGTAATTACTAATTTTATTAATATCTTTTCATAAAAATCTTTTTAAAAAATCCACATAATTGAATTATTTTTCAACCAAAATGATTAATTGCATTTCTTTCAAATGCATAAAACCTATAGTTCTACATTCAATTTCAACACTTATATGTAACATTTATTTATTTGGATGATTGAACAGGTGCCCAAATGATAATATTTTAAGACTGAAAATTATAAAACTCATTGTCTGCTACGATCTACGGATGGGTATGATAGGTATACACAATTTAAACGCTCATTTATTTAGAAAGAATAATATTTGTTCAATGATTGTTTTTAGAGTTTATTATAATCGTATGGTTAACAATGTTCACATACATCATAATATCATATTACTATTATTATTATTAATAATATAATATCCGCTCCCCAGTTATATAGTCGTAATAACTCGTATTGGTACGATTGCTCAGACTCATCGTAGTGCGCCGACTAATTTCACGGTGTACTTTGTCGCCGTAATCGTTTCTGAGCGAGAAAGCCAATTAATTATTATTCTTTCCATTCAAGTGGCACTGACAATAATAATAATATAATATAATAATATTATATACTATATACGGGTAATTATTTCATCGGACGGAATTAGCTAATAAACCGCCGCGATGTTTTCAATTGACTAATTGAACTTCTTTGATAATCGGTAAAAGGGCTACTGTAATGCTATTATGTAATAGAGTATCAAGAACATAAAAAATAATAATAACGATAATAACTATAACATTGCGGTCTTATTCAATTGTATCTATATACGTGTGAGTCCACTACGATGCATAATATTGTGTTTTGAATTAATTAATTCCATTTTTTAACCACATTATCCGATATACAAATTATTATTAGTATTCAAATTTTGAATATATTTTTACGATGTACATTTTTCTCCATCACCTAACAATCTCTTATAAAATTAGCCTATATATCTTAATAATATTTAATGCACATGTTTTAAATTTAACTTCAAATAAAAAATAGTATCATTTAATTAATTTTAAAACATGTTGTTCCACAAAATACATCACCAATTATTTTAGCCATAAGTTCTAATCTCCATCTATATTTAGTATATTTTTAACTAACGTTACATTATATAAGTATTATGATAACGATAAATCCATTTTTTATTTATTGGTTTAATGTGTTGTAATTTAAATTATTTCAGTTCACGTACACTTACTTATTTCGATTACTTACATCGATTACAATTGAAGACTGTACGAAACTCGTATCGTATTCCCAACTATTACATTTCTCCAACGGCCAACTTTCATTTACCAAGTGCTCCAAATTTCCGTGAACTTCAGAAGACACCAAGACTTCTGTCCAGTTAACTGCATACCGCATACATCCATTTTTTACTTGAGTTACATTACTCTATAATGAAATTATGTGTAAGTTTACAATGAAATAAACAAAACCATTGCTGCACACATATTACTCATACGAAAAATACTTCACAGTACACAATACATTACACTTGTATCCTCAAGACACACGAGTTTGCCTAATCAACGTATTATTAGTTTATCATATTAAACTAAAAATGTATTATTAATCAACTATACTCAATATTTCTTCATTGTGATCATCACAATATAGAATGAACTTCAAATACAAAAAAGTGATTACCTGACAAATTATTAAGAAACCCAAATAAATTAAACTTCTTTCTAAAATCAAACAATAGATTTGATTAGCAATTAGAATTAAGAAAAAGTATAGCCATTCACATTCGAGGTTCAAGCTGTGATCAAGTTATGTGCTTATGTGTCTTCATTTAATGATATAACATTATAACACAATAGTGGCAATATTATAATTATAATTATCACGTTATTTTGTATTATTACATATTTATAATTAATAATAAAAATATTAAAATTTGATAAATAAACCGATTAAAAATAATAATTTAATAATAACAAAACTTGTAAAAAACTAATATCCAAAGTTATGTTTCCATCGATAAAAAAAATACACAATTTATTCATATAAAAAATAATTTTATATTCCTTTAGTGGAAAATATAGGTATATTTCTAATGTTACTGGACATTTCCATCGCATATTTATGTCATACAGTATTTATTGTAAATCTGTGCTAAATTTTACCAATTATATTTAGTTTTACAAATTTTAAATTATATTATACTTATATTTATTTATTTTTAATAGAAAAAAAACTTTTTCAGTTCTGTACCATACATAAAATTACTACAAAAATGAACGTATATGTACATTATAACATTGTATACTACAATTTATTTTTGAAAATTTAAAATGTATTAATAATCAAATACTTTGTTAATATTCGTTTAATACTATTCACGCATATCATTGCATCCAAAATATCCATATTATTTTGCTTTTAAATATTGATAACATAAATCTATTTCGGAACTCTAAGAATATTCGTATAATATTTTTTGCATATTATCAACAATTATAATAATATTTTGTTCGCATATGTTCAGCGCTTGATTTAAACAAATTAAATTTACTTGTTCGTAAATTTGTTTTCTCTGTTCCACAGTGAAATTAGACAGCTGTGGTTCCAAACACCAATGTGGAGGAACGTCGGACATGAACAGTTGGTTGAACGCTCCGAAACCGCACGGTATACATGCGGGCAGACAAACAAGCCATAACAATAACTTTTGATAGCGACCAAATTCTCCGATGATTGGCAAGACTTCGTCCAAGTCAATTTCATTCTATAAAAATCACGATAATATAATAATATTTATTTCTTTAGAAATAGTCTAAAAATCAATATCATAGAATATCATATTATTATAACACGATAAAAACTCATTTATTTTCAGTTGATAAAAATATCCGTAGAAATGTTTTCGAATTAAATTGCAAAAGCCGAAAATGTAAATGTATCACAACATTGGCGGGTGCATCATAATATCCTATTCAATTGAGATGACCATATTATATGAATGCATTATATATGTCAATTTTCAAAAACCCAGATTTGTATAATAAATAATGATTCTTATAAAAAAAAAAAACTATGTAACCATATTATCATCATTATTCATAATAATAAATCAGTATATAAAATATATTATTTTTTAAATTAATTAATTTTACCCAACATCTATTTTTAAATTTAAAATAAACATTAAACACGATTACAATAAAAATGTCAAGATTTTTTAAATTACCATGGGTTATAAAATTTTAGGTAAACTTAAATTTTAAAATTGTTATAAATAAAACCAGTTATAGTTTATTAATGTATCTTCATAAGTTCTAAATTATATATAATATCTTAATATTAAGTATCTTGGAATAATTATTGTTTAGTTCCTGATATTTTGTAAACAACATTTGTGTCATTATAATTATAATTGTTTAAATTATTTTATGTGCTTTCTAGTCTAATATATGTAATATATATCTTTCTGCCTACATAGAACTTTAAAAACACTTTTACTATAATATACCCAAACATTTTTCTTAGAATAAACATGTTTTATTGTGATTGCGATTAAATCCAAAACATAAAAATAATTATAAATCGATAATTACTATATTAAAACAGTAATGTTTTAATTAATAATAATTGCATATATTTGTCTTGAATGGGACGGAGAATGGGCTATTCACATGTAGATTTTTGGCACGCAACTCTAAGCTCAATGGAATTTAGGCCAAAAACAAGTCGCAAAACAAATTTAAATGTTTAAAAAAACACATGTTTCTTTTAACACTATTAACAATATTGTGTGTATATTGCGATGTGAAATTTATATCTATTTGTTTAAAATAAAATCAATTCTTAATTCACTATAAATAAACGATAAATTAATACCTATTGTTTACTATTTTTTTAATCAAGAGTCAATTAAATTAGTAAGCAACCTTAATTTCATGGAATAAAAAAGTTTTTTTTATGAAGAATAGAAAAAAATTGAGAACACCGTACAACAGTATATCTCGTGTAAATATTACTTTTGTTATTTAAATATAATAAAATATCATATCAACGATAAACCCATAATTTATACTTACTAATAAATTCATTTATACCTAAACAAATAAGTGACTACACTGACTACACATATAGGAGTATAGTCTATATAATTTACTTACTATATTTACATAATAAAAATAAATAAAACTTTTGGTATAAACATAAAAGAACATAATAACAAACTATAATTGTATATTATAACATATTATAATGTGATTTACAACTTTACAACAAGCTATAAAAAACCAACTCAAACAAATGTTTATATAAATCAAGACAATAATTTTGATTAATTGTTTACATATGTATCGAGTTAACAAATATTAACGAAATACATTTTAGGAGTATGCTGTAGAAAATTTAAATAAATGTGTATTTAAATTTGCCTATACTATTCGCCGTTCATATTTTCTAATATCATAACCATAAAAATGCTATAATATATATAAAACAAACTCAAAAACTCTATAATATAGAATGCAATAATTTTTATTTCTATTTTACTCACAATTTTCTTATTATTTTCCGAATCACTGTTATCCATGACGAACGCCACAACGGACTACAACGTCGAACAACATATAATTAAATTAATACTATTTAGCTTACATTGATTTTTTTGTTTATTTTTTTTTTTTTTTATTATTTTATCCGAAGACCTTCAACTATTACCAGTATATGCATTGTATTATACACATACATACATATAAAACTATGAGTAAATGAAATGACCGTAAATAGGAAATCTACCAGACAAAAAACGGAATATATCGATTGTGTGTATAACCATTTTATCAATTAATAGAGCATTTGCCACACCAATATCTTTTAAAAGGTCATCACCAGTTTTGAATTTCAATAATATAACGCTTATAATAAATAAAAAATGTTATTTTAGGTACCACCAAAACCATTGAAAGTTTGATAGTTTCCATATCCTAGTAAAACTTAAAATAATTCATGACATATAAAAACACGTTTTAAATATACACACATTTTCTGTTTAAATATCGTAGACATAAAGATAAAGAGTTCATGTTATTAAATGTATTACTTTGATGGTGTCTATATATTATACAATATACATATAACCTTTAGGTTATATATATATATATAGAGCATACATTTTGTTGTTATATTTGATTTCAACGCAGTTATAACCTATAATAAAACATTAATATTTCAATCGTAAGAATACTTAAAAATCATTTTTAATATGTTGCTTCTATAGCTAATAAATGCAAAATTATAATTTAATAAGCGTATAATGAAGAAAACTTGGAAATTCAAATTCCAATTGTATATACTAAATATACACCTTAATCACGGCCAAAAATAACGTTCTCATTTTTTTTTATCTGTAGTGCTGCCATCGTCATTTAATAGATACCGTCTATATTTTATACAGTATTTACAATGTATATCGTATATGCAGGTATATTGTTTTATTCTTTATGCGTAATACCTATACTAAATAGTATATTATAATTTACAATAATTTCAGCATGGTTTATGATTAAAAACACCAAGCGGAAACCCGTTCTACAGTCAACACGATAATAGCTATACAATTAGTGACAAATAATATAATAACTATTTTTTTTCTAAAAAAAAAAAAAAAAACAAAACCCAAACAATACGATGTGGTTTGCGGATTTCATTTTCGGAAAAAATAAGAAAACGGCTGCTACCCGCACAAGTACCTATATCTATACGGCTACACTAAACATGTGGCACGCATGCTTCGTACAACGATGATGATAATAATAATAACTATGTGTATTATTATAATGTATAGCTAGTTTAACTAGTGTATTATAATCATCCGAGAAAGGCACACCGCTGGGCGTATCTATGTATAATATACTATACACACGACGTTCTAACACTGTGACAATATTTTATAATATACGCACCTGCCTATATAATATGCTTACCAGCAGAGAAGAGAGAGAAAAAGTCAAAAAAAAAATCAAAACGCTTTCACTTCTGTCGGGGCACTGGCGATCAGATACGCCACCGCGGCAGCGGTATTGGTAGGTACTGTAGGTTGGCGCGGTGGTGAGGAAATCGTAATAACAATAATAGTGATAGTAACAGTTATAATGCCAATACCGAAAACGTTATTATTAAATAATAATAATATAATGTGTATTATATTATACTATCGCACGTTTCATAACGGCGACCGGTGCGGGACGTGTGCCCATCGAGGCCGCTGCCAACCGGACTTCGAGATAGTGTGTGCTCCGACATCGCGTACGACCGGTCCGGGAGAGACAAAACAAAAACCGAACAATATCATATACAATCAGCCCAGCCTAGCAATATCATTATGGTACTGAAGTTCATACTCGTGTACTTTGTCACCGCCACCGTCTCGTCTGATCGTTTATTGGACTTGACCGCATCAAAGATCGAGATGACACCGAACAACGCGATCCAAGTGAGCCTGCTGATGATGATTAATTTTTATTCAATCAGCCGATAATTCGGTTGTCTCTGTCATATAAAATACGCATGGTTTTTTCCCCATCAAAAATAATTTTAAAACAATAAAACTATACAACGTATTTAACGACTATTTAAATTATTCATATATTTGTGCTCATCCCATGTATTTTAATATAATTTATTTATTTATATTTTTACTTTAGATTCCCGAACGGTATAAACGACTATTTTATGAGTCTGAAGAGGTTTTAAAATACTATAAGTGCTTAAATAAATATAATAATAATTTAATATAACTAACATCATCGATTTTATTAAAAAAAAAAAATAATAATTCTCTTTTGCTACAAAAAAATATTACATTATAATTAAGGATGGGTCGGTTCCGGTTCTCGGTTCTATTTCTATTCTTTTATACTTATCGGTTTTTGTACACATTTTTATCGGTGCCAGTTCTTACATGTTATATTTTAATAAAGTATGTCATAAACTTTATATTGTTATTGTTAATTATTATTAGGTACTTATTATTATTATTATTATTATTTAATATTTATTAATTATTTCTACATTTTTAATGAACTAAATACTGTAGTAAAATAATGTTATACATTTAAATATTAATTATTATTCTGGCTTAATTAATAAAAATTTAAATTCTTTATAAATTATAGTATTATACAGTTTTATACAGTATTATATAATAATTAATTACTATTCTTAATTTTAAGATTTTTTTTTAAAGAAGAACTGATATCGAGAACCGAAAGGGAATATTTTGAAACTGGACAAGAACCGGAACCGCTAATTTTCTAAGAACCAACCCATCCCTAATTATAATATCTTAATAATACTCTTATTACATCATTTAAAATGGTTAATTTTTCTCAACTTTAACGATTTACAAAAAGGGTTTGATTCAATACATTAAAAAATGAACATATATTTTACGACTATTTATAACAGCTAGTACTCTTGTTTACATTCCTTAAAATTAAACAGCAGATTTTTACCCGACGAATTCTACACATTATTTTGAAAATTAAACGAGAACTTCCGAAACAAATCATATACTAATCATATTAAAATTAAAACCAGGAAAATAAAATAATAATATATAATTTTATTTTATGCTTGAGCATTTTGTTATATAATATTAAAGACTAACATAGGTTTATATTTATATTTATTGTTTACGTCCCAAGACCTAATGTATAACTTGGCGTGAAATCAAACATTTAAAAAGTATATTATAATGATGGCCTTTATTTACTGAATGTTATGGTGAAACAAATATACCTATCAGTTTGCAAATAAATGTATTTACCTTAATAAAAACTATGTAAAACATTTACAAAAACAATATCATTTTAATAATAAAAAATATTGTATAATATTTACATATATTTTAAGTGAAATACATTTTATAAAAATGTATTCATTAATAAAACTGTTTTTGAACAGTATAATAAAAACATAACACACCTTTGTGTGACCATCCATATATAAAATAATGATTTAAGCTTATGACATTTTGTTTTCTTATATAATTACTGTCGACTTTGAAATGCTAAATTTTTTTGAAGCTTGGCGCTCAAACAACAAGTGAGATACAACTCCTTTGCATATCGTTTCATATAAAATTTTTATACGAATTTTTATTACGCTTTAAATCATCGTAACCTCAAATTATGGGCTCAGATTTAAAGCTTTACAAAGCTCGTTTTTTCTTGGCCAATTTATTATTAAATTCATATACGAATATACGATATTTACATTTTCGTGAAAATCATTTTATTTTAAATAGGAGTAGGTACTGATATTATGTTAATATAAAATATATTATATATTAATAATTAAATTATTTGTGAACTGTTGGATGTCTAAATACATTTTGTTTATTTATGATTAGATTTTATAGCATACAAAATGTTGTGATAGTAATGGTTTAAGATTAAGTTATTTTAATAAGTAATAATGTATAGTACATTAATGATAAATCTGTATAAAAAAGTTTTTAAATCAGTATTTAGTGTGTCATACTTGCTACAAAAAAAAATTATAATAACTGTAGTGAGTAGCGAAGTATAAAAAGCATAGTTGAAAAAACATTCGAAGGGGTTAGCAACATCTAGGAAAATAGTGTGAGCTACAGGGTTTCAAAGCCATCTAGTTTATAATGAAAATATTTAAATATCTGCAGTACATGGTTTTTAATTTATTTTTGATATATAAAATATAAATCGTCCTATTTAAAACCAAAATATATTTACAAACATTTATTTATAACGTCAAACGTCTTTTAGTACAATATCAATTGTTAGTATGATAATGTTTACTGAATCGCCTTAATCTACATGTAAGTTATTTATATCAACGATAAATTAATATTAAAAAATAAAACAATTATCACATACTAATACATCCTAGTATTAAATACTTTAAGCGTATAAAAATAACTACCTATCAATTATAAAAAAATCATGTTAGAATTATAACAATTAAATATAATACAATTTAAGTTATAACTTTAATATTAGAGTAGTATTTTATATTATAATATATTATTAATATTCTGAATTTTGTTCTTCGCCTTAATACATATAATATAGCCTTTATTGTGCTCTACATATCATATTTTATAGACTATCGATATTTAGTTAATGTTTGCACCACTCTAGTTGTGATTTTGAAGTTTTATATTTTGTTGTAATATTCAATTTGATATGGGACAAAATATAGATACCTGCGCAAATAAATTGTCATTTTTTAAACAACATAGAAATTACCACAATGACAACAAGCATGAGCACATACGTAACTGAAATATAAATCCAGAAAATGAATCGATTCGTTAAGTATAACTAAATAGGTACCTACATAGATATGGTTGTGCAATAAAATATTATTATTTGTAAAAATACATTTGTTATATTATAATAGGACTGGACATTATGGTAGACGATTGTCACAAGAAGTATTATGAACAATAAAATATTTTTATAGATTACAAGATTTATGTAATTTGTTAAAAATACATTTACCTACATCTTTATGTAAATAAATATAATACATTAGTAGTTATATTTATTTTATTTCGTCATATAATACACAAGAATTTCCAATGGACAGTCTACATACATTTAATAATGTCTATGGTACTTATTATTTCAGTACTTGCAGTTTGAAGATTTATCATTCAATCTTACGGATTTTACAATCTGCACTTGGATAAAACTTTTAAATTTCACCCACACGCAAACTATAATACGCCTTACAGGTAAATCATATGAATATCAAATATATATAAATATATATATATATCCTTAAAAAATTCAAACTCGATTAAATTTAATAACTCAACACCTGAATATTTACACCTATAAGATTGATTTAGATATTTCAGAAATGTATTCTGGATGGGATTAATGTATCGAAGAGTATATACCTAATACGTCTAATTATCCAATTTCAGGAAATAAAAAAGAACCGCTAATGTTGTGGCGGATGCACATACACCCCAAAGAAACTATGAGAGTGACAATCAAAAATCGCCTGGTGGCCTCGGAGGGTATGCAATTAATCAGAGGACAATGGTACCACGTATGCTTTCAGTGGAAGGGTTTTACCGGCATCTGGGCGACGTTCGTTAACGCCAAAATCCACTCGGTCGGACAAATACCTGTGGTTGGCAATGACGTGAGTAACAATCACCTGAATAATCATTAATTTAAAGCCAGAATTTAAATATGTTATACACTAAAGCCCATATGAATATTAGAATATGCAGAATATGCATAAAAAAGATGCTTCCATACCGAAAAATGCACTCTAAAAGTCTTTATTATATAATTATAGGATAAAATCTACTTATATGCCCGTTGACTATAAGTATAATTAATAACATTACCTTACCTATTGTAATAATGCACTTATGCGCGGGCCTATAAACGAATTGTACGTATCAATTATATTTCAAAATTAGTTATCAATTATTTATCATAATATAATATTGTATAATTAAACAAAATATATAGTAAATTTCAAAAAACCTTAAAACCAAAAAAATAACAAAATATGGACGCATATAATATATAAAATGCATTTGAGCAAATTTATAAACATCCTAAAGTAATACTATAATATTATGTCATGTAATATTATATTTATATAACTACAGTTTTGCCTTAAACTGTTAACACCAATAGGACATAGGTCCAATGTTTAACATTAGTATTTAATTTAAAATAGAAAACAGCTTGAATAAGTGACTGTTGAAATTTGTAATATTATAATTTTACTTTTGTACTTTAATATTCAACCGTCCATTTCTATAATAGTACATAAAAAAATTCAATTAACTAGTACATTAAAAAAAAAAAAAAAATATTTTTTTTAAAATATAAATTGAATTATTAACTACAAATTGTCAAATTCTGCAAACTTATCTTGTAAATTAATTCTAGAGTGCTGTTTAAAAAAATTTGCAAATTTAACAAAATCCGAGTCCTGTCTAAAATGTATATTTATTTAAATACATACGTACTCGTAGTCTGCTATAACCTGTTAAGCACGATATTTTAAAAACCATTTGTCAGATTAAAATATATAATTAGGCGCAAACGAGAGAATTTATTTTTTTTTGTATTTATTTTTTTCAACCTTCGTGACGCAAACTTCAAGTGTGCCGGGGCTTTACCGGAATGCTTGAGACAGTGCCAAGACAATGAATCGGAATAAATAAAAGAAGTATTTCTACCCAATGAAGCCAACATTTTACGGCTGACAACTCCCACGTGCTCCTCTTTTTGCTTCTTCATTTTTAACACTGAATTAATTACGTCGATTTAAATTATGTAATAGTGTAATACAATAACCAATAATAATTTATAGTGCACATAAAAAAAATACACAACTTATAAGTCTATAGGACTTATATAAGTAAATTAAAACATTTCGACATTTGTTCATAAAAATATACATTGATGCATTAAAAATCGTAAAATAGGAATCCGGAAAAATATATGCAATTGTTTGTAAAACTATATTTAAAAAAAATATATGATTTAAGTTTTAGTTTTAAATTAATATAAATCAAGTTACAGAAATTTTTATTTATTAATTTATTAATGCATATCTAATTATAATATCTTAAAAAAAAATACTAAAATAAAGAAAAAAAATAATATGGTATAAAATAATAACTGGGCAGATAGACTTTTAATTTATCCTTTTTGCTTCTACTTAATTGGTAGTCTTTATTAAGTCTATTTATTTTTATTTTCTCAAAATTATACGTTGTTGTTGCTTCAAATATACAAAATAATGTGATACGTCATTAAAAGACTAAATATGACCTTTAAATTATAAAATATGCACTAAAAACTGTAAACTGTTTAAATATAGGTGCATACATTTTAAATATTAAGATCGATCAATAAAATATGCAAATACATACAAATCCGAATTATACTAATAAAATATAATCATATATACCATAATACAACACAAACAGCATTTAATAACTACTATACATATTTAGATATTAGACATATATATATATGTCTACATATATATTATTATATATACGTCTACACAAACATCATTGTAATCGATACCACGTACAATCATAATAATATATAACATCATATTTATATTATTTTTTTACGGTTCCGTTCTGGTACACTAATTAATTTTAAATAAATAGATTTTATGATTTTATTTATAAAATATATGTTTGACTAAAAAGTTTGATAATGTAGTGCCCGGTTCCTTATAAGTTAATAAGTTTTTAAAAAAAAAAGTTAAGTATACATTTTCATTAATTTTTATGGGCATTTTAAGTACAAATGTTGATAAAATTAAATATTATTTAAACGAAAATACAAATTTTATCTATTTTTATGAAGTTCAAACAATATTTATTCGTAAGGAATTGATACCTTTTCATACCATTTTCACGGTACGTTGACATTGGCTTATGAATTAATAACAACTAGTAATATATGATATAATATAATAATTATTGTTGTGTAATATACTTATGTGATTTTTTTTTTGGAAAAATGTACTTCTCTTAAATACTAATAGAAAAATAAATTGCGACATGACGTCTCCGTTTAGAATCGTTTTTCGTACTCAATTATTGAATTACATTTCAATGATCTATTCGATGACTAATGACACTTAACCTAAGGATATACTGTATATCAAAATGACTACCTAAGTCTTTACTAATTATTAAACACTTGGAAATATTTTAAAAACTGTTTTGATATATTATATTCTATCAATATTTTGTAGAATAGTAAAAATATGAATATAAAAAACGTTGATACATCTTATCAAAAACGTATTATTATCATAATGTTTTTATACTCGAGACATAATAATAATTTGACAAATGTAAAAGCTTTCACAGACTTCATCATACAAATCGATTTAAATATAAAACGAATATACGTCACTGATAAAGAACGACATTTAACGACATTTGAAAAACCATTATGCTATACAATATTGACTCACAAAAATGTATTCAATAGTTCAAAATAACCAGAAAAATTATATATACTCTTTTCGTGTTTTTTTTTATTAATTATATTATTAGTTAATTTTTATTTTTTGAAACGTTATTTAGATTATTGATTTTGATGATAAACCATATTAGTGGGAATTCATCTTTACTTATCATCTATTGATTGTTATTATAGCTAGTATTTTTATATAATGATATTTTTTCTGATATTTTAAAATGTGACTTTCCCTAGAGGAAATTGAGTTTTTATATGTGATAGTTATTAGTTACTAATTCCAATGTTTATTTTATTTTGAATTTTTTGATAAACTTTAAAAAAATTACAAATATAGTTTAACATAAATTATAAAACTAATTTTTATGTTGTAATAAATTAGCCATAAACACAATAGGCTATCAATATAGTGTCAATTTATTATAATATTAGATATGCCACACTCGTTGACCACTGTTCTCACATCTAAAAATACTTAATACATTTTATGTTTCAAAATAAAAAATTATTGAAGTATTGTTTAAAAAATGTATTTGAAATATAATTTATTAACTTTTAAAGCTCTTAAAAATAAATTTTAAACTCGTTTTTATAATATATATTTTAAAAATATTTTAAGTCTTTATTTAAATGCATTTGAAAAATTTTCTTGATGTGGTTGATTTAGTAGTAAGAATTAGATTACCTATTGTCTATTGAAGTAATAACAGGTTATAATCTATGCTATATTTTTTATTTTAATTGTTTTAAAGCTCGTATAGTTTTTAAAACTTGATAATATACATTTTAAATTCGAATTTCAAACGAATAAGCATTATATACTCATTTTAATATGTAAGAAATTTTAAGAACGCATTATACATTTTATGTAGTATAAGTGGAAAAGTACTATAAATTATAACAACCAGAAATTCACAATAATTGTCTAATACATTATCAATAATTAAAATATTAACATACTTAATATTTATATTGAACAAATATTATAAATAATTGTTAATAGAGTAAAATAAACTTACACATATATAAAACTGTAGCTGATTCAGTATTTACAAAATTTGCTAAACAACTAAATATTATTTACTTTGGCCAATTAAGATATCAAACTAGTGGGTAACTAAATTAACTAAATAAATCATCAATTCATAATATAGGTAATTAAAAATTTAAAATAGTAAAAATATCTAAGAGTTAAATTGGCTTAATTGACGATTTTAAAAGTGATTATGTTGGCTTATTAATTTATAAGTTGTTATAATAATATTAATTCACAGTTAAATTGTAAATGAATCAATTATCAGTAAATCATATTTTGACTTTTAAACGGTATGACATTATTTTCAACGAGCATAAAAAATATTTGTAAAAGTCTGAAAAGTGACCAAGGCTATCATCTACCATTTAGGTACTTGATACCAAGACAATGTTTGCAATCTTATTAGTAACTCTTATATATAATTTTATAATTTTAATTTATTATTAGGTATATCTAATGATATTTTTTCAAAATAATTATTTCTATGTTTTATATAGTTTTATCAGTAATTTATTGTCAAATTTCTAGTTAACAAAACTATTTGTCGACATAATAGGTATCCATAATCGAGAGCAACGCTTAGAAATATTTGGCATATACCCATGATGTGTCACCTACTTCGTTGTCAGATGTAAATTATAAATGACTATTACCCGTTTTTAGTTAATGGACTTTTATTTTGTTCAAGTGATTACTTATAAATATATTACAATATTAGTCTCATCTCATAATAACACAATTATATATCTATACTATATAGGTATTATGTTATATGTTATTAACAGAAGACATTTTTTTTTAATTTAGCATAATTTATGATTATTTTGTATTTATTTTAATAATAAATAGACAATAATAATTTAAAAAATTACTTTTATCTAAATAAAAGATAGGTCTTATTGTAATAAAAAATTATTTTATGCAGATGTATAAATACGAGTACAATTAAAGAATTTAAATTAATATGCAGTACAAAATATAAGAAATAATTTCAATATTTTATATCATTTTTACTTTAGTGTTTAAAATAACAATATAATGGTATAATAATAAATAAAACTAAAAAATTATTAATTTAAAAACAACTATTAAAGATATAAAAATAATATCAATGGATATTATACATTTCATTTGTTAAAAAAGATCGATTGAAATTTAAAACTAAATACATATTACTTATATATTTCTTAATATACCAACGAGTGGATTGTATATTTGTATACATTTTGTATGTTAAGTATTAGGTACCTAAGCAAGGTAAATTTACTCACAATCAATATTTTTTATTAATAAATAGCCAATCCACTAATGGCAAAATGTTAAAAACTTAAAAAATGTAATTGGTACTTGGTACTTATAACAGCTATTATATTTTATGCTTTAACACTTTTTTATTATGCATTTACTATATTTCTATAGTTCTATGATACATAAATATATAATTATACTTAAAGGATACATTATAAATAAATTCCTTAGTTCAAACTTTTTATGTCTGGTAAATATATTAAAATATTTATTATGTATCTTCTTAAAAATAATATAATTTTCAGCAAACACATGATATTGATGTATATTTTGAAATTTCGTTTTTTTTATTTCTTTGTTTCTTAGTATCCTTGTGATATAAAGCAAATATGAAAACCCTATGAAAAGATTTGAAAAAAATTAATTCAAATATAATTTTTAACCATACTCTTATTAGAATCGCTTTTCACGTGTATTAGTTTATCATTATTCATTATTTCCAAATTCAATAACATAGCATAAATGTAACAGCCATCCCAGTAACTCACACAGGATCATCTGCGCACTAGCTTTTTTTAAATTTGTTCATTTTAATAATATATATACAGCATACAAGCAATGTAATTGTGTCATAAATGGCTATTTGATTTAATATTTAAATTTATGATTTTTAAATATTACATTACTTTATACTGTATAGTGTCTATATACATTTAAAATAACACAATAACATTATACACTATTAATTATATAATACATAATCAAACTTTTTAATCAATGCATATTATTTACACATCAATAACTTTTACTTGCCATTCAAATAATTTGAAGAGTTATTGTTTTTTAGAGATTTAAAAACAATTGTATACGAACACACCAAATGATTTGACTATCTATAGAATATAGATAGTAGAAGTATAGATTAGGTATACATTACCTATAAGTATATAAACCCATGTTTTTCCTTTTTTCAAATTTACATTGTCCATTAAATTAATAAAATTAATCAAAACAAACACAATGAATTTTGCATAGTTAGATTTTATGATGATGAATATAACATAACGATAAATAATAGAATTCCATGTACAATAACAAAGGAGAACTAATAAACTCGCGAATACGTTTGAGAGTTATACACTCATTTGACAGGTGTACGGAACGACACGTTCCAATATGTGTTTATCTCGTAACTTCATCATTCACACTACTATACAGACCATTAGGTTATAGCATTTCTGGAACAACGTGGTACACATTTTTGTGACCCATTTGTTCCGGTACGATTTTGCTTTTATCTTTACTTTTTTTATTTCTTTCTCTCTTCTGAAGAAATAAGTAGCATTAAACTACCAGATTTTATATATATATATATATACATATAATATATATATATCCCTCGAACTTAGCTTTAATTATTATAATTACTTTTTATTTATATGGATAATAGTTTGATCAATATATTAGATAATATTTAAATGAGTTAAATAAGGTTTGGATAATATATCATATATTATACTCTCAAATTAATTAATATTTATTGTAATTTAACGACACAATAGCGCATTTTAGGATATTAGGAAAAACAAAAACCCCAGGCAATTTTGTAATATTTTCTCTGCATTATAAACAAAAAAAAAAATTATCGATATAATGAGAAATGAAAAAACACTTTTATTTTATTATTATTAAAAAAAAAGACAATGAAAACTACGAGCAATAAAACGTCGATTAAATTATGTTATAATTTCTTAGCATGACTGATAGATGTTAGTTTATTTTATGCGATAATGTTATATTTTTAATATACTTTTAATGTTCTGCGACTGTACTTAGAAAAAGTGACATCTTTATCATACGACATTATGTCAATATATATATATATATATATTATGTATACAAGATAATATATAGTACATGTAATACAATTAATATATAAGTATTCCGAGTTAGGTTAAATGTTCACTGTTCAAATTTTAAACTTTGAAAGAATACTACTTACGTTCCATGTGTAACTTTCCCCAAAAATTAATTAAATTCCCAAAAACGGTATCGATTAGATGTTTTTGATACATGAAATAAAATACTATATTTTATTAAACTGGAGTATTTGATTAGACATATCCCGAAAACTATCTTAAAAGCTCAATATTATTTGAAGGTTATTTTCAAAATAAAAATTGTATTATCATAATATTATTATCTATTAATAACAAAAAGTTTTAGTATCACGCTTATATACATAGCGATAGTTTGTAAGTAATACAATTATAATCCTAATAAAAATTTAAAAACTACACATGGCAGTCTATATGTAAATCAGTAATGATAATAACAGCTAGTGGTTCACTCTTAATATCATATCTCACTTAATATTATACACGGACTTTCTGCAGTGGTGCCTGTTGACACGATAGTGTGAGCTGTCAATGATTGTAGTAATGTGTTGGCTGCTAAAAAACAAAAAAACTTTTTACACGAATATTGGACCATTTTCAGACGATGTCATCGAATGCGTGGAAGCTGAACGGGAATGGCACCGGACAAGTGGGAGATGACAGCGTACCCTGCCGAAACGGTTGGCAAGTGTATGGCTTATACCTAACCGGACTGGAGACGAAAACAGTGGACGCGACCAATAGGACTGGCAACCCATCAACGAACGCGACCACCGCGTCCAGGAGGACAAAGAATAACAGCAAACGGCAAGCGGTGTTCGAATCGGACCCGGACGATACGGCGTCTGGCAGTTCCGGTTCGTCCAAATCGTTCCAATGGTTTAGCAAAACGTTCGCGTTCATAAAACGTATGTTCACATTCGTCATCATACCATTTTTCAAGTTCGTGCGGAACACGTTCTTCCAGACCCGTTCGTTAGACGACACAGTGGTAGACGTGAGCGAAACGCACCTGACGGTCAGCGACATCAAGTTCGATCCACCGTCGTCAGCGGCCACGGTAACAATGGCCACCAGTGAGTCATCCGCGGACGATGGCAGTGTCAGCAAAATCAATCGGCGATCGTCGTCATCTTCGTCCAAACGGGAAACAGACGATAGCCGTTGCGGTAGCGCACGGGCCAGCGATGATCGCGTAACAGCGGCCGATCTAGTAGCCGCAGGGTCGGGTACGACGGTGGCCGTTGACGGCGCGCTTTCGCCAAACGCCAAGCGATACTTACGGATGGTCAGCGACGGCCTGAACGACGTGGGCGTGAACGCGGCGTTTGTTAAGCGGGCTTTTGCGTGTTGCAGCCGCGGACCATTCGATCCACGGACCGACATCGCGGTTATCGACTGGGACCGGACCCGGGTCCACGCGCACGATGTAATCACGTCCCCTCACGTCTGCGGACGGTATTGACCGTCAATTCGAGTTTTCATTATTCTACCACACCCGTCATTTTCCCCCCTATTTCGTCTTCCCGACGACGCGCTACGTCCGGTATTATTATTATATTATACGAATACGTCTCAAATCGGATCATATATATCCTACGTATGACATCGGAAAATCTGAAAATCTTTAACAAACATTCACCAATTCATCAACCCCCTCCCTTTATACACTACAAAACCCTGATAGGGCAGGAAAGTTTATTGCTAATCAATAAGTTCTGTATAGATATTTTATTATTATTACTATAGCAAAAAGTAACCAAGGATTTTCTCTCTTAGAGGTTCCCATTTAACGTGACGTTTTGTAAAAGAGTTATTCGATATGTTTATCAGTCGTCGTCGTTTACGGTATAAGTACAATGCGAACATGCAATCTATACTCGAGTTACTTTTCATTTTGATTGATATACTCTCTATTTTTTATGAATTCAAAAATATATACATATTACATATTAAACTAAAATACATTCTTTCAGAAGAATGAGCGACTATTTTAAAGATGATGACGTGTTCTTATATTTAATTCCGTAACCAAACTTTCGACCCGACGTTACGTCTTACGTCTATCAAGAAGAGCTAGTGAACGTACAATGTACATGATACTCGTGTAGTTAGTAGTACAATTTATATAACGGATGTATAAAAAAAATACTTTATTAGAAAGTATTTATAAATAATATTATTTTTAGTTTGTTATAGTTTTTTAAACAATTACACATTATTTATATATTTTATATTTGAATACTTTTTAAAAAGTTTATATTATATTGAAAGACTGTTGGATCTAGAATAAATCAATGAATAGTACTGAATGAAAATATAATAATAACGAGTAATAACTACAATCATAAACATTTATCCTACATAAAAACATATAATTAAGTATTATAGTCTATTATGACTACTTCTCAATATCAATATTATTCATTTTCAATACCATCTATAGCAAATATAAATATAGTATAGTTATAATTATTTTTAAATTTTACCTACTAATTAAAACTCCAAAATCATATTATGACAAGAGAAATTAAAAAATTAGGTATATTTACAATTTTAAATTTTCCCCTATCGTGGTATTGACACCGTTGTGTGTAAAACATACGTTATTGTATGTGCTTGTGTATTAAGTTTGCAAACCCTTTCGCATGATTGTAAACGAGAAGATACGCATATAATAAAACTTTACACTTGATTTTCGGTTTTATTTTTTATTTTAAGTAACATAATTCTATACGTTTATCAGCAATTAAGTTAACGGTTTACGATCCAGTAAAATCTCAACTCAAAATCAAATGTAAAATAAATACCAAAATCGTATACGATATCATAAACTCATATCAATAAATTTGGTTAATTTTTCCAAATATTTCAACTGCAATATATGTACTTGAAAATCCCCAATAAATAATAATACTATAAAAGTATTATTGGAATTTACGAAATACGCCCGCCATAATATGCTTGCTAATACAATTTATTTTAAGTAGGTATTATGCGATTTTCGTACCAAACAAAATTTAGTTTAAAACAGTGAAATTATTTTTTAGGCTGTATTTAACCAATATTTTAACATACATGGACCATATTTATTATTTTATTCACGAGTTAAGATGGTTTAATAGTATAAATTTGTTTTGTAAAATTATTTTTTATTCAAGTTCAAGCTATCATCGCAATAATAATATAATACGCGTTTGTGTGCCGTTATCGTCTTGTGATTATATTTTATATTTTCACCGTTAAACTAAGTCATTGTTTGCAGATGTTTATATTATGTTATTATGTTAATCGCGTTATTTGTCGATATCACCAGCTCGGCCGTTTGCCGACATTATATTATATTTGTATGTTTTTTTTTTTAAATACGATCACTCGTAGATTATTTTATCACATATATATGCCGTTTGTAACAAACGATTTGTTTAGTATATAATATAAGTATGTACAGCATATTATTATGCATATTTAATAATAAATTGTACAGCTCCGTTATCGAAATACGCTGCTCTTTATGTTATAATTTATTTCAAATGTTCTCATACACGTCAAAACATACATATTATAAATATACATTATATTCACATATATGCCAGCTATACGCATAATATAATGTCTGCAATGTTTGCTCTTTATACGAATGGAATCGTTCAGTCGGGTATGGGACTTCCGTGAGTATAGCTAAGGTGTACTTTGGAGCCTCCACTTTTTTTCTCGTCTACATATTATTGTATGTATGTCAATATTGGTGTGGCACAATTATCGTTTTTGCGTTGGTAAACATTAACGATAAGATGTTTTTACAACAAACACCAGTAGAACGTTTGAAACACAATAGTATGCGATTATAACGGCGGCGGATAACGAATGACCGACGGCCTGCCATGTCTCAGTTCCCTGCTGCAGCCCATAATACGGCTGTATGTTTAATTTATAAAAACATACTAATATTCAAGCGTAATTTTGGCAGTAGGCATTAGAAATTAAAATGGCATCACTGACCTGTCCACTGCAGTAGTGTAGTGTAGTGGTGCACAACACTATAATTTTAACTCGTTAATTAATCATACATATTATCATTATTAAATTAAATAATGTCTTAATTATTTTGATTTTTTGAAACAAAAAAATATTATCAAATAATAACAATATGATACATATTTAAAAAAAGAAAAAAGTTCTATTTTATGATTTTTAATATTTACGTTAATATTTAAAAAGTGATACACATATTTTGATTGTTGCTATACTATATAATTAGTTATGATAACTATGCAAGCTTACATTATTCTAGGTGGTTAATATGCTACAATGTCTTTTATATAAACACTATTTTTTCTAAATATGGTGTACTATTGTATTTTGCCCAAATTTACAGAACGAGGATGTTTGAGTGTGCTAAGAATCCCTAGGTTTCAAATAACCACCACGAGTGGTTTTGTTGAAAATTGTATTCTGGATTTTTAAGTTTACTTGCTCTAAAAGTTTAAATATTTATACAACAAATTTTAATTATCAATTAAAAAAGTTAATCTTTTATAAGTTGTTATTTTTATTCTTTGTAGTTTAATTTTTTTATTAATTGATGACAAAGCTGATAAAACTATTAAGTACCTAATCTGTTTTATTAAAATGATACAAATTATAAAGGGTATGCAGGCACAATAATTGTACACCAACTTTTGCCCTGGACCCTTGTCTATTCCCTAATCCCTATACACCTATTCCCATTCAATTACATTAATTGTTGTTAGTCACGGTGAACTAATAAAGCTGCATATAATAGATAATATTCACAGTCTGTACATACACGATACACATATGTATATATACTTTATATATGAATTATGACTAATGACTACAGAATATAGATATATCTATTGTGAAATCAATAATGCTAAGAATTAATAATACAAAGTAACGATAATTCTCAATATACTTATAACCTAATATGTATAATATATGGGAAAACGTATGGAAGAATGACTGCCAATAATATATTATATTAACAAATCTGATAAATTTTAGATTTTTTCTATAGTTAGTTTTACATAATACGTATACCTATAAGTACTTAATTGTCTTGATTACAAATTTCTTAATTCTGATTAAGAATGAGCTTGTTTCATAACATAAAAATAAAATGTATTCATTATTATTTATCGCATATTTTTGCATTTTTTTGAAGTAAATGCATTTTCTTAAATATTTTATAAATAAGTACATATTTTATAAAATATTTCATATTTTCTAATACATATGTATTTTGACAAAAATAAAACCATAAAACACAAATTTTTACATATTTTGAGTTTTTTATTTGTGTTCTATTAATAAGAGTAACATTTTTATTAAAACCTATTACCAGTTTTTCAAAATAATAAAAAAAATTTCTCACCAAGGGTTTAATATCAATTTTGATATAATACTTAACCAACTCAAAAATAATCTTAAGATAAAAATTTTTAGTTTTTTCAATATTGAATGTTTTATTTACATCTAAATATTATAAAAATTATCTGCTCATAATTCACTAAATATTATAATCTTTAAGTAAGCTTCATGTGTTTTAAAATAAGTGTGATATGAGAATAACAGCAAAAATATATTGGGTGATGACATCTAGTTTTAACTGTTTATCATTATCTCGGTTCAAAGATATCATAATAATATAACAACTGTAGATAATTGTTTAACTATTATAGTATTATCCAAATGTCACACAGTGTGAGGGAAACGAATAAAGCTAGTTGGAATACTGATAATTTAATGTAAGAATTTAAATTTATTTATGTGTGATCGGTATTGCCCCGCTATATGGTTAATGGTAGTCATTTTCTAAAAAAAAATTATTTATTTATTGTATTTAATTTAAAAAATCTAAAACATGTTTAATGATATGCTCACGTATCATAAGATAACAACTTAAAAATAATAAATAAATAAATAAATAGACAGGTTATCACTCGCATATAATGATTACTCTTCAATATAAATCTGATGCTCGAAATATTAGTACGGTCCATAGAATTTATAATAAAAGAAATCAAAAACGCAGAATACTGGTATTCTTCAAAATTTAATTTTCAGGGGTTCTAAAATGTTTACAAATTTACAATGTTTATTTATAGTTTTGATAAATTACCATCGTCAACAAGTTAAATTTAAATAATACTTTGAAAACAAAAAAATAATATTAGAAATCAAAATGAACAAAGCACATAAATAAGTTCATACAAAATAGTTGATAATTAAAATAAATATACAATAAATACAATACATAATTTATGAACAATAATAAATTAATAGTTAATAAATATAAACAACTATTTCGTACACTTAGCTATATTTAAAAATGTCCTATATTAATCTCTTTATTCAAATAACTCTCACATTCATTATGTAGTTTGTCTTCCAAATTATTTTTTTTTTTTGAACTTTTAGTCATTAAGGTATCATTCATATTTTAGTCTTTTTTTTCATAAAAGTTTGGGAAACCTTGACTATTGTGGATCGTACCAGTATTCCGCGTTTATAAAGACCATATCAGTTTTCTGTTTACCTATAAATCTACATCACTGATGAAAAGAACGATTCGCATTGTAAGGTCACATAGAAATGAACACGTATTTGTAACAATGAAAAAATACCTGTGACTTTCTCATATGCCGCCAGAGATAATAAGGGATGACCGAATAAAGGCCTCTACATGCTCTGCTGCCAAAGAGAAAGCTATTTTCTTGGAAACACAGAGGCCTTTGATAATGCCGCCAGCCACTTTAGGTCATGCCGACTATGTCGTCCTTTTCAACAGTACATGTTAACCAGTCACACCAGTGACACCTCTCAGCACCGAATCCTACGAGCGACAACTGGACCTCCATTTTTAATGAGCTAAATCAGTGTTGAATTCATTTGGATTCATATGTTCAGAGAGTTCTTTATTTGTGTCACCTTACTATATTACAGCACAATATATGTACAACTGCGAGCCAGGTAAGGTGCATGATTATTTTATACTTCATATTAATATTATACTTACCAAAAAAATGGTATTTTATTATATGGTGTACTTGATCAAATTCTCGATTCATGACCTCGAGAGCCCTCCGAAGATTAGAAGGAAGGTAAAAGTATGAATTTAACATTTATATCTGTAGTAGTTAATCATATTTTCCAGCACTTATACGTGTAAGAAATAATACCCCAAATTGATCCTATTATTCGAGTTTTAACCCACTTTTTAGATATTTTAATTTTATATTATATATTCTCTTATTTTTATGGTATTAAACTTGTATACATAGTACCTAAAAAGTTTTTCGTTCAAATTCAAACAACGGTGAAATTATTGGAATTTTAGTTCCAGGTAACCTGTGAATAATATAGGATTTATGTGCATCTTACCTTTACGAGAATAGCTAGACGTATAATACTTGGAAAACGGACTACGCTTTTGCCGCGCCAGAAGTGGTATAGAAGCTAGTTACTACATATTACTACATTATATAACATATACCTCCTACGCTAAAACAGTCGAATATAAATCGAAATTTTGGCGTTCAAATTTCGGTTTATGTGCTCGACATGTATAACAATGAACAATGTTATATAGCTATAGGTACATACGCAATCGCAAACAGTGGCGAGACAGACCCGAAGTAAAACGGAAAACAACAATCTTTATCGTTCAAAACTGGATTCACAGCTACGCTGTCTATCGTTTCGTGTAACTTTTATCGTATACTGATTGACCATGGTAATCATGGTATTATTCACTAACCATAACCCAGCATTGGGTTGAACTCAGCTTTTGGACACAATACGTCAGACGATATGGCTGTAAACCGGCTTAAATAATAATAAGGTGTATGATGATAAACGAGCAATTACTTGGTAACCCGGTCGCTGAAATATACTGCATACCTAGACACCTAGTTATGAGCATACCACGGCTGCCAGCGTACAGATAACCATGAGTAGTTTATAGAAACTCGCTGTTTACTCGTATTTATACTATATAATTTGTAAACGGACACGTTAGGAATAGAGTGGTCTACGAAATATACATTTGTTTAAGTTCTAACATCTAAGCCCACGAGATATTGATAACGAGGCTGATATTCATACTTTCGAAATCATACGTTTTATTTCCGTGAAGTATATTACTACGTACAACTTTGTATTACCCTCAAAAACCTTCAAAATTTCATTTCATTTTACCATCGCAATACCAGCAAATATTTGTGTAACATTGTTTTAAATACTGTTTGATTGATATTTACTAAAATAATGGATTTGAGTGCTCCGCGGATGACGTTAGTAAAGCACGCTTAAAAAATTTAATTTTAGTTGTACAAAATTTTACAAAATAAATTTTATAATACTACTGCACGGCATTGAAATATACGATTTTAAAAGTACAAATATCGGTCAGAAAAGTGTCGTCCACCACGTCTGTAAAGTTTTTATTATTCTCGATTACCCGATAATTTACGTTTTTCGCATCTATAAGTGTGAATATATATAAATAGTTTTATGCAATGCGATAAAATTCTAGTCACAAATCTCGATCTAAAACAAACGGTTTTTGTGTCCCTTTTAGCATATAATATTGTGCTGCGGACTGTAACAAAACGATTCTTGATCTTCGGCCGGACAGGCAACAATGCATGATGCCCCACGCTCATCTTGGGTTAATTTTGCGACGCACACAAAATTCAAGGTAGGATGCACAAAGTTACATATACAATATTGACAGGTTCCTTGTAGTAATAATATAATAAATAAATAAACGTCTAATTAAACCATTATTTAGAAATTATAATTTATTGTAAAATAATAGATATCTAAGTTTGAAAAATTATAGGAATATCTCAATATAATAATTATCATTTGATTAATGACAACAGATGTACGACGATTTTTAGAATAACACTATCATAAATTAAAAACAGTAATTGTCGTGCAATATGGTCGGTTTAGCATTTTAGCCTAATACACAAATTTGTAACGGCTTTACAGTATCATCTAATTTACGTCTAATTTGTATTAATAAGAAGTACCTATATATACATTTTTTAACTTAAGTATAATTGGTATGCATCTACATGTACACCTGTAGAAATATCTATACAAAATATACAATTATGAATATATTATAATGAAATCAACCAATATGATTTTTCATACCTTAACATTTAACAGTAAATCTTTTTAAAAAAACTAACAAATCGGATTGTAATAATTTTATATAGAAAATATAGATAAGTAAAACTATATTGTATATAAAAATTGAAAACTATTATAACATATAAAAATAAGAATACTCAAAAATAAACATAATATCAACATCATATATTTTTTAATAGTTGATATTATACTATAGTCTGCGTGGTAGTTTAAAACCACGTAATAGTTTAGTATTATATCCTACGCAATAATTAGCAATATTAAATGAGACTCTTAGAATGTTCAAATAAAATTACTAAAACAAAATTATAATACTGCATTACTACGCTATTTTAAGCTAATTGGATTTTTAAATTATTAAATCTTACGGGATGAAAATTCCTACAGCAAATGGGTTAACGTACATATAAACAATTTATGTGTATTTACAATTATTATTAATTCATGATAACTACCGTTCGCTCGTTTCCCGAATAAATTTAATTATAATCTATATTTAATGTTAATAAACATACAGATCCGGACGAAGCGCTTACATCTGCATATATAAACATTATAAACAGAAATTATTCATCGATTAATTTTTATTTTACATTTAGTTGTGTAATAGACGCATTATCAATATATGAAATATTTGAATACGATATATTTATATATACTATATAGAGTACCTTCACGATAAATACACCGTGCAAAATATAGGTATACGTTATAATACTATACGACGACAATTTATTATTGTGATCGGCTGTACAGTAACTTCGTGGTATAATAATTGTCTGCGAATGATGTAAATTTAATATTTTCCCTTATTGTGTACCTACGTACATAAACGCCGAGTCAACAGCTATAATAATATAATGTATGCACACACACTCACTTACCTACCTACGTCGTATTTACTATATATACACAATATTCACGTCTTGTTCTACTTCTACATTCGTCGTATTATTATTAGGTCAAACACGAGGCCGGTTAAAAGCCGCGAGGACGGTATAATAAAGGGAGTATATGATACATTGTTATATTATTATATGTATATATGCGACGATATTGTATACTTACGCAGTTACGCTGCCACCGAATAAACGATGAATACAATACGTTTTACCCTTTTAGTCTAAGTCGATTTTTTTTTTTTTTTTGGAACACACCCGGCCACGGGAATAGGTCACCGGTAGACGGCGCAAGCAATAGGCTGTAATATAACGAAATACAGAGTTATATATTTAGAGACAGAGAAAGTGACTACCGTACATAAATTATAATATTCTACCGGTAGTGGAAAAAAATAGAGGAAGAAGCTATTCATTATTGTATAACACATTAATACGGCGTTTATTATAATAATAAATATAATATTTTTATTTTCAGTTCTATTGCACAGATTTTAACGTGCGGGCAAGTTATATTATGCACTTATCATATTTTTAATTTTTACGACTAAATTGTGTGGAAAACGCAACGAGAGTTGATTTATTTCCAACACTTGGCAAACATTCGGACGTGTTTCACAACACGGAGTACAGAGCTCATAAAATTATTTATAAATTTAAGAAATACGTTAATATATATATATATATGTGTTTATACGCATGTAAACCTTGAAAACAATATTTTTCGCTCAAGTTTCCGCAGTTTAGGTACCACGCACGGACTATTATATCAATGCACTGTAGCAATCACGGGTTTGATTGTACTCAATATAACTGGAACATTTCAACTGGTGTGCACGCAATAATAGTCAATAGTAATATCGAGACGATTGACGTAATATTTATCTGTAGGTACCTACACAGTATTAATACAATAAAATAGTGACGCGACAGCTTCAGTAACTGCCATAATAGTGAACTAGGTACTATATTCGTATAATATATTGTCTTTTTACTTTAAGGTCATTTAAAAAACTGAAAAGAAAAAAAACAGCTTTTAGGTTGGTACCTTTAATAGGTATATTCCTAAATTCAGTAAAGTTACAAAATTAAGAGTTTTTTTCTTATACAACTAATTATATAAGATATAATCAAAAACCAATAATTACAATTTGTACTTTCAAAAAGTACATTAAGTTTTAAAAATAAAATGAACACTATAATATATGCTTATATTTATATATTTATCAAGTCTACAAATATATATATTATGTTAACACTTTTTATCGAAGTTTTTTGATGTGCCAATTAAAAAATGAATACAATTCAGGATTCTATTTCATTAAAATTGTTTTCAAAATATATTTATTTTTAATAGGTTAGTAGTTAAGTAGGTATTCATTTTTTTCACACATTTAAATTTAAATTTCTACTTAAATGATATTTTAGGTAGACATAAACAAATATTATGTACGATAAATAAGTTACCTATGTATTTATAAAAGTGAGTAGGAAAAATAAAAATGTTGAATTCTTATAACAATATTGTCAAAAATTTTAATCACTATGCTACATTACTACGTATTAATTACAAAAGGTTTTTTTAAAGTACCTATCTATATCAAAATATTAGTGGATATAAAAATTAGATATTTATTCTTGACTGAAATTGACCGCACGAACGTATTCAAAAGGTTCAGTTGAGCCATCCATAAATCATAGTGAACTATGAATTTATTACCTTCTGTAAATTATTAATTTCTATGTTTAATATAGGTATATACACCTATATATTTACAAAAGACATTGTATTAATGTTTTCTTCTCATTTTTAATTGTCAATTGACATTTTTCAAGAAAAATTACCTCGAAAAGATGTATGTACCAATTCTACCTCTACATACATTATACATATTATATTCTAAATTGAACATTTTAAAAAGGTCAATTTTCCAACTTCCTTGTCAAAAATAATAGTGAGATATAGCCCACTCAAAATGTATAATATGTATAATGCATATACTCGTATGCAACTGCCAACATAATTATGATTGATTTTAATAAATGTGAAGTAATGGATTGAATGGGTGTGTCAGAATTTCCGAGAATACTCATTTTATTATTCAATCGTATTGATTAAACATCATTTTATTTCAGCTTTTGAAATGATGCGTATATTGTGTAGTTTCTTTTTCACTGGTATTCAATAAACTGTAAAAAGGGATTTTTTTTATTGAATATGTCATTCAAATATATTACAATCGTTTTACATTATTAGGTACCTATACTACAAATTTTAAGACAACACTACATTTTACCAGGCATGGGCGTTTTACGTTAAGAATGGGTATGGGGATCCTCCCAACATATGGCCTAATAGTTCCAAATAACTAGTGCTTTCGATAATAAAGTATTTTTAAATTTGTCATTTACTTACTATAATTATCAAATAACATGCATTTTGTATTAATAATTTACAATTTAAATCTTGCAATAAAATACATATTATGTATTAAATTGATGATTAATAACTTTTATTATAATAATTATTTAGTATTTTAATATTTTTATGTTTTTAATATTTTCTAACCATAATTTTTAACATATTATATATTGGTAGTCCTAAGTCTAAAATCTGTAAAATTCAAAAGAAAAAAATATTTTTGAATTAAATTTAGTTATTAATTAATAATAATTAATTTCTATATTTTTAAATACTCTGATTAACATTCTTTTTCAAAATATGAAATTAAATATATACGTTTGTTGTCATTCAAAAAAGTAAAAAGCTTAAAAAAATGTTTTTGCAATGTCATCAAATTATGTAAAAATAGTATTTGAAAAAAGTTTAAAACTTTTCAAAATAATAAATGTAGACAATTAAATTGATCACCTTGTATAGTCCTTATATCTACCTACGCGCCTCACCATTACGTGGACCCATTATGCAATTATCAGTGTTAATGTGTTTAACATTAGAGCACTCCTCCAAGTCCTACCGAATACTTTTTTAATTTTATTTTTACCATATATAATGTGAAAAGACATTGTATTATACATTTTCACATTTTATATTTAAATAATAAATGCAATATAATATATATAGAATTTAGTTCAGTACCTAATATACTTGTGGTGTGTGGTATGGTGCTGGGTCACGGCACGTATATTATATAATATTATATTATACAGATACATAATAATACCTAACTGATAAACACTCAAACTTTAAAAATCACCATAACTTTCCACAAAAACTATGTATCTACCTTGACATGCTTGACATGTATCACCCGTAGTCAGAGGTCATCTTCAACTCGTTAAAATACTAAAGTAAAAAAAACAATTGAAAATTTTGCGAAGAAGTGCGTGGTGAACCACACTTTACTAATAACGATGTTATAGCGATAACAAAACAGTAAAAAATATTTATTATAGGTATACTCGTATAGATAAAATGTTTTTATAGTCGTACGTATTTTTATTTTATTTAAAGTTTAAGTATAAATTGCATATAGATGACACGAAAAACCATTTTATTAAGTTTGCTAGTCATTGGCTTAATTTTTTTTTTTTATAATATAGAAAAAAATAATTTTTAACTTTTTTCCTACTAGATATGGAATTTTGTTTAAGAATCTAAGCTCAATATTGTCTATTTTTCTTTCATAGACGTATTACTCGTATTATGCTTAGCACCAATGACGTAATGTGTATAAATATTGATGAACTCAGTTATTGGTTACGAATAATGATCTTGAATTCGTCGTGGTTCTATCCAACTATTAGCCATTTTTTCGGTATCGACTGACCTCGAACTAACTTTTTCATATTTTTGTACTAATGTTAGAATTGTAGTTAATGTATTATTTTGTTATTTAGTATCAACTTCTGATTTCTTATATAATTAGTATAAAATACTAAGTAGTTTTATTCTTATTAGATATTAGGTACCTATTTATTTTAAAAATACTGTTTATAGTAAAAATGTATTTCTATTTAAGCAGTTTATATAATTTATTTATATTAATACATCATTTATATAACTGTATAAAAAACCAATATTTTCTTATTTTTTTGGTTATGAAAAACTGGTTTATTTTAAGGGATATGAGTGGCTTTATGAAATATAATTTTTACTACTTATCATATACTTATCCCAGTCATAGTCTTCATTGGCCCTATTTTTTTGTTTCCATACCACTTCAAATAACAGATAAAAATACTTAAAACTTACCAATTTATAATATAGTATAGTTCAAACGTTTATCAAAATTACACGGTGTTGGCAATGTCTGAACTATTGTAATTATATTGTTATACGGACAAAACAATAATAGATATATCCAGTAGTCACCACGTGAAAGTTTTCCGTGCGTATGGAAACATTTGCGTACACAAGAAAATAAAAACTCGAAAATACCGTTTTTCGTCCTTATACGGAAATCGAGTATGCGAATCGTCCGTATACGGATACCATTTGTATGATTTCAAGAATAGCCCCCATGCGGCTATGCCATGTTCCGTTTTAACACGTTCGATTCCGATCTATTCCGACTTGGTACCTGTACTCTGCAATATAGGCGGCGGCATTGTCTCATTTAATTTAATGTACATATTATAATATTTGCTTGACGTTTCTGAGTAGAGACAACATATCCGTTTCCTATCTACTTCAAACAAGTGAGTGACAACTTTTAACGCAACCTATTAGTTGAAACCATATTGTTATTTATAAAATACAAAAGCCCATGTGATACACAAACATTTCCCGTTCGTCTTTAGGTTCCTAAGTAAATTGATTTTTGATCGGTAATATATATTAATAAATATAATGCAAAGAAGTCACGGAACTGTTGCATTCAATTGAAATATGATATTAGGTTACACAGGCGGACCTTAATAAATTGAGTTGTGGGGGGCTCAAGCCCCAGATTATTTAATTAAAATAATTACTAATAACTTCCTATTTAGTTAGAAATAATCTTATTTATGTACTGTAAAAACAAAAAAATGAAAATAAAAATCAGCCAGCGTTCAATACGTGACAGTTAATTATATTTCAATACAAATATGAACAAATACACTAAAATGTATTAATTCATAGTATTGCAATATTACTATAAACACAAAAATAAACAGTAAAATAAAACTGACGTAGAAGAAATAATTTTAACTATTTTATTAAGTAATATTTTAAATTGTAGGATAAAAAAAAATTAGTTTTTAATTAATTAATTAGCCCTTCAAATAGTATTTATGTGAATAATGATACAAAACTATAGGTTCATAACTAGGGTATACATTTGTGGGGCTAATCGGAAACTTAGGGGGACTTAGCCCTCATAGCCCCCTCTAGCTCCACCTATGATTAGGTATGTATAAATTATATTCACCTGCATAAAATTAAAACAACAGTTAACATAATTTATTACAAATTCTTAAATAAAATATGTATAAATCAGCTAACTATATAACATGTTAATTGCAAAAAGCTACATGTTGGATAAACTATGATAATATACTATGCTATTAGTTATTACTATATTATTACTATAAATCACAATCTCATTAAAATATTAAACTAGATTTAAAACTAAATTAAACTAAAGATTTTTTTATATTCAGCTTTAATTATTACATAAGAATATACTTAGTATGTTACCAAATTTGTAGGTTTTTAATCTTTGCAATTTGCCTATTGTTATTTCATACACCGAGCAATAAACAATCAAAAACAACTATTAAGCATAAACCACTTGTACATTTCTTGAAATGACTTATTCATATATTCGAAACACTTTTATTTCATATATGAAGTTAAAAGGAATTAACAATAATTATTGATTTCACTACAAAAAATAAATTGTAACGTATAACATTATTCTATTATAATTCACAATATGTAAATTATTTGCCTATATCAACGCCGTGAAAATATTTGTGATTTTTCTAATTATAAGTACTATAATAAATTATGTATAGTATATAATGAGACATAATAATGAAAAACGAAAACATAAAACAGATTGTAAAAATTATTAAGTATTATCATTAATTCAAGCAGTATTCAATTGTAATATTCCTGACCATATTTAGCGAAAACTGAGATTTATAATATAATGTACCGAACATTTGAAAATATTGAACTAATCTACTGTAAGTGGTTATGAAATATGATTAGTGATTACCAATTAATAATTACAGTTATCGTTTAAACTAATAATATGCCTTAATTGTATTAATAAAAATACGATTCTGAGTATATTTACATTGTTTACAGTGTCACGTCTCTACACGGAACTTGGTAAATTGAAATACCGTCTTTCGAATTGTTAATATGTCTTCAGTTTTGCATGTGATTTTAAAATTATTGTCACATAATTTACATTACCTATATATATTCGAGTTTTATTTCTTTTAAAAATAATTATTAAATTTGAATACCTACGGATCTTATTGGTAATATACTACAGATTGTTACATGCATATTGCATATTGGTATTTAAAATTTGATATGGTTGAAATATGACAAAAAATTAAATTAACAATTTATTTTGTATATAATTTTGAACTTAGAGATTTTTAAAATATTTTTACATATAAAATTATAATATTGAATACTATTAGGTGAAAAAATATATTTCTCTTACGATTTATTTTGCTTAAATATTATTTTATTTATTATATTTATCAAAAAAATAAAATATATGTATAAGGTACTTTTTTAAGTTGTGCCGATGTTTTAAAAATTAACAATGAAAAATATGACAAGTTTAATACATATTATATTTAGTTATTTCATAAGTAATTAAACTCAGGTAAAAAAACTATCTTTTTAAAAATCTTTGCCTGACTGAAAAAATAAGAAATGTAAATAAATCATAATCAGTTTTATAGTCTAGAATACAAAATTACCATTTATAGCACAATACTTTCCGTTAATATGTACTAATACGCTATTTATATTATATATTATTATATGATTAATAAAATAAAATAATAATAAATTATTATAGTACTACCTAAGTTATTTAATAAACAAAAAAAAAGTTTTCGATTGCTTATTTAAAGAATAAATTAAAAATTAGTATTAAGTACTTTTTTTATAGCATCCCTCTCAACAATCACTTGTAAATATTACTGTATTATGCTTATGCAAATGGGTGCATTATGGTACATATAGTATAGATACATAGTTCTTACTATGTGCCATAATCTATTTATTTATTTAATAGGCATAATGCCCAATAGAACAGTAAAACAGTATACATGGTCATTTGAGGAATTGGCATCGTCAAAGACAAATTAATAGTTAACGTTAATGTTTAATATCATTGGCGCAAATGAGGGGGTGGGGGCTTGAAGCGATTTAATAAAAACTCTTAATAGCTCCAAATCAAGTCCTTATTAAATAAGTAATATGTATATTTGTCATTATTTTTCTACAATTAAACAAATTAGTTATATTATAATAAACACAATAACTATAAAAATATATAAAAATGTTGTTTTTATGATAAATATAAGTACTACATCCCGATTGCGTAGCGAAATCTGATCTCATGTCATCTTCGGTTATAAACAGAAAAAAGTGCTATATATCTGATAAGTGAAAAAATTATAAACACGAATATTTATGATAAATGATTGATGTTTTTAGTATTATAGGTATATAAGGAATTATTGATTGTTTATAAAACTTTCCCCACCCCCTATCTATTTATATATTCTACATATTAAAGGTTAGAAAAATGTACTAACCATTACATATTATTCATATTAATATATGAATATATTATTATATTAATATAATAATATAGTATAGTGATAAATGATTGAATTACCCTGAGTATTATAATGTTGCATATATATAAATGCATTGCAATAAAATATAATTCCAAATTACGAATCAATTGGATTATATCTATTACTGTGGGTGAAGAAGTATCTATCAGGTAATTGAAACTGTTTATCTAAGAGACCAAAAATAATTTTGATTTTCACGAATTAGAGCCGAAAATAACTTATAGGTACCTATTAGAAGTTACCTTCTCGCGTGTGATATATTTTACGGTATTTCACCGTATTAGATATGTATCAACTATTTGACTCCTTGCTACCTTATATATTAAATAGTACAAATACAATAATTGAATAAGTACTGACTTTTATATTATTGTAAATAATATAGCTATATCTAAAATATTTATCAATAGAAGATCTGTTTATGAGGTCTCTTTTTGTTAATCGTTCACACGTCAATCAAAATTGCATAAATATTATTATAGTTTGTTGTATATAAAACATAATCTAATTGGACTAGACTATAAAAGTTAGTTTTGAATTCAAGTCACGCGATTTCAGGACTACCTGCCATACGTATTGTCTCTAATGAATGCCGATACAAAACATCAAAAAAAATAAAAACGGATATAGAATTGAATAAAAAAAAATATAGTGAATATAATTTCAAGTAACAATATAGATTATTTGGTACATATCCAATTAAAGTGAAAACCTATATCATTAGATAAATAATACTAACCACATGTTAATAATATATTTTTTCATACTATTAGTAAAATAAAAACCATCGAGAATTTAAATTTTAAAGATTACCTATCTTTTTTATTTAAAATCATACATACACTTTCTAAAAACATAGGGAATAAAAGACAAAATATATGTTAAACACATCAATCTATTAATATACCCATTGATTTCGAAAGTAAGTATTATAAAACAATAAGATTTTTAATATCGCTTTAGTTTTTATTTTTGCACATTTAGTTTTATTTCATATATAAAAGTATATAATTATATTATGTAATATGTATATAATACATGAGTTGTCTTGAAATCTTTCCGAAATATAATCGTCATATACCATGGAAATAATAAGCTCCACATACATTTATACAATTATACTTCTAAAATCTAAAAATAATATTAACAGAAAAATACCTATATATTTTTCTGACATATGGAAAAATAGAATACCTAACAGATTTTTCATTAGTATTTTTTTCTGAAATTTTAATTCCCAATTATAATGACTAATTATAGTCAAATGTTTATTAGATACTAGCCACTAAGCAATCAGTATTTCAATATATTTAAAATAAAATATTTAAATTGATTTTGGATATTTATGTTTTATTAGTGACATTTACCACTATACTATTATGTTATTAACATATTACCAATAGTCTGGAATATTTTAATACATTACCTAAAAAGCCGTGATAAAGACTGACTTAGTAATAAATTAGTGATTAATAAATTAAGTACATTAAATGTAAATTTTATTGAGGGTTTTTCGTCTTCGCAAAATCGAAAATCATTTTTGTACAATGTACAATTTAGATTTAAGAGTATAGTATATATTTTAATATGCTAGATATTAAGATATGTGCAGTTACCAAACAAAGCGCTGTTATACGATTGTCTACAATGTAGAGGTAAATTAATTTATAAGAATAAGTATACAAGAAAGTGTTCTTAGGCACGCGAGGTTTTCAGATCCTGAATGGAGCAATAAATGTATGATGCTTTGTAGGTGGTTCTAATAAAAAATTGGATCAAGTTGTTACTTAGGAGATTAAAATTTAAAATTTATAATTCCTAATATTTAATCAAAAACTACAAAACCAGGAATATCTAAGAAACATAAGTTTTCAACTAAACTGATTTTTGTTGTAATTTAAAAAAAAAAAATTTACCATGGAGACTTTAAATTGTCACCAAATATTTATGTAAGGACTTATTTATAAAATGATAACATTTTTAAAATATTTGTTTTTATTCGTTTTGATTTAAAAGCTTAAAACTGTATCACATGTTAAACTAACTAATGCATTTTAAAAATGTCGACTATTGACTTATAACAAATAAATAACAAATAATAAAATAACAATAATTTAGGTACATGGCATAAAATTATAAAAACTGATTATAGAATAACTGAGATAACATACAGTCCAAGTTTAACCATACTGTATGGTATCTAAAACAAGCAAAATAATTAATAATAATATAAATAATAAATGTATGTTTAGAAATAGAGGCTGACAATGACAATAGTCGTAAGGAGTGGTGAAAATATCATAGAATCTCTGCGACTGCGAGTCCAAGTGTGCGCAAACATGTTATACTGTGCGACACGGTTTTCGATTAAAGCAGAAATCTTATTTTTATCTTCAACGAATAATAATCATAATAGTGATTCGTCGCGTGTTATTTTTTTTTCGTTTTATGCGGTCGCGCAAGCGTTATCAGCGTACCGCGCTGATTACCAGTGTGCCGGCCAACTAGGTACGCTGCACCTAGCCACCAGCAGGTGGTGCCCACGTTATTGTATATATTATACAATACGTTACGTGTATAAAAATTATTAATAATAATAATAATATTAATATAATTGTACGCGGCAAATCGTATAATTTAATAACTATATAATACTTGGCTGAAATTTTGTTGAAAAACCGAACTAACTCGAGTCACGAAACAAACGATACGAGAAAAACCCGCGTAAAATGTTTTCCAATCATCACAATAATAATAATATTGTTATTATTGTTGTGCGCGCGCGCGCGTACACACACACACACACACACATATGCACGCCCGCCTATACGTCGTCGGAGCGGCGGCGGCAACGACGACGGTCAGGTCTGCAGGTGGTGCGGACACGACGGTCGGTGCCGGTGCTGGTGCGGCGACGACGACGACGACGATAAATTATAATTGCGCGGCGGGCGACGTCGTATCATACACACACACGCGCACGCAAACGGTGACGGCGGCGGTGAATATGTAGGTTTACGGAGTAGTGGCCGGTGCCCCGCGCGCCTCACCGCCGACCCCGTAGTGGCGTACTCGTTGTGTAGTCGTCGACGACGACATCGACGACGGCCGCCGTGGTGGGGATCGGCCGTCGGCGCAGTGTTCGGCCGCAACCGCCGCCGTCCGCTGTGTTTGGGCACGTTCCATCCCCGGCGCGCAACAGCAACAGCACAAGCAGGCAACGGCAACACTACCGTAGCACGAGTGTGAGCGGCGGCCGCGTACGACGCTTACCTCGAACGTTACAGTCTTATTTTTCACATCGTTTTTTTCGCATCTCGATATATACGCGGATATTACCCCGTGGTGCGATACACGGTCGTCTTCGGACGCGTCGTCGACGATATAAAAATATAAAATCCCATTTCCACGGTCGAGATCACTTGTCGTCGTCGATATTGTTGTTGTTTACGTCCGTCCGCGGACTCAGTGATAATAGACAGGACCGATAATAATAATAATAATAATAATAATAATAATAATTATCGTGTGTGTGTGTGTGTGTGTGTGTTGCGCGCGCCAGACGGTTACTTGTTGATTTGATTTTTTTTCCCGATTTTTCTTTCCGGACGCATTTCCCCCGACCACCACCGCCTCCTATACAAGCTCCGACCCTATCGAAGTGGATTCGGCGTCGTCCGTCGCGCGTTTCGTGAGCATCTCGCTCGCACGCGTCACACACACACTCGCTCGCTTCACGCACACACACGCACGCATACGTACACACATACGGGAACGTAACTGGCGAGTACTCACACACGCGAGCGCGCGCGCGCACACACACTTGTACAGTCGCTCTCGCACACATTCACGGACCGGATGCCAAAATAATCGCGCAGCCCGCTTTTCCGCCGGATGCAGTAGCGGCCCCCGAACACAGCCACAGACTCCGTCGAGACACCGATGCGAAGACGGTCGACATGTAGACGTCATGATCGACATGATCCGCCGGCCGATTGTCGCCGCCGCCGTCATCGTAGCCACCATACCACTTGGCCACCTCCTCCTCGAGGGTGCACCGTCGTCTTGAACAGCCGCCATGGACCATTCGGCTGCGGCGGTCCACACGTCTAACGAAAGGTATGTGTCACGACCGTCGTTGTCGTTTAATATGAATTATAATAATAATAACTTTATGTTTACTTTACTGGTTACGTTTGGCGTTATTGCCGTTATCTATAATGTCGCTAACGTTGTCGTCCACTCGACGATAGCCTTAGCTGCATGTCATGTGTCGTTCGCCGATGTCCTCCGGTCGCCGGCGCTTTTCGTTCATTGTCGCCCCTTTGTGCTTGGCCGCTTGGGTGTACCAGTGCCTTGTGCTCAAAGGTTTACCCGTTGACCGAGTTCCATTGCTAACGATCATCGATCAGTTGTCTGCTTGTGTTCCTTCATTTTCAAGGTCGACCTAACAAAACCATCTGCTTATCTATTTTGCCTTTTTTCGTCATACATTTCACTGCACATCCTGTTAACAAATTAACAAGCGTAACTTTTTCAGTACCTATTACACTGTTAATATACATGTATATTTTATTGTTGTCACCCATGTTAATTTACTTCTTTTTTTTTAATTTCAAAGTGGTCAAATCAAAATCCAAAAACTGTTTTTATCTGATTGAAATACATGAACTTCAATCAACAGTTCCACATTTTTTTAACATTTTGATTCCGTTCTCAAATATATCAATCAATCATACATATAAAATATGATTTGGGTAAAACTAGTATGATTGCCTCTATTTATTTCATCTATATAATAGAAAACATTCCTTTTGACAGTATTTCTACATTTATGATCTTTGTTTAACATTTCAATAAAGCTCAACATAATCAAAATTATTATTTTAAATTAAATACCTAAGCCATTAAAGTAGAACAAATATAATGATAACCTTATTACGATAACAATCAATTTAGTTAAGATAAATACCTACTCAATTAATTCTATCACTATGAGTATTGGTTTAAAATGTTAATTTACATCTGCTTATGAGTAGCCTCGTATTTTGTTCTAGGTATAGGTTAGGTAAAATTAACTACAAAACAATAGGTAATAATCGAAATATTTATTTAAGTTATGAATACATTTTCAGAGCATAAACAAAAAAATATTTAAACGAATATTCATCAATAACTTAGAATCACTTTGACTTTAATAATTGGCTCTTATTTATATTTAGGTAGCTTGTCTTAATTTTATTATTTTAATATATAATCTATAGTAGGTTTTTTATTAATTGTTATTTTTAACATTTTATTGTAACTTAATGAGTAAAAATTTAATTTTGTAATACAAAAAATAAAAATGTTATAAGAATTATGGATAGGTAATCTACCTACTTACTTTTATTTTGAAAAATTAAAGGTACTAGCCTTTAGTATTAATTATCCTGGGAAAAATAAAAAGATATCATTTTTCATTAAGTTTATGATTTATTTATGTGTTTATATAAAATGTATAGGCATTAAGTTTCTATTTTATAATATAGTCTGCTTTATTAAACGCAAAATGCAAATTCTTTAAGTAGGTATTGTGTGTTTATAAGAAATGTATTTCATTTGTTATACATTGAAAGATATAACTTTTATAATTTATGGGTAGTTAAACTAAGTAGTATTCAACTGTTTGATGATTGATTCATGTTACTTGTTTTACGTTATTCAAAGGATAATAAATACTGAAAAATGTTTTGAAAGTATTGAAAATTTAAATTATAGTATGTTCAATACTAAAAAATGTTTCTAGGTAAAATACATTTGTGTACTATAAGTCTATAATTTAGGGCACTTTGGGATAAGGTAAACAACTTGAATTACAAATGAGCTATGCTGAAAAAATACAAAGTTTACATTGTACGTAAACAATTGAATCCATTTGTTATTTTCTAAAAATAACTTAGAATTCATCACATTAAGTTTCTGGCTACCAGACTATTGGCGTCAAATTAATGTTTAATTTTGAGTAACAGATAACTAATATTTATTTATTTATTTACATACGGTATTCATTTATGTTCCGAGTTGTTGAATACCTACCTAGTTAAAGTATATTTAAAATTTAAATATCAATAATATTTTTTGTTTCAAAACTTCTATCTAAGTATCTAGATCTACAATATACATCACTGTATTCAATAATTCAAATTTTTAAATTAGGTTGAAATATAGTGTACATATTTTTTCATTTTCAAGACTAGGGATTTACAATAGATATTTTATTTTATATCTTAATAACTATATAGTTTACATATACTAGGTACCTAAATTGGGGTTTAATTAGAAATATTAGTTAATAATTAATTCTTAAGTAAACTTTGCAGTTGAGTCAGTTTTAATCTTTAAAATAATTTTTTTTTTTAATGATTTATGACCCTTTATTTTAATACAATAAATTATTTTAAAATTGGGATCAAAAGAAAAACTATAGTTTTGTTGAAATGAAATATGTTATTTGTAAAATTATTTTATCTTATCTATTTATTATTAAATAATGTGATTAGGTTAGTATATGTACATGTTTTACCTAGTTTATTCTATTTGTTTAAGTTTTTTTTCTGTATAAATTAAAATTGATACAGTCACTTTTTACATATTAAAATAATATGTAAAATATTGAAGGTTTTGGATTGAAAATATTTTTTATGAGGCTTAACTCAATTGGTTCAGTCCAAACCAATGTCTATACTTATAATAACTTAATGATTGTACTAATTGCTTTTACTTTACTTTTATACATTAAAAAAAAATGTTTTTTTTTTTAAATATTACTGTCATTAATTTAAATAGGTTCAACATATTTTCTATTAATCTAACTTTGAATGACTAAGTTATTGTGTCATTTCTATGTGACCATTCAATGGAGTGCAATATAACAAATTTTTGTTTTATTACATTTATGATTTATGACTTAAACATATAACATAGATATTAACTTTTTAATACTATTTAATTTTCTATACAGGCAAAAAGAGTGACTATGAAAAGTTGATTTGTAAAGTTTTCTAAGTTGGAACTAATAAAAATAAGATAGGAAATGAATACAAAACAAAAAATGTTTGCAAAACATATCTTGGTGTTTTTGGGATCTTCTAAGGATTAATTAGGGAATTAAAAAATAGTTATAATAGTTATAATAATTTAGTTATAGTTAAAATAGTTATTCATCATATTTTATCAAATACACAAATTAATATTAAACCAATTTTTCATACAACTTTAAGTCTAAAAACGATTTATAAATTTCAAAAACAATATAAGTAAGCAGTATTATTATTATATAAATATCCATCTATATCCTTTATGTTACTAAAAACAAAAATGTAAGAATACTTCAAGTTTTAATTATTATTGTCAAACTAATTAAATTAATTCCTGATACAATAATTTTTATTTTTCTTATTTTATTTAAAATAAACAAAAAAAGAGATATTAAAAATAAAGATTATTGCATTCTAATATAGTAATAATTTACTAAAAAAAAAAAATTAATAAAACCAAAACACTGTATTTTGTATCAATTATAATTAAGATCTGGATTTAGGTACATTCTTTAAATAATTTGAAATATGATGCTGGTATGCTCTAAAAATAAATCTACAGCAGGAAAATATATTTTCTTTACGTTTTCCTTGTAAAATTAATCAATACACATCAATAGATTAGATTTGGAGCTCATTAAAAATATTATAACTGCTACTCAGAGAATGGATTAAGAATGGAAAATTGAAAAAAAATTAGAAATTTAAGAGCTATTATTAAGTTTCATTTTTAGCGATGACATATTAATACATCCTAAATAGTATATATATAAATATATATATTAAAATGCTTCCCATGCCAAATTTAAAAAAATTAATAGATACACAAGTAAACATTAGAAATTATTATATGATATAAAATTAATAATCATAATTTTAAGAATAGACCATATATTCATTGCGACCTAAAGAGAAAAAAAATATTAAGTTGACTGTACATATTAGTAGAAAGAAATCATTTATAAAACCAATACATAAAAAACCTCATAAAAACATTACAATGTTAAGTTCATGAATAAATATAGAATCCAGCAATACTGTTACATTACATTACACTGATTTTTTTTAAAATAACTAAAAATTAAAATAAATCAATATATTTATTTCTCATAATTTACAAATTATTCCCAAACTCCTTAAATAATCTCAAATATAATCAAAACTTTTTCCTATAAACTCTGTGTTTAATATTCTTTTACTCCCGTCAAAACTGCATACACTCAAAAAGATATACAAAACAAAAAAACTTTAAATTATACTAATAATTCATTTTTTCAAATGCAATTTTTTATTTATATTTTTTTATATCTGTTACCTAGGCCCATGTAGTTAAACACAATATTATAAATATAAATAATCTATAAAAATTATAAAACTTAAAATTATAATTTTTAAAAATTGTTCACAAGATAATTCATCTTCTTATAATAAAAAAACTTAAAGACATTCCTATTTAATTTATATAGCTTATACCTATTTTTAATATATCTCCTTATTTTATCATTTATAATGATTATCAATTACATCATAATTTACTATAGATTTTGAATCTTATTTCCTATTTCAATATCTATAAAAAAGGTTAATACAAACGAGTTTTGAGTTATGGCACATATTTGTTGATTGTTTTCTATCATATTGTTACAAAATATAATAAATATGTATGTGAATTAAAATGGTAGAAATTTAAAAAATAAATATCCCTTTATCTGAGAAATTAAATAATCTTTTAGTAAACTGTTTTTTTTTTTTTTTTTTTGATGACTTACATTTGATAAGCTTAATCAACACTTGTTAATAAATAATAACAATATTAATTTTAAAAATGTTATGTAGGTTATATCAATGCATTTAGATGGACTCTGGCTAAAAAAAAGTCATGAATGGTAATGTTTTGCATTTGTTTTTTATTACCCTACATCCCTACTTAGTAGTCTTTGGAGTTCAGGTGCATGTGCATGTGTCTTTATTATTATTTTATTTACTTAATTTCAATAAATTTAAATTTGTAGCTCTACTATATGGAATATATAAGTATTACCAAATTAAAAATTAATAAGATCTTGTAGAATAATTTTGAAAGTCAAATAATTTAAGTTTTTCATTTAAAATATTTTCAGATATAAGATCCAATGGTATTAATTTGTAAATAAGAAAAAATCTAATTTGAAATTAAATATATTTTTATAATTTATATAGGAATAATAAGTTGGCAACAGGAAATAAAATTAGTATATAACTGACTATTGTATATTTGTATGTTTTAACTGACCTTCAATCCTAATTATCATGGTGAATTAATTAGGTATCTAATAATGTCTAAGTAAATGTTATATAAAAGTTATTTTATAAGTAAACTTTGATAACAACTAATTACCTACAGAATTACTACTGTTGACTATTAGTTTTCTTAATACCTAAATACTTAAGGTTTTCATAATAATATTGTTATTTTTTTATTAAATTAAATACATAATACTAAGTTAGAATCATTCTTAAATATTAATTTAATTTTATAAATATATGATAAATGAATTATTTTATGTGTTGTTGTTTTTTATGCGCAGTATGTTTTCAACATAATTATTAATACTTGGTAATTTATATATGTATATAAAAAAAATGGTAACTAGAATCTTGTTAATGGCTTTTAATTAGACTGTATTATTAATGTGATTGAATATGAGTAAAAATATATATAGTGCATCCAAACTATATTTGTATTTACTAAAAATGTTATCTTAAAAATGAAATAATTTAAAAAGATTTAATTTTTATAATATAAGAATTTTATTTATTTATTTTTTTATTATACTGAACTGTTTAATATGTTCAAACTAATTGCATTTAAATAAATCAATTCTATATAGTAAAAAATCATATTATTTCAAGTTAATAAAAAAATCAATATGTAAATAAATAATTTTCTATTTACTTAATATATATATATATTTAATATTTTTGTCATTTATTAAATCCAATTTATTTAATTATCTAATTGAAAATCTCCAAAATCTAATTCATCAAGTTTAATATTATATTCTGTATTACAGGCCATCTGAACATATACCTCAACCCTTGATTGCAGAGGCTCTAGATACTCCATCAAATTTACCGTCTACAACTACACTAACTGTTTTAGTAGTTAAAGATGAAAGAGGATATGGCATGAAAGTGTCTGGAGATAATCCAGTGTTTGTGCAATCTGTCAAACAAAGTGGAGCTGCAGAAAAAGCAGGCTTACATAGTGGTGACAAAATTATTAAAGTGAATGGTGTTAATGTGACACATTCTACGCACACAGAAGTGGTTGAACTTATAAAATGTATGTATACTTTTTAGATGTATGTAAGGCCAATGTATGATAATTTTATGTACCCTATTTTCAGCTTCTACCCAAGTTGAATTAACAGTTCAACAAAGGCCTTTGTTTATAAATTCATCAAATCCTAATTTAACATTACCACCTCTGCCTTTACCGACAATGAATTCTTCTACTGTATCGCCAGTAACATCGTGTTCCTCAGTAACACCAACTAGACCTTTGCATCACCATCATTCAGCTCCTGCCCGTGATCGAATTACAGGACCTCAGCCTGTCGATGTATGTATTTAAGCTAAATTATTAATTTTAATTCCCTAAATGTATTATATTCTTTAGTAGTGTTTAAATGATAAATGTCTGAGATACTAATTTGGTACCTTTTGAATGCAAATAATTTGAACACTAACCATTAGTTTTAAGTAGTCTTAAAACATAGTACCCATTTATTAATTTAAAATGATACATAAATGTATTCAAATTAACTATTCAAGTATGAATCATTTAAGACTATGATACTTAATTACTTAATCATACAAACTGTTATTTAAATAAAAAACAATGTCAATGGATTGAAATTTGGTAAAAGGTTCAAGACAATAAGTATTGTTTGCACTCAATTTTATTTTTAGAAATCTTGTTGGAAATTAGTTATAATGTCTTTGTTGTAAAAAACTTTAAAGGAAAAAAATTTTAAAAAAATAATAATTTTAATGTTAAGGTGGAACAAATGAGGCATGTTGAACTAGAACGATGGCAAACATTTAGATTAATGTTAGAAAAAGAACAGAGGTATGTAGAGGTATTAAAAAAAGAACTTCATAGATCATCATCAGATGTATCCAATGGTGATAACTATAAATTGAAAAGAGAATTGACTGGTGCTGAGCGTCGAGTTAAAACATTGCAAGACCAATTAACTACGTTCAATGAAATACCGGTATTGTACAATTTTTTACTATAAATAAACTACTGTTAATAATTATATGTAATATAATGGGACTATTATTATACTTAAATACAGTCGCATGATTTATTTTATAGAAAATTAAAATATTAAATTGTTGGTGTTGACTATTAATAAGTACTATTAGTATATTTGCAGGTTTTTGATAACTTATAACTGAAAAGTTTAATTTTATAATATTTTACCTAAATGTGATTTTTTATGGTGTTTAGAATTTGCGATTATATTGCATTTTGTAGTTTGAAATGTACAGTAATTTTAGTTTTTGGTTTGTGTTTTGATAATGATATGTGTTTAAATTATTGAAAGTATTAACATGTTTTACAAACATTAATTTATCTTATTGTTTATAAAAAATGTTTGTCAGTTTTCATTCTACCAGTGCCATAGAAATATGTTGACAAATATAAATTAAAGGATGATATCTTGATGTCCCTTTTTATATTGCATTCTTATTCTATTTAATATGTATTTACAATTACCTAGTTGGATTTAAAATTAAAAATACTTATTATTATAATACATTTTTTCATCTTAAAATTAATTTGATAGAATAAACATGATATTGAGAAAATATATTAGATTAATATTATGTTTAACACTATTTTTAAAGCACTGTATGATGTTTGTTTGAGTCATTGGCTCTAAAAGTATTACTAAATGTACATATCTGCATTCTATACATTTTATTTTAAATTGATATTAGCACTTGCTTAAGATATTTATTTTGATATTAATCCTATTCCTTTTCATCCTAAACTATTATTCTATTTTTACACTTTTAATACCCTATTTCCAATTCTACGTGTTTTGTACTTTTTTTTTTTTGTTTAACACGATCGTATGCATATTTATTATGTTGACAGCTTTGTAATATTGTTGCACAAGCATCTTCACTTCAACCTCCTCCACTACCACCAAGAAACCCACCACCACTACCTCCTAGAAATCCAACGGCCCCTTTGATTAGTGATAAGCAGTCGAATAATTCACATATCACTGGTGTTAACAATAGTCAAACTGTAAGTACGCGATAATTGTTTAAGACAATTAATAGCCTATTATGCCTTAAAATATTCCCATATTGTATTTCATATTCTAAATTTTATTTAAAAATGGTATTTTATTTAAATTGAATCATACAAACCTTATAGATACATTAAATAAAAATTGTTTATAAAACTATTCATATTTAAAGTCAACAATTATAATTTGAATACAATAATAATATATTTTGTCTTACTTATTAATGCAATTTAGTGTTGCCTATCATCTGCTGTGATTTCTGCACTACTCACAGGTTTATAAAATACTCTATCTGCATGTACTATTCAATGTTGACTGCTACCAATTAGGTATTAGACCTAATACATACAATTAGGAAATAGTACAAATACTAGTGCATAAAGCTGAATGTATATTTTAATATGTAAATTAATAATGTAAAATGTTTTATACTTATATAACACAACACCATAAAATAAACATTGTATTATTAAGTACAGATTTAAGAGTACTATTAATAAGTTAATACACTAAATGGTTGTATGGTTGAATTAAATAAAATAACCACTATACTAATTATTTTACTCTATAATATTCTTATTATTATATACATCTTAACGTAATACCCAATATCACACCATATTAGGTAAAACATTTTAAACTATATTTTGTTTTCTCTCCAGTACAAGTTATGCTTGTAAAACCAATGGAGGTAGGTACTTAAATATAAATAAGTTTTTTTAAAACTGTTAATATTGCATGCTAATTTTATAAAAATGTGATGTGTCTATTCTCTTGTTCTGTTTGAAATGTGATTTTTGTAAGATTAATCTCTTATTATAAATATACGTAGATCTTAATATTAGTAATTCTTTTTAGGTATATGGGTTATTATTTCTTAAACTCTATTTGATATATTTGTATTTATCATTCTGATAATGTATAATTATCCTTGTATATGTGTGTGTTAATTTTCTTTGTAATTAACTATCAATATTTTTTTCAGGATTCTCCTAACCTTTCATTGTGTCATCAACGTACAAAGTCAAATCCTGATCAGCTTAGTGAAGGTAAACCATTAGGTTAGTACTTAAAATATCTTAATAAATATTAAAAACAAATAATTAAAGATGGATAATTACAAATACTATAGCTTCAATATTTAATTACTTTTCATAAAATTAATTTAGTAAAATAAAATACATACCTTTTACAGCAACACCTGAATGTTACACCAAATCACTGTATCTTGTAAATTGTATTAATATTGTGTGTTGAATTATCTAATATCTGGAATTATTATACTAACTTAGAATTAATGTGTTTATTTTACACGTGTTATAAATCATAATGTATATTAATAATTATTACAGGTAGTAAAAAGTTAAGCTTATCTGAATCCTTCAATGATTTGCATTTTGTTAAACACTCCAAGGGTGGATTAGCTTGGGATGTAGTATCACCACCTCGTCAACATTCTCCTAATAGATCTCCTGATGTAGCAAACCCATGTGATAAATCACACATAGAAATGGTAATATTACTACTTGTTATTTTTATACAGTTAAGTTATTGCATAATTTGTTTAGAATAAATATGGTGGTGATCGATGTTCAGTTGATTCTTCAGATATTAAATTAACTCAAACTCCAATCATTTCAATGGAAGATGATGAAATTTCTGATCAAGAATCTGTAAGTTAACTTAAAAATTATAAAAATATTTTGTTTTATTTTGTTTTTTAAATATCAATACTTCTAAAGTAATTAATCTATTATTCTTACAGAGCCATTTAGAAGAACATGGCCCATTTAAAAGTTTTACTAAATTAGTAGAACATAATGCACATCTAGCAGTATTTTTAAACTATGTTATATCAAATAGTGATCCCTCAGCTTTAGTACGTACATAAAAAATCATTACATAACTTCAAGAAAAAAATTTAATTGTTAAAATTTTATGTTTACAGTTATTCTATTTAGTTACAAATTTATTTAAAGAGGGAAATGCCAAAGAAATGAAAAAATGGGCATATGAAATCCATTCCAGTTTTCTAGTGCCTTGTGCTGTACGGTTTTATAATATTTTAACTCATGTTTGTACTAAAAGTAAATTTAATTTAATTGTTTCTTTATTATAGCCGTTGAGACTGACTAATATTGAAGAGAATCTTGTTCGTGAAATCGATGATATTTTACAAAAGGATTCGGATCGTGAAGAAATTTTACGTAAAGTAAGTTAAATAAAAATTTGAATATAATAAATATTCTAATTTTTACAACAAATCATTATATCAGGTGTTTTGGAAAGCTCGAACCAAAGCCAAAGAAGAGTTAAATGAACAGTTAAGTGATTTTCGTCATAGACGAACAGCTGGTTTGGGTACTCTGTTTGGCCCACCTGATTTCCAACTGGATGATAGTATTAATGATAAAGTTAAAGAATTGAAAATAATTGAAATGATTCTTATTCCTAATATGGAACCATTTATGTAAGTATTTATCATGACATTATATTCGTATCATTAGATTAATGTTAATATTATTCTTCAGTGAGGACATGGACAAAGAGATTGTAGATGATAGAAGATTTACAATGGCAGCTGCACTGGCTACAGTTATGAGTAAAATATTTGGGCTTCGGGGAACTCAATTTAGTTCTCTTTTAGATCGCTGTCCTACATTTGTTTCTAAAGAAAAATCTCTTAAAGCTAAACTTATAGGAAAATGTCGAAAAGTAATTATATTTTATTTATTTTATTTATTTTTTGAAATATTATTATAAAATTAATCAAATTTTATTTGCAGTTTACTAACAAAGGACATCATTTTGTCGCTCATCAGTATTTTACTGTGACTTATTGCAATCATTGTCAGTTAATTATTTGGGGAATTGGACCACAAGGTTATCAATGCACAAGTATGTTATTACCATCAAATTCATTTTTAAAATATATTGATTAAAAAGTATTAAAAATAAACATATTTTATTTTTAGATTGTATTTTAAATATTCATCGTGTTTGTGTAAAAGTTTTGGATGAAAACTGTCCTGGTCCAATAGTAAAAAAAGATAAAGCTAATGATCGCATTAGTAAACTTATGGATAAAATTAGACCAGAACGTGAAACTCGAAGAAAACCTGGTTTGAACTTTGTTCAAAGTAATAATTTTTTTTGTTTTATTTAACATATTCATTAATTAATTTTATTTAAATCTGTTTTAAGTTGAAAAATCAAAGAGACAATCTGAAGATTCTGGTGACATAGTTGGAGCCCTTCCTGAAAAAGATTCCGGTAACGATTCAATTACATACTAATTCTAATAACATAAACTATTGATTAAATAATTGTACTTAAATATTTTTTTTTTTGTTTTAATAAATTAAAATGTTATTTTCAGATCGAACAAGCTTAAGCAGTAGTAGTTTTCATTTTAAAGCTGATGATAGTTTTAAATCGGACAGAGGAGATACAAGTACAATTGAAGAAATGTAAGTTTTAATATTTTCACACTATAATACATATTGTCTATAATAAAGAACATAATATATTTATATTTTAGGTCTCACTGTCCAAAATTAAAACCAACAGGAATCTCCATAAACCGATCTGAAAGCTATAAAGAACGTATTCACCAAAAGGTATATATTTCAAACCTAGACAAGTTACATTTTTTTTCTCATTATTATAATTTCTGAATAATTTAATTATTAATATAAATTTGCCATCTCTGTCTATATTATAAATTTAGATTCTAATTTATTAAAACATTGTGTTTTATGATAAAATTAATACTATATTTTTTAACTAAAAAATATGGAAATATATATATTTATTATTTATATAATAGTTTTTATAAATTTTGATTTTATGGAAATGAAGTTTAAATTTATATCAATTAAATTCATTTAGTCTTTAAAAGATGAATTCCTTTTATTGAAACAATTATTGTATTTTTGTATAAAGATAGAGACAGCAACTTGACTAAGATTAGTAGGTTAACTTAACTCAATTGTATATTATATTATTATTACTGATATTTATAATTTTTATTTTTTATTTTTAGCGGCAAATTCGCGAAAGAAGAAAAACTAGTGATCCCAATCTTCCTTCAAAATATAAAAAGTTAGTGGATTCAAAAATATAGTACTAATTCATATATTATTAATAATTATATTTTATTTTTAGTGATGTTGAACACGAAATGCAGTTTTCATTTGCACGTTCTGATAGCTCCTCAAATTCTAATTTATCAACTAAGTAATTGTTTGGCTTTTATTTAATTGATGAACTTTAATAACTTACTTTATTTACTTTTTAACTAGAAGCTTGGACAGTCGTAGTACATCTTTGGAAGGCATAGGACAAGGTGGAGAGATGACATCATGTTTAGATAGTGATTCTGATGATGAATTAGATTTACCTGATTGGGCTAGTAATGTTCCAACTGAAATATTGGATCAGTTATCATCTAAAGAGAAAAAACGTCAAGAAGTTATTAACGAACTTTATCATACTGAAAGATCTCATATTCGAGGTAAATCTTTACTTAAAATATAAAATATATAATATTATTTTGTTATAATATAGAATTATATAATATATATTTAAATTTACTTGTTTAATTTATAGGGTTAAAAGTTTTGGAGCATGTTTTTCATCGACCTATGAGAGAACTGCAAGTATTACCACAAGACCAACTTCAACTATTATTTGCAAACCTTGAACAAATGTTTGAATTACACTCTCAATTTTGTAATGCTATGAAAGCAGTCAGGAAAGATAATCAAGTTGTTCAAAATATTGGTCATGTCTTACTTAACACTGTATGTTATTTATTTAAAATGAATAATTAATTCTAATATCAATTTAAATAAGCTCACAGATTATTTCATACATTAAACCATTTTTTCTTTTAATAATATTACAACGATAAACCCTTTCTAAATTATTTAATTAAATTTTTATTAATATTTATTAATATTAATAATTAATTTTTAGTAAATGGTTGAGTGGTGTACTTGTTAATATTAATAAATTATCAAATAAATAGAATATTTCTCATTTTAAATTTAATTGTATTTATAGTTTGATGGAACTGCTGGAGAAGTATTTCAAAAAGCTGCTGCTACATTTTGTGCTCGACAACAAATAGCTTTAGAATCTTTAAAAGAAAAAAGAAAAAAAGATACAAAATTAAATATTTTTTTAAATGAAGCTGAGGGTAATCCAGTATGCAAACGTTTACAGCTGAAAGATATTTTACCTACTGGCATGATTAGGTAATTTTACTTATTGTTTAATCATCACAAGACCTTATGAATACTAATACATCTACTTTTTTATTTCTAGATTGACCAAATATCCATTATTATTTGAAAGTTTGGTGAAATGTACATCAAATGAAGAAGAGTTATTGAACATCAAAAGATCCTTTGAAAGAAGTAAAATTATTTTGAACCATGTAAATCAAGCAGTGCGTGAAGCAGAAGACCAACTTCGATTATCTGGAATTCAAAAAAAATTAGATGCTTCTCCATTTGAAAAAGTTGATCATCCTCTCAGTGTTGACTTTAAGGTGAAGAAAATATTTAATAGTTGTATATTATATAATTTATTATTTTAAAAACAATTTAGGTTTATTTTAAGTACAATTTCATTTATGCTCATTTGTTTTTATTATTGATTTTGCAGAATTTAGATGTAACAAAACATAAATTAATTCATGAAGGTGGTCTGTGGTTAAGAATTGGAGGAACTCGTCAAAAAATGATAGAATTACATGTATTACTATTAGAAGATTTAATTATTTTATTGAACAAGGTAGATGATAAATATGTTTTAAAATATTATGGCTTTCAAGATCGTACTCCTACTTTAAGTCCAATTATTAAAATGTCAACAGCTTTAGTCAGACATAATGCAGTAGGTGAGTGTCAAAAGTTATTTATTTACTAAAGAAATATATATATTTTATTTTTTAATTTTTATTCACCATTGTAAACTTAATTTATTTAGACAAAAAAGCTATGTTCTTAGTAAACACATCACTAGCTGGTGCTCAGATATATGATTTAGTAACAACTTCATCAAATGAACGAAAAACGTAAGTCATCAGAATGTAACTCTTACTGTCTTTTATTATAACTTACAATAATTCTTTATATTAGATGGTTTCGACATATCTCTGAAGCAACTGAATCCTATAAAGCTCGTGAAGGAAAATTAAAAAAACAAGAACAGACCTCTCATCATGTTATTGATTACGAAGATATAATACAGGGTACTAAAAAAAAGTCGTAAGTAACATTAAGTTGCTTTTTTGATGCTTCAGTCTTATGTTTTAATATCTATAATTTCAGGGTGACTGAAAGTTCGGAACCTCCAAATAATAACAATAATAATAGTTTAAATAGTTCTCAGTTATCCACTTCATTAGACTCTAATAATTGTGATACATCTAAACATGGTAATAAAAACAATTTATTTGATATCAATAGGATTTTTTTTATATATACATTTTTGTTGAATTAGGTAATGAAAACTTTTCAAATAGTGAAGCATTGACAATCACTAACAGTACTCCTGTGCTGTCCAAAACTCAAAAAAGTCCACTTATTGAGCCATCTGAAGTCTTGGTGTCACAAAGTTCTGTACTCAAAGCTGAACCAGTTATTACACACCTTGGTATGCAATATTGATAAATCAATGGTACATGTGAATTTGATAATGCTAATAATATTGTTGTCTATAGAAAAATTACGAAGAAATAATAGAGTAATTGAAGAAGCATTAAATGAACGTTTACAATTAGTTGCTGATATATTAAAGGTGCCTTTATCAGTCTCTAATAAGACTGATGGTCAAGATAAAAATATTTCAGACGAGCCAAATGAAATTTTACTTTCAGCAGTGTCTCAAGGTATATTAAATAATTCATGTTTAATATTATTACAACATTTAATGTTTTTAACATTTTAGGAAATGAAATTATCACAGTATTAAATGAATCGCTAAGTATGACTGATGTCGATGCTATTGCTGCTAGTTTGGGAACATCAAATTTAACTTCAAATTGTAGTTTATATAAAGCTTATGCTACACAATTATCTCGGCTCACTAAAGTTAAACCAATTGTAGCTTCTTTGAATTCTCAAATTACAGAACTTTTGGTAAGAAACTATTAAGATTAAAAAAAAATCACAACATTTTATATGCTGTACTCTTAATAAACAGTCATATTCAGATAGTTATTATTGAAAGTATTCACTTACTTAATAAAATACTTATCTATTTTAGATATCAACTACTAAACATGGTAAACTAGAAGAAGACTTACGTAAAGAACTTCAGACATATCGAGAAAGACTACATGCTTTTCAAGAAAAATCAATAGGATCTACTAATACTGAAAATAATAGTAATTATTTATTTAATGAACATTTTACTTCATCAAAACTATTTGATTAGGGATAATTCATTGTCACAATTTTATAAATATTTACTTAAATTGTTTATTTTTAGAAACTGAAACTTCTGTCGAAAACACTGCTATCAACAGTTCAGAAAAAAATGGCTCATCATCAGAGGTGAGATAAATCAAACGTTATATTTTCTTTCAGGCTTAATAGCATGTTTTTATTTATTAATTATTGTTATTTTAACTTGTTTTTTTTTTTATTCACAGGTATGAGTGTATTTATAATCAAATCATCAATATATAATATACACACTTCACCAATATTTATGTCATATCATGCCAATACGTTTTCACTGTGTCATTAATAGTCTACCGCTTATAAATTGTATCAATATCTTTTAAATCTTTAAATTTAAAGTATATATTTATTTATTTATATTTTATTATTTTATTTAAATGATAAATTTTCATGAAGGTAACTAACAAATGATCATTGTTTTATTTTTTAAACATTATTTTACGTCCTGTTTTATTTAAATTTTTTTAAGACTGTGTAAAAATATCTATACGATTATTTTAATAAAGATAACTTTACAACTTAACTTACGATACCTTAATATCTTTAAGATATTGCTATTATTTTTATTATTTATTTATTATGATTTTTTTTTTTTTTTTTTTTTTTTTTTATTGCTGTTTTAAATTCAATATAATTGTTAATACCTTTAGTTATATGTTTTTATTACTACTTAATTTAATTGTATGTGTTTTTTTTTTTTTTTTAGTTTTACATATTAAGTGTTACTTGTTACCATATAACAAGGTTTGCATAATTTGTTAATATGTTAAATTAATTTAAAAACAAATTAAATTGTAAGCTTTATTATTTGCTAAGCCAATATGAGACTAGCTTCAAATACAATTTTACACCTATTCAATGTTTAAACATGAAAAACTTTATTTTTTAAATACATAAATTAATTTAATAGCACAGGAACATTTTTTTTTTATGTATTGTATGTTTTTAAGGAATTATGTTTGTGTTACTGGTAAGTATAATATTGGACCAAACGATTTATTGGTTTTTATATTTTGTCTAAAATTTACATAAAAATATATTTCAATATAATTCTAATTGTAATACAATTTATAATTTCACGACTTAAGTTACAAATAACATAAATTATGCTATAGTAAGATCATAAATATGCTCGTTGCTTGTGAATGTATATAATCAATGAAATATTGTTCCAATGATTCTATATCACAATATTACAAATGTGAGCATATCATGTATTATTCGAGCTATATATAACAAGTAATCTGAGTATATAAAGGTTTAGTAATGTTAAGTGTAATTCTGTTAGTATATTATGTCAAAACCGGTTTTATGGAACATACTATCATAGACTGATAGATGGCTATTGACATACTAAGATACTATATTATTTATCTATACTTGCTAATGGCTATTTTTTCCAACATATTTATATGTTTGTATATTTGTAATATAGAAAGGTGTATAAGAACTTAGTTTTAGTCTAAATTGATTCTTATAACTGCCATTGCAGTATATTATAATCTTAAAAAACAATATATTTCTGTTTTCATAACTTAGAACTTAAGAGGATGCCAGCATAATATTTGTTATCTCTCTCTAACCCATGCGTAGCATTGCAAATTTTACATTTACATTAGTGACTAGAATAATCATATTAATTTCTTAAATTAAAATAATATGGCCTATTATAAAATTTAAATTTAAAAATATTATCTATGGCATCTCATAAGCATTTAATTATATTTTTATTTTATAACAAGTTATGAGTTTTTTAAGATACATATACAATTTACAATTTTAAAATATAATAAAACACTTATGAGATGGCCTAGATAATGTTCTTAACTTTAAATTTTATAATAGGTCATTTCACTCTAATTTGAGAATTTGGTTATAGTTTTTATTGTGAACGTATAATTTGGTATGATGTGTGTGGGTTAGAGAGAGATAACAAATACTACGCTGGCATCCTCTTAAGATTTTATAAATCTTGAAATTAATTGAATAAGTAACTTAATTTTATCTTCTATAATTATTAAAAAGTAATTATTTTTTTATCTTTAATCATCTAATCTAATTGGTACTATCACAAAAAGTGATTTTTTTTCTATTAAATTGTTTACAATATAAGGAAAAATAACCAAAACACTTGCACTATGGTTACTTGTCATAAATGATATACATATTTATTTTTTATTATTCTTAATAAAATATTAAATATAAATAAATATATGGAAGAAATAACCTAACCACTTGTCAATTATTTTGATAGAAATTAGTTTTAATTATTGTTAAAAGTTTAAATTATTATGAAGTAATTAACAAGCTTGGGCTTAGGTGAATTAAGTCCTTCGTAAAAAAAAAATATTTTTATTGATACACTTAAAGAAATTCAATCTAATACATGTATTCAAATAAGTAAAATATCAAAACAATATATAAAAAGAGAATAATCAAATTAGTAGACTTGACTTTATTAAGAATCATTTAAATATTTACCCATTTAATTTTAAGGATATTTTTATTATAGAAAATACCTTTTATAATATTATTTATTTATTAGTATTATTAATTAACAACAGTAAATAATTTAGATGAGACTTTATATTTACCCCTTTATTTTTTTAGGTAGGACTCAATTAACCTAAAAATAATAAAATAGGACTCAATTTCCCAAATTCGAACACCTTTACTTTAATTGTAAAAAAAAATACTACATTTTTGGAATGTATGAAAGGGGAAGATATGCCTACTGATGAGTTATAAAGAGATGACAATAGTATTTTAAAAGTCTGACATTTTTAAGAAAAGAAATGAAGCAGATAGGAAGAAATTTAAAACCGGTTGACTTGGAGAAGAAAAGTTTGAAATATGATTTATATAATTTATTTAGGATGATTAAAAAAAAAATCAGCTGGACCAAATGGCCAATAGAATACCAATGGAGATATAGATAGTGCGATAGGTAATATTAAAAAATTCAGATATAAGTTAATTGATAGATTTCATTATCAAGATGTTTCAAGAAAGAACAATGCTGAAGGAGTAGAAATCTATTCAGATAATTGGTTCCCACATTTAAAGGCGAAGATAAAATAAAAAAATTAATTTTCTCTTTTATTTCATATTACTCATTGAATATTCACTATCAGCGAATTTCATTTTCAACCATTAACCATTGAACACAAACAAATCTTGAGAGTCCAGTAAGGGTATAAAATGTATGGTTGGGAGAGTACTGAGTAGTACACATGCACTAGGCCCCTCAGGCTTTAATTTCATATTATAAAACAAAAATTGTTTTTAAGTTTTGTCTCATACATAAATTATGATGTATAATGTACCTGATTAACTACTTTGTGTATAGTTTTTTTTAAGAAATTAAAACAATAAAAATTATTATCAGTGAAGAATAATTACCATGATTTACATGAAATATGAACTATAAAATGAATGTAGGAATATTATACATATGAAGCAGAATTTTTCATAAAACTAAAATTTTTTCAAAATTAAATAGAAGACAATACAATATTTCTGTAGACATTAGAATGTTTAAAAAATATTTTTAGGTCATTTTTCAAAATAGCATTAGCTATCTATCTGAATACTCTTTAGTTACTAAATATATCTGCAGTAACACCAGTAATATTTAAGGTAGGAAGGTAGTTAATAGACTATTACCTATTTAATAATAGTATTAGTTATTACTAAAATACATATTATTTTCAATTATTTGAGTTATGATTAAATAATTGATACTCAAAAAACTAGAAAAAATGTTATAAGTAATTTTTAAAATACCTAATGCTTGTATTAATAATTTTTGTCTTTATTTTTATTTGATTAGATAGTTATGGTAAAATTTAAATTTCTAACATAACCATTAACCATCATGGTTTTTAGCTTATTTCTTTAGCTAACGAATTTGTCAACAAATTTATAAATTATTTTAAAATGTATAAAATAATAACATAAGCTCAGTAAAATTCTATATTGTGCCCTAAAATGCAATGGTCGAGGCACGATGCCGTGTGTTGATTTTTGAATGATAAGTTTATGTTGTAAATCTTTGAAAAAATTTGAAGTTGTACAAATGAAGCGTTTATTTTACATAGTGTAAGTTATACTGATGACTGATTAACGATGACTAATATTGAATAGCGAATACTGATAGCTACGTCTTCTAAATACATTTCAAATCGAATGGTAAAATGCCATTTTAGATAATGGGAAGAATGGATAAACGGGTAATGAGTAATGAGTATTCTTAGAAATATTTGGATAAGTAATTTATATTATGTAATAGTTTTGGTGATAGTGATAATAATAAATTGAGTTGGATGTTGTAGGTTGTTGATATTTATTTTTATTATATTGCTCCAATATAAAGCTGCATCAGCTTTAAATTTATTTCATACTATGTATAAAATACCTACCTACATAGATACCTATAAGAAATTTTAATTTGTTTTTTTAGCTATTTTATTTATTTTCTTAATGCTTTAAATTCCAATTTTTAAAAGATTTCTAACTTAAAGTATCAGACTATTACTATTGACTTTTACGTAAGTAGGTAATTTATAACTTAGTAAAATCTAAAAATAATATATCCAAAGTAAAATCATAAATCTAAAATGTTAAGAAAACATTTTTTCAGGGACACACTACTAGATATTTATTAATTAGTATAATTGATATTGGTGCAATTTCAACTTTTAAATTATATTATTTTATTGAAATTAATAACATGATAAAAGTAGCCCGTACTTAGTGTAAAAAAATAACATTAAGTACCTAGACTATGCCTGCTTAAGTAATATTTTACGTAGTAATCTAAAATCGTAGTATCTATTAAAGTAATAACAACGTAGTGTAATTATTTAAAATAAAGTAAAAGTTTAGTAAATATTATACCTACATTAAATTTAATAAAAGTAAAATTCGATCACGATATTACTGATATTAGTAAATTACTTATACCCCTACTATTACTTAGTAGCTTAGTACAATATTACCTATCTATTAGTAGTATTTCTTAACAGCAAGCATGCATTGAAAGCACTTAATTTAAAGTTATTAAATTGTTTTTTTAAGAACTTTATCCTTCAATGGTGGTACTTATTTAACTTCACTTTTCTACCAGTCACTATTATTCCTTTTATCCACGATATCGTTGGAGATACTAAAAATATAGGGTTAGATCTTTCTTTTATTTTTAAATTACTATATGAAGAGGATTATTATTTAAATAGTTACTATTAAACTAAACTTTTTGGTTCCTAGTCGTAGACTCGTAGTTGGTCCTAGAAAATTACATTTTATTTAGGTATGTGCTGTTCTAGTTTACGAATAATCATCGAAATACTCATATCAAAACTATAAAATTAAATGATATTATGTTCATATCGATTTATTGTCATGTAAAACTATTGATGTATTTAATGTATTTTTTAATAATTCAAATAAATAATAACCATATTAGGTATAAGAAATAAAGTTAGTAAACTGTACACTTTATTCGATCATTTTTTTTTCATACTACATTGTCATTGGGTAATTGCCTATTCAAATTAATAAATCGATTAATTAAAAAGAAACGAATATCACTTAGAATTTAGAAAAAATTCTTGCATTTTTAAAAATGTAAATTGAAAATAATATTGTTGATTTTGTATTATATGATTTTGACTCGAAGGATTTAAAATTATTTTATAATAAATTCAAGTATGTTTTCAAAATTATTGTTGGAAAAAACCTCTAAATTATTAATATATTGAAACGCATAGGTATAGGTCTATTTTTATTCTAAAAGTGATAATGTGGAATCCCTTATAGTATATTTGGTCATATTTTGTGGATACTACAGTACTAATCTAGTACTTACTACTATTTAGTATATTTCTATAAACTTATCTAATACATTTAACATCAGGTAATTTTGTAATTTGGTGTAAATTATTCAGAGTTTATTCCAAAGCACATTTTTGTATAATTTGTGTAGTTGACAGTGGCGGCTCGTGCATATATGCAATGGTGCGATCGCACTCTCTACAGAAATGAACAATTTATAATATAAATATATACACAAAATAAATAGATACATATTTTAGTATATAGTATATTATACATTAACAAATTAACAATTAAATATATTTTTAATTATTATTAAAATTATGTTCATAGTTTATTATAATATGTTATAACATATAACATACAATACCCGTATAAACTGTATAGGTTTAATAATATTAATATTGCAAGGAATAATACCACGACGGTGCGGCGGCTATAGAAACTTATGATGTGCGATGAATTTTGTCTCTCAAATCGGACGGCAACAACATGTTTAATTTTTTTATGATTTATATAGTTCTTTAATCTTTTCATCGCACTCCTGTGTTAAACTACTACGAGCCGCCACTGGTAGTTGAGTAAACTAGATGCGGATTTGCAAAAAAAATTATTTAGTTCCACAAACTTTGATATTACAGTGATTTACTCAAAGTAAGAATTTTTATCTAATCTATGTTTATATGTTGTGCACCAATGCCAACAACTATATTGTATTAGTCATACTCTTAACTATATAATCCGGATCAAAAAGTTTTATCAAAAAAAAGCCCGGTTTATTCTTGTTTTTAATATTTTGAGTCCGGCACGACCTGAAAAGTCTTACCAAAAAAACCCAATTTAGCCCTTTTTATTTTTTTTTTAAGGCCCGGTCTTGTATGTCTTTAGTACGTGTGTATTAATTATATTATGATATACCACAGACTTCTATATTATATAGTATATTCTAGAATAGCTAGATAAATTAAGATTATAAAAAACCTGGCCCGTTTATAACCAGTTATCAGCCAGCCCATTTGGCTACTTCCTGCATTAAGTATAGCTATAAGTAATCTATTTATTTAAATATGACCTTAATATGTTTCTAAATTGCTTAAAAATGTAGTGTTCTACGATTATGAGTTTTAGGCGAGTGACCCTCTATGAGCAGAGCCACTATTCTAGCGGCCCTATACGGCCCCTATAAAAAATCAAGGGTGGGGCAATTGCCCCCGCCTGCCCGCCTCCAAATGACGCTACTGATTAAATATATGTCCTACATCCTTATTCCTTATTCCTTACATTCCCTGATTCGCATAATATATTATGGTACTATAAGTACCTATATTAGGAATCAAAAAATAACTATTGAAAATAAACAGCACGATTGTAGTGAATGGTTACACGAATATGTATAAGCATATAAGTATAGCAATAAGAACGAATAAAGTACAACACAAATAGTTTTAAAAGGAATAAGTCAGGCACGTGCTGAATGTATAATAATAAAAAAAAAACAGTTGTGTTCTTTATTTTGTTGATTATTCACTCATTTTTCCCAAAAATATATAATTAAATATAAACTATTTATTTTTGAGGAATAGGAATTAGTGACTAGGAACTGTGCATTACTTATCTAAAATAAACGTGAGTACAAGAATTCAACATGATATTGATATATATATATATATATATATAGGTATCATCGATTTTTTTTATATCAATCACTTCAGTCATAGGTATATAAGTATTGTGGTTCGACCGAAAGCCTTTAAAAACATAATTATTATTATTATTGTGTACACATTTTATGTATAAAAATACGTACCTCTTCTTTACAATAATTTGTACGCAGCAGCAGCATATAGTGTTGCAGGTACAACCCGTGCGGTCGCGGCGGCGAATTGTGCGCGGGAGAAATCCGACGGCGGCGCGACAGCACCCAATGTTTGTGCGTGTCTGTGCGATCGTTCCCTCCGCCCACACTGGCGGCGGCGTCGTCAGGTTTACGACTTTCCGCCACCGTCGCAGCCGTTGGTCAACACCGACAAGAGTTCAGTGTGCGTGAGTACACCCCCGTGGACAACATAGGTTTGTGTGTGCAATGCATTACGTGTGTGCGCTAGTGAGCGCGCGAGTCGTATGAACGCGTCATATACCTAATATTGTTATTATTATTATTATTATTATTATTATCATTAACCCGGAAACCCATTGTAATACCGTAACGGACTCGCGGGATGACGAACGTCACGACCACTACCGCGGACGCTGTCAGATGAACGCCACCGGATGTCTGACGGCCCTGGGCGACGGCGGCGAAGCGTTCGTCGTGATCTCGTCCGACGGCGACGACGACGACGACGACTACGGCTGCCGCGGTCGCCGGGAACGCAATCGCCGCCGGCACGCGGAGCCGCGGAGCACGTCCCCGCGGTGCACACTCGGTAGGCCACCGACGCCGCCGCCGCCCGGTCTTTCGATGGCCACCGCCGAAGCGTACAAGTCGAGGCCGCGCCGCAAAGACCGCGGTGCTTTCGTCGTGCTGCCCGAACCGCCTATGGCACCATCCACGACCACGTCTACATCTACCGCCGACGACGCACAGGCGCAAGTGGTCGGAGGTGCAAGTGCCAGCGGCCGCGTCAGCCCGTTCCGTGGCTATGGTTTCAAAACGCCCGAAAACGGACGGTCCCGCGCGTCCAGCCCGTCGTCACCGTCTGGACGACCGCTGAGGCGTCAGTCGTCCGAACCGCGGATCGTGGCCAACGGTCGTCGGCCGCCCGCCAACGCAGCTGGTGGCAAACAGCTGTCGGCGTCCACCAAGGACCTGTCGGCGACCGGGAAGAGGACGTCCGGTTCGTCCAATAAACCCGATAAACAACCGACGGCGGCCACGAGCGGTGCTACGGCTGTTCGAAGAACGCCGGCCGTGGCAGGCAAGCCGCCATCTGTTCCGACGGCTAGCAACTCGGTGGCCGTCAAATCGTCGCCGCGTAAAAAGTTGCCGACGACGCCACGCAAACCAGTGCCGCCGAAATCACCGCTGCCGCTCAGGTCGCCTAAAACGCCGAGACGGCAGCAGCCAGTGGCCAACGCGGTGGCTGGCAACAGACCACCCGCCGTCGCAGCGAAACCGACTGTTAGCCGTCCACCGGTCAAATTGTCGCCACGATTGCCCAAGAAACAGCCGACGGCTACAGCCACGGCGTCCACAAAAGCCGAAGCTCAGCCGAAAGACGTCGCGCGCCCGCCAACTGACAATGGTGTAGTAAAGACTGTTGCGGCTACTGCCACTGTGACGGGCGCGGCCGCATCGACGGCGTCGTCGACATTGGCAACAGCGTTCGGTTCTTCGCCGACGACCGCGGCACCGACATTGGCCGCGTCCACCACGACGACGACAGCGACGACGACGGTACCGTCAGTATTTCCGATCACGGCGTCTACCTCGGCCACGGCCATAGCGACCACGCACGCGACCAACGCAGTCGCTTCGGCCGTGGTCGACGGTGGACCGATCGTCACAGCTGTGCCGCCTCCGGCAGCCATTGCCGCCAACACCCTGGCCACTTTGTCTGTCGTAGACCCGTCGGCCACGACATTGAAACCGCCCCAGAGCGCAATGCGGCTTCGCGATCCACCGGCCGCCGCTCCACCGCAGCCAGCCGCTACCGTCGTCGTAGTGGACAGCGATCCACCGATGGAAGCTGCAACCAAACGAAAGTCCGTTGCCGTCACGATGACGACTACGCCACCGCTGTCATATGAGTTACAAGAGATCGTAGTGGAACCGGAAATCGAAAATCAGAGCGGACGAACGACTGTCCGATTATCCGTGGACGCTGACCGCAACAAAACGTCGTCCACGGCCAGTAGCAGTAACGGTCACAAAACTGTCGCATGGGCGAGGTAAACAATAAATCTATATACTCAAACTTTTACCGAAGAATCGCATCCGCCGGTCGTGATCGCGGTGTTTTCATCAAATGATATAAAAATACACCAGATGTAGTGTTCCATGTCTGTTCGTTTTACATTCCGATTAGTTTTTTCATCCGTTCACAACTGTCTAATGGAAGTATTTGCATAAAATTCATAACTATATTCACCTTTTAACGGATACAATTTTTCTAACGATATTCGAAATACATTTCAATTAAATCGTTTGGAAATCTAACATGGATTTGCAGTTTTTCCCGAATTTTAATAGTATCTGTTGTTTCTGAGTTTGCTTGACTAAACTGCGCAGTTATTTTATTTAGTGTCTTAAAGGTTTTTAATTTATAAATTCCAATAAGTAGATATATATATATTTCGAAACAGCCCAATAGAAATTTTTGCGCGAAACCAGGAGTGTATTTTAGACTAACTCTAGTCTTTAGATTAAATACGTACTAAACACCAAAAATTGAACATCGTATGTATTTTTTCGGGGACCTCTTTTTAGGATACCAAACGCTATACTGGCCAACTGCCGTTCATTGTACTTATTTTGAGAAAAGCTTAGAAATATAAATATTAACCAAATTAATAAATACAGCCGAAGGTCCAAGAAAAAAGTCATTAGGTAATAGTTATATACATTATAAATTGCATTGTAATAAAATAATTTGAATTTAGCTATAATATGTACTTTTAAACATTAATTACTATTTTATTTATAAATTTCATAATTTTCGTATTTTATGTTGTTTATAAAGGTAATAAATCATAATAATGGATTACGACTAAAAATAGTAAAAATATTTTTTTTCTTTTCAAAAGTGTTGTTTTGTAAAACCTTTAAATTATTTTAAAAATTATATTGATGCGTTTTGATGAGATGAGTCAATGATATTAATATTAATAGTCAAAATATGTGCGATAAAGTCAGTAAAAGCACAAGAACTATAAAAATATTATGTAATTAAAAATGCGCACTAACCTCGTTAACCATTGTATATAGCAAATCCAATAGATGTGTTTTTTTTCGTTGTGTTAGTACGTAATACATATATACGTATATACGTAAAATATAATACATAATAGTATAGACGTATGAATAGCAGTATGTTGTTAGAGTCAATCTATTGACGAATGAGTTAACCACATAACTATCTAATAAATGACGTTTAATTTTTATACATTTTATACGGTGACACCTATATAATATATAAAAACACATTTGTGTGTATACAAAACAATACCGTTTAATAAACATTAACGATTGTATAATGTATATACGTATATAGTCCGTATATGTACCGTGATTAAAATCTTTTTAGTTTTTATAACATTATATGTATTATAAGTCATAAGAGAACAGTCGTTTATAGTACTATTTTTCGGATGACACTAGCTATTACATTTTTTTACAATAATTATTTTTCACAAAGTTACTCCGCACGTCACCGTGGTGCTTTTTTTCAGTGTTTGGCCAAGGGAGGGCATACATATATTTCAATGTACCAATTTTTCGACGAGGCATCTCTTAGTATAATATCACGATTTGTATTCAATTTGTTATTTCCGTGAACGAAGCCTAGTAATTCAGCTTGTCGTATAAATAATATTGTGTTCGAATACACGTATAGTCTTAATGTCTCTATACGCTTTTTGGTGGTGGCGGCGGCGGCGCCGGGTAGACAGGACTCGGGGGGGGGGGGGGGGGGGGGGTCGAAAAAGAAAAAAAAAGTTCGCTTACTTGTTCGATATAATGGTGTAGCAATGTCCGCGCGCCGGTCTTACATTGTACCGAGTCACGCCACCGCCAAGTGTATATTATATAGGTACACATCATACACAACATAAGTAATTGGGTCACTCTACCACAGCCGAGGAAACAGTATGTGTGTATACTTAGGCGGCGGCTGGCGGGTATCTTGTGCTTAAGGCCGCGCGAACATGCGATGCAGTTTCATTCCGTGCTGGCGTGACCGCAAGTCACAAGTGCCCCCTTCCCCCTATGCGTGGTGTGCGTGTGTGTGTGTGTGTTCTCAACCCCTTGCACGTCACTACCGATGACTTTAAGTACAATATACCCCCCGAAAGTCTTTCTCTCTGTGCACCGCACCCCGACCTCGTATACACAATACAAATACATATATACATTCTTCCGTCCTCCTTATTATATGCACCCTTCCCATATCTGTACTTCCAGCGCCACCGTCAGCAGCAACCGCTTCGACCCCCCATTCTTGGTCTTGAACGAAAAAAAAATAAAATCATAAATAATCGCCAAAGTTGACCACCACGAAAAAAACCAACGGCAGTAATAAAACAATACCGGCCATTATACACGCGCTTGGTAGTCGGGCGGTGAACTTTTTTTCGGGTCAAGTCATATATCCGCTTTTGCGTGGGCGTGCATGTGAAGGTTAAACGGTCGTACTCCGTTTCGCGTGTGTGCGTGTGTGTACTACATAATATATTATATATATATATAAATATACATATATACATATAATATATCTTCATAGCTGTGGATGCGCAGCGGAAATACGTCCATCTCGTGCGGTACGCGATGATGGGCGGCAGACGTCCGGCTCCGGACGCCCCGAGATTCGATGTCTACTCAATCGGCTTCAGGTGTGACTTGGCCTCGTATGTCACGCCTAAGAATGAACTAGGATGAATGACATTATACATATTATTATAGTATATACAGCTCTTAAATTGAAAAGGGACAAAAAATCTCTTCTTTTTTGAAAATATTTTAGTGTACCCTTTATATAATTATATCCTAATGAATAAGAAATTTAATTTAAAATTTAAGTCTTCAATTTTTTTTATTATACTTTCGCACTCCCTTCCTTCTTTTTTTAAATTCAAAAACTAAATCTGCGACCTAATTTAAAGAAATCTTGTTATCCTGCACTCAATTTATTTTGGAACCCTATTTAACGAAAAGTTGGTAAATTAATATAAAAAGAATATATTTAAGATAGCTGCAGACTACCAATTACCAAATACAAGTTTAGTCCGCAAATCATATTAATGTTTCAGTTTATTACACTAAGTATTTTTTTCTTTGCTAATCCTTCAATAATGTTTTCAACCATGTTTTATAACAACATGATCAATTTTAATATTTTCAGTAATGACATAGAGTCCGGTTTTTTTTAGAAGAACTTAAGCTCACGTATAAGTGAAAAAAATAAACTTTCACTACCTACTAAATTTTATGCATGGTATTGACAATTTTTTTTATTATTTAGTACTAGGAATGAAGTTCCAAAAATTTTAAGGCCCTGTGATCGTGCATCGCATGTGTAGTATGTACATGCATAAATCAGGGCCTGTCTGTAGCAAATGTTTTTAACCTTTTTTGAGGTGGACAAAAACATATATACATGAAATCACCACAAAATGTTTTCGTTTTTTTAAATATTTATCCAAAAAAATGTTGGTTTTAGAATATGTTGAAGAGATCACAATTTTCTCATCAGATTAATTATCTACTGTAAACTTAATCGGTACATCACTGTAATCTGCGTGTAGCGGACGGCTACAATGGCTAAATATATTATCTATATCATCTCGATATCAATAATTGCAGTAATGTTAATAGCTGGGTATTCTTATGTATAAATAATGAACCCACGATGGTTACAATTTTTTGAAAAATAAATCATAAATTATTATTTTTGGAAAATATTAGAACAAATTTATACTATACTTATCTACACAATTATGCATAAATCAAATAACTATTTTTTTCTTTTTATAATTTAGATATTACTAATAACTTATAATATATATTAAGTACTTTGTATTTTTATTTAGAGCTTAATGGTATAGTATTATACGTGTTTATTTCTAGTTTCTTATTTATACAAGGATGTACATATTTTGAGATATATATTTATTTATATATTATATTCCTTTATTGAACAATTTTTAGTTATATTTTAGTAATTTACTAGATCAATTTTAAATATTTCAAATGTTGACTGATTGTAGTGATATAAATTTAAGCACGTTTTTAAAATGGTATATTTCTAAATTGTGTCCTGATGGTATATAGATTTTCTAAATGTCTACACTTATTATTTATTTACTTAATTTCTGCTAAGTGACAAGTTCATTATAAAAAGGATAGCGTACCTCAAAATAATAAATAATTATTAGGTGCTATATATAATATAATGTCAGTATAGATTAAAGTATGTTAAATTACGCCATAAATAATGGAAACATAATATTTAGTATGATTCTATTTCACTACACATTCTTCTTATACATCTTAAATCTAATTCAATAAATTAATCTGACTATTATTTCATAGAAGTCTTAAAGTAATTAATGGAAACAATAACTTCAACTATATTAATTTACTCTTATTATTAATGTAATTATTAAGTTATAAGCTCCGTTACCCTAGCACTTCCGTGTTTGAAACTGAGTATCAAAATTATCCAGTGTTATGTACTTTATTTTATACAATTTTATACAACCAGAATAAAATTTTGTACATCTCCTCGAACACGAGAAAACGCGAGTCTATGCTGCGGCAAATTATATATAACTATTTGATATAGGATCAAATAATTCGTGGGAATACTTATCCTCCAATATTCATACTTATTTTTTAAATGAGTACAATGTTAATTAAAGTTACAAAATATGTTTTAATCTTTTAGAAAATAAATATATTTATTTTAAAAATTATTATATAATATGATTAATAATTAATATGTGTGATATATGATATATCAGATACATCAATTTATGTATATTATATAAATTAAATCATTAATTTAGTATAATATTTATAAGTAAATGGACATCATACTTTAATTTCGTCTTTAAAATATATCACTGGCATAAATAGGTAGGAGGTAGCTACTAACTTCTAATTTAACAAAATATTTTTTAATAATAAAATCATGGTTTTTAACAACTTGGCTTAAATAATAAATTTAGCATCGACATTTTTCAACTTCTAAAATTTAATTTGTTCATAAAATTGTATGTTTACCACTTTATAAACGTCAGCCGTGAAGTGAAAATTGATATGAAATGTGAACAATTTTCTTTATAGACATTAACAACTTTGATGTTACATATATATTTATAATGTGTTTAGGTACATGTTGTGTACTTGTGTCTATGTGTATGAATCGAGCAATTTTACCCGTCTTCACATTCACGCGATACAATTGAATTCTAAGCACGCGACGTGAATATTATCGCACATTAATCTGTTATATCAATGAATTTAATCGGCACTAGCCCATCACAAACATAATATAATAACCCTCCTTGAATCAGGACTTAAGGTGCAAATATCATAAAAAAAAAAACAGTTTTTTACAATCGCATAGTAGAGGAAAACAAATTATTCATATAGCTCAATATGATAAATAACATCACAAATGTGATATACGTTATTCATATGTATTTACTATATACCATACATAATATTGATTTATTTAGATACATGCTCATTTTTATTAAAAATGTATTTTTGATGAAAATTAAAAATAAATCAAATATAAAATGCGATTTTTTCCTTAGTCGTTTATTTTTTACAGTTATATGACTGTAAGTTAACAAATTATTAGGTGCCTATTATACAGTAGACAGTGGTTAAGGAAGGCGGTCGGTTATAGTAATAACTCGTAACGTTTTAATGGGTACTATTATTTAGGTATAATTATGTGTTATCAAAAGTCGAAACACTCTTCATAGAAATAGAACTCTAACTAGAGGGCGTATATAAAATAACGATGATGACTGATACATATTGTATATAATATATACCGAGTGAATAAATCACCAAGCATGCAGTAATCACTTCCCCTCCGTTTTACTTTAATTCTTATTTAATTTATTTTAAATTGTTATTGAACACTTCGCGGTCAATAGAAAAAAATGAAAAGTGCAGACAGTTTGAATATAGTTTAGGTACCCAGTAACAACATTAAATATGGCAAATAGTTTGTACTATACTATTTCAAGTAGAAAAAAATGTATATATTTTACATGAAAATATAGATAATTGCAGTAGTCATACAGTTTGACTGTAGATTTCGAATACAAATAAATAAATAATACTTATATTTTATGTAATTATTAATAAAATTAATATAAAGTATGTAGAATAAAAATGAGTAGATATTGAGAAAACGTAGAATACACATTAACTATTTAATTTGATATTAATTTTCTTTAACTAGTAAAAACACTACAGATGTTATCTATTTACACTCTTTTGGAATTCGTTCATTTCCTTTATATATTTTGGATAATCCTAGACTAGATATTGCATTTGTCACTCCGTGTAGACTGACACGATTGGAAAAAATAGTACAGTAGTGTCCTTTTAGCATTTTAAGTAGGTAGATATAGTTAAAAACTATATTTTAAATTATTTATATCTTTATAATAATTAAACTGTCTCTTTCACAAATTTATTGTATTTTAATAGAATAAATCTTTTTTACTATAAATTGTTAAGCATATGATTTTTTTCAAAATATCGATATATATTTAAATTGAATTTTTGAATGAGTTGTGTCATGTTAGTCAACACAGGAAAATAGTACAAAAATTCAAAGTATTTAAAAATATTATTAATACGCGTATATACTTAAAAGTTTTAAATGAATCAGAATTTAAATAAATTAATTATCAAAGGAAAAATAGGGATGAGCATAATTGATTAATCCACCTTTATATAACACAAGTATGTGTGTTTATTGTGTAATTTCGTTAAAATATTATAAATATATAAATTATATATTTCGCAAATGTAGGTGAGAGCTTATGGAACTTACCTATGCTTTCACGTATACTTAAGAATTTAAAACACATTTAATAAACATTTTACTACTGGGCATGAATTATGCATATTTATGTAGTGTTAGTCAAATCGTATTACGTTTTTAAACAATTTTAAATATTAACGACACCATAATATCAATATAATAATTAATATTTTATCTATGGTACTTCAGAATATTGATCCTATATGTAGTTAAATTTATGTACTGTTTAGCCAACGTGGTAACAAAACATTTACATAATATTTAAAAACTATCATTCGAAACAACGTTTATTTCTTATTGGCATTTTTACTATAAAAATATATCAAAAACTTGTACTTTATTAAATTATAATAAAGTATTAGATAGCGAAATATGTTTCAGCTTAGTTATTTTTCTATAATATAATTTTTCTATAATTAGAGCGAGTAGTTTATGAGTCATAAGTATTTAAAATTTAGATTCGCGGAGTGGAGTGGTATGGGGTTACCCGGTAAAATGTTTGTCCACTACTCCGCTTGTCTAAACTTTAAATACATATAACTCATAAACTACCTGCCCTAAATTCGATGTTTATGTATCAAAATATTCAGAAAAATATTCTGCTTTAGAATATGAAATTAAAATTCTATGTTGTCATTTAAAAAAGTAATAAACTTAAAAAAATATTTAAAAATATAATTTTTTAATAAAAACGTTATTTTCTTAACAACTTGAAACTATATAAAAAAAATTATTTTCAAAAACATGAATACTTTTTGAAATAATGAGTGTTTCTTGATAAAAGAATCACCTTGTATATATTAGTTCTAAACTCATGGTTCGTGTACCCAATCGATGTATTCTATAAAATAAAAATAATTTTCACAAAATCATTAAAATCTTAAAAATAAAATTTCGAGATGATTTAACTTCGAATAACAGTAAAAAAAAAAATGTACAAATATTATAGTGCTATTATTTTATATTTATTTTAAACGCCAGACCACCATCCTATGAGTTTGCAAATTTTATATAGGTACATATTACATTTGTCATTTATATTTATAACTTAAAAAATAATTATTATTTATTAATATTATGTATTATAAATGTTTGTACAATAATTGGTAGAGCTTTCTTAAACTAGCGACCTAGCTAACTGTTATTGACCTTCAGGCACCACAATGGACGCCCAGAGGGGAGAGGGAGCAAGATGGGGCATTTAACCCCCTGGAATTCAAATAGAATGTTGAACACTTTAACTTTTATTTTGATTTATAAACATTTCATCGATATTTTTACTTTAGTGTGTGAGTGGAGTTGTTGATCATAATAACAATATATTATTTTAAGGCGTAACGCGTATTACATTAATCGCGCAAAATTAAACATTATGTTTAAATTCTGTGAATTGATATTAATCACCTAGCTAGTGTGTAAACTACTTATGAGTTTACAACAACCGACGCACACATACGCACACGACGTCTGTCAAATAACTGAGATAACCAAAAATAAACCGAATGTACAATATCACATTGGGAATTATTGAAACAATTAATAATTATTGTGAAATGAAATTATTTGTCAACGCGCCGTATACGGTGAAATGTCCCCCCTGATAAATTTTCTGCAAAAAATTAGTTCGTTTTTGCGCCAAAATAAAAAAGGTGGTTTTAAGGCCCATTTCCGCCAAATTTACTTGGTATAATTATAATAAAGTAGTATATTTTTTTCTCAAATAATGATTATAATAATTAATACAATTTTATTAAAATCGTAGTAAATAGTACGAATTACTTTTAAAAAAAGTAATCAAATTAATCATGATAAAATATAAATAAATACATCATACATATCATCCTAATCTTAATACAACCAACCAAATTAAATACAACTATTTGTACATAACGCGTTAATTTTTCGTTTTAATAATTCTCAATTGCTTTTAAAGTTTTTTTTTTAAACTTGTTTTAACTTGTACAATCACACTACGATCGTTCTTTTGACGAAAAACGATACCTATATCCAATAACTGAGTACCTACATGGTACAACATAATAATACTGATATAAAACTTGTTTTTAATCTTTCTACACAAACACAATAATATACAAAGCTTTAAAATCTATAGACTTATAAAAATAACTTTATGATACGTTACAGACACGACATCTTTTAAATAAATAAATTAACCAAATTGTTAATGTAAAATTTTTACGCAGATAAGTTTGGCGCAAATGAGTTGTTGGAAAAAAATACCCTTTTTTATTTTGGCGAAAATGGGCTGTACCCAAAATGAATAAATATTTTTTGGCGCAAATGGGTAACCTCCGACTCTTCGAGTAGGGCATATAATGAACATAACCATTAAATCCGATTCCATCCAATTCTAATGACCCTATCTGTACATATAATATTTTAACGACATTTAAGGGAGGTGGCCAATTTTATTTGCGGTCCATTAGCAAATTGACGTTAACTTTGTGTATCCATGCAATGTATATTAACTATATTTATAGTTCACATCACCCGTTTCCAAATGAAAGTGAGTAAAACTTTGCGTGATGTTGGAGGGTTGTTAATAGCCGAAAAGCCGCTCGTAACACTATATAATATATATAACTATATGCTATAGCTAATATATTATAGATGGGTAGGCCATTATATGACGGGCGTTGTTTACCCAATCGCTGTAGATTAAAAAAAACCGATTTAAAAAAAAGCTCGTGTGTTATGAGTTTATGACTCATGATGCAGCCAATAAGTACCTACCAACCTAAATTCATGTACATAAAAAAAACGTTTAAAAATTAAAAACACGAAATATATATAACTAATAATTTAAATAGAATTTATTCGTAGTGGATCTATATGTTTTTTGTTGAAACTCACTGCTGTCACGGTATACGTTTATATTATGTTATAATGACTTTGCCTCGTTCTACAGGCCATCCGAAAAAATCATCGTCCCAGCTGAAGTCCCGCGGTCAGCCGAAGCGATGACCACCAAAGATCCTGCCTACAAAAGATATGCGCGGAAGCTATGCGGTGGTGGTGACGGAAGTGGCAGCGGTGGTGGCCGAAATGGACGTCGACCAACCGTCGGCCACGTATCACCGTCCGTCGCTGCCGCCGCCGATGGACGTGTGTCAAAGTGCTGGGCGGCCGTATGGAAAAGGCGGCCGCGACCATGTGGCCAGTGTTGTAGCCGAAAACGGTCGGCTGCCGTGACGGCCTCCTCTACAGAGTCCACGTCCGAAGGCCGACGACATCCGCAGTGGTGGCGGCGGTGCAGCGACAAGTTGTGCTGTTGCTGTGGTAAGCGGACTGCGAAGAACAAGAAGAAACTTGTGGCGGCTACGTCGTCGTCGTCCGATCACTCGGTCGGCGCGCTCGGTATCGCTCCACCGACCGTAATGGCCGCTGACACATTTTGCGGCAAGTTGAAGAGGCAGTTGCGTCGCTGCTGTTGTTGCTGCAGTTGGTGTTGCGGCTGGTGCGCCGTACCCAAGTTCGTCAAGCGGATCTGCTGCTGTTGCACCGGTTGCCGTGGTAAGTCGACGGCTCCGAAGAGGAAATCGGCCGAACATGACTCACAGCAGAGGTCTCCGTTCAAGTGTACCGGTTGCTGCACGGTAAGCACGTCGTATACTACCCGCAGTAGGTACCGTCGCACGTGTAAATATATTGTTAAGACATTCAACGCCGACCACGCGCGTCACGTCCAATTTTATCATAGAGTCGTAGAGTAGCGGATCAGTACCTCAGTGCCCTTCCTCCACAAGAAGAGTCTTTAAAAAAAACATCATAATATGTGGACAAATATTTGAAACAACTAATAATGTAACTTATAAAATAAAATAACATACACGCCAATCATGCACGACGTTCTCCGTTGATTTGCGCTTCTTAAACTCTGTTTAATGTAAACTTCACAGATTTATAACAAAGTTAGATATTTGGGTGGTTTCTACCAATTATAAAATATAAACCTAAGATTATATTCAATCATCATAATTATTTAAATTTCTGTGATCAAATCCGTAACCCTCTGTAAATTCCTCTTTAAAATACAAAATTTAAAATTTAAACTTCGAAGTACTTATCCTCGGTTTAGGTATACCTACCTTAAAATGTAACGATTTTTAGAACCATGAGTACAATAAATTTGGCTGTGGATTACTTACACACACACATACACACATACACACACATACACACACACACACAATACACACACATTACCTTTTATTAATATATAGAAGATAAATAGATAACTAATAATCCAACTTCTAAATATAATATATTATATTATACACATTTACTTAAGTATGCTCGTGATGTTAGAATATACAATTGAATGAATATTGAGGCAAGACAGTCCAAAACTAACCAATTTTAAAATAAACTATGAAATTTTTATTTTATGTATATATTCACAATGGTAATCTTAAATTTTAGAAATATACAATAAAAGCCATTTATAAGTCATTATAGAACGACATTGAAATAATATGGATATTAACACATTGGACAAGAATAGTATTACGATTTATGACGCCTAAATTTGTCACCGTCATAAAGTATAAAACTAGCAAGGACATAACGTAAAAGCGTCGCCGACGTAGCATTGAATGTGAAATGAATTATAATATAACGTGTACATTGCATGTCTATCCTAACTCATAACTAGGAGAATATTCGAGGAACGGCAAAGAGGGATTCTTTCGCGGCTACTCCTAGTAGCTTTTTAAAATGTTCTTAGTCTTATAAAGCTAAATCTTTATAACTGAATAGGTTTATTGTTTTTATAAATTATAAGAAGGAATTTAAAACTAAAATATGTAAAGAGTAAAGACTGAATTTCAACCTTTAATTTTTTGCCACTCCCTTCCCCTCAACCAACCAATAGGTCTTCTGCTTAAAACCTGATCCTGAATCCTTCGACCATAAGGTATACGATAAAGTACACATTTAGACTAAATTAACTTTTTGCGATATTTTTTTTACAAAATTAAAGACATTTTTAATTTTATATTATCCTGTACCCTTATTTTTCCATACCTAATTAAGAGTTTATTAGTAAACCCATTATTCATCACGGAGTCTTTATTTTCAAATGGAAACTTTTAATTTTATAGTCTAAAGTTAATGTTTTCATTTAAAGTTTAGACAATCACTCTACTAGTACATTATTCACTTTTGATATTTATATATTTACATTAATAATGTACAAAAGCGGTGTGGAGCTATGCACAATGCGTGTATGAAAGTTATATTGTTGCATTCTCATATCATATCATATTATACGAGTATTATTAAATATATAATATATATATATATATATATATTATTAAATCGTATTATTCAAATAACAAATATTTTTAAAACATAATAATTATACTATTATTACATTTTTTCTATTAAATGACATTTCTTTATGTTAAGAACCTTTTTTTTTAAATTGTCAATTACATAATAATAATAATAAAATGCTAGTTTGATATTTTCTTTATTTTTTTGATCGTGTCCAACATAAATGTATTAAAAAAAAACTAAATTCAACTTCTTACTACTGCAACTAAAAACTATCCTCAGAGTTGAAGATACACACGTATAAGCATTTTTAATGGTCAAAAAGGTGTTGACACATAAAAAAGAAATATACATTCATCGCCCCACTCAAAATCTAAAATATATTTGTGTTATATTAATACATACTTTATAATATGTAATATGTTTGTGTTAATATAGATTTTCATGAACTTAATTTCATTAATTCGCGTCTATGCACTCATAAATTGTAATGTTAGTGGCGCCAAGAGTTTATTTTATTGATGTAATTATATGACTAAAACATTTATTCATTTCACAGGTAATTTAGCGAAAGTGATTAAAACATTCGATATAGTTAAATACTGTTAATTATGGTTAATAGAGCATAGAATTAAAATGATTCTATACTTAGGTGGTCGGATGTTATATTTCTATATTATCTATATTTTGTCACATGAGTTTCACGTTACTTTAATACTACAGAGTTTTTGGTTTTTGGTAGTTTTGACTAATACACTCATCGATACACACCGTTACATACTATATAAAAGACATTGTTAAGTACGTGTTTAAAAATTATTTTTTAATTATTCGCTACTTTTTTCAATATGCCGAAAAGTAAACATACAACGTCACGTCAAAAAAGACGTATAGTGTCAAAATTCTGTACAAATGTATTTAAAACCAATAGTACAATTTATTATTTTCTGTAAATTAAGCAAAGTAGGTAGACTTTGATTATAAATATAAATGATAATTCAAATTAAAACAAACAACTATATAATTTCGTCCTAACGAAGAATGGATATTTTTAGAAATTAATATTATTTCTGATTTATTATTGTTATGAAATATAATTATAACATATAACTACATGCATGTATATTTCGTAAATTGTAAAGAACGTTAAGTACCAATAAAACCAAAATGTATAATATTATCCGTATCCTATAGTACATAAAATAAAGTTAGCATTTAAAATCTGAAATATTTCACAACATTTTGAATTCTTGAAATGTTGAATTTTGAAATTATTATTAATTTGATACATTAATTTCTTATAAGCCGTAAATAAATAAAATAAACTTAATTAAATTCTTATTAAAAACTGGGCTATATGTCTATATTTTTTAAATGTATTATAAATATACCAAGGCATATAAGTATACCAGCTATTCCCGTGTACTTTTTTGTTCATTAAAAGACACCACATATACAGTTTATACTTTGTTCAATTCTTTATTTAATACTCAGTGTAACATCATAACAAGTTATAACCTTCCTGAAACATTAGCTAAATTCTTCACAATCATCTTCAGTCGATATCCAACACCATCAATTTTATCATAGCCGCAAAACTTCAAACCAAGTTTAAAAACAATTTAGAATAATTAAAATAAGTAAATAATTATATATATTATGTAATTAATTCAATTATCAACCCAATAGCCTATGATGCAGAGGGTCTTGTTTTGTTTCCTATAAAAAAAAAAATGATGTTTTTAAAAAAAGTAAAAATTTACATTAACTTTGATTTTTGTTTTATTTTTAACACATTTAAAACTTAAGCACATTTCGCCATACTTATCTAATACGTTTTTAACAAATGAAATATTTTATGAAATTCACAAACACTATAACACCTAGACTATAACATTAATAAGTAAATGTAATCAGTTATGTGTTCAGATGGTCCCAATCTTCCAATTTTTATGGGAATACAAATTAATTTTTTTTTCAATGTACATTCAACAAACTTTTTTAGAATTCCGTGTCCTTAAAATATATGTTGAAATTATACCAATAGTACTTTATACAACTTTTAATGATAATTGATCATCATTTAAAAATTATATGGTATAAACATGAAGATTCGATTCTATTATACATACATAGGCACCTACCTGTATTTATTTATATTTATATTAATTAAAATAAATACTTTTGAGAGAATGCAGCAACAACCACCCGTTATTTGTTATACGTAATAATTGTTATAATAATTATTTACTATGATACGACGAAAATACATTTGCTTATATGATTTCGATATAATGCATTTGAGTCAAATTTGAATCTATATACGTACCTTTATATACTATATATAATATATTATATACTTGGATGTTATAACGAATATAATAATATAATAATTAATAAAAATCGTTCATTATGAGAAACCAATAGTAATATGTAATACAATTAAGTGTTCCAACACATGTACCCTAGCTATATCTTCTAAATGTACGTCGGTTCATTAAATCGACTTCTATCGGACAAACAGATTTTAAAACCACACCTTTCAATGGACTATTTATTTAATAGTGTGTACTGTGTAACTCGGAACAAGATCATGATAGACCCACCCATAAGCGCTAATAGGTTGGAACTTGGGTGGCTTAGTCCCCTTAGAATTGCTATAGCCCCCCCCCCTCATCACAAAAAAAAATCTAATGATTTAACTACATAACACATTGGAAATCCAGTATAAAACTGAGCTACAATAGCTCCCCTCCCCAAACTCCTCCAAATTTCAAATACTATTTGCGCCTATGGTACTTGCCATTTTCCTTAAATTTTTGTCCATAAAAATTATTGGGAGAAGCAAGTTTTCAAAGAATCGAGCACTAGCGGCACATACACACTAATTTGGATTAAACTTTACAATTCCCATTTAACGGATACATAATTTATAACTTTATGTCTATATGATATATATATAATTATATGCCAACGTTATAACAGTATAGATATTTTTAACAAAATAATCTCGTAATCACGTATAATGTTATCATGTATATTATACATGTCTGCGTTATACCTAAATGGTAATAATATTGTTTAATATAATAATGTATACAAACTCTATAAACGGTTGTTTGATTAATATTATGAAGCCATAAAGGTTAATGTATAATGATGCATATTTTGAAACAACGTTGATTTATAGCCTTTCAAATTGTTATTAATGTAGAATATAATATATAAATAATAAATATCTTAAAGTATAAAAGTTTGTTTGTGTGTATTTATATATATATATATATATATTATAAAATATGATTAATTTATTAAATAAGCCCCCACAACTCTACGATTATTAGGAAACTCGACCTTTTTGGACACGCGTTAAAATAAGTGTCGAAAGGACGTCGACCCATTGTTTATAAAAACCTAACACTAGTAACACCCACATACTGTATATGGGTACACTACTAATACACAAGCTATTATTCATTAGTTAGACAACACCTATCATTAAAACTGACATAATATCATACTGTTTGGCCTGTTTAGGTCTTGGATGTATAAAACCACAACAGCGTATATACGTATATCTACTACCTATAGGACATTAAAAAAAATCTTTGACGCACTGTATTCAAAGTACATCAACAAATCAATAATTACACTTGCGCTTTATTTAGAATACTAGAATACTCAATATGATGCTTGATAATATATGTTATTATATAAATATATAATAATAGGTATCTATAGCTATAGTATAATTAAATTACTATTTATTCGTATTAAATTTATTTTTATTTTTATTATTACTATCAAATATATAAATAACGATTAGCGAAGCTCAAAACCAGTTGTGCGTGGATAGCTAGATACCTATAATAATTATAATAATATTATATTTATGGAGTTACCAATTGATCTATAATAGTTATATGTGTGTGTGTGTGTGTGTGTGTGTGTGTGTGTGTGTGTGTGTGTGTGTATCGAGTATAAATTGTAATTTGCTTACTACAAACAATTATTTATAACTGATTTATGTATAGGTTGGCAATTAGTACATTCAGCATTTTTTCGTGATTTACATTTTTAATTTTTAAATTAATTTAATTAATTTAATTTAATTTTTATAATATGAAAATATAACTTGGCATGATTTTCCTAATAAATTATGTATAGATTACAAATAAAATATGATTGAATTTATTTTTTAATTCAATAAAAGTGTCTAATATAGGTATTTATTTTTGACTTAAGTGATAGATAGGGTATCTCATAACCTTTTTGAACTTGGTAAGAAAAGAAACGACTTATTTATAAAACTTCTGTAAAGTTTAATGAATACCAACACACTTACTACTTTTTAATAAAAACGTTTAACCTAGTTTCTTTTATTTATTTTATATTCTTATTAGGTAAATGTACACTTTGCGTGTATTGTACAGACTTCGTTTTTTTTTACTTTCCTTAAATTTAATGTAATCATTGAGTATGTGCTTAATACACGATGTATAATATTTGTTTTTTACACTAGAATATACCTAAATTGGATGCAGTTTTCGTCGATCATTCGTCAGTTATGAAAGGTGCTATACCAGTATTACCAGTAACACTGGCATGGTTGTGCTTAGTGTTCAACGTGATTATTCCGGGAGCAGGTAATATTTATTTCAATATTATCGAGTAATTTTTGGTAGATTTAATTAACTTAAGAATATTATAAATACAATGATGTACTATTGTAGAAGATAAAAATCATTTGAGTACCTGTGCATAAAATATATACCCTACAGATTGGTTACAGAGTGTTATTATAAAATAAAACTGCGCAAGAGCATTTTCACTTCCTGACATCTATTTTTTTATTGGAAGTGTACACTTAATCGTATTTATTTGCTTATATTTTTAAATACAATAAAAATAAATAGTGTTTAGCGTATTTAAAGGGGATTGGGAGAACAAGAGACCTTTGATCGTTTGACCTCCCCCGCATTGGCCGTACCAGTGTGATGGCAATATATTTATTTTATTATTATAATAGTTATTTATTCTATAGTAAGTAAGTATTTGCATTTAATAAGTATAACTGAAAATATAATAATACACGATGGACATTACCACATTGAACTGCAATTCAGTTTTTCTGGTAGTTGACTTATAGTTTATACATATTGTTTAAACTAATAGAACTAATAAGAGGTCATAATAATACATATTTTGATTCAAATGTCTTGTAGAACAAAATTTAACGTTTCGCTGTAATTGATATCAATAACGTAGATTTTATTCTTAGAGATTAGAGAATATTTGAATTATCTGACGATTGACGATTAAATCGAAAGAGTAGGTACTGATATAATAGCCAAAACTCAAACATAATTTATTTTGAATATTAAATATCAATACGAATAAAAGCTAATATACCAAGATAGGTACCAACTTCAATAACTGTAAAATATCAATCGTGTACATCAAATTTATTAACGAATAAACAAATATATAATTGATTTATAATAAGTTAAATCGATAACTTATCGACTATAACATAATATTTCGGTGTATTAACGTAAGTAATATATAGATTATTAAATGCACAACGCGACTGTTGTTGTCAAATTAATATTCGACTACAACGATGATAATAAATACCAACACAGAACTATATTGAATTTTATATTTTTTCAAATTTCATATGTTAAGAAAAAAAAAATTTATTTATGTTTAATATGCATACGAAATTCAATGAAATATGAACTTTTTCTTTGAGATTGACAAAATATTCTATATATATATATATATATTTTAAATTTTCGATTGTGTTGTTAGTATTTCTATCTTGGTCTGCCATAAATCGAAAGCATGAAAAAAAAAATACAAGAACAATATGTAACTTCTATAATTTCCGAACCTTAGTCATAAGACCATAACTCATAGGTAATAGATTCGCCGTTTACGATAAAATAAAATAAAATTTTATACGAACTTGCTATTAAATATTAATTTCAATCCCACGACTATTTATAATTTACAAATATTCACATAAATTAATAACTTTGAATATTGAATCTTATAATGTTAATTCTGGCTGTTTAATACATAATATAGGCTGTAGTATATTATATGTTATAATAAACAGTATCTTTATGATTACTATAATATCATCTTCACATTTCGAACGTATTTACATTTTTCGTACATGAAATTGTATGTACTATACATGAAAATTGTCGAATATAACAATAATTTAAAACATTATCGGTGTTTTTGATTTCATATAGGCACATTCTCCAGTGGTTTGCTGTGCCTGTGCGTCGGCAAGCCAAGATTCACGGTCAATGATACCTTTCAGTCCCGGGTAGGCGCATTCTGTGTGAACTTCGTCGTGGCCGCTGCTCAGATGTTCACGGTGCTTTTCTGTTTAGTTGGCTGGGGATGGAGCATATGGTGGGGTGTCATAATGCTCAAGATGGCCAGTAAGTCAAGTTTGCCACGCGTACAGCTGTATAAAAATAATTAATATATTTAATTAGTTTATTAGAGCTATTAACTATTTGTACTATATACAGTGTAAATTTAACCACGTTTGTTCTCACTTTTAAGATTTTTTTCACTAATTTTTTTGAATTCTTATTTTACAAATTATTACTGTATTGGATGTACACACATTTTTACGTATTAACTAGATACATAAAATGGATTTTTTTTTTATTATGCTGTTGATATAATATATCTATGCTTGGTTCATTTAATGCAGAGGTCTTCAATAGCACACATCATGATATGTCAAAAACCACAATGGTAGTGCGGAAAATAAATTTGGTTTTTTATTTATTAATGTCTGGAATGGATTTTTTTTATTTTATATTTCATGTAAATTATTATTATTTTTGTTAGTTATTTATTATTATTAATTATTATCACGAAAAACATTGTCAATAAATGCCGTAATCGTAGACACGCCCTTGCACGGAAATAGTAAATTTTTAATTTGAAACCTTATAATTTAGGTCATTTTTTACTGCCTTATTATTTTCATATAAATGTAAACATTTTTAACATTTTGTAAAGTTCTAATTGTAGTCATTGTTGTAGTGCGCAAAAATCAAAGTTTGGGAACCTCTAATTTAAAAGTGTAATTGTTAGTTTTTTTATAGGTACAATGTACTCATTGTAGTAATTACTTTTTAATAATTTAATTTTTAACACAAAAAATAAAGTTGCTAAATATATAAATATAAAATGTAATACTTAATTGTCTGATACAGTACTAATTAGCAAAAAATATGAGAAAAAATTTCATTAGTCGAAATGTATACGGTAGCCTTACACTTTAGTATACACTTAATAGTTAATAGTTATCTATTACTTATCACACATCACAATTTTACTTAGAGCTTTAAGCTTAAATAATAACACATTAATAACTGATTTATACCTCCTTTTTTTTATATGATTAAAAATGAATAATATAAAATTTTTGATTTTCTAAATAATCAATATATCAATAGTGCCCTAATAATATATTTAGTCATACTTTAAAAACTTGGATAGCTATAAATTAAAATATTAAATAGTCAATTTTAAGATATTGTATGCAAATAAGTAGCAAGTACTATTTATTCAACATCAACATCGTTATTTTCTCAAAATTATTCTATGATATAATTTCAAATAAATTTAACATATCTATTTATAAACGGACATAAATTATTCAAAAGTGCGGATTTACAATTCTACAGCATCGTATAATAATTGAAAGATAGAGGAGATTTTAAAAATAAAATATTTTAAACTATGCAATATTCAATGTAGATACAAACATCTTATCGTTTTAAATTGATCATTCGGTATCAGTTTCATGATGTGTAAAATATAAATAATAAAATGTATAATATTATAATATAACAACGAGTGCAACTTTAAACATAAAATATCTGTTTCGATGCATAAGTCGTAAACTCGTGAATGTTATAAATCATCATCGATTGGCTACGATACGGGTTCCGTGTACGCCTGCAGAAGCGTACAAAATTATAATGTATAAAATAATAATAAGTAATGTATTATTATGCGATATACATGACAGGCATTAAAACTAAACACATGTCTTACGGTATTGTTCGCAGAGAAATATCAGAAAGTCAAAATAATCGATCAACCCATCGAAGCACCCGTTGCCGTCGACCACAATCATCAGATCTAATACAGACGTTTTATTGATGGATCTTACAGCATAATTTATTATCATATTATACGAAATTTTTTATTTTAATACATAACGATTATATAGGATTATGATATTGTATATATTGTAATAAATCGGAGATACAATATTATATCCATATGATGTATGTTAGATACTTGTGTTAAAAATAATGCATAGCTATATATATATATAGCGTGAAATAGTATAATTTATAATAATATAGTGTTTTGAACATTTTGTTTACCGATAATATTATATTAGTTAAGAGGTACCTAGGTGTAAAATATAAATTATAATATGTGTATATGTTAATATATTTACAGACTTTTCACACAATATCCAAACTTTAAACGTTACAAATTTACAATACCTACTTTCAATAATATGTAATTAGGTATTATACCAAGTGCGTTTTTTGGACACGATAACTGGTGGCAACATCGGGATTTGCCACCTATATTGTTACAATACGTCTTTTGAGATTAAACGATATATTCTGTGTAAATCGTAAACGTGATGATCTGTAACTATGAGGACTGATGAGATATTACATACTCTGTAAACCGTGTAGAGTATGCAATTAGTAATAACACGTATAAAAGAACTTTTTAATGATATAATAATTAACATACAATTATTGACTAATGACTGTATGTCTATATACGAGTAATTTATACAATCTATTATATGTACGCACATATATTATGTATTAAATACAAACAAGACTGGACATTAACGAGTTAAAATGTTTATTTTATTTTATCTTCTCATTAGCTTTTTAACTTCTAACTAGTTGCGAGTATCGGATTTCCATTAGTTTACTACTTACATAATCTAATTGGGTTTTAATTAATGTGAAATTGACTAATTAAAATTTAAACTAATTTATTTTATTTTAACATATTGATCTTTTATAGATTATTAAACATATTGATTTGCATTTGAAAAAATATTTCATCTTTGAGTAATGTTTAGTGAGAACTGTTTTTTTTTTTAGTAACGAACAACTTCAAAGAAGTACTTTATAAATATAAAACTAATGTATAAACACTATATTATAGACATATAGTTTTAAATTGATAAAAAAATAGGCTATAATGTTGTAAATAAAACAAAACTACACTTTTTTTAACTAAGGTATTAGAAAGTAAAAAAAAATTAACCAAAAATGAAATTATCTTTTTCATAATAATGCACATTAACTTAACTGAATTCAAAAAAAAACTATAAACATGCTTAGCTTTGTGCTTATTATTATATAAGTACTTAAATGATGATGTAATTTGAAATACATAGTTATTATAATTTTATCATAATATAAATTACTAGATACCTACATAATTTATACAATTTAGGTACATATTATAATCGCTATTATGATGCTACTATGAAATTCCATAAATATTTCATATCGATCGGAAACGACGAAAACTAATACCAAACAGTTTCTGACTAAATCCAATTCATAATACAATTGTTGCCTTTTTGTTAACCTGCTAAAGTGCTAGGTACTGTTTTTACTTCTTATATTAGGTATATTTATAGATAAGGTAGGTATCTAATTAAAAATTTCATTTAAAGAACCATGCGTATGATTTATGTTTAATAACTAATTATTAATGAGTAATAATCCTTTTATCAGTTCTATCATACTGTAAATTTTAATAACTCATAATTGCCAGATAAATTCCTCACTCTTAATTTACTAACTTATTACAGTCATTCCTCGTCGATGGAGGAGGATCACCATATACGGTGCTGCATACGGATTTGCTAGTTAAAAATTAAGGCTGTTGAATGTTTATGGTATGAGGTGTTAATGTGTTATAAAATATAAATTTATATTCAATACACTCCTATGAATTGTATACAAATGATAATATATTCGATTGTTTGTAATGGGTAAACCGTATAATTTAAATAATTTGTACGAAAATAATTTAGCTGTATTAGTCATAGTAAATACGTACTTATTTTTTAATATTTCTATGTGTTATACTACAAATGTTTTTAAATCTTAATATTTTAATAAGTATGCATAATAAAACTGTATTACGTACCTATATATTAAGTACTCATTAATCATTATTTAAATTGAAATAAAAATAACTAATTAACATTTATAGGTTACCTTCTACTGATTAACCCGCTATATTAGGTTATATATATATATATATATATTATTGTCTTCATAAATATTTTTTTCCTAAGTATTAGCTTTGTTTATTTTTATATTTAATGCAGTGAAGAAAAAGTTTAAGCATTCATATTTCATTTTATTTCTTTTTAAATGTAATACCTGTTTATTTTTATTAATAAAAAAAAGTTTTAGTCATTTAATTCTTTGTTCTATGTACATGAAATTCAAATCATCATTATTAATAAATATTATATAGTTCTAAAAATAATAAAAAAAATTTACCTATACCCTAAATATTTTATTTTTAACTGAATGTAAAATTAATAACTTTTTACTTTTATTTCAAGATAACCTACCTCACCTAACACAAGTATACTTCTTATAGGTACTAATAAACTACATAGATTTGATGGTATATTAGGTACCATACCAATGCATGTCTGTGTTGCTATTGAAATAAACACCGGCTACTGCAATATAATGTTGAAATTGGCTAAATGAACGAAAAACGTGCATGTTTTTACTTTTAAAAAGTCCTATATTACCTATATTATATAGCTGAATATTATATTAATTTCATTGGATTAATAATATTATTAGGTATCTAGTTTTTCTATATAAATATTAAATTACAATTATTAAATAAACAAAATTTGAAGATTTTCATAATACTCAAATATAAATATATATTTATGTGTATCTTTTATTATATTCTAATTATAATCAATAAGACATCTAAATATTCAGATACAATCATTTTTACATTATTTTTGCATCCCCATTCAAATTTTTCCCAATTCAAGCACTAATTGTTATATTTTAATATGAATCACCTTACATAAGCAATAAGTTATAACATTTTTCCTCGGTTTTACTAAGTAGATACCTTGTGTGATGAATCATAGACTCACAGAATTATTTACACTTCTAAATTAATTAATTAATTAATTTCTACCCAAATATAAATGAGCATTTTGTTTTTGAACACACTACCTAAGCAAATATTTTGTAGTAATATGTAAAAACAATTATTAAATATGGTATAATAAACATATTTTTAAGTATCAAGGTAACAATAACTTTTTAAGGTAGATATATTAAGAAAATTCAGGGGTTTTGTTGAATGAACCAAATAAAAATGATAATAAATTATTCTCTTAAAATAATGAACAATGACAACGAATTTATTTGACCACTGTTATGTAGTAACCAAGCACAATAGTTTTGCTTAATGTTGTCGGTTTAATCCTAATTTTAATTTAGATTTTTTTTTTTTCACCAAGTTTTACTGTAAAACTTAATCTTATTTTAACTTTTAAAATATTAAATTAAACCTACTTTAAATAGAAAATGTTAGTTAGTATAATCAAATCTGCACTGAGGTAAATACTAAATAATAATATTAAAAAAAATTGGAATAAATATTAAAGGTACCTGCATTTAGATATTTGTACAGATACAGTATATTGATTTTTTTATTAGAGAAAACAGGTATTGCATTGGAATGATATCAGTATTTTAGAATACTATCTCCTATTAAATTTGTATATGTAGTCATGTAGACATTATTTATATTATATTTGAATAGGGTTCATTCATATTAGTACTTTAAACTCTAAATTACACTTCTTAAAGCATATTGGTAGACTTATAAACATTAATTTAAACATTATCATTATTATACAAAATGCACACAAAAGCAGAATAGAAAATAAAGAAAAAAATTAAAATTGCTCAATTAATCTTGTTTAAATGTTATAAAATATTACTGCTAGTAGTAATCCATTTTACTTTTAATTCTAGTACCTATTAAATATATAACTATAGTACATACATATCTACATGTCATCACAATCTTAGTTATATTTTTGTTTTTAATTTTTTAGAGATTTTACACAGCATATTTTTTATAACTACCTAGGTAGAACCTTTGTACTAGTTTTCATTTTGATTTTTTCATATTTTGATTTTTTTATTCAAATTAAAAACAACAAAGATAACTTTATCAATTTTAAAATATACATTAGACTTATGTTGATAACATTTAACAATATTTAAAACAAAATGTACTATTTATAAATATAATACATTTGTTAGATATTTTTTAATAATTATAATAATTGTAAGGTTGTTTGACGTAAAAATAAATGTACATGGTACAATATTTTATTTAGGTAACTAAAATGTATGATGAATGAAATCAGTACATGAATACAAGTAATATGTTAATGTGATAGATTATAATGAGTCATTTTATGTGTAAACTGATAAAATAAAATAATTTAAGTTCATCTTATGATTACAAAATAAAAACAAAAAATTTTATGTTTTCAATTACAAGAAATTTAAAAAATATTTTAGTACATGATTAATAAAAAAATAATATAAAAATATATTTCTAGTTATAAAGTTACAAATGATTTGTATTTTAATCACTGAACTTTCAATTTATGATATTAATATTGATTTATACTAAAAAATATTGTATTGTTATTAATTATTCAATAGCTAGATATATATTTAAAATGTTGTCATACCACAAAAATATACCATTATCACACAATGGCTGTCATAACTCACGGAAAAAACAAGTAAGATGTTGTTCAAAACATTTATGATTATCGTGCCAACATAAAATTAACAATTTAAAAATTTTTAAAAAATATACCAATAGCATTACTGATTTTTGAACTCAATTAAACTAATAAGTTTAAGAACAACAAAGTAACTAGACTTAGGTAATTTTACCTTATGCTTTTGATTGTGGATTTTTTTCCTTTATTGCTACGTCTTTTTGGTTTAACTCGTTCGTCATCACTATCATTTTTAGATTCATCATAAGCAGTCTTAAAACCTTCTTGTATACGCTGTCGAGCTATTCGAGAACTATTTCTACTACTATAAGAATAAGTACTTTGGTGTGGATTCATACATAACGCTAAATGTTTTGATAATAAAAGACACTTCACAGGTACAAAGCATTTGGGACAATCAACTTCCTGAGTTGGTTTAGTGATATTCAAATGTTCAGCCATATGTACTAAGGTTGGAGTATGACAGCGTCTATTATAATTAGAATCAAACCGTCTTGGATCGAGAACTCTTAATTTTAATTCCTTATGAATATTAAATATAGTTTCACACAACAGCTCATCAATTATTAAAGTTATTGTTTTCCTAGTCTCAGGTGTAAAATGACTCAAAGTAGATTCTTTTATAGCTCTTAATTCTAAAATATGAGTACTTTCTTCTTCATCGTAATCTTCATCTTCTTCAAATGACAAATGAATCCGCATAGCAGTACTTTCCATCTATAATGATTCAAAGGATCTGAAAAGTAAAATAACATTAAACTTTTGCTTATATTTTAATATTTTTAAAGATAAACTAATCACAAGAGTTCTAATAATTTGTATAATATTAAAATAGAATATTAGTACTTATTATTTTTAATTAAATTCATAAAAGACAAGTAATTAATTGTTAAAAAAAAATAAATAGCTGTTTGTTGTTACATAATAATATTAAGTATTATAAAATATACCATTATTAAAGATTGCCCATGTAAATGTGTATTGACAGTCATGATTTTTGAATAAATAATGAACACCGCTACAATTTTCAATAATTGAAGACACCAATGTTTAAGAACCAATAAGAGTAATAATTTAAGTGTTTGAATTTATAATAATTATAAAACTTAATATGAATAATACAAACTAAAAACTGGAAATTACTTTTATTGCTGATCAGGTTATTATATATGTATAATAATTTTGCATTTTTTAATTAAAATCAATATTTATATCAATTATTCATGTATGTCGTGTAAATCCAAAAAATGTGTAACACAAATCAGTTGAGGAATATGATATTTAATAAATAATATAATACGATAGTTTTGATAATTTAATAGTTTTATAATATTATAGTTTAAAACTCAATACACCATAATTTGTTTGTAAAATCTCATATATTTAAATTTATAAAAAAAATATAGTATTAATAGAATAAAATTGAATTTATAGATTTACAAGTAGATTTCTAAATATTTTTTAGTTCAAAAACAGTGAATCCGATAGATGTTTACATACAAATTGTATTTTTTTTTAAAACATGAATAAATTATTAAGATCAAGATCTTAAAAATACTTATAACGGTAACCTAAAACATTATTAATTAAAGTGAAAATACAAATTCATTTAATTCTACGATAATATATTTTCACATTTTTAATTTTAACAAAAAAAAAAAAATTTTTGAAGTTTCAATTGGTTTTGAGTTATAAAGTAATAATATTAAACTTAACATTAAAGTGCACACATAAAAAAATATATTTGTAAAAACCAATTTTGTTTAGAAGGTAGTCTATAAACAAACAATTGAATTCTGAGCCATTAAAACCATAATTTGTTTCATATGAATACAATACATACTTCCCTTAGTATTTAACATAGAAAAATATCTATTATTCATCACAATTTTACAGAGGTATTTAATCCAGCAATCACAGTTACATGGAAATTAAAGTGAACAGTGAATACGTGATGTATGGTTTAACAATAACTTAAATATATTTAGGACATTCAATCAACAATTTGAATCATCAATAATAATGACTAACAATTTAACACCAACTATATAATATTTGAAAATAAATTAGTAAAAAAATAAAAAAATATAATTTACAGCCTTCGGTGAAATGGTTAATATTAAATTGTTTGAAAATATACACCCTAAAATCATTGAAGTAATATTTTAATTTTACAATTTTGTCAGTTTAATAAAATATATCCAAGATTTAATTAGATTTGTTGTTCTATTTTAAAAATTGATAGTTGATAAACATGCAAAAATTGTATTCATATACCTACTTAAAATAACTTATAAAAAATACTTTAAAAACTAAGCAGTGCTGTCATTAGTAAGAGAATTATTATTATTTTAGATTGATACAGTAAATATTTAAAACAAACATGAGACATAATATTATTAAAACAAATGGTAGAAATATTTAGTGAGAATTTCTCATTAAATAAAATCTATATATAATATAATACTTAATACTAAATGTTATTTTATTGACATTTAAAGTGTATACATACTAATGTAGGTAGTAGGTTCTAAACATAAAAAATTAAAACATATCAAACTAATTATAATGAATTTAAATCTCGCCAGATCTCGCTGCAAAGATATTTTAAATTTAAGATAACACTAGTTGTAAAAAATATTATGTTGCACACAGAATGAAAAAACTTACTAGCAGTTATGATAAAATAAATTTATACTTTAGATTATGTTTCAGTAATTTAGGAACCTTCAGTACATTTTTGAACATTCAGTTTATTATACAAACACTCTAGCTTTGCGAGCAATGATTCGTTAATAAAACGTGCACTTTCCAATGGACAGTAATCGTCTCCTGTGGACAAGGCAATTGTAATGGCAGCTGGTTCGTGTATTATAGGTAAAAAGTTGAATACAATATCCATAGATTTCGCAATATCAGCTATGTCTGTATGATGGTTAGGTAATTCAATATTGTCAATTGTGCAACCAGCATTATGCACTATCAACCAGTCAATAGTATCGTAATGTTTCAACAGCTCTTTTACAATAAATGATAAATCTTCAGAATTTACGGCAGTTAAATTTTCAGTCGGATACTCATCTAATGATTTTCCGTCATCTAGATGCATGAACACAGATTCTAATTCTTGCAACAATATTTCTCTAGAACGAGAACATTGAAGTAAGCTGTTAACATCTTCTTTATTAGTTGGCGAATTAAATGTGTAAATTTTATGTAGATTAGTATATAGATTTGCCTTATCATACATGGATAGAAATGGATTGTTTGTGGAGAAAAAGTCACAATCAAAATCTAAGATGTAATGAGGGTTATCTCTAGTATACTCAATAAACTTATTTCGTAATAGCTCAAATTTTTCCTCGCCATCATTGAAAACTGAACTACACATGGTAAACACAAACAACTTGATAGTTTTTATGTTAATGAGATCATTTTCTAAACAATAAAGACCTTCGCTCAGATAGAAATCACTAGAATTAGTCAATCGTATGGCGCCAGACATCTTGTGCTTGCCAATACTGAACACAATTTCGCCTTCGTTGAATTGCCGTGCCCAAGGGGGCTTTACCCAGATAATTTTATCAAAATGGCCGGCGTACGCAGCTGGCAGTATCCAGTTCTCGATGCTCAGCGAATCGAACAACTGTTCTTTTTCATACACATAATCGGCCGGCATATCTTTTGGAATGGACAAGTCCGGATGCGAATCGAAATGCAACAAAACATTGCCGTACAAGGGCAAGTGTTTGGAACCTATTTCCCGGTAGATATATCGCAACGCGTCGTTATGGTCATCGACTACGTGAACGGGCATCGTCGAGTGTTTCTTTATTTTGTAAACCATGTTTGTTTCTAATAATTTATACAACGAACGTTTAAAAACTCGCTATAAGTGTTAACTGTACGAACGCGATTCTACTTACTGTGGCGATCGTGATCAAGCGGACAGTGACACAGTGTAGAACAACGACGGTACACAACTATCGTCGGGGCACGACGGAGCTGGCGCGACTGACGGGCTGGACGACGGGCGGCTGGCTGTCTAGCGGATCACCACCACGTTGGTGGCGCGCACACACAAGAGTCGACGGCGGTGGAACGTGTACGGTGCGATGTCGACGCTACAGCGTTTAGGCCTCTTCGGTCGTTGACGGCCAAGAAACGAATGGCCCAGCGACAGACGACGCCAGACGCGAGAGGAAACTTGTAAAAAACAATAAAAAAAAAAAAAAGCCAAAATCAACGGTGACTGCTGGTCGTGTGTTTGGGACACGGGTATTGGTACGACCTACGAAGTGCGTGTGAGCACAGGGCGGGAAGGGGTTCACGAACTACTGCGGGGAAAGGTATGTCAGCAAAATTCGTATATTGGTCGGCATTGCGCATCCCCACTATTTTCCGCACATTACGTACACGAAAATTTTCGTGGTTTTCGGGACAAACAAAGGAGAGATAAGAGCGGTTAACGGGTTGAGCACGCGGTAGGGTGTCAAACGGTAGGCAGTCGGCGTGCTCGATATAAGCAGCAAACTTTTACTATGTAATGTGTTTGTATAGTGTCGTAGTAGTAGTGGCAGTAGTCGTAGTAGACAGTAGTTGTTGTAGTAGTGGCGATTGGTGGCGTCGGTGGTAGTGGTGGTGGATGTGGTGATACTGTCGGTACCCAATGTTTGGTATTGATAAAATGATAAACAAACGATAGTTACGGTGATTCCAAACAAAAACAAATCGGAAAAATAATTTTTGATTTATATACCGAAGGTACTATAATATTAAATACTTGAACGTATTAATCATAAAAAAATACATCACGCTATGGTAATTATTAGTTTTGTTTGAGTATTGTTTAGTATGAAAAAAATTAATATTTACAAATTACAATTGAAACTTTTATTATTTAATATTAATAATATGTCGTAGATTCATTCTCACGTTTTATTCTCGTTTATATTATTTTGCCTTCCAAAATAAACTCTTTTTCGTTGATATTTCGAATGAATTGTTTTGCCGAATAAATAATATTATAATTGTTTTATTTTCGTGATTTCGTTAAATTTTGCGAATAATACATACAAACCAAAAGAAACGAATGAATTATAAACCATTATAAATACTAGCCTTAAACTATTTTTCCTTTCGATTTTCACACATCTTCCAAAATAAATATGCTCCTAGGGTCTAAACTTAGTGGTATGAATCAGATAGGTACCTAATTAATATGAATTAAATATAATATAATAGTTTTAAATACAACAACATTTCAATATATAGCTACAAACCTTAGTTCCATGAAATGTACTGTAACTATATACAATTTGACAAAACACAAAATATGTTTTTATCAACGTTTATTGTAGTTCAAAGTTTTTTAATTGTCTAAAATACCTTAAAATATTAAAAAAATTCATTTAATGCAGAAAATTATAATTTAAGTTTTAGTGGAATTTATCAAGTGCCTACATTTTTTTTTCTATACATATTAAAATGTATTTTAATTAACTACAAAATATACTAACATAAATATTAATTAGATAAATAATAGAATATATTATATACACATATGTAATTTTGCTAGTTCTCGTTTTTAATTATCACTACAAGGTAATTGTATATTACATTGTATTATTTATGCATTTAATTAATTTAATAGTATTTGTTTACTTAATTTTTGTTAAAGATTTATTTGGAATTTATACTCGATTTCTAAAATTTTAAATGTCCGTTTTAAAAAACGTTTTGGATAAAAATTCGAGTTTAGAGATAATTAAACATGATTTATCATTACACGATGGTACAGTATTTCATAATTTTCGTAAGATGTTTCTAGTAGCTATTAATATTACAAGAAGTACAGCAACCTACGAAAGATCATTTTCCACGATACATGCAATATCGTCATTCGTCGAGACAACAATTAAAATATTTTAAATAAAGAAAGTGACATTAATATCAATAGTGAGAATATATTAAATATTATCTTAAATTATAATAAATGTATAATATTAAATTGTGTCGCTACATTTTACAACAAATTATTTTGTTTTGATTTTCTTATAATAAAATAAATGCAATAATTTATTAAGAAAATATTCATTACAAAGTATATTACAATATTTATACATATTTCACATAAAATATATGTTATAGGCGTATATAGTAATAAGCATAATCCCCCGACCATTTTTCCTATTTGTGCCACTATATGTATATATATATACAATGTACTTTATTTTACTTAAATTAAATTTTTTAATTTTGCCTCTCCACCTTAAAATGTTGTCTATCATCTATGAGCAGTGGTGTAAATAAGGAAATGTAGGGAATTCCCTAAGCGTATGAGACCTTTCTGCCTTTCCAGAATACTATATTTTTTATTATTAGCAAAAATATTTGTGTAGAAAATTAAAAAAAAAAATAATCAATAACATCTTATTTTATTATTATTCGAGTAGCATTTGTATTAATGATAACATATTACCCACCTATATATTGAGAGATAAGGAAAATCATATTATATTTAATTATACTTATGTATATAAAATTATAAAAAAAGACTAATAAGATACTGCACTATTCAGGAATACGAGAATAAAGCATACACCTAGTTTTATTCTTTTATATTTAAACCGAAGAAGAAAGGGGTCCTATAACTTTTTTGCATTGGGGCTAATTTTTATACTTACGTTACTGCCTATAAGCATCCATGTAATATGAATATGTATATGTATATCATTTAAAAAAATCATACTTTAATTACTTTATAGTTACTTCTACTTAATTGAAAATAATATATATGCATGTATAATGTTTATATTATGCTAAATGCTAATAATATTTTATGTTCAGTTCAGCTTCAGCATGAACATGTCATGTATACATCGTTTTTGTTTCGTTATCACTGCAGGCCTTCAGCGAGCATGTTAATTTATTATATAATCATGTAGCTAATATTATCGGTGGCCCTAGAAATGTCTTCGAATAACAAATGGATAAATCCATAAAGGACTATATTTCGCCAAACGGTAAACACCCAATTGTACTAAACGATAACTTGTCAAGTTCGTTTTTATTACCTCATGGTGATGATAAAAAAATAAAAACTTTCATTTCGCCAAATAAGTACGCCTTTCTCACGAATAATTATATTAATGATAATGAATTAACTACACCTTTGATCTTTGATCAACTTTTCTGACGATTTCACAAACCCGCTTCTTCCCGTTCAGAACGTGGATCTTCTGGCTTCACCGTTCTATATTAACACATTAAATATTTTAATTATTTTTAATTACTCTATTTTCAAAATTTCGACACCGCTTTCACAGAGCTCACTCGTTTAAACGGTTATACTCGCAAGTTAACGTCTTCTTATCTCATTGAACATTTAACAATCATTGGGTCGGTTTCATTGATGATTATTGAGTACTAAACACTCAAACTCAGCGTTGATAGCTTTCATAAATGTTTACGCTTTCAAAACAAGAGACAAAAGAAAATTAGAGTCGTGTAGATATCAATTATCAAGCCCTAATAGAATATTAGAATCTATAATTAATTACGGTATTTCTATATGCGGAAGTACGTACTAAACTATAAAGTAACCTTAGACCAATTTCAAAAAACACAAAACTTTAAATACATTTTCTTGTAGAATTGTCCTACTGTATATTATTGATGGTTTTAAATATTTATTTAAAATTAGTAAATGCCTTAACAACCTTTAACTTAAGAAATTAAAAACCCAAATGTAAGTTAATTTAGTATTAATAATTAAATAACTAAAATAATATGATATTTAATATTATTTTTGCTATTAGACATTAAACTTGAATATCAAGTCAATATTTGTTTAAGGTTTAAGTCATATTTTTCTAGAACATAGTTCATGAGCTTAAAATTAACAAATAAACAAATATATTGCATATAATTGTTTGTCTTGATCAGTACTTAATTATAAACAGAAGTAGTACAAATTGATATATTGGGTAAAACTGAGGTTATTACTAATTACTAATTTACTACAATTCAGATATTTTACAAATATTTTTATTTACAGATAAGCTATACAATTTAATTAAAAACTACTATACATTAACTAATTCTGTGCAAAAAAGAATAGATATTATGAAGCTAAACATTTTTTTTTTATATTTTGTTTATAACTATAAATAAATACTTATTATATTTTATTATTATATATTATGAGTTGTGACATTCTTATTTTTAATAAAATCATAAACTCTATAAATCTCATAGTACTCTGCAGTACTCTAACATTTTATCCACCTGCCCAATTTCTAAGACAGTTAAAATGAACTGAAGTTTGTATTCAGTGCCACCGAAATAAATTTTAAAAAGATGTTTGAAAAATAATTGAAGATTAAACATTTTTCTACTTCTAAATTTATTGCTTTCTTAAAAATCTCCAACATGATTGGACAGACATTTCATTTTGCAACTAGAAAAGTCTTTCATTTTTACATTAAATATTATTAAAGATATACATAAAACGGATGTCCTTATTAGGACATTGGTATGGTATCTTGAGAATTTGAAGAGAAGATCAATTAATAGTAAAACTAGTAATGACAGAACATTGATCTTGTTATTTTTTTTTTTTTTTTTTGAAGTATGCACACTGGGATATACTAATTATCTTTTAAAACTAGTTGATTTAAAGTCAATAATTCTTATTCCTTTTTTTATATTTTATATAATATGTATTATAACATATTAGTCATTGTTAACATTTTAATTTAATTTACATAAATGTATGCTTATATCAAAAATGTTTGCCTTGGGTACCTAATTAATTATAATTATAAGTGCAACATTACCTTCATAATCAATGTATATTATAATGAACACAAATGATAACTGTTAAAATTCAAATATAATAGAAAAACAATATATACAAACTCTAAGTATAGGAACTTAATATTATATTATGAATATAAAAAAAATATATATATAACTTATTTTATAACTTAAGAAAAATAAAAATGTTATGTTTATGACATACCTCTTTTAAAAGTTATATAACTAAAATATAGTTTTTTTCTTTTATGGTCATAACCTTAAAAAGATAAATAAGAAAATAAAGAAAGATATATACCTGTATAAATAATTAAATAATATTAATCCTAAGCACTTGTCAATAACTTATAAATAATCATTCTAAAAATTAATTTTACAATAAAATCAAAGCTATATCAACTATTTTCTTTGCAATTGAACTTAAATTTATAACTTTATATTGTTACTCTTTTACTTAAACTTAAAGTAAAAAAATAAACCAAGTTCTAAGTTGAAAAAAATATAAAATATTATAATGATACTAATACTAATGGCTACTTGCTGCTAATGTTTAGAAAATTATTTTACTTTTACTTATATTTTTAATTATCTTCTTCCATTACTTTATTAGACGACATAAATTGCTTATAAATGTTGTCAATAATTATTTCTGAACTTTCTTTAGGCTCTGCTATACAATTTTTAGAATTATATAGTTCTTCATCTTTTTTATTGCAATAATCGTTTTTCTTTGATTTCATCTGCTTGAACTTGTTTTTAGCATTAGATTCATCAAATACAACCTTGTCATTCAAATTATCAATCTTTGACTGATTACCGGTAAAAACAAATAAATCACTGTTTTGTAGTCCAATGTTGTTTTCAACTGGGTTTTTCTGTTCACATATATCAATAGGATTTTTATTAGTGCTATCTAGTTCATCTTCTATTGTTCTTAATAGATCACAAACAGATTTATATCCTTTAGCTTTAGCTACTTGTGCCAACTGTCCAGTTGGATCTTTGCCTTGATCACGTCTGCAAATGCTGCAGTTACAACGTCCACGACATGGCGGACAAGCCCATAACTTTATATAATATTTCAAAAATAAATAAATAAATGAGTACCTTAAAAATATATTAATAAAAATAAATTACCGGATTTAATAAAGCTTCAGCTACATCTTCACCATACCGTCTGCCCAAACAAAAACCACAAAACATACCTCTCATTCCTTTACAGCTCTCATGTCGACAGTATGATTTTTGGTCTAATGTCTTCTGCCTGAAAAAATAATATTAATTTTTTATATACATTACTAATCAAAGTAAACTCAACTAAATCATACAATATTCTGTTGTAAGTAATATAATATTGTGTTTTGTGGTTTAAACAGAAATTTTTATGTTTGACAGCAATAATAATTTTTTTTTAATTTATACTTTTAAATCATGTGTTTTGAGAACCACAATTCATTAGTTGTAAATTTTATTTTATTTTATTAAACTCAACTCAACATCAAAAATAAATAAATGTTTATTTTCATATTAAATTTAAAAATTTATAGTATTTTCATTTAGTATTCAAAGAGTAAAATTTTAAGTATTAGCAAAAAGTTAATTTAGTAGACAGACTGGTATTAATGAGGTAAATAAAGAAATTCTGGTTATGTTATATTTTTATCATAACAAACTTATCGTTTATAAAAACTGAACATTATAATATAATAGACAATTTGAAAAAAACAATCCAAAATCTAGCTAAATAAATAGAAATTTATTTTCATTAATAACAAACCAGAGAAATAATAACAAGAATAAAGCATTATTTTCCATTATTGTCATTTTAAGCATTATTTGTCTTTAAATAATATAAATTAACCAACATAACACTTGCCATACTGCTTAATAAATCTCACCTTTATACTCAATTTCTCAAACAGTAATTTATTGTTTATACAATTTGTATAAAATATAAAAATTATTATCGAATAAGACAATAATTATTTAATAAAAAATTCAAATTATATGTAATATATGTGAAATATTAACTAAATATTAAATAGTAATTTTTAATATAAATATTACCTGCATTGGTGGCAAGTTGTTCCTTCATTAGTACTATATTTTTTTCCTACAGAACGGTAAATTATATTGTCTAACATTTCTTTTGTTACATGAGATACGTCCAATCGAGATACTTTTCTGCTATATTTTCGCTTTGAACCCTGATCATCGAACATAACACAATTAAAAATGTATTTTATACCAATATTTATTATTTTTATTAAATAGTAACAATCTTGAATTACTTCAGATTTACTCAAAGGAAACTTTTTCTGATAGTTATTTTTTTGTCGACGTTTTTTGTTTTTTCCTTTGTCATTTTCATCTTTAGAATTATAATGCATTTGTTTTCTGAAAAATTAAATAAAAAAAAAATCATATATAATATATAATACATGCTAGAAGTGAGTACTTGTTTTATTATATCCTTAATATTAAACTCTCAATTGATCAAATAATTCAAATAAAATAATAATAGAAATAGAATACAATTTTACACCCAACATTAATGTAATGTTAATGCAAAAACTTGCATACAAAAAAATCTAAACAAATAACAACCATTCTTATAAATATTAGCATTAAACACTGTATACAAGTCTTATATTTTTTTAAATATTAGAATAATTAATTTAAAAACTTTCTATACATAAAAAATATAAAATATCAAACTAACATATCTTTGTATAAATAATTTATGGCTTAGACAACTACTAAATATATTAATAAATGTTAATTCAAATAAAATTAAATGATTTTTTTTTTTCATGAGTGAAAAATTATTATTATTTTTCTGTTCGAATAAACAACGACGCAGGAACTGCACTTTCCCACTGCTTCTGTGTTTCATTGGACATCAAAGTAAAAAATCATCTACTAATACTAAAAAGTATTTTTTTATAAATGATGTATATATATATTTATTGCAACCTTTGTTAAGTAAATTTAAACTTATCAGTAGATATTATGTCAAAAAAGGTAGACAAGTGGGTACAGCAACAGAATAATATAGAAGCGACACTCAATCAGCTAATCGGTCTACTGTATCCCTACGATATGAAGTATTGGATTCTAAAAGTTAAAACCGTATCCATAATCTGATTAGATGTTGGTAATGTGTATCCCTATTTGTTACAATATTATAAAAACGGAAACAAACTAATTATTTTATTTATTATTATTATATAATTGTTTATTTTGTATTTTAATAAATCTTACTAAAATGAATAAGTGTTCTACTGTAATATTGTTATTTGACATTGATTTATTGTTAAATAAATAAATAAAATAATTATAAAAATATATTGTTCTGTGATAATATTGATATTATTTATTTAAGTGATAACGTATGTCATGCCCGCTGGAGTGTTCAAGGCCAAAATCACCCGATTTGGCCAATATCACAGTGTCTCTATAGCCTACCAGGCTTACACTCACATGGCTATAGCTCTGCTATAATTAAGTGTCAAGTGAGTAACTGTAATGGTGAGAGTGCTAAATTAGAATTCAATGATATATTATTTTATACAAACACGATTCTAAGTGGAGACAGTCTATCTAGCATTTTAACAATATTTCAAGCATTTATAGTTATTCGTTTTTTGAGTTATGTTAAAAAGACAAAAGCGATTTCATCAAAAATTAAATTTGCATAAAAATTATTACTTTCCCTCAATTATTTTGAAAAATATTAGGAATAACTTTGACCTCTCTAAAGTACAAACTAGATCCAATTTGGTATTTTGGAACCACCCTCAATGTTGAAAATTGAAGTATTTTATTGACTACCTTTTGTGCATACATAATAAATAAATAAATAAAACCACGCATAAGTAAAATCTGCTAAGAATCTAAAATGTATGCTGTCAATCAAAAACGTAAGACCTTAAAAAATTATAATAAAAAATATAACTTTTTCTAAAAATGTGTTTTCTGAAATAATTATAGTTTTACATTAAATAAATCACCCATATAAGATTCCTTATATTATCTGACTACATTTTTTATAAATTTTTTATTGTTATTTATACCTTTTATCACGTAATGAACGGCGGATATCTTCACCTTGAGTCTCCTTCTTCATATTTGATGATTTTTCCAATTTAGAGAATAATTTTACTCGTCGGCCTGGCCGATGAGCTGCCCTTCTACCACTCCGAAATTGAAATTTTTTGTTTAGCTTCTGTGCACATTGCAGAGCATTATTGAATACATCACCTACCTATACCAAAATATTTAAATAGAACTTAATTCATAACATTATTAATACTATTGGGATAATAAAAAATTAGTGTGGAGGAAATAAATTCTCAAATAAAATGCTATAATTGTGAAGACCATATCATAATAAGAATATAAGATTCAAAATTAAAAGTTGCCAATAAACTCAATTTATTCAAAAAGGTAAAAAATTGTTTATATTCGAGGACAAAAAGGGAGGAAAGTTGGTAATCACTTTGCTATACAATAGATGTTAACTGTTAAGTGTAAGTCATCTTATTAAGATTATTATTTTAATTGGTAGTATGTTTAATTTTAAGAATATAAGAAATTAATAATTTAAAATATTATATTGATATACTAATAAATTGGGGACTTGAGCATAGATATACTAAAAAGAATTAATCAAGTACTAAAATAATATGTAAACAATTTATACTTTTTCTTCTTTGTTGACCAAGTAGAAACTTCTATTAAACATGATGTTTGGTCTATAATAGGGTACCAGTCTTTTTCAATAGTTTTTAGAGAATGAAATTCAGACAGTAAGGGCTCAAAATAAATTTAAATTTGGTAAATTTTTCCTGCTCTATTGTATGTATTTTTTCAAGCACATGTATGATAAATGGATTTTTATATTTTTTCTATAATAAAAATAGTACATTAGATACATTTCTCATTAAATAAATGGATTAAAATATTATTATATTTATATGAAATTGAATAGCACAATCAAACATTATAATTATAAGAACAAGAAATAGAAACACAGAAATGTCTAAATAGGAGCAAAGGACTAAACAGATTAATAATTGTTTAGACTAGATTGCTTGTTATATTTAATAAGTACTAATAAATTATTTTACTGTCACTTTATATTTAGAATAAATATAAATATGAATGGTTCTTCTTCAAAAAGATAATGTATCTATCAAAGCATCTTATCCTGTATAACAAAACTCTAGCCTGTTTAATCATAATAAATAAATAAATAAATGTACTATTAAATTGGAACTTATTTCATAATGCTCTCCACTAATTCTATCATATCAAAAAAAAATTCAAATTGTTTAAATAGACAAATGGTAATTGAATTAAATTAAAATTAAATTAATTTATGTAATAATTTTTCAAACTAAACATAATTAAAACTCCAGAAGACGGGAAAATTAGTCACAAAATTTTCAATTCTTACTGAATATTGTCAAACCAATACAAAACAAAAATTTATCATCAATCACACATTAGTTATCTTAAATTTATAATAAGTGATATTATATGTAAATTAAAATCATTAGGTATGTTAGCCTTAATAACAATTTTCTAAACAAAATAAGAGTACAGTTTTTAGTTTGATTTTAATTTTAAATTAATTATCTAATTATGATTTAATCTAACACAAAGAAGTGTCTAAAAATTTAACTAAAATTATTAACTAATTACTACACATCTTTTGACTAATAAATTGTTTTTTGGTTAAATACTTACAGATTTTTTTTTTTTTAGGAATAAAAAGTATTTATCAGGTTCACAGAACATAATATTTTATAATAAAATAATGTATAGTGGGTGTGGGGAAACAAGAAGTCCAAGTTAATAATAATTTGCCAACCAATAAACCGACGATACGTGAGACACAATATTAATGTAGTTTAGCCGACTGCATATATGAAATATTACTGTAGGGTCGTCAGAAAAATTATAGATACCTATTATCTGTACAATAATAATCAATTACTTACCTCGTGCTGTAGTTTATTCATGTTTTCTTGCCGTAAAAGTTCGTACTCCGACAGACTGGCAGAAGTTGATGCCCCCTCGTTGATTGCTCCAAACAGACAAGTAGAAGTGGATGCGCCCTGGTTGATTGCCCCCGAGAAACCAGTAGAAGTGGATGCGCCCTCGTTGATTGCCCCCGAAAAACCAGCAGAAGTGGATGCCCCTTCGTTAATTGCCCCAGACATCTTGTGACAAAGGCTTAAGCTGATGTCACAGTTAGTAACTATAAAAACTAAAAAGGAAGACGCAAATCTGAAAGAGAAAATATGCGCCAAATGCCAATGCCGAATAGTACACGAGGACAAAACGCGGGAAAACGGAACAATGATGAGTGGCGGCAATAAGTAGTTTGCGACAGAACTCGGAAGACAATAACACTAATAACACTGTTACGGCAGTCGTCGGAGTGACGCACGACGGCTATTGCAGTGCTGCGACCTGTGACAAGTTTTCCGGCGGCAAGCGATTATTCTGTACCAGCACGACGGCACGTTTAAAATTATCTAAACTCTAAAGAATAAATAGGCAATATTAAATTATTATGTAAGTCTTGGCGTCTTGTTAATAGCACCTAATAGTTCCGAGTACTACCATAGTGCTGCCACCCACTGAAAGCCTAAGGGATAACAGAAACAGAAGTCCAGAACACTAAATAATAATAAATCTATATGATAATAAAAATGAGTTTTGCATATTATGTGATAAGTTCTTATAGGCGTATAAATGGCTACAGTGCAATACTAATAATTTCAATTATTTCGTTGGGAATATTAAGTCCCTTAACACTAGGCGAATTGTTCATGCGCGTACCTACACGATTTGAAATTGACGATAATTTTATTCGTTAGAACACATAGCTTACACACCATAACATTCTACGCGGTTAAAATTCGCGCCTAATCATTATTATTATCGTACAAAATGCGCACGAACATTCACCCAGTCAAAACAACATGTTTAATTTTAGCCGCCTTAAGACGAGTGTTCGCCTAAATTAAAGCTTACGCATTACGCAACTAGTCGCAGACGATGGCAGATTATACCTGTTCGCTTTAAATGTTACACAGTGTGAATGTATTATCTAAAAACCATTGTAAACTAAAATTTTGCGAATAGTTCACAGTTTTGCGGGAGAACGTAGTTATAATTCGCCGCCAACGTTAATTTAAAATTAAACAGCTTCTATGAGATTAGACCATTCACACTATGTAAAGCGAGCGGATAAAATCCGTCATCGTCTGCGACTGATCGCGCATGCTTAATTTTAATTTAAATATTTAATACAAGCTGTTTAATTGTATCTAACTGCACGCAAACTATTCGCCTAGTGGCCTAGTGTGTAAGAACATTATCCCGGAATTTATAACATATAATACTATCTGCTATCGACGGTTGAATAATTATTATTTATTTTAAACACTATTAAGAAAATGGAAAATGCAACGAATCGGGTAATTATCGGTGTTATTGTTGGCCGCTATTGTTATTTTTAAATTTTTATATTACCCGGTGACTATAATAATCTACAAGACAAAAATAATTAATTTAAACATTTAAACCACGTTCTACCCAAGATTATGAGATATGAGGCTAATATTTTTTCATGATAAATCAGTAAGAGTAAACTATTTATGTACATTATTTTTTTCCGTATGTCTATAGAGAAATCGGGGATTACTAGGCGAGAGTCCAGAGTCTATACAGCTGCCTTGTTTGCCTATGTGGAAATAGATACACGCTACTGACAATAATATTATATCAATATTTTATTTTGTATAGTACCTATATAGACGACACCCTTCAACACTTGTACCTATTCGCCAATTGTATTTAGTTACGATTTGTTCGTGAATAGTCGCAAACGACCCACAATATAGATTATAGACAATATAATACTATGTTGTACTGTTGTACGCGTAGTTTTAAGGGCCAGTTGTACCAGAATGGTTTAAACTAGAGATTAAATAAACTTGGTTTAAAAATTAAACTGAGATCAAAATAATTTACCATGTTGTTCAATGGTGTAGCTTGAACGGTTAGTTAAACTAGGTTTATCAGTGCGGTTAGTGGACTTTATGAACTTGAGACAAGTATACCACGTTATTATGATTCATAGACACAGATATATATGATATATATATTATATATCTGTATTCATAGCTTAGATCATAATATAATATAATATTATTGTCTAAGGTTCATAGAGTAATTTTACTAATGTTATTCTATAATATGATAACTATCAGTCATTATCACTCTTGTATAAGAACAAAAGTATCGAAAACTATTAATATTATTACTATTTTTTTATTATTATCTTTTATACAATGCCTATAATTTTTTATTCTATTTTTCATAAATATTTAAAACAGGCGTCAACCTTTTTTTAACTTTTGGTCTTGCGGGCCACATTTCAAATTTATAATTATACTGTGGGCCGTATATATTTCACGATTTTATTTTGTTCATTTTTGATAAAATGTACAATAGATACAAAATTAATTTTGTTCACTTATCGGATTCATGGCTCTAATCGTGTACGTTTAGTACTGAATATTTCCACGCTATTAGCTCGTTTTTTTCGTTATTAGAAACTGCGGGTTCGCGTTTCTTGTTTGCAAAAAATAATTAATTGCATTTTAATAATTAATATGTCTCAAAATAAAAAGTGCAAAATTGATACTAGCTGAATGCCATATTTTCAATGATAATTTGTAATTTTTAAAAGCTTATTATTATAACGTTTCTTAAAATTATTATTTTTATTTTTATCTATACCTATAAAAATTTCCAATTTTTATAAAATGGTCACGGACCGCCTGGGCCCGTATTGGCCCGCAGACCACGGGTTGGGCACGCTTGCTTTAAAATGACTAAAATAAAAAAAAGAGTTATAAACTTTTCTATTAAAGATAAAAACTCTGAATAGCTTTTATAAAAAAATATGTATTAACAATTGAATATAAAAAAAAACAGATGTCAACACGATTAAACTTAAATCTCTATAATAATATCAGTGTCATCAGTTACAAACAATAATATACTAATTTCTATAAATCATAATAATATTTAAAAATAAATATTATAATTTTATTTAAATTTACTATTTTTTACTCGAGAAATTGTGTTAACACAAATTATCAGTACTGTTATAATATATGGATCTAAATAAATGACAAATATATTGCTAAACCTAGTTTAAGCCATCAATATAATAGGTGGTTTAACTAAACTAGCTTTTAAACTAGGTTAAAGTATAGTTAAACTAGTCTTTAAAACACATGTTTTGGTCTTAGACCGAATTTAAGAAAAATCTAGTTTAAACCATTCTGGTAAATGGTAATACAAGATACAACTAGCCCTAAATGATTTTAAATCGGTAATATGGAATTTCGATAAAAACTTTAAAAACAGAATAAACGTGTTTATTTTATTTTTTATTTTCAATTTTTTTTCACAATTTCTAAACTATTGAGTATGAAGTAGCATTGTAACACAAGCTTGTCAGATAAAATATCAACTTTAAATTTTTAAATTGATTCTGGTAAAGCTTTATTTCTTAAAATATTGATGGATAAATTATTATTTTTTGGTACCTAATACGCTAGTGTATTATAGGGTCCTCTAAAGTTACGTAAAATTATTAATAATTTTACATTTTGATTGAAATAATTGGAATAAATTTAATTTACTAGAGCTAGGTTAAATCATTTTGATTTTAATTACCTCTATTTTAATGTTATCGTATATCTTACACATAAATAAAAAAAATGTTCATTTTTAGAATAAATACTTACAAAATAGTTGGGAAACACGGTATTTTAATTTTAACTTATATAATCATAAAATAAGTACAATAATAGGTATATTGTATAATATTATAATCAACTAATTATTACTTAATACGTAATTTCCTAGATTATTGGTACATACATTTTTTAGTTTCATAATTTGGTACCTAACTAAATAAATAGCGGTTTTTGATTATTATTAAAATAACATTGGAAATCAGTAATTAAGTCATCAAAATTCAAAGGTATAGGTAAAATTAGTTACCTACCTATATATTTGATATTGTATGTAAATATTGCAGCTAGCAGGATTTCAGTATAAAATTATCATTATTTAAAACAAACCACTAATTTACATTAATAGTCAATATTAATATATAGATATCTATAACTTTGAACTTTAATCCGAGTTAATTATATAGATGACCAATATTATATGATAATCGATTACTATTACTATATTAGTTAGCTAATTAAGGATTCAAATTTAATTTATTGTAAACAAAGTAAATGTAAAGGAAAATTAAAAAAAAAAAATAATTTATGATTTATTATAATAATAAAAAATATAATGTTACAATAATAATATTTATTTAATGATTCTATGTTAAGTATGAAAATAATGAACATCATTATTCATTGTTTATATTATTATGTAATTTCGTACAAATTTAACTTCAAATACACATAAAAAAATTGTGATGATATATTTTTACTATTATTTTACAAATATAAAAACAACGTATATGAGATCTTGTATTTTGAAACTTTCACGAAATGTTTTTCAACCTTTATAAAAAATTAAAAAATTCTCATGCTTGTTATTATAGCTCGTCAAAACAGTAAATATTAGGAAAATATAGTTTATACTATATGTAGCCATGCAGAGAAATGCTAATATAAACATGTGGCGAAAATTCTAAGTTATTTAGTATCTACAGTAATTTGTTTTCGAATTAAAATAAAAAATCGTTCGAGAAAAAATAGTTATACGAGTAAATATCCAATATCGTACAATTAGCAAATTGTCGTGAATTTTACGAATTTTGTTCAATTTTTAATTTTAAACGGTCACAAAGAAATAATGTGACTTCACGGTAGAAGTTCTACCTTTCATACCACTTATATATTCTATAAATTAAAGGATTTAGTGCCTAAGCAAACAATGAGGGTTATTTATTTTGCTCTATATCAATTAATGTTCCAATATGGAATGTTAGTATGGGAGGGGGCGATTAGGTGATACTGTTCTAAACAAATTGCAAGTAAACCAAAATAAAATAATAAGAATTTGCTTAAATAAGTAATCCCTGCAAGGTTCTACGAATCAAAATTATAGGGAGCTGGGATTTTTACCGATTAGATTTCTCTATAAAAAATTGTTATTTTGTTCACTTTTAAAAGGTTCATACAAGATAAAGATTACGAATTGTTGGAATGTAAAAGAGAAAATATAAGGTATAATAAACCTGTCAGATATTCTTATAAATCTTTTGTAAATAATCTAGGACCTGTGTATTTTAACTGTATGCCATGTCAATATAAAAAAAATATTCACTGTTCCAAAATTAATGTTGAAAAATTGTATATCATTGGTTATTTTCTCAAATAATCTAAGTCCTTCATAATATGTTTCGTTATATTTAATATGTAAAATTATCTCATTCTTAAAATTTTTCTATTGTTAATATTATTTTAACTTCTATTGTATTTATCACTTTAGTTTGCTACTTATATAATATAAATTGTGTTTTTAATCATTAATATTACTCTCTATCTCTAACACAAGCTAATAATTTAAAAGAGATAGATAATCATGTAAACTAACTTAATGTATTTGTATCCTATTATGTAATTTATGATGATTTGAAATAAATAAAAAAAAAAGATAGGTAGAAAGACTAATGAGGAACCTTTTATTAAATTTTCAAATCTTAAATACAAAAGTAATGATTTTTATAAATTTCTAACTACAAAATAATTTGTAATTTTCGTAACTTCGATAAATGTTGTTTAAATTCTAATTTTATAAGCTAAAAAACACACATTATTCATTATTGTAAAATCAATACATTCATCGCTCTACTCTAAATCTAAAATAAGAAAAATAATTTAGTTTTAATTTAAGTTATTGGATGTATCATTGACAACAATTTTAATTTTAATTTAATAAAAAATGAGGTCGGCATAAGTCGCATTAATGACATTTCTTAATCCCTGCGTTACAGTAAAACAAAAAAAATATTAAGAGTAGGTACGCAAACAAAATAAATAGTTGAGGAATTGCGTCTTGCTGAACTACCTTTCACACCTACGCCAATTCAAGCTCTGAGTTTACCATGTCATAGTGTAGGTCATTGTAATGTATAATAATATATTGAATTTAAATTTAATAGTAAAAATATGAAAAATGATTTTGAGCGGAACTGGTCAATCAGCATATGCTCTATATTAGTAAATATATCTTTATAATTTATATATAAAAATCTCGTAACTATAGGTATGTCCGCAATGCACTCCGAAACTAATCAACCGATTTTGATGAAGTTGTGATCAATGTGTGTGATTTAGTCAATTAGGAAACTAAAAACATTATTTATCCTTACGCCAAATGTTAGCATTAGGCAATCAAATTTAACACGGATGCATTTTGTTGGGTCAACAAAGTGCAGGGCATTTAACTAGTTTTATTATATAATATTTACATTATTGCTATTAGACATTAGTAATACAGAAGGTTGAATTAATTTCTGTCAAAAACATAACATTTATTATTATATTAACTATTATAATTTGTAATAGTACAATATATATTAATATCATAAATTATTGTTATTATCTTTTGAGTCAATATCGACTTACCGTAAAATGGTGTGACTATATAGGTTCGTGATATATAATTAGATAACAAGCTTAGAACTAATCTACATATTTGGAATATAATTACAAAGATCTGTAGTAATAAAAATAGTGAGGACATGAAGTATGATATTATAGAAAGATGGTTAATGGTTAACGGTTTTATGACTCTAGGTATTGATGATATTGTGGTCGGAAGTTGTGTAATAAGCAGTCATTCTCTCAGTAACATTGACATACGTTAAACGTACACTTCGATGAGTTTTCAGTATGGATTCAAGTACTATAGTATCTTAAGCTATGGTTTTAATAGTTGGCTATTAGAGTAGGTTAGAATTAGTAGTATTAGGCTGGAGCCACCGTGGCATAGGACCCGTGGCCCCCAATACCTTTATTATTAGATTATAAAAAAACACTGAACATTTTTTTTTTTAATAATGTTAATGTTAAAAATTCTGAAATATTACACTCTTTCTAGCATCACTGTTTAATAATTTAATTTTTGTGTTTAAGGGGGGCCCTCACATTCAATAGGTCACTGATTGGGGTGTTTTGGATGTGACGTTATTTTTGATTGAGGCTTTAGTTTGTGGCTTTCGTACCTTTATAATGTGCTAAGTGAACGCTATCATTTAGCTAAGATGTTATCATATTGTTTGTTGATTTCGTATATGATGTAGATGGATGACTCTTCATAAATGACGGAATAACTAAAACCTGGAATAGTCAGGTACTCAAAACAGCAAAATCCTTAAAAAAAAAAAATAAAAAAATGTCTGATTCTATGGCAGTCGGTGGAACCTAAAATCATTTATTCAGTACTAGGAACCAATAAAGCAATTGTGTCGTCCACCGATTGTTGTACAATATTATCAACTGTAACACCTATCAAGTAAAACCTTGTTCACATTATAGTACACAGATGTTGTATCACCTGCAACTCTGTATACCGTTCGACGTCGATTTCATTGCCTTTCTAGGCCCCTGGTGCTGTAAACAACAATCAGTCGTTGAATAGTTTTCCGTTTTACTTAATAATTTTGTGTTTTCTTACAATTTTTGTTTCAGGAACATGATAACACAACCCAGTCAAATAAAATAAAAATCGACAAAGTTCGAAACTAATTACCCGAAAAATGAATTTTAGTATATAAGTAGTAACCTAAATTATAAAAAAATATATAGGCCAATTTTTTTTTATATAATATGCATTTGAAGTTCAGATCCACAATTCACCTTAGTCCTTCTAAATTGCGCATATGTTTATAATCAACTTGAATAATAAATAATAATTAAAACATATAAAATTTACCTAATTATTTCCCTTGACGAACATGAAGGTTGATTAATAGCACTTAAAAAAAAGGGTTCCATAACAATTATCTCAATTACTTCAAAATTTTAATTTTAATTAAAATAAAAATTAATTATATTCAATTATTATAGTTATTTATTCGTCGGGTAGAAATACTTGAAAATTTAATACGAAACTTTTTACAAGTTATTTATTTCTTAATTAAAAAATATCGAAAATATATATTTTCAATTTGTCTTACTACGTTACTAGTGTTTAAAGTTAGCCAAACCCTTTTAGGATTTTCTTAGGAACCTAAACCGGAACCGAAACCAATATTTGTTGGGAGTAAATTTTTCGGTTTTTTCGGTTCTAAAAGCTCCAATTAAATATTGAAGTATTTTATTTATTTAGGTTTAATAAGTAACAATATTTCATTAAATTTTATGATGATGTATGATTAGTGTACACGTGTATTTATAATTTTATAATTCTATTATCTAACAGTTTCAGAAAAAAATAAAATATGAGCAGTTAACAAAATAAAAATGTATAAGTAATAATTATTGTTATTAAGCGCCTCGCTGTAGATTATTATTTCTTAAAGTATGATAATAGCTAATAGGTATATTAAGTAATAGCATAATATAATAATAGTAGGCTAGTATTTAACAACATGAAATTAATTCCACTGAACTCAAATTTGCTATGTATTATGTTCGTAAGATAGATACATAATATGCGTGTATGACGTCCTACGTCCTTTTAATGTTTGATTATTCTTATTTTAAGATATCGAATAATAATGTGCGGATTGAATAACGTTATTTTTATTATTTATTATTTAACTTCTTAAAACACGATTCAACAAACCTTATTTTTAAAATTTGTATTGACGTTTTAAAAACAAAATAGTAAATATACAACTAACCCATTAAAAAAGCTATAATTTTGGATAATATGTATGATGTTAATCAAATTTTTTTCTTTTTTTAAATATTATACCTCTAAATACCGATATTAACCGGTAAAAAACTGAAACCTTAATTCTGTAATTTTAAAACCGGAACCGGAATTAGTACGGATTTTTTTTTTTAAACCAAATTGGAACTGAAACTGATAAATCATAAAAAGGTTCCAAGCCCTGAGTTTAACACAGTTTAGATGTTGATAGATAGTTTTAGTAAATACCTGTTAAAACTTTAAATTTAAGAACATGATATTGGTCATAATATTACTTGCATATTTTTATTAATTTTAGATGTTTTTTGGGGATTGGGATAAGACAGGTTTCTGGGCCCAATGACCATTCAACAGCACCCACATTCCTTCAACTTTATTATATGCTGTCAATGTACTCTTTGGTGAAACCTCCAAAAAAAGGAAATTGTACAGTTAAATAAGGTTGAAAATCAATTTTAAGAAATATTAACATTTAATATATTACTTAATCATAGATGCATAATATACAAATACTAAAAATAATATTAATAATTACAGTTTTCAGAAACAATTTCTTTATCAATTACTGATATAAAAGTGTATTTAACGATCCAGAAAATGTGTTTAAAAAAGTTATTGAAGCGAACTTTAAGAAAAGATTTGGATGACATTTTGTTAGAACAAAATTATACAGACTCAACAGTTTTTGAGTGTGTTGTGTATTTTTTGGCTGGGTAAGATAAATAATGTATTCTTTTTTGTTGTAATGTCTCTAGTATCTACCTACAAAAAAATCAAATATTAAGAATTTTATATATTACCTATTTTATTTCACACTTAGTATTATAAAAATTCTTCTTCTTCTTCTTGGCTTTATGGCTATCCAAAAGACTTTAAAAAACATCACAACATTTATCAAAATTAGTAAACAGTTGAGTCATAGAATACTTAACAAATCAATTATATGAGTATGAATATATTTTTTTGTTAGAAGATAATAATACTTATAAAATTGTATCTATAGTTGTTTTATGAATTTCATTTATTTGTAACTTATTAGTAATTACTATTTTCGAGTTTTCGACGCAATCGCTATACAACTTGAAATCTTGGAATTTGAACATTTGGTATAATAGTAGGTATAATCGCGATCTCACAACAGCCGTGATTTGTGTCTCGTGACTCGTAACTCGTTACGTCAAAACTCTTAAGTCAACATAACAAGTAATAATTTTGGATATTAGTAATGACCGATCGCTAGTGATTAGTGGGAACAGCATAAACGCAATTTGAGGAGGGTTTGGGGGGCTAAGCCCCCTCAAAATAAATCATATCCCCCTAAAATGATTTGTATATATATCACGTTTATTTCGGCACTGATACTAATGTATTATGATCTAAGGACTAAGATGTATATCTTTAATCGTGGGATTTTATTTGTATTATTATCATTAGTCGCGAAATATTTACATACTTATTATATCATTTACAGCGGTGTAGTGGAGGGTACACGGCGTGTACCTACCTCCTAATTTTATCACTATGCGTGTACCTTTAACGAAAATCGTAGTACGCGGGTACACGGAGCATGAATAAGATGAATTAACGTTACCCACCAAATAATATGTATATTTATTCAATTTTGATATTTAATAAGTAAAAAAAGATAAGCGTAATTTGTTTATTTCACGGACTAAAAAAAGATCATAAAAGTCCGTGGTTTTTTGCACCACGGCTATAGTAGTACTATCTTAAATCGTGTTGTACAGAGTTTTTTGTACACAAATCTATTTTTAAACCATTTGATAACGTTCACAATATTGTTGTTTTGCCTAGTTATCAGTTATTGTTCCAAGTATTCATTACAATTCAATATAAACCTTCTGTCCCTAGTACTTTTTCACATTAGTATTATTATAGTAAGTTATGTTATTTTATAACTGTTACTACTTTATTAGCAAAGATAATATTAAACAGTATACACGTACATTTATATAAAATATAATATTATCTTGCACGTTATACATCGAATTTTTGTATAGTCGTGTCTCGTTTTCTTGTGTTCTTGTTTACTTAATATGGAGAAATTTCTCACAAAAACAACCAAGGTAAGACAATTTTTATTATTTATTGGTAGCATCATGTTTTTTTAGGTAGGTAAGTCGCTAGTATCTACTGGACATAGTCTAATTTAGAAATGTCGAGGCTTTAAAAATATAATTGGATAAATATGATAGATGTAGGTATCATGTATATTATATTTACAAATTTTTTTTTCAAATTTAATAATACAGTTTCTTATGTTTAGACTAAAGTTAGTCAAACTATTGAAATTAGTTTAGCAAAACCAAATATTGTGAAGACTAATAAAAATTCAGATGATGAAGATGATCCGTCACCAGTGGCAAAGAAGAAATCTAAAATGGTAAGTTTTACCAGAATTTAATAAAATGTATTAACATTTAGTAGAAAATATCAAATAATCAAATTTAAGATAATTGAAATATTTCAATTATTCAAAAAGTTTTTAAGTTTTTAATTAATATTAATTTTTTGCATAAAATAGTACATTGTTATATAGTTATATAACTAGTTCTAAATTTATCATATCACTAACCAATGTATTTATTTTTTCAGATGTGCGACACTATTAACTGCATTAATACAATTTCAGTACCTTGGCCATCAGATTGGTCTTATGATCAATGGGTTGAAAAAAAGAATAAATACCCTTAGCTTATATGCAGTGATGGAAAAATTGATTGTGAATATTGTAAGTCAGTAGATACATTAAAAACATTTAAAAGTAAAGGTGTTGAGATATCAAATGAATGGTGCTTAATAAAGATTGATGGTGGTTTAAATACAGTTAAATCAACCAGATTGACTAATTTACGGCACAAAATTTTGTAACATAAAAAGTCTAAAGCGCATATAGAAACTGAAAAAATTTCGCAACAAAAATCTTCTAACTTATTAAGTAAAGCTTTTCAAACTGGCCAATCTAATTTCTATGAAACAACACAAACAATTTTTGAACAGCTTACTATATTGCTAAGTATAATAGACCTTGTGATGACCACTCAAAGTTAATTGAATTACAACATCTCGATGGACTTAACCTTGGTACTACATTGCATTCTAGGAACTCTAGTACAAAGATTATTTCACATATTGCAGATAAAATGAAAACTAAAATAGTTCAAAATATTATGGCAACTGCATCTAAAATTTCTATTCTTATAGATGAATCCACTACTGTAAGTTCTTTTCAGGTATGGTGGTTTATGTTAAAACATCAATATTAAACTCTACACAAACCGCAATTACGCCTGGGTCTACGGCTATCGATATAGATGTGGTCGTTAATGATCGTTCTAATGAGTTCGATACTGGTTCTACGTCTTCTTCACTCAATACTACTTCTATTCAATCTACCTTCCCTACCAACAACGATATGTCCAACACTAATAAACATATCAACTTATTACAAAAGTCGTTTGCGCCAGATTATATCGGGCCTATAACCATTCTCGTTGAAAGTACGGACGCTAATATAAATTTAGGAAACTGGCATCCTATTAAGGCTGCTAAATTTTTCTCTAACAATTTCTCTGGCATTACTAATATTAAACCTGCGGGTTCAAAAAAAAATAAAAATTTCTTTCGACACAATTTTTAATTGTAATTGCTGCTTGAATTCAAACATCTTAAATGAGAATAACTTTAATGCAATTATACCTTCTACGCTAATTTTTTCTTACGGAATAATAAAATTAGACACTGCAGTCTCAGAAGCTGAATTTTTCGAAGGCGTCCGATCCTCAGTCAAGATTGATGCATTCAAACGCATCAGTATTAAAAAAGATGATAAAATCGTTCAAACCCGTATAGTTGAACTTAAATTCGTCGCTTCGAAAATACCATCCATAATCTCTGTATTTAATATGATTTTTGATGTCAAGCCCAGTGTCCGGTCTCCAGTTCAATGTAATCGTTGTCTACGTTTTGGACATACACAAAAATATTGTCGTAGCTGTCCCAGGTGCAGTCACTGCGGTGAAAACAATCATTCGGTTGATTTATGCCCACGCGCTCAAGCCACTGATCCTGTATGTCTCTTCTGTAAGCAACCTCACTTAGCCACTGATCGTAGTTGCCGTGAATGGTCCACTCAAAAAGAAATTAAACACATCATGGCCACCGAAAATATTTCCTATAAGGATGCCTTAATTTTAAAAAAAAATAATTGTTACACTACTGCTTTTTCTTTTTCCGATGTTGTTAAGAGCCAGCCTCCAATTTCTGAAATATTAAAACCAAATATCTCCCTAGAGGAAGAAAACTTCCCCAGGCTAAATAATCACCATCATTATTTCAGTTCTAGGAAGACAAAACAAAAATCTCGCTCCCCGATTAATAAAGACAAATTAAATTTACCAGTTGAACCCCATTCTTCTTCACCTAATGGTTGCTGTTTAACCAATCTCCCTAATCAAAGCCTTACCGAAGACAATAACTCTGCTGATCTATCTTGGATCCATTCTCTTTCTCTTAAGCTCTCTAAATCTCTTATAACTTCCCCCTCCCTATTTTCCCCTTTCTCACCCGCCTCTCTTCAGTCCCTAATTGAATCTTCTCTAAATTCACTCCTTAATATTCCAGATTCTAATTTCACTTCTGATTAGTCTTGTATTATACACCAAATGTCCTCACCACAGTTTAAGAAAATACTAAATATATTTGACTCAAAAACTAACATATTATAATAACAAAATAATTTAAAATTACCATGGCATTTTTACAAAAATATAAAAACCAGAATATCTCCAACAATTACACTAACATTATTCAGTGGAATGTGAGAAGTCTCCCTGCACGTCTCCCATCCTTACAACACCTCCTATCCGATCATAAATGCTCAATTGCACTTCTCTCTGAAACCTGGCTTTTACCTTCACGTGCCCTTACAATGCCACAGTTCAAAATCTATAGATCCGACCGCTCTGATGGCTATGGTGGTGTAGCTATTGCTGTCCATAACTCCTTCAAATCCAAACTAATTCCTTTAGATATCGCTACCAGAAATAGATTTACCCACTGTAAAATTGACATCATAGGTATCGAAGTGCATCTTATCAATTCACACCCTCCTTTACAATGTTGGTCCTGCTACATCCCCAGTAATTCTAATGTTCCTTCCAATTTACGACCCCAAATTGCGCTGGATTCCACATATTTCAACTCTCACGGCGTTTGTTTCTCGATGGTCCAACTTCCTCCGATCGGTAACTGGTACTTGGTAGGGCTCTCACCCTTCAAGTCTATTATCTATATATTTATCTATTATACGCTCCAAACTTGATTACGGATGCTTTCTTTTCGGATCGGCTTCCTTTTCTAATTGGAAAAAAATCAATAAACTCCAAGCCTCATGCATCAGAACCATTATGGGTTACGTCAGTTCTACACCTTGCCCTGCTATGGAAGTTGAATCTACCTGCCCACCATTTAATATCAGATGCCGCTGGCTTGCCGGCAAATTTCTCTTGAAATCATTATCCTATAGCGATCACCGTATCTTTGACACTTATTACTCACTGTACCTTAATTGGCGATATGTTCCTAAATCTATGCCCGTATTATCAATTTTAGCACATTCTATCTTAAATTTTCACCAATATATTATTAATTCAACTAAACTCCCTCTTTACGAGCAATCCTACGACTCTCTTATCTTTTCCCCTCAGATTCATTCCGATAATAAATTTTTTGATCTATCCTCCAATGATTTTAAATTTATGTCTTCTTCCTCGGTCAATGCAGCCGTTTTGAATTATCTTAATGAACGCTTTTTTAACTTCATCGCGGTTTATACTGATGGATCAGTCTCCCCTCTCTCCGCTGGATATGCGTTCTATATTCCTGATCTACAACTCTCTTTTAGCAATAACCTTCCTCCTACGTCTTCCTCCTTTACAGCTGAGTGCTATGCCATCACCGAAGCCTTAAAACTTATCCAAAATTTCCCCCCCAATAATTACTTAATTGTATCAGATTCTATGTCGTGCCTCCAAGCCTTAAATTCAAACCCATTTAACTCTCATCTGTCTCCACTTATTCTTCGCATCAAGTCCCTTATTTTAACATTAAATCAAATTAACTATAACATCCACTTTCTTTGGGTTCCTAGTCATACAGGCATATATGGTAATGAAGTTGCAGACCACCTGACTAAATCTTCATCCAATCTCATCTTTCCTTCTATTTATCAACTCCCCCATTCTGACTTCACACCTCTTATAAAACTATACTCTACTAATATTTGGTTCTCTCTCTGGAACAATCTACCTGCTGAATTCGCCTCAAGATACAGAAATATTACACCAAATATCCTTAAAAAAACCTGGTTCAATAACCTACACTTACATAGACCATATATAGTACAATTTAATAGGCTACGCATAGGGCATCACCTTCTACCTAGCCACTCCTTTAAACTTGGCCTTAATGATTCTCCATTCTGTACTCTTCACCTGAATGAATGCATTTGTGACTTATCCCATATTCTACTTGACTGCCCTGCCCTACAACTCAAACGCATTATTTTAGTTAATGAATTTAAGACTCTTGATATCCCCTTAAATATCCACTCCATACTTAATACAAAATCCACTACCGCCATTAAATTAATAATTACCTTTATATTGGATGCTGGCTTCATTATTTAATATGTGTTATAATGTTTAATATATAATGTTGTCTTATGCATTATCTTTGTAATAGTCGAGCTGTCATAGTTGTAAACTAATAGCTAATAAAAAAAAAAAAAAAAAAGTCGCTTTTAAAATATAAAAAACAACTGTAATCTCAAATCTGTACAATAGTATCGCAACAAAAATGTATACGGCAAACAGCGATGCAGAATATGTAACACACTGAAGGCAACTGTCTTAGTGTCTTGACGTAATGACTGAAACTGCTTTGGTTAATTTAATAAATTTTTTTTATTAAGATATTAATACGAATATTGGATATACATGTTGTTGGTGTACGTGCGATAAACTTCTCGGAACAACGCCGATATCAAACACAATACAAAAGGTCAGCCGTGCAGCACAATATGTACATAATATATATAGATATACAATTACAAGTTCATTTTAATTAATAATAACTAATTATTTATCAACTTTATCAGATTAAATGTATGCCTAAATCCTTCTCTGTGATGTTCTCTTTAATTTAAAAAAAGTTGCACGATGATTCAATAAGTAGTTTCAGAGTTTATCCCGGACAAAAAAAAGCGACTTCATTTTATATAGTAGTATAGATTTAAAAAACTTAGATATTTCTCCCCGTAAAATGTTGTTTTAAATTAGCTGTACTAACGTAGTTTGTCACGAGTACCATTAAATGAATATATTATTAGGATAACAATTTAATGGCATTTCCAAGATTTAACAATCGTAATTAATTTATGAATTAAAAACTGAAAATCGCCATTTTTCAACATAATAACGATTTAAAATATTGTTTTTTAAGTCTTATAATATTTAAATTTGATAGTATAGCCAAAATTTAAATTTCTCTGAAATAAATTTAATAAATATTTATTATTTGAGTTTTTAAAAATAAATCAATAAAAATTCATCTGGTTAAAAATATAAAAATTCGTATTTCAAAGAAATTATTAATATTATATTAATATTATTAATTTAAGATTTTATCGTTCTTGCAAACGTTGGTTCAAGATACTAACGTCCAAGGGTTAAAACATTAAACATTTTGAAAATCAAATTTTTGAAGACCCCCTGCCACCCCTAAGTTTTTCATCTTTGAAATGTTGAAAATTCAATTTGAGAATTCTGGCCCAACGATACCAGTTCAAACTTGAAGGTTGAACCTATTATTATTATTATTATTGTTCTGTTCTAATATTTGCTCTTTTTTTTCGCGTTGGCTTTGTGTTGTGTTGACGGTGGTACCAATCTAACAAAGGACATGTTAGCAATGGTTTTAAATGTTTTAATGCATTTGATACACTATCGATAGAACTACGGACAAGATTACCATATATATCCAATATTTCAGTTTAGTTGTTTACTTGAACTTGATAGTTTGATACTTCCCTAATATTGATATTGTTGGCTGCTGCTCCTTTCTATCGTTTGGCGTTTGTGTTTAACGTCTGTATTCATATCACTGTCTGCTTTTTCAACGGCAGATTTACTACCGATATTTCATTGTTGCTACCGCCGTTTAATTAAAAATTAAACATTATCCAAAAATGGCCAAGAATTATATAGTAAGTAATTACAAACGTTCGCGGAAAAATAGCACGTGTTTTGCCGTCATTCGTAATAGTGTCAGATAATAAAACCTGACAACAGGTCGTGTCTGCTGCTTAACGTATATGACAGGTGTTAATGCCAACGGCGGATTTTATTGTTACCTTCTGTTTCACCAAGCGTTTTTCTCACCGTATTTTCATGGTGTTAGATTCTACCCGGCTTGTCGATATGTTTTATTTCATTCTTTTGAACGCTTGTTTATTTCATATATTATGTTTAATAGTATAAAATAATTATGATTAACTAGTACCATGGTGTTTTGTCTTATTGAAAGTCATTATGTTTATAGCCCTAGATGTGGTGATAATCATTTATAGACCTGAAATTTACAATTATCATCGACCTACCTGTATACAGTTGAGAATTATTATCATTTACATTGATTATATTTAGCACGATAAGTCAACTAGCTTTTAACGACAAGTAGATTTTATTAGATCATAATCATCTGATTCATACAAATCAATTATATATTGTGTGCAATACAGTGTCTTAACATTATATTTATATTGTTTAACATTCATAAAAACTATATGCAAAATTAGAATGTATGATTATGAATTATTTAGATATAAAATGTAATTTTGTTAATTTTTAAACTTCAACTATTAATTAAAAATGTTTATTGTATTTAGGTATCTTCTGAATATATAAATTTAAAAGTGCTCGGACAAGATAACACAGTTATTAATTTTAAAATAAGAAAAATTACACAATTGAGAAAGCTAATGATTGCGTACTGTGAAAAAACTGTAAGTATAAATATTATTAAAAATTGTTTAATTCCAATTTTAACAGTTACGTAGTTAAGTAGAACTATACTACTTAATAAATCTAAGATTAAATTATCTCAAAATATTTTAATTTAAAAACTATTTGTGTATGGGATATATTTTATTGAGAATTCACTTAAGCATTGATTACATTGTGCAAATTTACTCGCTGATTGTCAACTAAGTGATAAAAAGGTAGGGTATTATTCAAATAAGATTTTATTTAAATAGGTAATATTTTATTCAAAAAATTGTCAAACATAGTTATTTAAATAATTGTCAGTTAGTTGGTTGGTATTTTGGCAATTAAAACATTAACATATTAAAAAGTATTAGTTGGCATTGTACATTTTATTTTAAGTTCACAATTGTAAATCTTCTTTTATTTAGAATGAATAGAAAAATACTATAAATAAAATAAATATAGAACTATCTAAAGAAGAAACTATAAAGTAAAAAATTCTAATATATATTTATATTTACTATTAGCATTATGTTTGAAAATTATTTAAATATATTTTTGTTCTAATTATAAAAAAAAATCATACAAATAATATTTTATTTGAATAATTATCTAAGACAATATTTTTCCCAATTCTGGTTATAAGTGTGTACCTTATAGTCAGATTATAATGTCATTCAACTGTGACTACTGCTAGTTGCTAGCTTACTGGACATTTTTTTAGCCATATTAAATAAACAAAACAATTTCATTTGCTACAGATTAAAATTTCCAATAAATAGTGAAAAAAGTAGGCTGTTATTAAATTTATTTGTGTTCAAGTAAGCTTATTAAATTATAAAAGTTTTAAAGTAGGAAGTAGCAAGAACATTTTATTCAATGCAATTTTTGTTTAATATTTAATTAAAAATAAATAAATGTATTCAGTAGTAAACTTAAGTTTTTAATATTTATACCATTACATTTTTTACTTCCATTAGAGAGACAAGTACTAAAAATCAATATTAACAGCTATCAAATTGATAAACAGGAATGTTATTTTTTTTTTTTTTTTTTACTATTTAAGTAAATTTATTAAAATATTTGGAAAGTATTTTTAATACTTTTTTGTGAGTATTGTATATTTGACTAAAAAATATAACTATATCAGAGTGTTTTGTTTTTTGATAATCATTATATTATTTTATTTATAATTAAAAATTTTAACAAAAAATTGTTTGTATATGATGTAAACTAATGATGAATTTTTTTATTTAAAAACATTTTGTAATTGTGATTTTAAATGTTAATATAGTTATTTTTAATTATATATATGTGGCTAGTATTAACTAAGTTTATGTGCTGGTTTATTTACATTCATAATTTAAATATTTTTAATACATTCAAAATTTAACATTTCAGGGCCTCGTTTTTGATACAGTAAGATTCCGTTTTGATGGACAACCGCTCAACGTGACTGATACACCAGCTTCTTTAAGTATGGAAGAAGGTGATACCATTGAAATTTTTCAACAGCAGTCTGGTGGTTGCCATTTTTATTAATTTTATAAATCACATAATCTAGTTATCTTATCTTTATAAACCTCAAAACCATACAATGTTTATTTTTTTACAAATCTCGCAGTATTTAAAAATATGTAATAAATTTGTATTATTTATTAACCAGATATGTATATATATAGGCTCAAATTTTTAAAACAATTTTAATTTAAAATGTGTAAAATGCTGTTATAATATTATTGTGATTATTAAAATGGTTCTTAAAAGGTGTTCTATATTTTTACATTTAGATTTAAGAAAATAAATTAAATAATAATCTCACACTATGACAATATTTATATCAAGTTTATTTTTGTAAATTGTTAACTAATATGCCCACGCATGAAACTGTTCAACAAGCCCCATTATATATATTTAAAAAAGTATAAACAATAATAATATTAATAATAATAAAAACATAGTTAATTAAATATTTAAATATTATTAAATTTAAATATTTAAATCATACGTTTTCGGCTGATATATGACAACTTAACGATACATAGTTTTTATTAATGAGAAAATAATATTGATATGAATATAAAATCGAATAAAATAAAATAATATTTATTGTCGATATAATTATTTCCATATCGGGTTATTTATGATTATGATCTATTATGCACAGCTGCAATAGCAGGTGGTGTAGTGTACCTACTGTCGTTGTGTGCCGGGTATATTAAATGGACACCGAATATCGATGGTTAAGTAATTCTATTTATGAGCGCAGCACTTGTCAGACGTAACTACTAATTAACCATATTTTTACAAAAACAACATAATTTCATATTTCAAGTAATATGGTTTATTGAAGTTAAGACTCCTGATTTTTGTTATTGTATTTCAACTGTCCAATATTTCATGATAAATTAACAAGTTTTTTTTTACTTTTTTAGTGTTTAATTATATAACTAACTAATGGGTACTGTAAACCCTTTCAATAAATTGTATTACTTGAAGTCACGTCTTCTCAACAAAATATATTTTAAACCAATTTAATTTAGCACAATATACCTACTAATAATTATTAGTTTAAATTATAATTTAAATGGACTTTAAAAATAAAATAAAAATGTCAAATATTATAGTTTTCATAAAAAAAAATGTGTTGTTACTCTAATAGGTTGTTTCATTTATGATGACAATTTAAATTTTTTAGAACTTTAAGTTTCTAATTAGGATTATTACCATCAAAAAAAAAAATATTAAGTATATAGTAAAATTAGAATAACCATAATGGAACTATGACAAAATAATATTTTATACTGATTTTTGGTATTTTTAACTATGGTACTTCTAATATATTATTTATTGACTGTTCCTAAATGTGATACTGTAATATTGCTGTGATTAATTTTTTTATAAAACCAATTAAAATTTCATTTGTCGTTATATCTATATTATCAAACAACAATTGTGCATACCAATAATAATAGGTAGATACAAAATCATAATTGATGGGTGGTTAAACATATTTTTTAGTTTGCGATTCCAAACAAACGATATGATGTATAATGTTATTTAAAATATTATTACGGTTTGTGTTGAAAATGATGCAAGTTATGTAATGGCCATAGAAAAGCATGGTATTTGGTATTATACATTTCTGAAAGATTACTATGTAACATTTATACTGCTTTTAGAAAAGTGTAAATCTTTATTCTGGATTTATATTATTGATAAAGATTTACTATTTTTATGAAAAATTAAAAACAAATCTTGTAGTAAACACAATTTATAGAATAATAAGTACTCAATGTTGTCCAATACATTTGGTTCTCTACGTATGGGTCTATCCAATGATCACATTTTATACCTACCCATTATAATATCATATTGTAATTCAATCAAAAATACATATCATTTTATAAAAACTATAAAACTTACTTTTGTCTTATTTGTTATATGTACTACTTCAACTGTTTTATGATAATAAAGCTGAATTTATTAAATGTAAAAAAAATGTTAGATTATATAATCACGATTCTGAAAAAAATTGAGTTATAAAACTTGAGCTTCCAAATACAATTCAAGTGATTTATGGGTAAATTTGTCGTGAACATAATGACTTCTAGTAGCGTTTAGTAAATCTTAGTGAACGCGACGATATTTATTCTATATAGTACTGCAGATCTTCAAACTACACTATTATACTATATTGTCGTCGTGTTTTTAATCGTCCCTTATCATCAACCTGTCATTGCCGTTAACACGGTTGTGCCAAACACAATGCTTTCGCGACATCATCATAACATTCGCGTCGTCGTCGTTTTATTTAGCACTCAAACAAGTACATCATACACGGAGGCACCATTAGTCACATTTTTCAATATAATTAATTAAAATATCTTAAATTTATGTCATGTAATATTTCTTATTGATTTCAATATTTCATATTTTTTGGTTCAAATTAATTTTAAAACTTTAATAATGATATGTTTATCTATAATTTTACGATAATAATATTGTAACACATATTATAATATCCTAGTGTTGCCATAAATTATAAATTATAATTTATAAATATAAGTTGCTGAGCTCAAACGCCTAATTCGAGTGATAAATTAAAGATATTAGTTAGTGCAGGGTGTTACGAGCCCATAGCTTATAACTAGAGCTCGGATTTGTATGCACTCAAAAAGGTCAAAATAGTATGCATTTATGCATCAAAAAACTTCAAAATATGCACTTGATATGCTCTTATTTTTTTTTAATTAAATTTTTCATTTAATGTTAGATTTTTGTGGACTGTATAATAAACTTATTACACTGAATGTAAATTAAATATTATAATTATGTGTGTTTATTGTATAACTATTGACAATATTTTAGCGGCGAGTGTCAGCCTGTTTTACTGCATCTTAACGATCGGCGGAAAACGACAAACTGAAGGTACAATGCGATACTGCGATCGCGTATCGACGATATCATAATTAAAAGTTTTATCTATTGGTTTTATCCCAAACATACACCCCTCTTGAAGTACAGTTTTAAAATATTAATATGATAAAAAAATCCATTAACATTACACATAAATAATAATACAAAAATAATAGTACAGAATAAATAATAATTTTAGCATGATACCACCAATATAAATAATACAAAATATTTTTTTTTTTTTTTTAAATAATTTAATTTTCCTGTTGAGTTTGTCCTGGTAATGGACACATCAACCTAACTGCCCTTTTCTTTATACCGCCACGCGTATTTACCTCCACAACTCTCGTCACACCGTCCTGCCCTAGATGTAATGCCGTAACCCGTCCCATGTTTCACTGGAGAGGTGGCACATTTGTCTCCTTGATCAGTACCATTGTTCTAACCCTAATATAAGCCTTGGCCTGAAGTTGATTCAGATATTCCCCGCTCCATCTTTTCCACATTCCCTGGGTAATTTTTTGAAATTTTTTCCATCGCGATAAGTAATTTTTTTTTGTTGATGAAATTGATCGGATTGAGGTAAAGATACGAGGTGAACTACCTATTAGGAAATGCGCAGGGGTTAATACAGCTAGGTCATTTAGATCATTTGATAAAGGTATGAGGGGTCGTGAGTTTATACACGCTTCAATTTGTACTATTATGGTATACATTTCGTCATATGTTAAATTAATATTTGCAACGGTCCTATTTAAATGCTGTTTTACTGACTTCACTGCAACCTCTCACAAGCCCCCGAAATGCGGTACCCGTGGTGGAATGAAATGCCACGTTATATAATTTCTGTTCAGAAATGATGGAACCTTTTCCTTATGTTCCTTGGAATCCCATACATTTTTTAACTCTTCGAGTTGTTTATTTGCTCCTACGAAATTTGTAGCATTGTCGGAATAAATGTGTTGGCATATTCCTCGGCGTGAAATAAATCGCTTTAATGCCGCAATGAAACCATCAGTAGTTAAATCATATACCAATTCTATATGTATAGCCTTAGTGCTAAAATAAATAAAAATATATATATATGCCTTACTGATTGCTGCATTTCTTCTGTGACTAGACTTTATATATACCGAACCCGCTTAATCTACCCCACATGTCTCGAAACACCTGCTAGGTTGTTCTACTCTGTGTTTGGGCAGATTACCCATTATTGGTTTTAAAATTGCCGGTTTTAATTTAAAACATTTTATGCAGTTATATATTACTTTTTTTACTATGATGCTACGTGCACCTGCATGCATTAGACTTTCATGTTCGTGTCGAAAAAATAATGACGAAAAAGGTTCGATGTGCAGTATTATAAATTGATGTATTTGTTCATACGAATTATCGGACGCATTTAGCAATCGGTCGCCGACCCGCAACACTCCGTCCTTATCGATAAACGAGTTTAGCGCGAGTAAATGACCTTTCATTGATACCCCATTTTTAGCTCCACTATTTATATTATTTAAAATACGTAATTCTTTCGTAAACGCATATTGTTGAACTAATTTTATTAAAGTCTTAGTTGCTGATTGAATTTCCATTACGCCAAATAATCCATGTCTTTTTGTTTTATTTTTCATTTTACACAATACAAAGAAAACGTAATATACGTAGTAGGATCAAAAAGTTCCCGGAATTTCGTTTTATTTTTTTATGTATACAATTTAAATATAAATCTACTTAATTTCCTTCAAAATATCGTCCTTCAGCACAGACACACTTACTCCAACGACTTTATAACTGCTGGAAACATCTTTGGTATCCCTCTATTGAAATGACCCTGAGATTCGCTGTCGCGTTAACTTTAATGTCTTCAATTGTCGAAAAACGTCCAAGCTTTGAGTCCAAGTTTTAGATTTGGAAACAGCCAGAAATCGCATGGAGTAATGTCTAGCGAATACGGGGGTTGTGGAATTGTAGACATTTTTTTATCTGTTAAAAATTGCCAAACTGCAGTCAAAATGCGTGGAACAAATTTCGCACAAACACGCCGCATTCCTAAATCATCTTTTAAAATGTTTTGAACTGTACCATACAATATTCCTAATGCATTTTCCATATCTTGAATGCGTAAACGACGATCTGATCGCACCAAATTTTTAACTTTTTCGATTGTTTTATCATTTTTTGAAGTTGACGGCCGACCGCTCCGCTCTTCGTTTTCGAGTGACTCTTGACCATTTTTGAACCGTTTAAACCAATCATAAACGGCTGTTTTCTTTAATGCTTCATCACTATAAACTGCTTTCAAACATTCAAGCGTTTCTGCAGCAGTTTTTCCAAGTTTAGAACAAAATTTGATGTTAGCGCGTTGTTCAAATTGTGACATTTTAAAAATATGCGTTAACTCCGTTTCGTATGGACACGATTACGGGTCACATGAGACTAATGTAATTTTAACGAAAAAACCTACAGATAGCTAATAATGTCTACTTTTAATTCAAATAATCAGATATTTGATAAAAAAAAAGTTTTTTTTCTATAAATAAATTCCGGGAACTTTTTGATCCTACTACGTATATGCCACGACGCGTATTCATTTTTTCCATGATGAGTATAGATTAAATATATATAATTCGGGAATGTCCGTTATTGCTGTTGTTGTCACTAATTGTATCTTTTCCACCGCACTGATATATCTTGGTTATTATTGTCGGGTAATTTATTGAATTTGATATTATAATTTTGGAGCCACGCTGGTCCATTTCACCACAGATAATTATTTTTAAGTTCAATTGGAGTGCATCCGCGTGATAATATGTCTGCTGGATTTTCGTTCGATTTTACGTAATTCCATTCATGTTGCTGCGTTACTTTTTGGATTTCACTTACGCGATTAGCTACGTATGTTTTCCACCTTGAAGATTCCGCCGCAATCCATGCTAATACTACCTGTGAATCTGACCACCAATATTGTTGCGTAATGTGTATTCGCAAGGTAGAAATAATATTTTTTGCTAATCGTGTTAATAAAACAGCAGCGCATAATTCCAAACGGGGAATTGACGTGGTTTTGAGAGGAGTTACCCGCGATTTTGCACATATTAATCGCACGGCTACCTCTTGCTCGGCTGATATACTACGAACATATAAACATGCGCCGTATGCATTCGATGATGTGTCCGAAAACCCGTGTATTTCTATGAGCGTGCAATTACCGGTATTTACCCACCTGGGTATTTTAATTGTATTGATACTTTTTAATTCGTACCAAAAATGTTTCCACTTTGTACGGATTTCCTCTGATAAATGTTCATCCCAATCAACTCACTCTAACCACAATGATTGCATGATTATTTTCGCGACGATAATGATTGGCCCCACAAGACCTAATGGGTCAAAAAGACTGGCAATGTGCGACAATATTTGACGTTTTGTACATGCTTCAGTTTCGGATAATTTTATTCTATACGATAAGTAATCACTGTGTGGTTCCCAAAATAACCTGACCGTTTTCACAACATCTTCCCCTAAATCTAACGATGTGAATTCATTTGAGTTGACATTGGGAATATTTTTAATTGACTCATCGCTGTTTGCTGTCCAATTGGCCATAGTAAATCCTCTTTTGCCTAATATGGAAATTAAATCATTACGCAATTCTATAGTTTTTAATATATTGAAACCCCCTGTTAAGCAGTCATCCACACAAAAATCGTATTTAATTATATTCGATATTAATTTATTGTTGGTTTCTTCTGCTAACATTGATAAACATTTTATGGCTTGAAAACTCGCCGATACTGTGCCATATGTGACAGTACACAGACGATCTATTTTAATTTCTTCATCTTTGCTAGGCCGCCACAATATTCGTTGATAATTACGATGTGATTTATCTATCCAAACTTGACGGTACATTTTCGTAATATCGCTTGAAAATGCATATTTATGCGTTTTAAAACGTGCGATAATTTTAATTAGGTCTTCTTGTATGACTGGACCCTTCATTAATACGTCATTAAGTGATATACCTGTATCTGTTTTACTTGACGCATCGAATACCACACGAAGTTTTGTTGTACGGCTATCTTCATTTACTACGTATGAGTGGGGAATATACACACAATCGCGTTTATCATTATTTATTTCATTGTCGATTACCTCTTCCATATGACCAAGTTCACAATACACCTGCATGAAATCTCTATATTGATTATATATTTCCGGGAATTTTGCTAATCGCCGTTTTAATGACAAAAATCGGCGCATAGCGATATCATACGATTTGCCTAATTGTACTGCATTATCTTTTAATGGTAACTTTACAATAAATATTCCCGTCTCATCCCGTCTTGTATTTTTTGTAAAGTGCTCAACACAAAGTTTTTCTTCATTTGACCAATTTTCTTTTAATATACATTCCTCTATTTTCCAAAACATTTCAATTTTCTCCGATAAGCTAATATCGTTTTCTGTACATGTAAACATACAACTGTTAAATGCAATCTCCGCGCCTTGTGCATTTCCTCCCGCCATTATCCAGCCCCACTTTGTTTCTTGCAGGTGTAGACCAGACGGATTAACTTTGAAAATATTAGTACTCATAATCTCCCAATATGTGTCCGCTTCTATAAGTATATCTATTTTTCCGCGTTGATAGAAATGCGGATCTGCAATGTGATATTTTCCGGTACAACTGATTTTAATGCATTGCATGTATTTGTTGGTAAACAGCCAGTTATTTTTGATAATACTAATGCTTGTCTAATTAGTTGGAATGAATTTATCCGTGATCGCATTGTTATATTAAGTTTGTATTCCGCATTATGTTTGCTTTCTGCCACACCAGTAATAGATAAGTTTACCCTTTTTCGTGGTAAATTAAATTTTTTTATTGTCTCCTCGGTGATGAAATTACTTTGGGATCCACTATCTAGTAACGCACGGCATATGTACCATGTACCGTTTTTACCTAATATTTGTATGATAGCTGTTGCTAATAAAACCTGAATATTATTTTTTGCTCGCTCTGTATATACCGACGTAAAAGATATCGCGTTTGCTATTGAATTTTGTTCCGTATTTTCATCATTACCGCGGCCTTTTATTATATCGATCGGTTTGTTATCTGATGAGTTATCTCCTTTATTTATTTGTATGTTTTTACCCATTTATGTATTATTTCTATACAGCAGCGAATTATGCGATCGGTCGCATTGATTGCATTTTCATGCTTTGCACTGGTCCACTGCGTGATTTGTTCGGAAACAATTTTTACATATTTTAAGTTCACTTATTTTTTTTATACGATTCTCTACATTCATTTTTTTATAATCCGGGTATCTATAAATTGGATGTGGTTCTTGCCACATATAGCACTTTATGCCCGTTGACGACTCACCTCTAGTGATATAACTGTGTACCTTACGAGGAATTGGTTTTGTCTTTTCAAATTTTTCTTTTGAACTTTCCACCGCCTCCAGAATTTGACAACGCTCATGTAAAAAGCTAATCATTTTAAAAATAGTAGGTAATTCATTTTGTGCATTTAATGTTTTCCATTAGCGTACCGTATTTGAATCGAGTTTCGACGTTATCACGTGTAGCAGTAGTGCACCCCATAGATCAGGATCGTGATCTAATGCTTGCAGGGCTTATCTGTACTGGTTTAATGTATTTGTGAATTGCCTTAATTTTTCTGCTGATTCGTCACGTATATATGGTAATTCATAAATACATTTTGTATGCGACTGAATCAATAACCGTTTATTGTTATATTTATCTGTTATTATTTTCCACGCCGACTCGTAATTAATCTCGGTTGTTTCTAAATTTTTAATTATTTTGATGCCTCCCCTGATACTGACATTTTTAAATAATGAAATTTTTGTACTTTTGATAATCCCTCATTTTGGTGCACTAGTGATCTAAACATATCTTGAAATGCCGACCAATCTTCAAACGATCCATTGAATATCGGTATTTTTATAGGTTTTAATTTTATGTAGCTTGATTTCTGCGCTAAATTGTTTGACTCATTTACTATACAATTTTTATCCGCTGCTTTAATTCTATCGTTTATTGACGCTAACCTATCTTCAGCTTTTGCGATAAGATTGAAATACATATTTACAAACGTATCTTTATAATTCACTTGATCCTCACTTGTGTCTTTAGCCTCTATATCATTTTGTATGTTATCAAATTCTTCCCACAATCTATTTTTTCCTTTCATAATCTCAATTGCGTTTTATTTTTACTGTTCTCGTCGGATAAGAATGCCTGAAATTTTGTTAATTGGCTCTTTATTTGTCCTCTTCTTATATTCCACTGCGCTAGTTCATTTTGTATTGCATTTGTTGCTCCCTCTCCGTCATTTATACGACTTTTTTGAGCTGCAGGCATTTTTCACACTTGTTATCTGTCTTAACCGCTATTTGAACTTTGGATCGAAATTTATATTGTTATTTGTTACTTTCCAAATATTCTATAAATATTTTACCTCGTATACTTAATATTTTACTTTTATAGTTTTAATATAGTATTTCCACGTTATTGACTATATTATAAAATTCTATAAAAATGACCAAGCTTCCCCTTGTGCGCACTACCTTATGTATAGGTGATGTTCACTTACCTTATTTTACTGCTTTCCTGCTGTAGTCCTTGAATTTGAGCTCTTCTTCTTTGCTGAATGCACTTCACCCGCGTTAACACAATTTTATTTTAATTATTATTTTACATCCGGTTCGTTAGGACCATTTAATATTAGTTTTGTGGACTGTATAATAAACTTATTACACTAAATGTAAATTAAATATTATAATTATGTGTGTTTATTGTATAACTATTGACAATATTTTAGCGGTGAGTGTCAGCCTGTTACTGCACCTTAACGATCGGCGGAAAACGACAAACTGAAGGTACAATGCGATACCGCGATCGCGTATCGACGATATCATAATTAAAAGTTTTATCTATTGGTTTTATCCCAAACAATACCCATAATATATGCATTTTAATATATTTTTTTAATTTCTTCCATAAATAATAATTCAATAAAAATAGATAAACTTAATTTTTTAATTATAGACATCGACTTTAAACATTTATTAAAGAACAGTAAATATTAAAAAATATATTCAACAAATAAAACAAATATTTTAATTAAGAATAATAAAAAATAAAAATGTAATTTATTCTCTTATATCATATCTTTGGTATATATTTATGAAAAAAATACAAAATAAAGACATTTTATATAAAAAAAAAAAAAAACAATTTAAACCAATAAAAACATAATTTTGTTATTAATAAAAAATAATTTGATAAATAGATACAATGTATGATTTTTAATTTGTATAAAAAGAGTTGACAATAATATATATTTCCATGTGCTCAGGTGTCATATATGTTCTTCTATCACTCAGTATATGTTTATACAGACTAAACGACCTTTCCACATCTACTGATGTCAGTGTTGCGACTTGCGATAATCAAGATATAATTTTAACATAAACTGTCCAAAAATATAACATACGGAGAATAACATTTATTTCCCAACAATACGTAATGAACTAATAATTTCTACGATGAAATTGAAACAAAATAATTGACTATTATACAAAATATGCTTGAATATGCAAAAATTTTCAAGTATGCAGTTATCTCTAAAATATGTATTTATATGCAAAATAAACTTTTTCTATGCATTATCTGTTACACAAATCGTCCACATTTCTTATTCCCATCAAAATGCATACACTCATTACAAATATATAAATGCATACAAATCCGGACTCTACTTACAACGTTTAGAAATTCTTATAGAAATAATATAATTGGTGATACATATTCCGTTTATTAAATTAATAATACAAACATGTTGTTTGCGCCGCCAGCACTTGCTTGGGCAGTTTGCTGAGCGACTCGCGAAATGTGTGGGAGCAAAATGATAATAAAAAGATTGTGCTACAAAGAGTATATAATAATTAATTGATATGTCACCAAACAATATAATACGTTACAGACGTCTCTTCAAACGATTGAAATAATAATAATAGTTATACTAATAATAATATCCATAAGACGATATACAATAATATGAAATAATATAAAAGGCACAACAGGTGTGCAATATGTAAAATCAATATAAATAATAAATTTAATAGTTTAACGATACCGCCGATCACAGTTGGTTGACGTCGGGATCCCACGACGATTTCCGAGATGTCTTCAAAAACAACACGTATTGAAACAGATGGGCAGTGGACAGGTCGCTGACCTCTCGAAAGACGCGTTATAACGCCGCGATGTGAAATAGACGCATACGAAAAATGCGAGCACATGCAATTAGCATGCGACGGGTGATGTCCGCGATCACTTCCGCACACACAATAATATTATACAAAAAAGATCGGCGATCGACGCAAATGTAGAATAATAATTATAACACCGTCGGCCTACGGCACACACTGCGACCGACAAACGCACAGTCGGTCAAAAAACTTAGGGTTTTTGGTCGATACACACGACGACAACGTGGTACAAAAAAAATGACCAACATCCGCGGTCACGGCGAACAATCCCGGACGGCGGTGTAAAAAAGACAACGACGCCTGGACCGCTGGACAACCAGTGGTCAGCGACGCCGGTCGCCAAAAGTTCGCGCAAGCGCACTTCGGCGTCAGAAGTCAGCGGGGGAACAAGGCAGGTTTCAAACGAACGCACTGTTTGTCACAGGCGCGGAAAAAAAACACATGTGGAGGCCAGGACGTATATCGATAAATTAGACATGTAGAGAAGATCACACGTCGCTTATTTCATAAAAGACTCGAAAACCCGCGAAGACGGATATACCAGTGACATTAATAATGATACGAGGCCCCATGTGTCAACGGAGTCACCACCACTCTTGTAAACCAACTGTATATAAAGGTAACCAAGACGAAAGCCCGCCAGACGCTCAGAGGCAGGTCGTAACACCACTCACCAACACCTTATGTTTTACTTACACTGTAATTTTGTATCAAGTTTAAACGTTTAATAAAGATATTAATACACTTATACATCAAGTATTTCATTTTTACGTTGATGCATGAATCAACGTCATTCGGTACGTAACAGAGCTTAAAATAAATCTAAAATTAAAGAGAAATATAACAGGAATATAATCGGGTATTCGGGTTTGATGCTAGAGGAAAGAGATAGTTTGTTGCAAATCATCTAAATTATCTAAGATTAAGGAGTGAAGCGACATTTTTATTTATTATTGATATGAATTAAAGGAAAAGTGCTTGATACTCGATGTAAGTTAGGAGTAAGAATTAATAACGAAATTAGCGAATAGATTGATAATGTCTTGACCATTATCAGCCGTGACTAGACCATAACATATCAATCTAGGTATAGTATTATTGTGTTCTTGATCATTGATAAATTTAAAAAAGTATTTTGGGTTATTTTTAACTGAAGATTGAACCTTATATATATATATATATAATTTTTGTAATCTATTTTAACAGTTCTTTTAAAAATTGCTCTTAAATGAGAAAAATGTATATATTCTGAGATATTGTTATACTTTCTTACAGTGACGTAGCCATGGGAGGGGGACAGTGCGCCATGCCCCTCATTGGCTATATCACTTAATATGAAAATGAACTGTTATTATTAATTGTTGATTATGTTTTTTAGTATTTTGGGTTTGCCGTTTACCCCTCCCATTTTAAAATCCTGGCTACGCTACTGCTTTCTTAATCTTTTTCTGGTTCAATAATGATTTTAAATTTCTAGAATACCACGTAGGATATGAGTTGAAATTAATTGAGTTTTTCGGGACAAACATATGTATAGTTTTATGTAGAATATAATAAAATTGATTTTATTCCCCTAAATCCTAAGTCATATTAAAAAAGGACTAATAAAAAAAAATGGGTTTCAATTTATTTTATGTTAAAATTAAAAAAAATTTAAATCTTTTAGAATTATTATCGTTGCACTAAATCAATCAGTGCGCCGAAATGAAAATATGTCTATATACCTATATTACACGTGTGTGTTAGTCAATGAGACGTATAATCACCGTTTCCAATCCCCTTATGAAAATGCTATATCTATATGTGTTTAGTGTGTTTACTCCGTCTAACAAACGAAAGAACATTATCTGTTATCTCTCATCTTAGGTTTTTTATGATATTTTGGTTTTTAATTAAGTTATAATTATGTATAACATTAAAATAATATAAAAATGCTCATGAATTACATACAAATTATTATATCGTAAAAAGCCGACTAAATCTTAATATGTAAGATTTTTATATTACATTTTCAATAACGTCGATATAGCGAATAATTTTGTACCGGCATTTACAAAAAAATCGCCTATTCCTGTAGCTCAAAAAGAGTCGAAATATTTTTAAATTATACCATGTAAAGAAATTTATACTATAAAAATGTTACGAAAATTTCAAGTGTTTACGGCTATTATTTTTAATTTATCGACGTGATCACAAATAAAAATAACCACTGTGATCGGTCACCGGCATGATTAGTGATTATCCGCATTAACCGACATTAGCAATCCACGTACACGAATCCGTTCTGTACGGCGCTCGTGACTGTATATTTAGGCCTTGTTAATGCACGGGACACTCGACGCGTCCGCATTGGGCCTCGTCGTAGTAACATTCGCGTTTACGGCGCTTGTCGGCGTAGAAGCGCACTCGTCAATTTTGCATGGTCGTGGGCCGTGTGTCGTTGAGTCGTTTGTCCACACATCGTCGCCTCCAACCTACATGGCTACAACGGCTGCGACTAGCTCGATTCGGCGGCGGTTTGTCGTTTGGTGCGTCGGTGTGTGCGCGTGTGAGGGGTTTCCACCCGTCGCGCAACGGTCGCTCAATTATTATTTGTATCGTCATCGATAAGGCGGCGAGCGTGATGTGGCGGAGGTGATAGCGCACTACGGGAGGCGGTGGTGCTGATGTTGCCGGTCGCGCGTCATCTAAACTCATCTTGCATTATTCAGTAGGCGGCGCTCGCTGTACTTCTTGTCGTTGTCCCTACGCGCTTGCAGTTTTCCGTTTTCGGCGCCCCTCCCCCCCTCTCTCACCATATTATCGTTCAAAGGCCGCGCGTCGTTAGTTGTATACGCGTCTGTTGTCGGCCCACATTCATCGGGTTCTCCGACGTCCAGCAACCGAAGCGTCCGCCATCGACGATCTACGTCCATTTCTCTCGCGCTCCCTCCGTTCGTTCCCGTCTCCAGTCTCGCTACTTCAGTGCCTGTACAGCCGACAGCGCGTCGACATGAACCCGTTCACCGAGCTGTTCCACCGGGTCGCTCTGCTCGTCCTCACGCCGAAATGCTACCAAGTGTTTTTCTACGATTTGGATTTCTTCAACGGTAAGTGTGTACTATATTATTATTGTCCGTACGGTGACCGTTTCGAACGTCATTTCTTTAAACGCACATGAACACGATCCAAACAAATATCCTAATCGAATAGTCCAAAGTTGAGTTTTGTGTCCTGCCGTACAATGTGTCTTAGTAATAACGCAGTGAGCGCCTTCGGTTTCACATTCAGCGATTGTTAACCTGAATGGCTATTATCTGTCTGCATTGTCACAATGCCATTGTACAATACATATTTGTACATTTTTAACTTGCTTTGTTAAATTTGACTTGATATCTATTCATTTATCAATCACCATTACTTAGACGATAGTAAACCTATTGATTGTGTTAAAGTTTTTTTGTCTTATGTTTTACAGAATACGACTTATTAAATGTATAATTTAGTCTAGCTTGTGTTGAGCATTATATTTCATAGCGCACATAAATTATAAGAATGTAGTAATAAAAATAATAATAATTACAATTATTGTAATCACACATTAAAGTAACTAATGAACTTCTAACTATCTAACTACATAGGTACATAATATTATAGATAACAACTTCTATTGTACCTATATAGTCATTACTTTTTGTTTCTACTTAAAATGTATAAATTAAAAATTTGAAAATTGTTTTGGTTTTTTTAAGTACCTACTTTTTATGTTAAATTATTTAAAGTACTGGTTTGTTATATCCTTGTCATCCATATAACAATAAATACATTGTATAAATATAAAATAATGAGTTTATTTATTGATATTAATCTAATAATTCGATGATAGATATATCGATATAATATTAAAAAAATTAAAATTGAAAAATGGAATAATAATATTTTTAAAACAATGATAAATTAAAAAATGTTTATAATTCGAAGGAAAATACGTACCATTGCTTTTAGGTACTTAATAATCAATAATATAATAAACTGATTACATGATACCTATCATTAACTGATATATTAGATATGGTTCTACATTTTTTTTTGACAACTTATGCTAATTTCATACAACATGAATTTCAACATAATCTAGTTAATCATAGGTATAATTTTGTGGACCCTAACTCAGGAGCCTACATACAAAATGTCGAGAGAATGTGGGATTCAGCCAAATGGGGCAACAAAAACTGTAAAGGTACTGACAGAAATTGCTTAGACTTTTATATGGTGGAATTTATGTGGCTATCGAAACTAAACTATAGTGATCTGTTTGACACCATCTTAAAAGATATAACAGAATTTTGGGAATCACAGAAACTTTAATTTTTAACATTATAAACATTTTTATACATTTTAATTTTTTTTATAATATTATATCAATTTATCTATTATCAAATTCAATAAATAAACTCATTTTTTATATTTATACAATGTATTTATTGTTATATGAATGGCGGGGCTTTAACAAACCAGTATCTTATTTAATAAGTATGATAAATGTCAGTTATAATTTTTATAAAACTATGTTTCTTTATGCACTATATACCTGAGTTTAATCAAGATAAAAATTAAAAAATGAAACGGGCATAAAAGCTAAAGTTTAATTTTTGTCAATAGCACATCCATAGACATGAAAAAAAGATATTGACTAGATGATTTTATATCATAATAATTATAATTTTCAATATTTTTATATTAAATCCAAGTCTATAGAATTTTTCATTTTTTACACAGTGTTATCTAACTGAGTTTTATAATTTTCTATTAATTATAACCTTTTTATCGAAAAAAGAAATAAAATAGGCTAAAATAACTGTAATCGCATACAATTTGATAGTAAAATAGTATTTTTCTAAATTATTATTATTTAATATACCTACTACATAGGTAGATAGTTAAAATTTATATTTTACACCTTATAATAATAAAAAGAAATGATCAATACTTAGCTAATTAATATAAAACTATTTTTTGTATTCTGTGTCATTATATGTTAGGTTTAACTCTTTTATCATCTCCATGTAAAAATAAATATTTTTTATTAAAATGCTGTAAATATAAAATATAAATTAGGTACCAATATTATAATAACTGACTTATTTAATTCAAGAAAAATTAAATTAATTAAAAATTATTGTTTAAAAATCACCATTTAAAAAATATTATTTTTTTTAAATTAGTTTAATCTGTGGTTAATGTTTAAAAATGTTCCATAAATTTTTTTAGAAAAAATATCTAAGGTTATTCATAATAAACAATGTCTATTACAATTATATCTATAATATAATTTAAAATATGATATTTTTGAGTTATTTTATTGATGAACAATAATTATTGATTTATTATGTAAATATTGTACTACTCACAGTAGTATATACTATTAAATGTAATTCACAGAATAATTTAGTAATTTCCTCTTATACCTATATCAACAATGTTACAATAATAAAAATATTGCATTTAATGTTTGTGTGAATTTGTAAGGATAGGTTTTAGAAATCTAACTAATTAACAGTTTAATTATAAAATGCTATGATATTACTTCTACACTATGCATTAATATCTTAAACTTTTTTTTCCAGGTACTTGTATAAGATCTGCTCTCAGTAAAGGTCTTGGATTTGGAATAGTTGGTGGATCTCTTTTAGGTAATAATTAATATTCATACATTCTAAATTATTATATAATTGTTATAAATTAATATTACTTAATTTAACCTAAAAGTTTATGTGTTAAGTATAAAAATAAGATATTTCATATGATACATTTTTATAGATAGCCCAACATAGCTATAATAAGCAAAATATCATCATTACAACTTTATAACAAACTATTAATAAATATTAATTATTTTTTAGTCAAACTTCCACAAGTCATTAAAGTATGGCAAAGCAAAAGTGCTGTTGGAATTAGTTTGGTAAATGTTTGCATGGATCTATTTGCTGTCACAGCAAATGTTGTGTATAGCTATTCTAGTCAATTTCCATTCAGGTGATAAATTTATTCAATTTTCTTTATCGTGTCTATTTATGCATTATATATTGATAATTTTATTTTATTTTACAGCTCATGGGGTGATTCATTATTCATACTATTCCAAACACTACTAATTGTAATATTAGTTTTCTATTATAACATATCTAAGAGGGCGGCTAGTGCTTTTGCATTTATTTATTGTTCATTATTGTTTCTTCTCGTGTCTGATATTGTTCCAAATTCTTTCCTTTGGAATGCACAGTTTATCAGCATACCTTTAATGTTTTACGGCAAGGTAAATATAAAACATACTCAAAAATAATTAATATTTCAATATTGTAATATGTTTTTTTACCTATAGATGACTCAAGGCTATGTGAATTTTCAAAATAAAAGCACAGGACAATTGTCAATGGCTACGTCTATTCTTTTATTTTTAGGATCATCTGTACGAGTATTCACGTCTGTACAAGAAACTGGAGATAATCTTTTAATTTGGAGTTTTGCTCTGGCATCTTTTGCCAATTTTATAATTGTTACTCAATTTTATTGCTATAAATCAGGGTCACCTGTTAAAACTAAAAAGAAAACAAAGAAGAGTAAAAGAGCATAAATAACATAATCGGTATGCCATTTATATTTAACAATCACTTATTTAAAAATAAAATAGTGTTATAGTACTTATATAATAACCAAGTTATTGTCCAATTTTTTAAATAAATCTTTTAATCAATAACTTAATTGGTATGCATATACATATATTGTTTCTAAAAATACTTAGGTTTAAAGTTTTGATTGTAAAATTACATTAATGTTTCAGTAAACTCTGATCAGAATTAATTTTAGATAGAAAATTAATAATTATTCATTATTGTTTGTATTTTGTAAGGAAGTATTTGTAAAATTTTAATTCATTCCTTATAACCAAGTTATAAATTTTAATTTAATTCATGTGATAAAATAATTAAAATCCAACAAATAATAAATTAAAAGTTATTTAAATTCAATTTGAAAAATTAGGGCTATTAATTGAAAATAAGATTTCTCTTTGTTGAAATTATTTGATAACATCTCCAAATGTAATTTCATTAACATATAGAGTACAAAATGGTTTGTTATTAATGTTAAATACTATGATGAGTATTAAATGTTGGGGAAAAGGATATTTTCATGTTGTTGTTTTAGACAGAGAATTGATTTTATTAAAAATTTTCTCCTCTATGATGATCAAATTTATCATCACATTTTTGCTCATATTTTTTATAAGTTTTCATTAGCTTAAAAAAATATATTTGTATCAATTTATTATAAATTAAAAGAAATATGATAAAATCTTAATATTTTTAATTTCAGGAGGAAAAATTTTTCAGCTCTATAAACAAGTGTTCACTGAGTATTCCATTAAACATTTTATATTTATTGAACATAAATATTATGAATATAATATTAAAATTCCAAATTTGACAAATAATTTTTCACATCTAGTTAAAATATTTTAATTAAATTATTGATGAAAAACCTAAGCAAAACAGTTTAAACATTATAACGTTACCCAAAGACTGGTAAACATAAGATAATCTTTGATTTTGATTTATATGTAGTGTATTTTATGTAAATTATAGTTCAAAAATATTTTTAATGTTTGTAAATTAGTCATTATTATTCAATACATTAGGTAATGTTTATAATAATATTTAAAAAAATAATTTTTTTCAACCAATTATGTAATTTAAATTATTGTAATATATTTTATTGATATTTATAATCAATCTAAAAAAATGTACATGTATGAATTATATAAATTAAAGAATACTTCTTTTCAATTAATTATGTCTTCTGTGTGTTAACAACAGAATATTTTAAAGTTGTAATATTTTATTTCATAAACAAGACATTATTAATGGAGAGTATTAAGTCTTAAAAAATGTACTATGGTTTATAAATTCATAATATATTACATCATTTTCAATATTGTGAAAAACTACTTAGATAGAATATCTTATATGCTTTATTTTGATCACTTAAATTTTATTTTAACATTATTTACAATACCTAAGAAATACAATATATATATTAAAATCTATAAATGGTATCTGTAATTTTAGAGTATAACATAACTATCTATTATAGAATTTCAAGTGAGTAATTAAAATTTTCAATTTAGGAAAATTAATTAATTTGGTTAAGTCATTATTTGTAAATTTATAATAATATGTGGCTTAATTCACAAATTTTAAATAGTATTTTAGTGTTAAGATAACATTGTATACTGTGTATATTTAAATTATAAACAATATCTACGAATAGTTGGAAATTCTTTAGGATCCATTTGTTATATCATAAAATTATAACATTAATATCTCTCATCTTTTTGGGAATTTAAGTATATTGCATGTAATAAATTAATAAATACATAATGTAATGATATTTAACTATAATTACATAATTACTTAAGATAAAAAAAAGAAAATTTTTTAAGATTTTAAAAGTATATTTTAAATTAAGGTTTATAAAAAATATAAGGATTGCCTTAGTTATGTGAATATTATACCCCTGAATATTGACAGTTTCATCATTAATCATTCATGTTTCATGGTAGTGCTCTGTTGCTATATAAGTGCTAATCTAAAGTCCTCGCATAATTGAAAATGTTCATTTAGTATTTGCATTGTAGGTATTGCAAAGTGTAAAAATTAATTAATCTATTCATATTGACAAGCGTGTGTCATATAATATTTAAAAATTATAATATAATTTTAAGGTATTTGTCATCGTTTAAACATGACTTACTTGTTAATCACATGTATTTTTTTTTTAATTTCATAACACTGTTTCTAATTATTTCTTTAAAAGTTATTCTTTTGATAAAATTCAATTGATTTTGTATATAAGTCACCTGCTCTTTAATGTATAATTTTACTGGACAACCAAATTTATAGGTAATATAATGCAGTATGGCCCTAAAAATATATTTTTATCACATAAACCATTTAATATCATTTAAATTGACACAAATTGTCCTCATATAATTTTCCATTAAATCTACCCACTTCTTATATTAAATTTCCTCTACCTCTTCTTCTTTTTATGTTTATACCTGTTTTTCTTATTCTAACTACATATTATATAGTTTCTTAATTATATTAAATTATAATGATGGTAATAAATATTAATTTTTTTTTATGGATTTTTATTTAGAAAGTTATACAATCTGTTTAATTAAAGAATATAGTATAAGAGTTATTACACATTACCCAAGTATTTATTTTTACTTTTTTATTTTATTTGACCTGTTGCACAGTAGTTCAAAAATGATATATATATTGGCCAAAACTAATTTTATGTTATATATTCAAATTAAAAAAGTAAAAATATCGTTTTACATAATCTTTGACATGTATATGTTTAAAATTAATGGTAAAATATTATTAGACGGTATATGAAATAATTAATGAAATAGACAAGACATTTCCTTTTTTCATCTAAGTAGTTTCGACAAACAATCTTGTATACGTGTTATATTTACCCTGAAATTATGCTTATATTATGCTGTATCGGACTAAATTGTTGAATTCTCATAAAATCTTTAAATGTTTTTTTGTAATCTTATAATCTAGAAATTAAGACAGAGGTCATCATTAATCATATTTTTGTACCCTTTCAAAAAGAAAAAAAATGGAATATATATTTTTTTTATAAGGTAACATGACAACCACAATCAATTGATCACTAGTTGCTAATATTTGCAACTTGTTAATTATTTTCATTGTATCTTAAGTTTGAAAATTAAACATTTTACTCAATAACATTCATTTAGTTTTTTTTTATATTATAGTAGTTTAAATGACAAAAATTACAAAAAATCAAAACCATTAATATGTAATCTAATGTATAAACAGCAAAAAAAAAAAATTAAAGAATTATATTTTAAAATTTATCCAAATTATATTATTAAGTGCAAAATGTACATTGGAAGATAGAGACAACATATAGTATATGGGTACTATGCTTTCCTAAAGAAGCTTACTAATGCTTACCAGTGATTTATTAATTAAATTTGGAGCCTAATAGAACAATATAATTTATAATTATAAATACATTTAAACAATATAATATAATCATTGAAGTAAGCAAACAATAATATGAATCAAATTAACAAATGGTAAAAAAAAATAAAAAATGGTAATACTCAGGTTGCAATACTATTATTAATTAAAACATTTAAGTGATAGAGCAATTATAAACAATAAAAATAGTTATAAAAAAAAATGTATAACATTTAAAACAAAAAAATGATAGTTCATTTAATTTAGTAGGAAATAACATTACTTTTCTTAACTAGTTTAATTTTTTGATTTTTTTTTTTGTTTTCGTAACTGAATGCAGTAATTAAAATATTTCATTCTTATTATAATTCTTTGTTTAATATAACTTTGAATTGCGCCTTTATATTTTTTTTCAACTGACATCCTTGAGAATATTTTGTTCGATAGTTTAGAAATCACATCTGAACCTTGAGGATTTTTGCGCTTAGTAAATTTATTGAATAACCATTCAACTCTTAATATCATTTTTTTAAAATCATTACTTGGAATTATTGATCTATCATATGATAAGTGATTCATCCATGAAGGCATCATATTTTGACCAGATGAAATGTTTGACTTACTACACGCTGTAGTATACCCAATTTCAGGAATTCCAGACTTATATTTTAGAGCGACCCAGCCTGCTAAATATTCAATAGCATTGAGTTCCATTTCTTTTTTCTTTTTATCTTTATTTATGACAATAAATTCATTTTCATTTGTTGTATCAGTGTCACTTCCTTCGCTGTCTTCTTGATCACTATGTTCATCACTTAAATTTATGCCGGCCAATTTCAATGCCTGAGCAACTATATATTCTTCACAGTTATCATCTTTTGTATTTTTTTTATTTATGTTGCTTGGATATTTTCCTAAAATAATCATTCTTAATCTGTCTACAGCATTTAAAGCTGATGGGAGATTGTCAGTAAAACATAACTGATGCAATAGATTATCTATAGCATTTTTATTAATTTTAGCTGTCAACAAGTAATCTACGCCATTTTCTTTAATTATTTCATACAGTACTTTGATGCCATTTATATACATAAGAATGCATTTTTGAAACATTTGTAAATTTGTATAATTGCTTCCTTTACATCTCAAAAAATTTATAATGTTATAAACTTCATTCAAAAGCTTGTTTTGTTCGTACAAATACATCCCAAATGGAGATCTGGATACAGCATTATTGCTTATTTGAGAAATATTAGTGAAATCAAAAAAGTCACTAATTAGTTTAATAAATTCAGATGTATCATCTAATAATTGAAAATCCTCGGTAGGTCTATAATGTTGGAGCGCTGTAGCTGTAGAATGTGAGAGAAGTTGTTTAGCTAGTTTAATGTTTTCTCGTTGAGGCCCTTTACATGTTAAATGTTCTTTTTTTAATTTACAACATAGACCTGTTTCAGATGAAACCTTAGCTATTAATGCTTCTAATGGTTTTTTATTTATTTCTGCTTCATTTAAACAAAAACCAGTGTCTAAAAACCAATTCCGTGTAAGCTTCAGTAAATGAAACGAATCAGGAATAAGTACAATTTTTCGTCCATTGGGAATAAAAAAGGTAGGATTTTCATAAGTTGTTCCTAATTGATTCCACAGTTCAATATTTTTGCCATTACAATTGGTAACACAACATACAACTTTATAACCTATATCGTCCAGTTTATCAATTATATTATATAAAATATTTTTAGTCATATTTACATCAAAATCAACAGAAATTGGTTGCTTCCACTTTGATGAAATGCCTTGAGCCATGACTACTAGCATCTTGCTATAAGGACCAACTATTTCATCATTTAATACATCATACTCAATTTTATTACAAATGTGTATTTCATCAAACATGAGCACTGTGAGTTTTTCATGGTCTTCAATATTATCACCCTTTAATTTCATTATTTTCAGTACGTCTTCAATAATACCCTTTCTCATGTTTATTGATTTGGCCCACCGCTGAATAAATATAATTCCTGAAATTGTTTTAATAATAATTAAATAAGAAATAAACTAAAATTTAAAAAATGACTTACCAGGAAGAGAATAATGTAGCTCATTTTTCAAATACGCATATGCTTTCTTACTATGGTATATTAGTGTAAAGGCGCGGACTATTTCATCTCTATTCCAGTATTTTTGCTTCTTTTCTTTTTTTTTTAAAAGTTTGTTTTCTTCTTTTAAAATATTGCATTCATTGAGGATATCATTATATAATTTTATATAATTAGTAGTAGTCGATATGTCTTGCTGTAAAACTGTATCTTCGTTGCGCAATGAAATAGATGATGTTTCTGGTGCTAATAAAAATACAGATCCTGAAGAAAAACTTGGTGGAAATGCTTTATTAAAGATATCACGAACCTAAGAAAAAATAATGTAATTACTATTTTCAAAAGAATAAATAGTTATAATTTTAATGTATAATTGATACATATGTGATAAATAGAGCCAAAATGTGTATTCATTTGCATAATTTTCAAAGTATTTAAAAAAAAAAAATGTATATAGATTTAAAAAAATAAGTTATAGGTAATAAGATTTAGTAAATAGAATATTATGACTATTGTGATAAGATATAAAAACAATTAAGAACAAATTTCTATCAGATCAAATCTGACAAGCTCTAGAACCCTTGAAACACTATAAATTTAATTTCATTCCTTAAAAAAACCTAATTGTATTAAGTTAATTCAAAAAGAAAATATATTTAATACATAAACTAATGGCCAAGTTGTTGATGTATTTAAGTTAAATAATAATAATAAAAAAAAATTAATATATAAATACATATTTTGTTTTAATATTTATATAATTTATTTAAAAATATATATAAATTTTTTTTTAAATCCATATTTAAATTTTTCAATGAATCTAACTATACTCATTTGAGCAATTTTTAATGCATGTATAATATATACATATAATCTCTATTAAAAGGTAATAATAGTACAAAATATAACTTTAAAATTATTTGTCAATTATTACTTACATTTTGAGCTGTCTTAGGATCTACACTACCACTACATTTGGTGGACGTTTTCTCCGAGTCGATTTGTAAATTTAATGTTGGAATAACGTTCTGTCTTAAATGTCGATAACTAGGAACATATCCTAAAACATTTTCATTGTTGTTTTGTTAAATAATTATTAATAACATTATAATCTACATATATGTAAGTGTAAGTTAAGAAAAAAAAATAATTACCAGAAAGTTCTGCTTTCAAATCTTGGGCAAAACCATCTGGAGAAAAATGCATAGAACAAACATATGATTGGGGATTCCATTTACCGACTATTTTACATTTCTGAGCCCACATTTTTTGTAGTTGTAAATCTTCGGGAAACCTTTAGATACATACAATGTACATAATAATTTTTCGTTTACAATTTTATTTAAGATGTTCTAATTAGTATCAACATATATAACCATACGGGTAAGAAAAAAATATTTACTTGTGAAACGATACATTATATCCTTCTTCTATTGCATTACCAGAATGTTGTTTACAATTTGCAACAGCACAAAACAACCCACTTTTAGGTATTAAATCTCCCGACGACATTGTATATAGTAGAGTGTCAAAATATTTTGGTACAAATTTATTTTTAGTTTAATATAAATCAGTTTTATTATTCGTTTAGTTTTTTTTATTCTTTAACGTGACATATTGTGAAATGTAAGACTATTTTATTATCTACTACGACTCACTCTTGTGTATCATGTTATAGGTACGTTATTTACAATGTAAATTGGTTTTTAACTTAATTTTTAGCGGTTATTTAATTATCTGCACTGCTATCGGTCCCAATTAGTGAGGATAATCAATGTTCTACTGAAAGGTACAACATAATATATTGTTATCTTAATATTATATATACTATATACATCGTATATACTAAAAAATAATAAACTAGAAACTCTTTACTCTTTACAAGAGTATTCAACTATAACAACCGGGACGGTCGCGAAGAAAAAGTTATGATTATTGATTTTAAGAACAAAATTACACGATTAAAATACAAAGCAGCGAACGCGATTTCGTTACGGAGGTAACAGAAAGACTGGAAAGAGGCGTTTCGGTGACGCGTCGGAACTGTTGGATTGTCGTTGTGTGCAACGTTGCGATCTGCGACTGTGCGAACGGGCGCAGAGAACGAGCAAACGGGTGATAGAGTGGGTAGAAACACCCGGGCGACTGATCGAGGGGCGGAGTAAAATGAGCTCGTTGGTGGTACATCAAGGAACATGTATAAAAATCACAGCTGTCGTATACACCACATTATATAAACGAAGACAAATTATATAAAATAATTCAAAGTACCTATATATAATATAAAATAATATTCACAGTATAGTGGTGATGTGCGCTGGACATGCAGTCACGGATTATAACTTGAAAGTACCTATACGAAAGATATGCAAGTGCACTGTGTACATAATATAATTTTTGATTTTGTTTTAACCGAGCTCACGCTGGCTGATTAGTTGTGTCAAATTTCGTTAATTTAATACGCAAGTAACAAAAATGTACTTAACAATGATTAGTTGATTATATATTATACTGTACGACACGGTGATCTTGGCGAAGTGATGGCTACTCACTAGTGAGAACCCGGTTTCACACATCACGGTACTATACACATAGCTACTAGTTTAAATAAAACAATTAAATTAAGCCACAATGGCCTAACATAATCTAATATACTTGTAAAGCACCTATTTGAGTATATGTATTAAAACTTGTATTTAGTAGGTATTTAAAAATTAAGTACCTGTTTGGAAAATGTGTTTTCAGATATTATTTTTGGACGTATTTATATTTTTATTTTAAATATTTATCAAAATTCAAACATTGATTTATTTTATATTTCATTAACAACTATTATTGATAAAATAATACCGATTAAATTATTTAAAATATAGCATATTTTTCAATTATTGTTCGATATACAATAGAGTAGATTGTACATAGAGTAGGGCGTCATTCGAATGCAATTTTATTTAGATAATATTATTATAATTTGAATTATTTCACAATTATTTGAATAATTAGAAAAAAATATTATTTTAATAATTTTTAGTAATTTTATCTTAGTTAACATATGGTTGATATTTTGGTAATTAAGAAATTTACGTATTAAAAAACAATAACTGGCATTGTATTTTAAGTTCACGATTGTAAATCTTCTTTTATTTGTAATAAATAAAAAAATACTATAAATGAAACAAACATAGAAATATCTAAAGAAGAAGTTAGAAAGAAAAGAATTCAAATATATTTTATATTTGTATTTTGTATTAGTATTATGTTTAAAAATTATTCAAATACATTTTTATTCGAATAATTATAAAAAAAAATCATTCGAATACATACTTATTCAAGTAATTATGTAGATAATATTTTACCCAACTCTGGTTGTAAGTAGAAGGTAGTACAAAATTCTAATAATACTAGAATGTGACATTAAAATATAGCACTCTCAGAACATTAGTGTTGCAACTCAAAAACCCATATTTTGAGAAAAACGAGTTTTTTGATTTGATACCATTGTATAACACCTGTAAGACATTATGTATTCCACGTATCATCGTCAAATTTTGGATTCAAATTGTCTTGAAGTTTATATATATATATTTATAAAAAAATTTAAAAAAAATATTTTTCCTTGTATAGAACTTAACATATTTTTGAGTTAATACAGTAATGTTATAGATATTTCATAACAAATTTCCCAATTACTACTATAATAACTTAAATTTTTAATTTGAAATGTTTCCATTCTTAATGAAATTAATAACTTTAATATTTGATTTTATATACGTATTTAATGCTTACTATTCTAAGAAGTAAAAAGGGTATGGATCTAAACTAAAAAAAACTTAAAAACTAAACTAAAAAAAAATAATTTCAATTCATAGTTCAGTAATGTATTATTTCGAAAAAATACAGTACTGCACTAACTACCTATTTAAGTTTATATTGTGTAGCAATACTGCAATATAGTGTATTATTTTGAGATACCACATTACTCCATTTATAGCCACCAATTATTTTGCTAAATGCATTACCGTTTTTTTTATTGAAGTTGTTTTAAATTGTAGATACGAGATAATGCAGTAGTATACCGTAAAGAACGACATTTTTACCATTGGAAAACATGTGTAACTCAAAATTGACAATTTTTGAGTTACTACACTAATGTTCTGATAGTGCGATATATAAAATTAACATAGTCACAATATTTTTATAAGTATTTAATCTTAGAATTTTGTCCTAATTGCGAAAATTTGCTATTTTATTATACCTAGCTAGAAATTCATAAAAACTTTATGCAACAAAATTTCATCAGAAAGTCATATTAATTTGTTTAATGTTCAATTATTTACATTATTGGATTTTCACACGTAAAATAATTATTTCACCTCAATCGATTTTTGATATTTTGTTGTAATAAAAAAAAAAAAAAATGTAGATATTTGAAAACCAAATATATTTTATATTAGTATTTACTACACGTGATATAATTTACTAAATATTTTTATACTTTACCTATTCATAGACATTTAAAATTTAAAATTTGTCCTATAGTTTTTTTTATAAATATTTAAAAAAAATTTTTGAGATAACAAAAAAAATATGATTATCATATATAGATAATAGAGAATATAAAGATAATTTTCGTAAAATAGTATAGAAACTCATTATAAAATATACCTTATAATTATATTTTTAACTTTAAACGCTTTAATAAATATGTAGAATTTCATTATTTAAGAAATACATTTTTTTTTTTTTTACTGTAGTATCGTAAAATAATAATTTTACGGTGTTCGTGTATAGGTATTAAGTGTATATGACATTCGATTCGCTTTTCCGAACACAAAATAACAATATTACTTGCACTATTGATTAAAAAATGCCGAATGTTGTACAATTCTGAAAGTAGAAACATGGGAGTTTATAATATCCATTTGAACAATGAACGTGATATTAAAGAAAACTTGCAAATTATAATGTGTTGTTAATTCATATTAATGAAATCTGCAGATCTACAAAATTATCTGATGTATTCGTATAAGAATGAAAGGATTGAGTATAATAAACCAAATTAAATAATTTGAATTTATTTTTCATTCAAATAAGAAATCTTATTTTAACTATTCAATTATGCGAGTAAGTATTAAAACAAAACTTCTAAGCGACGAAGCACAATGAATCAGGATCTTTTGGATGATCTATTGGCAATATTTATCAAACAGGAATCAGCTAATAATGTCAATATTAATGGTATTAACGAAAATTTTAAAATTTTATAACTATTCAATCGATGCATGGCATATATGGACTATAACTTCTATTATTCACATAATCTACACTTTATAGCAAATAAATTTAATACATATTTATTTAAATTAAAATAAATTATAAACATGATATTAAATTTATAAATATTAATAATCATATTTTATTATGTACCTATTCGCTATTAAGGTCTAGATACACCTATCCGATATAATTATTTTGAAGGGTGATCATATTGTACATAGGTGCTAATATTTACATATCACGAGAATAGTTTCGTATTTAAAAATAAATTATCCACTACAGAAGCCATGAATGTCTAGAAGAACCTATGAATTTACAATTATATGGTATAAATAAATAATAATAATTGTTAAAAATGTTCAAATATTTTTAATATGCTATTTTTGTAAAATATAATGAATTATACTTAGTCAAACCTTTCATATAATCACAGCTCTTTTATGAATTTCACTTTAAGCGTGTAGCTAGCTAATTAATATGTAATATTTTGTAGTAATTACTATAATATATTTATTGTACCTACTCTGATAAAAACTTAATTATTTTATATATCTAATGTCAGATAAAATGATTATTACGAAAATAAAAAAATGTTATTGTTATTAAATACTAAAATAAAATATTACTCCTTTGAATATTTTTAAAATTTGTTTGATGTATAAAATAAAATTAAAATTTGAGTAAAATAAACAATTTAGTATAAGTATTTAGTATTTAGGATTATTTTAAATATTGGGCTTTTTATCACATTTATTATCGTGGTCGATTAAATCATTACTCATAAAAATGTGGTAGATGATATTTTAGCCAGTGGTGATAACTTTTAAATTGTGTACTAATGTGTCATTAATGTTGTACTGATATTGGATTTTTAAGAAATATGTTGTTTAAGTAATACTTGGGTATCATTTATGCATCATCCAGGTTTAATATTTTTTCATAAATTGGTTTTTTTATAATGTTGCTTCATCTACTTTATTAGTAATGTAATGTATATCAAAATAAATGTGTATAGTTGATGTTAGATTGTATTTTTAATACTAATTTTTTTAACTGTAATCTTAAAAATCGTGAAAATTTGCAAGGAATTTTGAAGTTGAAATTCATAACATTTTTATGATTTATACCTAAGGTTGAAAAACCCAATACCAGGTTCTCAATAACTTTTTCTTCAAATAACTAAAAAAAAATTCAAGAGTTAATATAAAAAAAATTTTTTGAGCGTATGAAATTTAATTTTTTACGAAATTGCGTAAAATAACGATATATCACAATATAAATACAGGTAATAATATAATATATCCTAGACTGACAAATTATCTCTGTTCAGAATCGTTTTTCGTATACAATGATACCCGTCATTGCATTCAAATTTAACACATCTATTATAGTGATCTACTCTCCATCTCTATTGTACAGCTGAGCGATACCCACTTGCCCACCCTTTTTTCAATTGGAGATGGATCAAAATCAATTTATTCATGTCAAAATTGTAGGCACATTACTCATCTTATCGGTCGGATTTTTTATATAAATCTAGGTGTATCGATGTCGACCTGACCGTAAACTGAGGTTGATACTTTTAAACCGAAATACACCAAGTGCAGTATAAATAGTATAATATTATATTTGTTCATTTCACCCTAGGCAAATTCTGGTACAATAAGGCTAGTATAGGTATATCTACTGTATCATGTATTGTAGATGTACTTGCCTAACATTTTTGGTGTTTTCTGGGTTTATGCTGTTTTCATAGCATGCGAGGTATGCCGTTATGTCAACCTAGAAAATTAAAACAATGTTGAGTGTTGACATACATTGATATACAGTATCATAATTCATAAGCTATTACGTTAAAAAAGTAAATAGAAAAGAAACAGTTAAATAAGCCACGAAAGATAACAAGTACCTACAAAACAATAGGGGGAATTCAAGGATTATATTATAAAATATAGATACCGACCTACATACATTTGCTGACAGTAGTTATAGGTGGTGTTGTCCGCTGGGATAATGCACCGGAAGATAAATTTTTAAATTAATCCATCAGTAAAGTGATACAGCTGAAAATGAAAAATGTACAACAGGACGCCGAAAGGGTTCGTTGTACTGTTGTAGCTTGTAAACAAACACTAGAAGTTAAAATTCCACAAACGTGATAGACGAACCGACTTGAGTCGAAGAAAAGGAACGAAATAATCAACTGTATTGGTCGGAATTTTACAAATTAGACATCATAATAATACATGTACCTATTACTATAATATATGTACAATGCAGTATACACATCAACTTTGCACACCGTTCACCATACGGTCGGGCGTGTGTGTGTGTTGTGTGTGTTGCATTCTTTAAGTTTTTTATAATTTTTTGAATGAAAACATGATGAGTTTAGATTAGTGGAGTAGGATACTAATATTTTGATAAATAAAATTTCTATTGGAAAGTCAAATTCATTTTTTACGAGTGTTTGAAGTTTGAATTTATACAATATGTCAATATTGTATATTTTCCTATAATATAACTATTTTTACTCAACGGTTTTTGATTATTTTTTGTAACTAAAAAATGAACAACCATAGATACTCAAAATCTTCACCAAATTCTCATATTATCATTTTTATATACGATAGAATTCTCAAAATATTTAAATTTTTTAGAGTTAGGTAGGTATTTATATAAAATTTTAACTGTAATTTTTTTTATTTTACTTCTATCAATACCGATACAATATTTTTCACTTGATTAAAAAACATGACAATTTAATACAAGATTCTGAATAAATTGTTCTTATAAAAGTTTAGAAATATTCAAAATACATAGTCCTGATTTATTTGTATAAGCATTTGAAATTTAAATTCATTAAGCAAACGGAAGTTTGTAAATAATTTTGTCGATATAAATTTATAAAATGTGTAATTTTTATAGCAGAATAATTCACACTGAAACCAAAAACTCTAAAATATATACATATGCCATTTATATATGCCTGATTTTTTTTTTATAGATATTTTAAGTTCAAATTTGAACGAAATTACATATTTAAACTATTAATAACGATATTTATTATTTTTTTCATAATATTAATACTTTTCGAGATAGTAAATATTAATGTTAAAATGTATGGAAATGTACAAACAATCATGATATAGCTATAATTTTATATTAATAATTTCATTAAATATAATGTATATCGATTATAGTTCTTATATACTTCAATTTTCAACCAATAGATGGCTGCACTCGTTAGTTTTATGTTTTCACGAGTCCGTCTTATTATGTGCAAGTTTTAAGTTCTATCGACTGATTTTTATAATCAGAAAAAATATCAATTATCTGCAAATCATTATCAAAAGAATAGAGATAGAAATATACGTGTAAATATTATAATTAAAATATTACATTATGCTAACAATAAAAATAATTCAAATAATATATAGATAGTAGATATGAGGTAGCCTTAGACGTGTAGGTATCTAATAATAGCTTATGATTTTAGGTAGGTCTTTTATGTACATGTCACATGCTATATCTAAATTATTTGTCGCAATGTCTCAGGTACACATTTTGAGGCTTGGGTACAAAAAGTTAATAAAATATCTTAAATTTAAAATATTTAATATTATTCGCTAAATTACTTGCATGCTGAAATTGTTTGTAAATAATTATTATGAACTGCTATAGTCTTATTTTAAAGTTTCACCATAACTTGTATATATTATTTCATAATTTATCAGTTTAGATTACGTTTAATAAAAACATTTGAACAATAATCTAACAGTATTTTTAAATAATATGATGATCAATCATCTCGATTTTGTTTTTAATATTATATAATACTATGTATACGAAAAATTAAGTAATATATCTATACTTACGATTAAGCATATTATGTGTATAAGTAAATTATAATTTTATTGTATTGCCTTATTAATTCGAATCATTAGAATTTCGTCATTTATGGAAAATATAAAAATTTGAGTTATGGATTTTTTAAAGATAATACCATATTCAAACAACTAAACGATATAAATATTAATATTTTCAAAATATTTTTTAGTTACTAGGTATCTATACGTTAAATATGAGATCTAACAACTACTAAACAAAAGGTATGAATAAACCAAATAAACTGAGTAAGTAAACTGAGATATTTTCTCAAATGATCTTTTAGATGTAATAAAATAATATTAATTTATAGTTCCTCTGAAATCTAATATTATAGTTGATATTATAAACCATATATATAACTACTTGAGTAGTTGCGTATTTATGATTTCTTGTTAAAAGAGGATGAAATGCTTAAACGTATGCACTTCGCAGTCATATTGTAGACGCAAAAACCACTCATCATGAATAACAAATTGTTGAAAACGAAATTTTTTTTATTGAATTCTGCACTAGAAATAATTTGTATAAACTAAGGTTTATGATATTGGCGAAGAGGAATAGGTTAAATAGGATGAGGGAGAAGAACGATGTGATATATTATGTCTCTCACATATATAAACATATAAACATACGCCATTAGCAATAGGAAATTAAAATAAAAAATAGTATTTTTTCATACATCTCAGTGAATAACACAATAGTTTTAAAAGGAAACGATTTTTGGAAAAACCTTTGTCAATATTTATTTAATTAATTTAATTCTATGATCACTTGTGTGTTTGTGTTTTAGAGGGTCTATGGATCTATTACCATTCAAATGTCTAATAACAACATTCAAATTTGGATATGCTTTGTAGTATACTAATATAATCTATAGTCTTTAATCACACAGTCTTATAAAATTTGCAATAAATATTGTTAGGTTTTAATCATATACAAATTTATTATAATTTATAGTTAATTAATTTTGAAAATCTTTAGCGTTTTTATGACTATTTAAATGTATAAAACTGTCCTGTAATTATAAAACTAGTTATAGTTTACGAATACATAGTAATTTGTAATCATCTGTAAGTTTCTAAATTCGATATTTTATCATTGTTTTTAAATTTGAATATTGAATCCGATTAGTGATACACTTAATGATATATTAAATTATATCTTATATTTTCAACTTTACTATTTTATCAGATATTAGTATATTATTACTTACGCACAATTGTCGGTTAATACTAAAGATACACCGAGGGGATACTTACACATAAGATTTAGGATAGCTTAGTGCACCTGCAAGCTGCAGCTGTTAGTTGTATGCTCATATGTAGATTTGTGTACAATTTTCTACGATGTTTACTTGTATACTGTTTAAAATATTTTATATCTTACGGATACTGTGCTTATGAGGTTTTTATTTTTTGTTTTAAACCTATTTGAACAGCTATGTTTTTATAAATCGTAATTTTCAATTAATACCAGTACCTGTACTTGACGGGTTGCATTGTAAACTGCAGTTAAAATGACACGGCGAATATAATAAACAAATATATATAATATATATATTTCTATAGATAATAATTATTGACAAAATTCTTCTACGGTTTCAATCCCAAAGACCAGTTAAACTGAATATTTGAAAACAATTTAATCTATTATTATCAGCAATTGAAAAGATACACCAGGATTTCGATCTAGTGAAATGTGAGTTATTGGCCAATATACATAATATTGACTTATACGATAAACATCTATACATTTACAGGTTAATTGTTAAATATTTTGTACTATCTTGTATGTTTTTAAATATTATATAAGTATCAAATCAATTAGTTATGATGTGCTATTTACATATTATTAATAATTAAATATTATATATTTTTTTTATATAAAACGTATTTATAAAAGTATCACTAAATTTTAATTTTTTTCTTATTTTTAGGTAGGTATACTTTATTTATTAAAATTTTCTAGAAAGCAAGTGCAATAAATGTATGAATATAGATTTTATTTCTCTAATTTTTTTAATTAGTTTATTTAATGTATCTATATAAATAAAATAAATATGTATGATTATAGATTATGATTACGTGTTACAATAGTATAAACGTTTAGTAGTAATAACTGTATTATAACAATAATAGTTCGTATATTTCCGCTTGAATTAACCTATATAATTTAGTCCAACTATATTTAATATACATACAATATTATTTAAGGGGACCAGTCATTTAAATTCCAAGCACTAATTTACACTTAAATAGTTAAATATATTAAATTATACATACTATTTATTAATGCGAGTTACAATCAAATATGAATTCAACTAAAACAATTTTAAATTTATTTTGAATACATTTACTACTGAATTTATTAGGTAGAAAAAATGGTTAAAAAAAGTTTAAATAATTTAATTTTCTCTTTACATGATAGATCAATGAATAATGTAGCAAAACAACGTTCTTTACAAAATATCAATAGCCATTGCCACTTTCTATTCATTATTTTATATTTATATTTCATTGACTATTATGCCACGTATAGTTTAGAGTATAGCTTTTAAAGTTATTTGAGTCTTTAGCTTTCGTTTTAAAAATAAAATAAAATTTTAGTTGTGCTCAACACTATTTACGTCATAATTCATAACTTATAGAAAAAAAAATTACAAGATGTTTGAACAGACCTAACTATCTGAGGTCAAAACTAAAAGAATGGAAAACATTATTGACTATTATATATCTACTATTTGCCCATCACTGCATGCAGATGATGTATCATAATAATATTATTAATTTAAATAATAGGTACGTAGATAAAAAATGCGATTGACACTGCTGCATACTGACGGTTAGTAAATTATAAATTATAATACATATACATCGTATGGGTAATAATATTATGGTATATGTACCGGAATTGACTGTATACACAATATAATATGCAATATGGATACTGTAAGTGTTGGTAATGACTTATGATTTATGATGACGCATTGATGCGTTTGATTATATTATTATTTTGAATATGGATAATCAAAATACTTACATCAAGTTATACATCTTTATCATTCACGATCCTGTATAACGAAAATCGGACGTCGTCATAACTTAAGATCAATGTTAAACTGAACAAATCATTAGCATATTGTATAGAGGTATGATAAGTTATAACAATAAAAAACTTTCGATGTGATATAAATTGTGTTATTACACTTTACCTTTTTTTTTTATAAATAAGTTATGATATATCGTTATCAATTATTATTGATTGATTGTATAGTTTGGATTGGTAAATTTTCTTACATAGTCGTTTTATAGGTTCATTATAGTCTGATACTTTTCGGGGTATTATAATTTTAAAATTTAAATGTACTTAAGTTAACTTTAAAAATATATTCAGTTGTTTTTCCCATAGTTTATGTGATATTCCAAAAAAGCTATTGTACTTTATTTTGCTTAACATCATAAAATGTATTTAATGGCTATACCTATATTCATATATTATATAATTTATTATTGAGAAAATTAAAATGTTTCTCTATACTTAGATACTATATTATATTAAAACGAAATGAAATTTGTTCCAATTATTCAGTATAGCTTTTGAATAATTTAAAAAAAAACAGCTTGCTATATTCAATAATGATTTAAAATCATTAATACATTCTTTAATACCACTGCTTACCACGTTATAGAAAAAATAATCCTAAAACATATATGCTAACAAATTAACATCTTTAATCATACTTGTAGGGAACACCTATGATGGAATCACCATAATAATGTAAACTTAAAAAAAACAACGTCATGGCAAGACGGTGATGAAATCGTATATGATTTAGAGTAGGGGTGGTGAACATACGGCGCGTGTACCGAAGGTGGCACATTAATAAAATTTCAATTTCAATTAAAAATTGAAATTATTAAAAATTATGATACTTATAAAGTTTTGATTATAATTGTTATAAGAAATTCAAAGAAACAAATCATATAAATTTTAAAAATTATAATTATAAAAAAAAGGCGTGCCTACTTAATGAAATAATATATAATAAATATGTAACTTTATTTTTATCCTTAGAAAATATAATTTCCTTTGGGCACGTAAAAACTTTTCAAAACCTTTATTGAGAAAATTTGGCATTTAACTCTAAAAAGGTTCGCCACCCCTGGTCTTGAATCTTACTCAGAATTAAACAAATAAAAAAATATATTATCACAACTTGATAATTAATGTTTAGGTAGTTCAACTGTGGGACTCCTTTTTTCAAGCCTTTCATGTAAAATGAATCTTGAATGCCATTGGTTTGAACGATATTAATCTTTAGGGTTATCGACTTTAGGTTTATTATATAGTTTTTAAGTAAAAACGATTAAACAAATAAATACAGTTCATCATAAGACATTTTACGTGTTGATTTGACACTTATTATTATATGTTTATAATATTATGCAAAAAACAGTAGTAAAAATAAATAAATGCGTACATTTAATATATTTTATGGGTGTTTACAAGTTTATAACGTAAATACATTTCAGATAATTCGATTTTGATGAATTAATGTCTGTGTATTCATTATTGGCTTCAAATAATGAAAAAAAATGAAATATTTCTTCACAACACGCTATGTATCACATACAATATGTCCCAAATGTCATTATACATCACATAGTAAAGTTAAAATTATTATATATAATATTAAATATTTTTAAATATTTATGAGATTTATTTTTAATGAACCATGGGCAGTCCAAATTTTATTTGAACTATAAATTTAATTTAAATCATTTAAATAATAATAACTTTTCAATTATTATTTCAACTGTTTTTATTTTTTATTATTTTGAAACATACTGTATATGTTGTTTTTCTAAATTAATTCGATTTGATTCAATCATTTTTCAATTAAATTTAAATATAATAAAAATAGAAATCGGCTCATGAAAAATAATCACTGGGTACAAGTCAGTTTGATATTTCCACATCTTAAATAAATATAGATATACGTATAACTGTTCTGCGTCGAACGATATGAAAATTCAATTATAACGTTAATAATTCTCGTGAAATATTGTTGAAATAAATATTGTTACAACATTATGTAAAATAATAACAAAAGCGTTAATAGTTTTGAAATACGCATGGTATTTATTTGAAAAAATAGATCGATCAAAGGCAAATACTAAGACCCGTTTAAAATACAATTAAAAAAAAATTAAATTAAATAAAAACCATTTTCTACTTACCCTTCATACCCCACAACAACGAATATCTAGAAGCTGTGTTGTATTATATTAGGTATGTTGCGTGGTTCATATTGTTTTATCAAATGGCTTCACATGTTTGTTATATACACTGTGAATAAACTGTATGGAGTATTACACTGTAATATTCAGTACTTACACAATATAGTTCCTGTAAATAAATTTATATTACTTTTGCTATATGGTATATACACGGCGTATATATATGTAGTATGCAGTAATTTCCATATAAATGTATAGAGGTGGACTTTGCAGTTTTTGTCCACTATAATACATTTAGCACTTTAATCATTAATCAACTAGTAGGTACTAGGTATACTAAGTATTCAGAAGTGAATCTAGAAAAATGCACAAATACCATATATGGTTAAGAAAATTCGTAAACTTTCAAGGGTTGAAGGGTCGATTGCCTTTTTTTATCGCAAAGTTTTATAGTTGGCCTTTACCTAAATCAATCATTGATTACATCGACGCAGACTTCACGGTCGTCACGTATAAGAACCAATCATCTACAATATCTCTCTGTGTAAACAATTGAATATTATATTATTATATTATTGAAATTTGACTATATGAATATACTAAATATGTAACAAAAGTATAATTGATAGTATTTTATGATGGTTTTATAATATTTTATTATAGCTTAAAATTAAATTACTTACAATTTATATCAATACATTATTTATTATTTATACAGTATTTTGCGTTATTGCATTTTTAAATAAATTTTAATTAATATTATGATAATTTCAATTCATGAACATAATTTAAATAATTGTATTTAATGACTTTAAGTATTTAAATATATGTTGTATCACTCGTCATAAGTAGTACGGACTAAAACCTGCCACGTCTTACCTTTAGTACTCTTTAACCTTATCCAAAAATGAATTTGATCGATACTTTTAAATTGTATGGAGGTACATGGTATAGGTTTATTGTTTTTACGTACGTTCCTTTCCAGACTTTAACAAATCAATGGTTTGTATGCCTCAGTTATCAGCGGTTGAACTCAAAATTATTGAAAGGATAAAGTACAACACAGCTGTTATGGTCGAAAACACGTTTATTACATAAAGCGGCGTTGAGGTTCGTGTGACGCCCGTTCGCCTCTCCGCGTGTCACACCTACAACACTGCTGTCGAACTCTACGACTTTTCTCGTACGCACGGCAGCAGCGATATTATATAACATAATTTTACGTTATCTCAGAACAATTTTTTTCTCGGAGCCTACTTATGTTAGTAATTTACACTCCAAAACGTAAATTGTATATATCTTTTATATCTGTATTTTAATATTGTATTCCAACGATACATATTATATATTATTATGTTTATAGTCGTATATAGTATATGAAAGCCTCCGTTAAAAAATATGCGCTTATTTTAATTACAATCATAGGTACGTATAAATTTTTTTTTTGTTAGTTTAATATAATATTAATTATTTCTTATCTTAAGGTATTAGTTAGTTCTGTATTGCTATATTATGTTCAAAAAGCTTTTAGTGTTTTTACATATAACATATGTTATATTATTTGAATTATAATTATGTATGATTGCAAATATATGTATCATTCTTCTTTTTTTTATTATTAAAACAAAAAAAAAATATTTAAAAATGTTACAATTTTATGAATGATTATATGTAAATAATTATATATCTTATTTTTGAACTATTAAGAACAGAACAAATATTTTGTTAATCTTAATTTTGTATTTATTGTAGTTTTTGTAATATAATAACATAATATATTTATTATTTTTAAACTAGGAAAATATTTCCTAATAGAATTGTTTATCATGTATAATATTTAGATTGTGAATAATTGTAATATTAAGGAGGAGAAAATCAAAATAAATATTCGTTCATTCTTATCTTAGAAATGTACAAGGTTTTGAAATTGTTGACTAGTTTCTTTTTCTTCATATCTTCAGTGTTGTAATTTTTAATTTTTGATTCTTCTCAGTGATAATATATAATGTGTTGGTTTGATTTCGTTTTCCATTTTTTCTGATTCTTTCTTTTTTATTATTTTCAGTAACTTTTTAAGTATTATTTTGTTTGCCTCTTTTTGGTCCTTGTTCACTAGAAATTGTTATTTTTATTGGCTTGTTTATTTTAAGTTGATTATTATGTTATTTTTTCCCTTGTAAGTAGGAAATGTTTGAATTGTGTCACATTTATATTGGTATGTATATATAAAAATTGTCGAAATGATAATGAGTGAATAATTTATATAGGTGTTATTTAGTTAGCTTATAAAATATTATACATGATAATATACATTTTTAAAAATTTATATTTTGTTCTGGTTTTTTTGTGAACGCATTATTTTTCTTGGTGTATTGCTAAGAGATCCTTACTGATGGTATAATACGTCCGTTCTTAGTGATTTTTTTTTAATATACTCGTACATACCTATTATATAAATTGTTACTAATTAATTATTTGTTATATTTATTTATTTTTATATTAAAGGATTGTTATCTTTTTTTTTTTTTTTTGAAATATAGTGTCAGCTGAAACTTAAAAATATATTAGTAATGACCAATTATTACAAAAGTTGTGTTTTGTTTGGAAATATTTTATCGTTTCGCAGGTTGGGCATTGGACATAAAGTTTAATTTGATAATAACAGGATATATTTTGTAGCTAGTGAGGTCCTGTTTGTTATGAATAGTTATCGTGCTATAGTATTGTGCTATAATTTAGTATCATAATAAACTGAATTATTATCTTTCTTATTTGATTTTTATAATTTTAGTTTATATAAGGTTGACAATACTGAATTGTGTAATTTGGATTTATATTTAACGGGTATATAATATATAGGTATACTCGTATAATTTTATTTTTACTTACAATAATAATGATTAAATTATATAGGTATGAATTGTAATGAGATACGATAGTTACATTTATTCCTGGATTAATTATTATATATATTTTAATTTAGTTTTTTATAGTTAGATTTTATTTTGTCGACATGTTCCTAATGCGTTAGTTATTAGTTTTCCAAACTTTAATATTAATGCTATTTTATAATTAATCTAGGACATTTTTTTATAATTTTATACAGGCTTTTATATTAAGAATATAATTTAAATATAAATAATATAAATAAATTAGTAATATAAAATATAAATATATTTTTATAAGAATTTTTTGTGTCTTTTTGTTTTTAGAATTTATTTTTTACAAGTACATTTTGTCTGGAATAATATTCTATCTGTTTATGACTTTTGTCATAGTGATTTTTTTGTTTAATTTGTTTTGTTTCTATTAATTTTGAAAATTCCTTTCTAATTTTTTGTTATGTCGTTAGTGCTTCTGGTCTATCATAGCTTTTTTTTCTAGTGGGTAGATTTTATTATCTATAGTGGCTGTTTAGCTGTGTTACTTCTGTACCGAGCATTAAGTAGTAGGGAAAGTGATCTAGTCTTGCATGGGTATGTGTATTATACAAAAATACCTATTACTATTTTATTATATAGCACTCATTTTTTTTTTTATTATTATCTACCTAATTCATTAGACAATTGTATATTATTTTATTTATTAAGTTAGTCATTTTGTTGCTTTATGAGTTGTACGAGGTAGAAAAGATGTGGTATTCTCAATTTTTCACAAATTCGCTGTACCTCTATATTTTTGAAAGGTGTACTTTTATCGTTTACAAATATTTTTCTGGGTTGTAAGTAATTATAATGTCTAATAAAAAATCGTCCGTCTGCGTTGGTGACCAGTTTAGCGAAAGCCATTTTTGTCGCAATTCGAGTTACTTCTATCAAGTATTTTTTTTACTTTGGATAAAAGTAGTCGTCCTAAATAGTTTAAACATTGTCTTGATATTCTATCAAAATATAAATTATATAATTAATTTTAAAATGTTTTTATAATATTTTAATATTATAATGAAAAATATATATGATAGCTTTTTATCATTTAAACTGTTTGTATCGTTCAACATTTTTGTCAAGTATTCGTTAATTATATACATTTTCGTACCACAGTTTTAGAAAAAAATAAGCCAAAATGTGTATAATTTTCACAATAATCATAAATAGGTAAGCACTAAACAATAATATTATATTATTCACAAACCATAACCATCCTGTGCACTGGTTTAGCTAATAAAATAAAGGTATAAACATATATCACAGAAAATTATTGTACCTACTTCCAGCATGTATAACAAACAACTATTACAATTATCTAATATTTAAATGATATCTAAATGATAATCTAATGATGTCTATTTTTGATTGTCTATGTAAAATTATTAGTCATAGTGAAACAATGAATAGATTTTGTCTATCATGCCCATGTGGTAGTATTTCTAAGTAGAAAACTGAGTTTTCACATTAATCACTTGTTTGAAGTATCGTATATTGATAATCTACAGTAATAATAGATACCATATAAATAAAAAAGGTACCTAATCCCATTTTGGCTTTCAGCCTATAATAATATTTTAAGTTTTATACTTTAAATAAGTAGTTGAAGAATTAAAATAATTATTCTATGAACTATTACTTCCATTTTTCATACAGTTCTATTTTTCTTTCCCTTGTAGATCAAACTTACACCACGAATTCATTGACTAAATTCTAGTATTCCCTGTTTTTTAGCATTTTGCTTACCATTATGTATTTTAGTATGAGTTCTTACTCCAACTCGACCTCCAATGTCTTGTGTTTATTTCACCGACGATCACACCTTAAAAGCACAAGCTCTACATCTTAGTTCTCAACGTGACTATTTACACAACTGAGGTCGTAGTTTTTTTTGGTAATTTGTGACTTTGTATAGGATACTCTGTGAATCTATCATGACCTAATAAACTAATATCGTCTAAGTTATGTACTAATGTTATAAAAGCTTCCGGTGATCTATGTTTTGAAGTTTCCGATTAACTCCTAATCTAGTTTTTGGTATCCACCTCTTTTTATTCTCATTATCTGACATCCCTGCTTCCAAAGTTATGTAGTATATTTTGAATCTTTATTTTATTTTTTATTTTATTTTCAGTGATTGCTAAATAGTTTGACATATTTCATGCTGTGATACTCTATAGAAGATTTTGATAAAGAATTTTTCCCATTAAATACATTAAATATTAAAAATTTTAACATTCTCAGAAACTAAATTGAAGGGAAAAAGTGTACAAGTATTTATATTTCTCTGTCCTAAACTTTTTATAACGTTCTTATTATTTAAATTTAATATTTTTTAATAGTGGAAAATAATTTCTTGTTTCTGTAGTATTAATATGATAAATATAAAAATTTCTTAAGTATACAAAAAACAAATAGAATAAAGTGAGTGACCAATAATGAAAAAAAGAGAGATAGATAGACGTATACTCAGTATTTTAATTTAAATACATATTAATAAATAATTATTATACTTATACAAGTATATAATATAATTAAGTATTATTTACATCAATATGAAACATCAGTTTATCTAATTGTATGTTACATTTTATTGTATAAACGAGTTATTATAATATTATGCATTTATTAGTAGTATATATTAATTTTTTTTTAAAACTTATATGTGTAAGTACTGTAATGTTATACGTTTATTATTATTATTTGTTTTATCGTATTGTAAAATTGTGCTTCTACTGAAAATTATTGATTTTTTGATTTTTTTCATTTATATACATATGTTCAACGTTACCATTGCTGATTTAAATATTTATAGATATTTTCTTTTCAACTGCGTTTATATTTATATATACCTACATTTTCTTTTCGATTTTAATAACATTAATCATTAAATATTTAGGTATGTTGTGTGTCAGGTTCGGGTACGAATAATAACAAGCTGTGAGTTCGGTCACCAAAAATACTTTGTACGTACATGTCGACTGACCTTTGTGTATTGTGTCTGTGTGTAATACGTAATGTGTATAACAACTCAAAGAAAGTGGTCAGAATCGTAGAGCAAGACCAATGAGTGCTGGTATGTGGTAGGTGTGAATAATTGTATGTATGTAAACTTTAAAACAATAGGACCCCAGATGACTTATAATATAAATGGTAATAAGGCTTTTTGGTATTTAATGTTGTTGTATTTTAAATAACTTCTAAATTGCCAGCTTGGTATAAAAATATTTTATAGAAATACTAATTACTAATAAGTAATACAAATAATAATATTAATAAATTATAGTCCTGTTTGCCTAACAAGTAAAAAAAGGCAATAATTTTTAAAAAATAAAAAAAAATAAATGACTATAATAATAATAATATATAAAATAACTTACAATTTGTGGAGCGCTGACTGGCTATAGCAGGCCTTAGCTTAAATAATAATAAATACAAAAATGTGGCGACTCGTGCCCACACACTATACAATAATGAAAAACAGTGGTATTAGCGTTCTCATTATAATAATAAAAATATGACGATTCACGCCCACACAATATATATAGTAATATAAAAATTATAGTGGAGATTTGTGCCTTTAACAAACATTTTTACTATTGAAATAAAACACAAATGATGAAAATAAAATATATGCCAATCCCGACAATGGTCGAAACGGAATTTTTAATGAGACCAAGACAGAAAAACTAATACAATAATATGCACTAACATGTAATAAGACGGCGGATGTGTTATCCTGCACGCCCGGCAATCTAGGGTTGGCCAATAATGCATCGATACCCAATCTACTTATTATATTCATTATTATATGATTCCAAACGACATAATAATTAGTAACTATAGTAAAAAAATAAAATATACAATTATAGCGAAAATCTGTGTGGGTGTGAGTTTTTATAAATCGGCCGTAGGATGACCATAATCAGCGCTTTTACTTTTTGACTAATATTTATATTTTTTAACGCTGCAAAGTTTGCACGTGGCGTGAAATCCTGATTATTTGCGATATCGTTTAATAACTATAAATAAATAATAAAATGAACGTAACATGTGAAGTATTAAATTATAAACAATATTATAAATATTTCATTGATATTATGCCTATCCCGCTTATAGAATAGAAAATAATATCTTACTCATTACAAAGCCACAACCATTCATACTATAATCTAATATATAATAATATTTTTTAATGCAAATTATTAATGTTATATAGTTTTTTCTGTTTTACTTATGACATGAGACTATTCACAAGAGTAGAGTAGACTAGAGGAGTAGAGTAGAGTTTCTCTTGTATTTAATTACAGAACGCTTTCGATAATGTTTTTGAATGATCTAAGTCGTTACAATGTTAGATACATTATTGAATATAAGTAAGTGGTGAAATATATCTTTTATAAGAATACACTTATCAAAAATTATACAAAATACTGTGCTATTATTAAAGAGCAGTCATATGATTTTTATATTAAATCATGGTCTTAATCTTTAACTAGTAATCTTGATCCACGACTCCACATTTAAATGATAAGTGACGATTTTTAAGATTTTCAGGATCTTTACTAGCATATAATAACTACGATTCAGTAGCTACACGATTTGGTTTGGAATTTTCGATTGAACGTAGACGTTTGCTAAACCTCGAGTTTTTTAATAATCTTTTTTTTAGTAAAGCCGATTCACCTATCATTCTGTCTTTAATATATTTCAAAGTTTCTCAACGTCCAATCAAATAATGTGACATTTTCACTCTACTATCCACTACAAAATTTTACTCTTTTACATTTTAAATTATATTATGAAAAATTCAATTCCAGGATACTCGTATATATTCACCATAGATACATATTAGCTCGTATTTATACAGTTTATCCAAGAAACGACGAGTGTTTCTATTTAGGTTTGCTATTAGTCAACATTCGTGGTCCAACATGGCAACATTATTCATTAATCTATGGATCGTTAATGGAGAATGATGAATTGTAGGGCACATATAAAGGATATAAAAATGGCATGTCTTATGGTATTTAGCATCAAATGCGTAACGGAACATCAATTTCAAATTTGTAACTCAACAAGTAAATTGAAAACGAGGCATTGATAATAATCGAGGATATGCTTCATGATATTAAAGAAGTTATTACATCAATTAGGCATCACAACATTCAATCGTTCGATGCACGATGCATTTAATAAAGAGTTAAAAGGGGAAAAGAATATGATTGTGATAACTGCTACCTATATCTACAAGACTAGTTGTATTTGGTTAATTAAAGTTAACTAATATAGTCAGGGGTTCACCCCGGAGTAAATACTAAAACTGCACAACTCATCATAAAATAATATTTTTTTTTTATTAAGGTTCTTTACAACTATAGTATGTAAGAGGAACGCGAGGACTGAGGAGCGTTGTATCATTTTTTTTAGCTTTAAAATATCAAGGAATTAAAATTTGATGAAACATCATGGTTGGCCGTGTTAATTAATTACGTATGATTACTTTTGGAGTGGAGACCCTAAAATTATAAATGCACTGATTGATGAAAAACCTAAAGATGTCACTAAATACAGTTAATCTAATCTAATCTAGTAGCTCTATTGTCTATTAAATAAATAACTATTCATATTATACATGTTCGTGTCACTACCAACAGTACTAACTTACTATTGGCTATATTTTTTTATTAATGTATTTCCTCATTTTTTTTGCTTCTATTTTTATTATATTCTTCACAATAAAATACTACCTTTTTTTATTTCATAAATTTTAAACTTTCTCTGTTCATATTAGATCATAGCTTATGGAATATATGTTACACGTATTACATGAATTACTAACACCGCGCATTTCGATTACAATGCCATATTTGGACAATTATTTATCACGACTATTAAAATTTAAAGTTGACAAATATATACTATTGTGAATTTCTTTTGAATACGAAGAAATACAAATAATATATATTTCAGAATTTTTGTGTTTAAACACTAATGGTGATTCCATAGTATAATAGAACTCGATCACCTTTGTTCGCAGTGGACGCACAGCCGTTTCCACATATTATGTGTATTATTGACACAAATGGCTGCATTGGTTGTAATAAATATTGTACCTACATATTACGTATGCCTATATGTGTAGAATAAACATTTTTATTAAACTTAATAATATGTATATTATACAAAAATATAATATTTGTATTATAAATTTAATTTTTATACTACAAGGTAAGGTCAGTACATAACCACAAATCATAGGGAGCTAAGCAGTTTTAGCTCCTATTCAAAAAAATAACGATTTTAAATTCTATATAGAGCAATAAATGTATTAGTCTTATAATGATCTATCATTTTTTTTGTGCGTATCAAACGTCATCTTTGAGAGCAGAAAAAACTTTAACATTGAAGATAGATTCTGGTACAAACTGGAAATTAGAGTTTTTTAAATAACTGAGTAAAATATAAAATTATCAAATAAACAGAATTTTTATAAGCCAAACTTTAAACTAGTATTAAATAAAATTTATTTATTTATTTTTTTTGGTATAACTAAAAATAAATAACTAGATATTTGAAATTTGCTAAAAATTGTTTATATTAGCATTTTTTAAACATAGTATACGTAATTTAAAGAATATTTTGATCCTTTTGTTTTTAGTTATAGTTATTTTAAAATACTAAAGATACATAGACACGGTAATATGATTTTGTATAATTTACCATTGAATTCAAATTTAACACATCTCTTATAGTAACCTACGTCAGCTACTGCACAGCAGAGTTGTATCTAGTTTTTATTAATTTATAATACAATTTTTTGTAAGGTAAAGGGGCTTGAAAGTATAGTATTAGGTCCCTTCTTATAACTTATAAGTTGCTTTTATAGAAATAAAATAATATTGAAATTTCTCACACATATTATTTTTTTTTTAATGTATTTTACTATTTTGTTTAGGCATTAATTTAATTAAATAATTTAATAAAATAACAAACATTTTTCCTTGATTTAAAAATATTTTGACAGTTTAGTAGTGTATTCTAATGCAGTAATACATACCCGACACACCTCAGAGCCTACCTTTACATCCTAATTTTACTATTGTTTTGATATGAAGATCGTGATTTGAATTAGCTAAAAATAAAATAAGGGATTACGTACCTACTCGTCTTTTACAGCATTAGATGACGTTGTTATTTGATATGTTTAATTTATCTCTAGTCACATGGACTGTAGTAATTGCTGTAGTTGCACACAATATGTAGGTTTTTCGTTACGTATTTTGCATAAAGAAAAGGTGTTATCAAAACAAAATGTGTATAGGTATAATGATGTTGCTAATTATTCTAAAATTACACAACACGGTATCAGATGAATAGTTATCAACCAAAAGATCAAAATTGATAAAAATTCTAAATCCTTAGAGCATTTATCATCATATAATTATTTAAACACTAAAAAAACATAAATGAATCTACTTCCATGTCATTTACACTTTTAAAGAGTTTCGTACCTAGTTAAACAAGTAACCTAGATGGTTATATCAATGTTAAAATTAGAAAAATTGGTAATAAGAACTTAAAATATATTAATTATTTCAAATTGCCAGCAGTTATGACAATCATTATAAAGTTCGAAAAGGTTCAACATTTAATTGGTGAAGCAGCACTAAAATGTTATGATTATTTTAATGTAGACTTAAAATAGTAGAACCTAGAAAATTTAATATAAAAGCTTGATTGAATACTTAATTTCTTTTAAGAACATAACTATTGAACCTGAATGCCTTAAGTTTTACTATAGTCATCGCTGTTCAAGTTTCGACGTAGGTACCTACAATGTAAGTAGCTATAATGATTTAAACTAATTCGTAAAAATATTTCGGACTATAAAACGTTTTTAAAAGTTCTTTTTTTTTTGTATATTTTCACAAGTTTATAAAAATTGCACACAATTTTTCACCCAATTATCCTGGATTACATTGTTATAATATTATTATATTGATTGCAACAACACGATAAGACATAGATCAAGTCAAATATGATTGATATTGTACATTATACTAGAAACAACGTACATAAAATAAATATAATATGTGGGTTATTTTAATTTTGGTGCCTTCGTTATATACCGTGTTACTACAACACTACTACGATTCGTGGATCAGTGTGTTCTATATACACGAGATTTGTACACAAGCATTGTAAAATATATTAGTAACGTCCGGCTGCATAGATGAGGGGAAGTGAATTCGAGTATAATGAAATAATATAAAGTATAAACTGTTTTTAGTGATTAAGGCCTAAAGGATTAATTATAAGATTTTTTATAAGCCATATTTCAGCATAGAAAATTATGTGTTTATTTTGATTATATTAAATTATTAATTCTTTATTTTCATAAATTCCAAGGTATATAGTTTTTTATTTTATATATTCATAACACTTATTTTATATCAATTGATAATAAATAATTATTAACCAAAATGGCTACGATAAATTAAAATATTTATAATTTTTTATATGTAAATAATTAACAGATATACAATACGTAGGAGATAATATAAAATTACATCCAAATAACTAATTAAAAATATTAAAAAAAATATTACCAATTATCTCTTGATATTGTTACGCGATAGGCGGTAGCTGGTATCAATTAAAACGCGTTGTCTATCTCTGACACGGTATAGTAATGACAGGTTAATACCTAGCGGGAGAATAGGAGAGGGTTTAGACGTAAATATATTAGGCATTGTACTTAGTTATACAATGTACAACTTAACGTATATTGAAATAAAATGTTTCTATAGTATATTTTACTTTACCGATGACCTAATAGAAATTTGCGGAGCGAGTGATGGAAGGAAACTACTTCGGCACACGAATATGTAGCAGATCGAAGGATTATATTATTATAAATTATTGAATATAACCTTTAGGTATATATATAATAAAAAAATTAAGTTTTTTAACACTAATTGTTTTTTCTACAACATAACGTTACGTACATATAATTATTTATTGACTTATACATTTAAAATGTATATATTTAAAATCATATTAACAGGACTTCATATCATTTACAACGTGCTTAAAAATCAAATCAAATCAATTTTCGATTTTAACTTACTGGTTTATTTTAATATTAACTGGAAATTTTGTAGATATTAGTTAGCTATTACTATGCAAAATTAACTGCTAAATAATTAAATTAAATTACTTTAGGTTAAAAATAAATAACTTTTTTTAATTTAACAAATATTTTTTAATCGCTTAATTCTCATCATTGTCGTAAATAAGGTGTAAATTGTATACTTTAAAATGTATTATTATTAAAGGTATTCAATTATTTTATTATAATTCAGTAGTTGTTCAAAACTGTTTAAATATTTATTTAACTATCCTAATGTACATTTTTAACATGTCACTTATTTCCTTAACGTTTTGAAACCTTTTTTTGATTTTTTTCTTAGTTACTATGTGTACATTATCTACCCTTAAATGTATATTAAATAGATACATTACATAATATGCTTATATACGTCAATACATTCACATGCAAGTGCAGTGGACAGTGGTTAAATACTGTTACATTACATTTTTACTTAAATTATTTGTTTTATTTAAAATTTAAATATTTTTTCACAAAAAGCAACGTTAACAATTTAGATTTTAATTTTGATGCACGCGTTTAAAGGCCGATATTGATTAAATAAACATCTTTCATTAGTAAAAATAAATAACTAATGAGAATTAAAATATATAAAATATAAATATCGGTGAATAGAAAAAAGGAAGGTAGAAGAGGCTGGAGTACATTCAAATGAGTGGCATTAGTAAATTATTAATACCTGATAAGGTATGCGTTTAATAGTAATTCCAGCATATTATAGTACATGGTCCTAATAAAATGTCACATTTAAAATGCGGAATATAAATATATATACGGTGTCGTCCTTGATGTTAATTTACAATTAAGAAGCATTTACAAACCATTTACAATAAAAATACGCACCTTGCATATTACAGTATACAATAAAGTGAAAGGAGTTGACATAATATATATATATATATTATGTTACATCATAAGTGCTGACTAACTAGATCTAATGAAACACGTTGCACGGGGTATTATATAGGCAATAGAGGTACATTATTGCGCTGAAAATAACGATATTAAAATGTTCAATTCTAACATACATAATATATATTATCATCATCATAGCACATAGATTATAGTAATATATTATAATAATAACTTAGTGTAGGATATGTTTCGTAGTTTTTACGAGTCCACACCTTAGATGGATATTTTGTAATCTACTAGTAGTCGCTGATGTAAACTAACGACCCTATAAAAAAAGTTTTGTATTTTATATTTTTTTTTATTAAAACTAAAAAGCACCTGCTTAGAATGTGAGAAATGTATGATATTCTATCCATCAACCATTTCCACGTGATATAGGTATCTAATTCTCGACTAGCTGACTGAATACGTCAGAGCTCTACATGGCATCTTGTTGGAATATATTATCTTTTTTCCTCCCATCCAATTCTATACTGTTTAAAAGGTTTTCAATTAAGCCTGCCGAATAATTAATAGCTAAACGGCAAAGTATCTTTCAGCCACCGACTTTCCTAATTTAAAAACACGTTAGTACGATATAATGGTCACTCAAACTGTCAACAAACACATTGCATCCCAATGACATTGAATTTGGCAATCTGACGACATTAAATATTAATTGTTTACACCAACGTCATGTAAATAAATCGGTTTCTGATAAGTCGATAAAGTTCATAGTTGTTTTAATTAAAATATTTAACTAATTTACTAAATTATTAAACGTGAGGTCGTGGTTAGTATACTGTAATAGCAAAATTGCGGCAGGATAGTATCATGTATTCATGTTAGTATTTAAAAAAGATCAAATAAGATTGTTAATTAAAATTAAAATAGTCATAAACTTTGTAATATGAGTATATACGATACATTTTTTTATACGAACAATACAAATAAAATATTTTACTATTAAATATTTACGTTTCATGTTCCAGAAATCCAGAATAATAAAAACGAATATCGCATACCTCAAAAACACAAAACACTTTATTATATTGATATATATAATTAGATTATTTTTTACAGGTATATAATACAATTTTTGAAAACAATATTTAAAATAATAATTTCAAACTAAATAATTAAAAATAAAATTTATAAACGGTTCTTATAATTAACAAAAAGCTTAAAATCACAAGCCTAAGTTTTTACAAGGGCGTATTATTAAATACCTACTTATTGAGTGTAACTTAAACTTAAAAAAAGGGTAATTTCTTAACGATACAACTGAAAGGTCGAGAGTAATAGCATTAATGACATGATTTAATAACTTTCTTACTAAGAAAGAATATTATAGTAATGCCATTATAAAACAAACAAGATATTTTTTTTTAAATTAATCTTTCATTAAATAATATATAACTGATGATAATATACATATATTTATAAATTATAAAATATAAAATATTTTGTTATTATAACTAACTTTTGAATCAATATACTAATAACATAGGTATAATATAAAAAGGTAATAGGTAAGTGGTGTAAATGATGCGTTGAGTGGTTCATTAATTCATTATTATAGGTATATTAAATTTGAATTCAATGATAAATCGTTGTGTACAAAAAACAACTCTGAACAGGATAATAAAGAAAATAGTCTATCACCCTTATCACAAAGTAATATATTTTTTTAATATCACTATTAAAGTAATTTATTTTACTTCTAATATTATTATAGGTTAGTATAATGTTTTTCAAAAATATTGCGTTTATTAAATTATAAATATTTAATTACTATAATATTATAATATATAATATATTTATACTGTAATACATATATCAACTTACTATAAGCAAATGATTTTTAAACAATCTATGAGGAGCTATTAAACTTTCAAGTATTTCAATTCAGAAAATAATTTTTAATCGATATATTTATATATATAAAAAAAAACTGAAAATTGAAAATTTTTTATGCCTATAAATAGCTCAAAAATAGAAATTTTAAACAATTTTAATTATCAATGGTTATTCTGTAAGTTTCGTGGTAAAAATAAGTAATATCTTAAAATAAATTTATAGATTTTGAAAATTCCATTGAATAATAATAAAGAAAATTGATGATATAAGTAGATAAATGTTTCAAATCGCCACAAAAAAAATATTTTTGAATTATAATAATATAAATAATTAATATCATTATTCTTAAATATGTAATCTTGACCAAATTTGAATTTCAGATGTCTATGAAAATAAATTAAATTATAGTATGACTTAATAGTTATTTATGAGCAACTTTGCATTTAACTTCTAAATCTTGCTTATATAAATTGAACTTTTATAAATTTTCAACATTAAAATAATTTGAAGAACTTTGATTATTTATGAATTTTATCAAAATTGTAAATTTAAACGATTACCTATATAAAAAATATTTTGACTGTATTCTTGATATTGGTAAATGAAGAACTTAAATCTTGATCAAAAATCTTGTTATTACATTTTAAAGTTTTTTGATTGAGTAAAAATTTTTAATTATCATTTATTAAAATAAAACTAAAACTAAAAAATAAAAATTTCAAATGTCTATTAAAAGTAAAAACATTAAAGAGTTTTGATATTTTGATTATATTATGTATAAAAAATTTTTAAATATACATTTGGATAAAATTTTTAAATATACATTTGGATAAAATTTTTAATATATATGGTTATTTATTTTTAAGTTACGCCATAAAAATAAAATAGATTTGTCAAAAATGTTGATTTTTCCTCAATATTTTGTTTGTTTTTCCTGAAAATTTCGAATACATACTATGAATAAGTTCTTTTAATTTTGACATATTGAGAGTATAAATAAGATTAAATGTTTTATTAAATACCATTCTTAAAGTTGAAATTTGAAGTAGTTTTTAAATTATAATCGTTTAAACATTATATAAAAATAACCATTGTAATTCAAAATATTTGTCACACCGTCATTTTGATCAGAATTTAAAATCTAGTATAATATGTCTAAATCAATATCTTTTAGAGTTCATAATTATGAAACCTATTACCTACTATATATATTTAACAGAAATTTCTAAAATCTCAAGTAGATTTATAGGTAGTTATCAAAAATAAAGGTAGTTTAAATAACACCATAATCCGTATTATACTTTCACATATTAATCTTAGTTCTAATTATGATATTGGAAATTTAATTTCTGATTTAAATTTATCTTTATGGTATACTAAAAAAAAAATGAAACTTTTGATGCCTTGAATTCACTTAATGTTTATAATAATATAGCTCCTAATGGAGGTTTGCTAACCATTCATTTTTGTCTCTTTTTACTCTTATAGGGCAAAAATGTTATTATTAAACCTTTACATAAATTATTCAATTTATCTTTGTCAACTAGCACCTTTCCAACCATGTGGAAAATTCATATGTGGTTTCTATTTATAAAAGCATATTAAAGCAAATTATGTGATTAACTATAGATAAATTTCTAAATTAAAAATACCAAAACTATTTTAGTCTATTATTACTAAAAAACTATTTATATTATTGTAAAATTATATTTATTCTAATTCCTAATCAATAAGCACCAATATGGTTTCTGACTTTAAAAATATTGTGTTCTCGAATTTGTCATCTTATCACACCAGTTTAATATTCATAACCATATTGATAATGATTAATGGCTTACAAATAGATATAATATAATTTGTACTGATTTATTTTCAAAGCTTTTGTCAGGGTGAGCTATAAATTATTTATAAATAAATAACAAAGATTCTTGGTTATTTTATTTGTTAGTTTTAGTAAGCATCCTATTTAACCGATAGATATTGAACAGTTAAATTGTCATATTCCCTATCAAATGTTATTTCTGAAAACTGGTGTATCATAGAGTTCAGATTTAGGGTCTTTACTGTTTATTTTGTAAATATATGATTTATTATCTGTTTTTTATCCCTCGATTGATGTGTTAATATTTATCAAATTGTAATCGATTACTAAAAATCAAGATGTTGCAATTAATATTTAATCAAATTTAGATAAATTTAGTTTATAATGTAACTAAAATATTTTATATTGATAAATGTGATTATTTCTTTTACTAAAAAACAATGTTCCATTATTTTTAATTATAAAATTAATAATATTATCATTAAAAGTATTGAATATGTTAGAGATTTAGGCGATATCTTTGCTAATAATTTATCTTTTTCTGATAACACTAATATGGTTATAAATAAAGCATTTAAAATTCTACGTTTTATATTAAGGTATACTAGGGAATTAAAAAACACGTTAATACACTTAACATATTAAATTGTTCTCTTGTGAGGTCTAGTATAGAATTTGGTTCACTTATCTGAGACCAAAATTCGTCTGAAAAACTTGTTAAGTATAAACTAAACTCTGTTTAGTATTAATTTTTAAAATGTATCGCTTTTATTCGTTTAAATATATCTACTTCTAGACTTTAAAGATTCTTTTTTCTTTAATAGTTAACATTATTTTTATTCAGTTGTGTGAGGTAAGACGTAAGTTATCCGACGTTCTATTTATTTACAATTATATTGAATACTCAAATTTCTCAAGTAAAATTGGTATTTGTAATCTCAATTATTCTATTAGAAATTCAAATTTATTTTAGTACCTTTTTATAAAAAAAAAATATATGTACCGTTTTTTTTTCTCGAGAGTGCTTTTGTTATGTAATTCAATTTGTAATGATGTCGTTTTTTTATGTTCCGCGAATGTTTCAGAATGAAATCTTTTTATATATGTTTTCAAACTAATATCTCATTATTTATATACGCTCATATTGTTATAATAATCAGCTTCTATTGATTTAAACAAAGTATTGTAGTTTTATATTTAGTCAGATTACTATTCTATATTGTATTACGTTATATGTTAAAGGTCTAATTCAATAAAATTAATATAAAATGAATAAATAAATAAAATATACGTCTTTACCTTGAAAAATATCAAGTGTTTCAGCCATATTTTTAAGATTTGGAGCTCTAATTAAATCAGCTAGCTTATAATTTGAGTTATAAATTTGTTGAACTGTATCTTATAGTGAATTCCACTGGGTTTCGATAATGTATAGCTTATTCCTATAGATGCATTTACTAGCTATTTGTATAATCTATGGAAAAATATACAAATACAGTTTACGGTATATCGTATCTTACTATCTTATATATTATGATATGCATATTTTTTTAATAATTTGAATTGATAATATGAAATTTTCAGAGAATTCAGAATATTTTTTTTAATTTTTAGGTTAAAATCTTATCGAGCATTCAATGTTATAAATAGTTTAGGTAAGAAATGTTACTATTACGAAAAAAAAATTAATCAATTGATTATGATTTTAGTTATTTTTTATAGATTTATATTACTCATTTATAAATTCATAAATTTTCGTTCCTATAGTTTATAATACACTGCGTAGCGTGTATATAATATACAAATAAATAATTCTTTGGTTTTCTTCTATGGAATTAAAAACTATTAGATACAATATTTGGCTAACAAAAATTGATTGTAGATTTTAATTAGTAAAAATATATTAAAAAATAAATGAATTAAAAATAAAATTGGTACTTAAGACCACAATCATAAGGATTATTATTATGATTTTAAATCACTATTTGTTTACTTAATTCTGGACAAATTTTTGATTGGTACACAGTATAGATTATAGATAAATACTAATATTAGTAATATTATATTTACGTCAGATTATAAGTATTCGTTGAATATATCTCCAATGTTTTGTGTTTACATCAAAAATGTGTCTTGAATTAAGAAATGAAAAATCATATGATTAACCATCATAATTAATATATTTATATTATATATTTAAATTGAAGCAAAATGGAAAACTATTGAATGTTAGATTAATTTTAATCTGGTCGAAGTCGGCTAGATAAGACAGCTAGTTTTATACATTATTATTAATATAATATACGAGTAATATGCTATGTTTTTGTTAAAAACAGTTCAATAACATATTGGTTACATAAAATTGAATTACTACTTATAATAAAAATTAATTTCAAAATATCCTTAAAATTTGGGATAATTGTATTTCAGCTAATAAAAAATAAACAATAGTCATTAAACTTCATATTTAATTTAAACATATTATAAAGGAGTCTGTCATGAGGATTAATTGGATAAGTATTACCGTCGATTATTTCTTGGCTGTTAACAATTTTAGCTGTTCTTAATATGTAAGACTAGTGGCGCAACACAGAACTGATAATTATTGTTTAAATAATTTTGTTACTCTAGAATCTAGATAATACCATATAACTTTTTTCATGTTAGTTATTATTTATTATTATTTCTGTTTCTTAGGTCGTCGTCCAACATACTTATTATTTCCAAAACTGTTATCGCTATATAGCGATAACATATTGTCAAAACGATTTAGTTTATTTACCACGATAACACTATCTCCTTTGCTACGCTCTTTATATCTAACGACTTATGTATCTCACTCTCATGAGAAAAACCAAGACTATAAGTGCTGTCCGGCCAACTTTAAAATTCTTTTTTTTTTTTCATACACTTTTTAGTATTATCATTAACTCGCTAGACGGTTGCACATTTAGACCCAAAATTGTTGGTTTAAACTTCCGATTGTCAATCGCAAAACTGTTTACTTTTATGTGTCGTTAATGATTGATTTTAAATCACACCCGTTTTGTAAATCAAAACTTCTACAATCATAATTGAAACAAGTCGTAGATTAATTTACAACTTTAATTCTATGCTTAGTGATGTAACCAAATTCAATGACATCAAGGTTACTAATTGAAAGGAGTTTAGCCTATTAGGCCTAACACTATATATTGATTAGTAAAAAAAATTAGAATTTTAAATTTATCAGGACAACAGAAATAAGTTTTTGATTTTTTTCTCACATAAAAAGTAAAACGTTGTATAAAGCGTGCGTAACAAAATAGGTAGTATCGTTGTCTCAAACAGAATAGACTAATGTAGTAATGTGACAGCGAGAATACGGCGATAACAATTTGGAAAAGAATAAATATACAAATATGCCGGACGATGACCTCATGTCGGTCATCGACCTTATTAGAAACAATGATAATAATAATTGATATGACGAGGAGTTACATAATATTATGTATTGTCACAAAATAATTTAAATAATATTAATAATAATAACCATATATATAAGCATGCGTAGCAAGTGTACACTGTACTATAAAATAATACAAATCATAAATATATTCATAGTTAATAAAGTATTTTTATATGGTGTTGTAACCATAGAACTGATAGTAATATAACGATTATGAATATATTCTTTAATAAGTCATCGGAAAACATGGGAAAAAATTTTTATTATAATTTTCAAATATTTTCAAGGTCAATCTATCAAAATATATATAATTGAGTAACTTCTTTTTATTGTATTTATATACCAAATGATTATTTTATGACGAACCATTAATTATTTAAAAATAAATTTTGAAAATATTTCTATTATATAATATTTATTGTAAGTAATAAAGGATAAACATGTTTTAAAAAATTCTATTTTTTAAAGTTTTTTTTACTCTTTTTTTGTGTGAACATATATGTGCATGTTAAAGTTTTAAAATTCGTCAAAATTTCGAAAATTTAAAAACTATTTTGTAGTAAGAAATTTATTAAAAAATCTCTTTATATTTATTTAAGATTTGAACATTAAATATAAGATTCCTCATTTGATTTCTTACCTATAATAAAATCAAAATTTATCGGAAGTCACATTGATTTTTTATGATCATTTGAAGTTTAAATTTTTACAACATTGGATATTCAACAGTATATAGTAACTATTTTTCCTGAATCGATTTTTGATATTTTTGTCATAACAGGAAATCGAATAACCATAAACACTTGAAATTTTGACTAAAAATTTATATTTTCAATTCCTATACCATAAAATTTTATATATTTTGCCTCTGTTTGAGTTATTTATAAATATTTTCAATGTTTTCAATTTTGTTTTCTTACAAAATTTATCAAAATTACGAAAGTTAACAAATTAAAAGTATTTTGTAATAAAATAATTGTTAAATAATAATAATTAATATTATTATTATTAAATTTTTATATCCAAGGTTTTAAAATTGAATGCAATGTTTCACATAAGTATTTCATGCTAGAACTAAAACAACTTTAGAGGTTTACAAACATAATTTTTTTTTCATTGGTATTTGTAGTTCAAACTTTTACGTAGATACCTGTATTATAATATTGGTACACACAATGACGTTTTCAAAATATGTAGACTAATTTTAAATATTATCTATTATATATTAATAAATAATAAATCTGTTTATACCGTTTTACACGTGGTAAGGTGTTAAAAACCCTAAGGTTAAAAAAAAGAAGTAAATGTTTATAATACCTAACAATAAATGCAATTTTTTGGTAAAAATCTACCATAATATTAATAGTTAAATAAATGATATTTATCGTTTTTTATATTCAGTGATCAGTGATCAGTGATAAAAATAAATTATTAAATTTAAATTTAACACATCCATTACAGTGACCCATTCTGAAACTATTATAAGCAGCAGAACTGCGAAACGGTAATCAGTACACAACCTAACCTAAGGTAACCTAACCTAACCTAACCTTTTTAATTTTGAAATGAAAAAAAATTAAATTAAATCCTTGTTATTGGCTAGACAGCGAGTATTGCTTGTGTTATTAAATTATTTATAGACTGACCAACATAATTATTTTGCCTTTGCATCATTTATAAAATCGACGTTCGTAACGGTTTTTGTTCGATGTTGAATGAAATGTTTCTATTCGAGTTCGACACTAACACTTATTGTTTGATTCGAAACGATATTTTGGAGTTCAACCCACTACTTATACATGCGGTACATATTATTATAATCTGAACGCGACCGTAGAACATAATTGAATTTGAAAAGCGGTTTTGCACACTAAGGCCTAAAACAGGTAATATTTTAGTTGACTGTTACCAGGGAACCATATTGTTTTCATGACTACGTTACGATTTGATGCTTTTTTTTTCGTGTCGTTATTCCGGTTTATTCTGAATGATCGAAGTTGTACCGTCAAAATCGCGAGAGCAAACAGAAACGACGTGTTATCGATGGGATTACTTTACGAATAATAAATAAGTCACTGCAGCTGAGCGATGGGTGGGACTGCATGATAATCGCAATAAGCACTCGCAACTACCTCACGTTATTACTGACGTGGTTATATTCAAAGTACTAGGTATCCCGCGACTGTGACTGATAATATAATCCATAATATAGTATTCGCAAAAAGGATATACATTTTTTTCCCCGTTTTGAGAATGATCACCACCTATCATGGACGGATTACGAGTAACGACCATGATAAGGTCCAGGAAACTCACTATATATTATATTCCCCGTAGACGATTTAAAATTGTAAAATATATGATATAACGATATTGTACACAATATATATTATATCCAGCAAGTATACTATTGAGCATTTTCAGTGCTCACACCCATTTCAATTTCTAAGTGGCTATTTCTTGGATATACACTGATATGCGTGTTGCGTATTTTTCTTATTTATTTATTTTTTTTTAGAGTAATAAAAATACTTTGTTTTTATACAAAAGTATAAGCTTTTATATAGACATCATCTTAAGTTAAAATTTTAACGAAATTGGTTAATAAACGATAGTTAATAGTTATTGTTTATTTTATTGTTATTCAAAAATATATTTTTGAAGGACTTGAGAATTGTACACAATAATATTGTATACTTCATTATGCACATAGGCATTTTCAAAATATTTAGATTAATATTAAACTATTGCCTGTTTATTTATTACAAAATATTATTCAAGCCGTTCTAAAGTATGACGCCATGGAATTAAAATAGTTTACAACAGTAATATATAATTAAGATTTATATACCATATTATTATTGAATAATTAATAATAAAACAAATACGACGTAGGTATTCGGCAAAAATTATTTCAATCTATCGTATATATATATATATATATTACTAATAGAGATAAGAACTTAATAAAACAAAATATATTTCGTAATATTATAGGCTGTCGCCTATTACACCGTCTTCACTTAAAATCGTTTTTCGTATACATGGATTTATCACTGAATTCAAACTTAACGCATCCATTACAGTGATCTATTCAATGACGAGGTATACTCGACACTTGTACTATATAGCAGAACAAGTTCTCCGATTTTTTCCATTAATAATAAACTTTTAACACCATATTTCCAATTATTTAGATATTTCATATCATCTAAAGCAGTGGTCGGCAACTGGTGGCCCACGCGGCTAATACGGCCTGCTTTAAATTCTAGAACGATAAAAATTTTTTTTTTTTATTTATTTTATCATCTTAAAATTCTAGACAGTATTTTTTTCATATTAAACAATTTAAGAATATAAGATCTTTATTTTTGTATGGCCCGTAAACTCTTTTTAATTAGTGAATTTGGCCCGAGAATCTAAAAAGGTTGCCGACCACTGATTTAAAGTATACCTGTTTCGATATAATCCTATTATTTTCAAATAAGAATCACCATGTTAATTGTTAATCCGACGACTTTTCTAAAAATGTTGGTGTCTCTAAACCGGAATTAAGCGAATACTTGATAATGATAATGTCATAATAAAAAATATATGGAAAAATGTAGAAGCTATGCAAATTTAAAACTTGACTTCTTAATACTAACGTATATTAACTTTTTATCGCATTTAACTAAATAGGTATAGTATTAGGTAAATACTTCTGTCTTATACTTTTGTAAAACTATTTTTAAAATGATATTATTCTTAGTTTACTCGTGTATAATATGAAGTAAAGATAAAAAACTACTTGTTTGCGTTTTGATTTAGTTGCATTAACATTAATAAAATAAAAAACCATTTGTTTAATAATATAATTTATAGAAGATAAGATAAAATAAATTTATTGGCCAAAATAAACAAAAATTATAAGAACATTAATTACATAGTTATATTAAAAAAGGTTGTTTCGCGTTTAAAAAAAAGACGTGTCCTATATAAAAACAAAATACTCCTTAAATGTCATAAAAAATCTAAATACTGAAAACCTAGTCTTTGAGTAATATTTAAAAATTATAAAAATATTATACATGGATTTGAATAAAAAACTAAAATAAAATAAAATGTATTTCCAATAAGGTTGTAATACAATTGTATATATTAAATTTTATAAACAATAAATTTGTAGACTGATGTTTTTTACCAAACAATGTAAAGACTTACCCAAGTCTTCACATAGTAAATAAACGACCTTAAAACAAAAACTAGATCAATGATGAAACAAAATTGTAGTAATACAAAAATATAAAATGCCTGAATAAATCCCAATAAATAATTAGCACGCTTGGTAGTTATAAAAAAGTATTAAAATGAAATATATTTTACAAAATAGAAACGAATAGTTATTATTTAAATTACTAAAAAATTCCAGCGTATCCCAAACCAATATCAATGTGTTCAATTTGTAATTAACACATCAATAGAAGGATTAAAATATGCCAAGTATGAGACTTTTTGACTACCGTTTGACTTTTTAATAAACTACGAAAAAAAAGGAAGAAAAGGAAATCGTCTTATAAATCAATTATAGGATCTTAAATATTGTGTATACTGTACTTAACATAATTTCCCTCTTTAGCTTTTGTTTACAATGAAATTATAGTGGAGTTTGCGAGAGAATGTATGCTGCTTAATACGGGGCGCAAGTGCCGTGAAAACCTTCCTTCCTTCAGAAATAATATAAAGGAAAGGAAAATATTAATGAAAGGCAAACGTTGGCGCATGCGTGAATAGTACAGAGTCAGGGGCTCAAATTTTAAGTAGGGGTGGTTAAAACACTCACTTTCCTCTGCATTTTCTTTTGCCGGTAAAAATACAAGCCAATAAATATAAACATATCGATATAGGAGATTGTTATACTAATTTAGAATTTTTCATGGATATATTTTCTAGTGGTATATTAGTATATATATAAGCCAAGGCTTAGAAGTTACAAGTTAACCGCATAATAACAATAAAAATCTGTATACAATATATACATATATTATATAGCTAGATTAAGTGTAATATTTTTCAAATTACTTTAATTTGTTCATGAAGATTATCCAAAATACACATTTTTTTATACCCTGCATTCTTATCATGATTTTTGTAAAAGATTTTTCAACCATTCAAACGTTAACATTTTTTTAAAAACAATTTTTGATTTTGATAAGAATAAAATATTGATTTTATAACGATATTACATATTATATTATGTATGGTTTTTATTATTGTGTCTATCAATACGTTTTAGAACAATATAATATTGTATCATATATTATTATCATTTTTAACTTTGAGGGAGGTTTTTTTTTGTAGACAGTTTTATCTATTCAGTACTTTTCTAAATAAATTGGAAAACAGCAGGAAAACAATGATGTTTACGCAACACCAATTTTCAACAAAATCGATTTTGTATTGGTTGTTGTAATTCAACAATATTCTCCCTTAAAAAGCTTGTCAACTCAATACAATGTGTCAAGATTCATTGTAATGTTGTTAAGTTTTTTTTAGTTAATATGTGAATTTTTAACCATCAGTATTAGAGCTTATTGAAAACTTTATACAAAGTTCTTCATTAGCAGTCAAAATATATCAAAAATAAATAGTGAAAATGTATTTTTATAAATGTTGTCGGTTCAATTTTTTACGAAATTAAAAATAATTTTTCAAACGATTTTAGTTATTGTTTAGTTATTTTTATTCAAAAAATATTGATCATAATTTTGTGAAACTTTTCAAAATGTTCTCTACCTATAACTATTATACATTTATATTCAAGTAAAACTTATTTTTTAAATATTTTACAATATACCAGTAATCTATTCATATTACTTAACAATGTGGTATTGGTTCAAAAGTTATAGTGATGTATTTGCAAACAATAGCTCAACTAACTGAATTAAGAGGACGCCATATCCGAATGCGTTGTCTCTATCTTACTAACGTACATAATAAATTTCATTAAGCAAAATACATTTTGTGATGTTAGCTTTAATATTAGAGTAAATTTATCTATTATACAATTTAATGGTAAGAATATTATCTAGAAAATGACATATGATTGTATTGATATTATATGTCATTTTCTAGATAATATTCTTACCTTTAAATTTTATAATAGGTTAATTTACTCTAATATAAATTTAACATTACAAAATGTGGTCTGCTGAACGAAAATTTGTTATGATGTTCATTAGTAAGACAGAGACAACACATGCGGGTATTGTGTCCTCTTAATATAATACTGCTCGTAATTATACCAAATTTAATATAGTATATAACATAAATTATTCTGTCTCTTTTGCTTCTAATTATTTGTTATATACAATGACGTATCATTATTGAATATATGTTTAAAAAAATTATACATTATTTTAGTGATCGCAATAACGAGGTACACCGTACACTTGAAATCTAATGTATAAATGCATAACAGATACAAATTTCACGATTCATCATTTGAAAAACAGCAATGCTGTTTATTGAATTATTATAAAAGAGTATTTAATAGAAGAAAATATATTTAAATAACTGAATTGCCAATTCGTAAATGGTATTTAATTTTATGATTACTATTATAATATGATTATGTAACTTATATAGTATAAATTATATCAATTGTAAAATTACTATTGATATTAGCAACTATAGTTAAACTTACCAACTTACCTCAAAGTACTCGTAATACTACAAAAATATTACGTAAATACTATCCATACCACGACGTCATAGATTAAAATTTTAACCAACAATAATAATATGGTAACTTTGTTTGTTTTATTCAAAGTAAATGAAAAGGAAGTGGCCATATTGGTTATTGTCGTGACCGATACTGATGTCAGTGCAAAGATAATAGTTGTTCAAGCCACAATTGTTCATATTCGGACGATGACAACTCTTGTATGAAAAACACAATGTAGTGATAGCAATCATTTAATTTAAATTTATTTCTAATAACTTTTGAACAAGAATCAAGAATTTTTAAGAGAATAAAACAAACATTTTGTAAAAAACTTATAATACACTTTCAATTATAGAAACTCTCAGTATTATTAAAAAGCGCCGATTTGTGCATGCAAGTCTCCCATAATAGTACTCAGATTGATGACTTCAATGCCAGGCATCAACATAGCCAATTCAATAATTACACACAGTTTTTTGTTATATTAATGAGGTAGGTATTTGATATTTATTTTCGAATAAAGTCTGCACAATGTAAAATACAATTCACTTCAAACATTCAAAAACAAAAGGAAAAAAAATTAAAAAATGATAATAATGAATATACTATTCTATCAACACTAAAATTGAGTATTTCTAAAGACTAAACATTAAACTATAGGTAGTATATAAATGTAATGGCTACATAATATTGTACATTTGTGGGGATACAAACAAATTTTCATTGTCATTGTACGCTAAAAACCGTATATAAGGTGTGTCAAAAACTAAGGAAACACCGACAATTGAAATAATAACATAAACAAAAGTTTCCATACTTTTGGACACACCCACATATATGATCTTAGATGTTGTTAACAATGATAAAAGATTTTCATATTAACTACATTAAAAATTAAAAAATAATAATATTCATAATAATAATGTACCTATTCAATAATAATAAAAATAATAATAATATAATATAATATAATAATAATAATAATAATTGTTTTTGTTTTTTCGAACAAACATAAACTAAATTAATAAGAATGAAAAAAGCACTTGAAACTCCTTACGAGGTTACATTAATGTTCACTATAAGTATAATATGTATTTGCACCATCAGTTGAACAAGTTTTACCCGTATTATAATATAATTAGTTATATTAATGCAAAAAATAAAATAATCATAAACAAATAAATATTTATAACATATAGATATTTTAAAAAACTACTTAAACGACAATTATATTATTAGTGTCTTTTAAATATAAGCTATATATTTATAAATGTTTATTATATTCTAATAATAACGTTTACAACATACATAATATAATTTATATATATAATGTATAGTTGTTCAAAATGACAGCGTTTTTTTTCTCTCTCTTTTTATACGTAAAACATAGATGTTTCTAGGTCGAACTTAATATTCTCGTAACGTTTAACATAATAATTGATCTATATTTACGTGTAATAATCAACATTGTAAAGGTATGGACTAATTAACAATGATTTTGTCGTAGGAACATTAAATGCAACATATTTCTTTGTAGAACAATATTAACGCGTTCCCACAGATTTTACAGAGATATTAAGAGATCCAAAAATCAGTACATTTACATACACTTCGTATCTATATTATTATATAACACATTGTACTTATTATAATATTGTATATTATACATAAATACGAAGACAGTCAATGTATTTACATATTAAAAATTAATTTCTAACAATATGCATATTGTTGATTGACGCTGATATACATTAAAAAAATTGTTTACAATTAAATTAGATTTTTAAAGTACAGTAGAGTCAATAGAATCTCAAAAGTCAACAAAAGAAATAAACATATGATTTAGTTCGACGAATCGAAAAATTCATGTTGAAGTTCGAATAATATAGAACATCTACTGTAAGTATGTGTGTATGTATGTGTGTGTATATGCACAAATACTTACAAAATACACACACATACACACACGCGCGCATATATAATATTTTCACACACAATAAATATAATAATTAATTAAATATAAATTGGTCCTCAGTGAGTTTCGTCACTTTAGGATAATATGATTTGTACTGTTTTTTCTAATTATAGGCAATTAATATATAAGGCATACAAATGAGGTAGATGATTTTCCATTTTGTATTATTTTAATTACGTTAATAATAACTATACTTAGTCCTATGCACCTAGTAAAAAAAACAAAAAAAAAAAACAATGAAACTACACAACTTGTTGCATTTTAATAGTATTTAAATATGCAATTTAATATTAATAATAATTATTTTATTATAGCAAAAACTGCTCGACAGACTTTTTGTTCCTCTAGCGAGAGAATATAATTAACTACTACCCGTATGATTTCATTATTCTATATTATATTATATTATTAGTAATATATAGACTAAAATTGCATTAAGAAAAAAACGTTAATAGAAATAATGCGTACACAGCATATTTTTTCCCAGACTAAAAAAAAACCGTAACTACATACGAAAGGAACGTCCGAAGGAAATGCGTACGAAGAATCAAAATATTTGTTAAAAAATAAATAATAATAATAATAATACAATTAGTTCTAAAACGTATAAAATAATAATAATTATACATATATATATATATATATATATGTGTATGTGTGTGTGTGTGTATATACTCCTGTTTTTTGATAACAACTATCGGAACCCTCCTTACGTCTTTCCCCCGCCCAGTGGCACGGTTCACCTAATAATATTTTGGTAAATAATGTATTATCATATCACAGATACTAAAATAATAAATGTTTCTTTTCTATAACACTAATGACGTAAAATAATAATTATATTAAACTTGACTATTTATCATTTGGGCAAATAAAGTTCCACGTTATAGTATAATGTGTACGTTGCAAAAATAAAGAAAAGAAAAGAAGATTTGGGATAGTCACATCATAATAATAATTATTCTAATACGAAATAATGATATTAATAATAATAATAATAGTTATATCATAAATAAGTATAATAATAATAATAAATTGTGATGATAATATTATTAAATATAAATACTACGATCGTTTACGTTTAAATTGAGGCTTTATTGGCGTACTGTATTACCGAGCTATATCGGCTGCACTGTGCCTCTTTCTTGGCTGTGCTCTCCATCGACTTGAGTATCATTTTCGATCGTTTCCGCGGCGGCAGACTCAAGTGATCTCGGTCGTTGGGTTGCGTGGGCAGCGGTGGCGAAGGTTGTGACTGCGGAGGCGGTGACGGCACCGCGGTCAACGACACGACGGGCGGCATCTCCATGGTATCGTCGGCGGCAGAGGCAGCGTATCGAACGGGAGATACGACTGGACGATCTTCAGCAGCCATCATCATGACATAATCCACGTGCTGCTGTCGCTGTTGTTGTGCAGCCGTCTGCATCGTGTGGAACGACTGTTGTTGCTGCTGCTGTTGTCGCTGTTGTTGTTGCTGTTGCTGCTGTTCTTGGTGCTGTTGTTGATGCTGTTGGTGAAGTTGCTGCTGCTGTAGGTGTTGTTGTTGTTGTTGCTGCTGCTGCTGTTGCTGCTGCTGCTGTTGTTGTTGCTGCTGTTGTTGTTGCTGCTGCTGTTGTTGTTGTTGTTGTTGTTGTTGTTGTTGTTGTTGTTGTTGTTGTTGCTGTTGATATTGGTGTTGACGAATCATTGGTGGTGGCGACACATCCATGGTCAGAGTTAACGAACCCGAAGAGCTGCTGGCCGGACTAGGTGGTTGGTCGCAATTGTACTCGTCATCATCATCATCATCGTCATAGTCACTACGCTTGCGATTGTTACCCGGTAACCTGGGATACAGGTACTGACACAGTTTGTTAAGTTCGGTGTCTACATCAGCGGCACCCATCACCATCACGTCATCGTCGTCCTCTTCGTCGTCATCGTCTTCGTCATCATCAGACTTTCCAATACCATCACCCTCGTCTTCTTGAACCATTACGGTAGCCGTTGCTGCTGTGGGCTGCTGCAAGAGAAGATTAGTGCGCTTCGGTTCGTCAGACAGCTGAAGCAATACCGCGGCGGACGCGGCCACTGTCGACTTGCTGTTTTCCTTGTCACTACCGCAACCCGACGAAGTCTCGCCCTCGGAAGCAGCGTCTTTTTTGTTAGACGACGACTGCACAGTGATGACCAGTGCGCCCGCGGTGGAAGTCGCCGTAGAGGTGCCGGTCACCTGGACGCCGTTAGCGGTAACCGTGGCTGCCGATGCAGCTCCGCCACCACCGTTATCCGAATGACTCTTGATGTGGCTCTCCATAGTCTTCTTGGATGTGAACGTGCCGTTACAAATCGTACACTTGTACACTTTCTCACCGTAATGAGACACCTGGTGGAGCTTGAGCACGTGGTTGTAGCCGAACGACTTGCCGCATATGTCGCACGAATACGGCTTCTCGCCTGTATGAGTGCGCGTGTGCACTTTGAGCTGCTTTGAGCACGTGAACCCCTTGTCGCACGTTTTACACACATACGGTTTTTCGCCTGTGTGCGTGCGTATGTGAATGACCAGTTGGCCGCTCTGTATGAACGTTTTGTCACAGAATGAACACTTGTGCGGACGTTCACCGGTGTGTATGCGCATGTGTCGGTGCAGTTTGCCGCTATGCTCGAATGCCCGTTCGCACACGTCACATTTATACGGCCGCTCTTTGGTGTGGATACGCCGATGCACGCTCAAGTTCTCCTTGACTGAGAACGGTTTATCGCAATACTCGCATTTGTACGGCTTTTCACCAGTGTGCGTTCGGTAGTGCCGTGTCAATCGGGCCGGTACGGTAAACGACTTGCTGCAATAGTTGCACTGGAACGGGCCGTCTGTCGTCGTGTCCTTCACGTGAGATCGTAAGTGATTTTGAAAAGCGTTTTTCTGCATGAATACCTTGTGACACACGTTACACTGCAGAGACTTGTCGGACACCGCAGTGGTTGTGTGCGGTGACGGTAGTACAGTCGGCGCGGCCGCAACCGCCGCGGCCGCCGTTTTAGCCGAATCGATGATCACGGCGGCCTCTTCGACCACCGGCGTTATGGTAAATACTGGCAGGTCTGGGCTGCACACCACACGCTTGATCGTCGCCGCCGATCCCTCGGAAGCGTTTTCTGCGACGTCGATAGCCGTTTTTTGGTGCAACTGTTGTTGTTGTTGTTGTTGTTGATTGTGTAGGGTGCCAGTTGTAGCAGTTGCCGGTTTTAACGGACTTAAAGTGCAGTCGATGCCGACGCGAACGAAATCTGTCGATCCTCCTCCGCCAGACGAGCTCAATATCGGCATCTCCCCATTAATTAGTTCTACCATGTCGGATACATGGCCCAAAACATTTTCTGCAAACATATAAAAAAACAAAATGTGATATAAAACGAAATAAATGTTACGAAAATGAATTAGTATGTTATTCCTATGTCGTAAAACTCACGCCAAATTCAAAATAGGTATAATTAAGTATTACTATTTACTAATATCTAAATATACTGCGGTATATGGTTTTTTCAAGGTAGATATACAATTAAAAACTGGGACTTGTATTTATAAAATAGAATGAATGTAAAATATTTGTATATTTTTATTCGTAAGTAAATTATAATTTACGTTGTTTCAATAATAGTGATTTTTTGTATTATATAACTTATAATAGATTATAAAAAATTGTATCTATCACGGTGGTTTTATTATTTCTGTGCCTACTATGCATCATGTTTAAATATTGTATCGATCAGAAGACGCAATAATGCTTCCATTAATTATATAGTAGCTGGTTATTAATATAGATTTCTACTTGGGAAATTAAAAGTATACACTACATATACGCCGTTCAAGAAGTTTCCGAAGTATAAAACATCTTTTTTGTAGTTTGTATCGTATTTTGTGTGTGTTCAAGAGTTTATAAAATAATATTTGCGGAAAAACATAGTATATAATAATATACTTATTTAATTTTGAAAAATTATATAGATTTTACTAATATATATTATAGATTGTGAATACCTAACCTAACCAAACTCAAAAATTCACGGAGTACGACGCGTAAAAGAAACATGGTAACACGACAAGGTTAATTATATCAAACAGTACATAATAATGTATTAATATCGACATGTCATACAACCGTACAACATTCTTTACCGAGTGTGTCATTATATAATATATTATAAAAGATATCATATTTATACTTCCAGTCATAATTTAATATTTGTGAGTGTGCATATTATGTTTTAAAAGCTCGCGCCTTTATGCGTGAAATACGTTTGTCATATATAAACGGACAGACTTATATCTGTACACAAAGCGACGCACCGCCGTTTTATTGTTGATGAAATAATGTTTAAAATATTATTGTTGTCATACATTCTTCATATAATCGTCGTTGTATTATTGTGTCGTTTTTATGCACGGGTCGTTAAGTACACAAGTTCATAGTGTGGTGATACGTGCAATATTAATGATTCCATAGCAATATATTATAATGCGCGTTAATTGTTCGACACATTTATGTACGATATTTTTTTCACACGGTAAACTCTCTTGTCACTGATGAAATTAATTATTTAATAATTCGTATTGGTTTTTAAAAACAGTGAGGGAGAGTATTATGATATATGAGCAAATCATTCGTACAGTTGATGAATTGGGTGTAAACAACGGAAATAGTCCGAATATTATAATTATATTATTCCATATTGACTATATATTACATAGCCATTAAAACTAAGTACCATACATTGAGTGCTAAATTTCTTTAAGTCAATTATTTTTTAAAAATATGTATTAAATCATTAAATTGTTACAATATATTACTTAATTGTTTTAATTTTTCGTTATTTTTTAGAAATATTATAATAAATATATAATACATATCATGATAAAAATTTGTTTTTTTTTTATATATAAAACACGCAGGCTACATATACAATATTATAATATGTGTATATTATGTTATATTATTAACAGAATAATTCTATTTTTTATTTTATAAAGGCCGACGTCGTATTTTCAGAGAAAATGTTAAAATTATTTTCCGCAATGTGATAGTTGTGTATTCAAATAAAACAAAAATGGTTTGTTTAATATCGATTTATTTCTATTATTCCTGCCATATGTGATGATGATTGTGATGTGCACGCGTAACAATATAATATACATAGACATTCGGCAACATAAAAGAAAATCATAAGTGTAGGAGGAAATTAGCGAAATACTTTATTTTGCACACAAGACGCAGACGCCCGTGAATTGCCTATTCGTGACGCCGCGACACGCGAAACTCGCAAATTTCCAGGTATTTGTTACAATAAAGTTACGAAAGTTCAATGGTATTCTGAAACGAGCGTTGATAGATTTTCATAACCAATTGACAAGAATAAAATATCAGCAGAGGAAATATAAATAAATCTTATATCTCTATATTTATATTATTACGAGGAAATATCTACTTGCAAGATTATTAATAAGTTATTAGTTATAAATTATTCACTAATTTATGTAAAGAGAAAAAAAGTAGAATATTTCAAAGGAAATCAAAATGCTTGTTAATAACATTAATTATGTTATTTTTTAAATTTATAATTACATGTTTTATGAAATAAGCATAGGTATACCAATGTATTTATTAAATACACACAGGCATCGTGGTCTGTGTAATAAATCTTATACGTTTCATTATATACCTATAATATACATTTTATTACGGACCACCCCACAATAATAATATTATAAATTAAGTATATTTCAAGATTATTTACTTGAGCATAATATAATACCAAACGTGTTACGAAAATAAATATTTTTATTAATACAAGTGTTTAAAAACTATCAACTATTATAGGTTCATGCGTGTAAATTAATTACAATCAAAACACTTTAACACGGGCAATAAGAATAACTTAATCGTGTCTTACGAGTGTTTATTGTTATTATAGCAGGTATTATACTATTACCGAATACTATTTCAGACTATATATCTAATTGAATGATTTAAAAGGTAAAAACAAGGGAAAGGTCTTACATTTAAGATCAACGTTAAAATTAGAAACATTTTAATAAACAGTAACTTATACATAATAATTGTGATAAGTAATAAAATACATATTTGAAATATGATATGGATTTAATACTATATTCTCAATACTTTTGAATTAATATTATAGTTTTTTATTAATTAAAACTGATATTTTATTACGATAAAAATATTAATTGAAAATTATTAATTTATTTCTACCTACGAATTGCAAAACACCAAATAAAATATAACATAAGCCTAACCAAACAAGAAAAAAATGCATTGGCTATAACTTTTAAATATATTTTTCGTGATTTAATTTAATAATTTTGTAAATTTGATTAATTCGATACATTTCATGGATGAAATTACAAACCACGATTAGTATGATATATAAATTTAAAAAACAATAATAATAAAATACATTCGATTTTTGAAAAATAAACATTTAGATAATAAATAAACAAAATTAAAATATAATATAATTTTTTTAAAAGTGCAAAATACATGTAACGTATATAATTAATCAACTTGTTAATACACAGCAGACAAATTATTAATTGTATGACATACGTAATAATATATTACAATATACACATAACATTATAAGTACAATACAAGTACGTATAATTCAAATAAAATATTGTTTTTAACTATTAATAACAATTTGATACCTATATAATATACCTTAGATTGCCTTGACTCTTTTATTTTATTAAAAAAAGAACTAAGGAATTGATATATTGTAATAAACATTTTAAAATTTATATTTACATAATTAAAACTTTCCAGCACAAATTTGAAAATAGCAACAATAACTCTACTTCAACGTTGAAAATATACAACGTATTTTTAAATACCTATTGAAAATACAAAACTTAAATAATTAATAGCAGTACTAAATTATATTAAAGCAAATTTACTTATATATTTTTGTTATTATAATTTTTATTAATTATTTATGGAATATAAATTCAATATCTCTGGCACCTATGATCCAAAAATGAATAAGGAATATATAATAGTTATTTTATTTTAGTTAATTAATCAGCTAGATAATATTCATAAAACAATAATTATTCAAAACCGAATATCACACGTGTACAACTCGCGAATAATAATATTGTCACATTTTGCTACGTCAACTATATACGGGCTATGGATCTATAATAGTATTATACATATCAAACGTAGACAGTTTTACATGTTACTACATTAGAATTCAAATGGAATAAAAAAAATTATTATTATTCTCAACAAAAACTGAAAACGTAAACAAAATCCTACGTCTTCGGACAAAGCAAACTGCATTCGCACACCGACGTATTGGCGAGGAATGCGTAAAAAATTTGAAAAATAAAATGATAATAAAAAAATTGTCTGTCGTCCGTTTTCGGTATTAGAACCGTAAATAGTCTGCAGTGTATGTCGATGACACCGGACGACGACAGCAATAATGAACGAAAAAAAAACGAAACCGAAATTAAAACGTGCGTTTTTTCTATATAGTTCTTACCACCGGCGTTTTTATTGTTGTTTTTGAGGTTGAGCCAGAAATTTTTTATCCACTGTTTTTGCGACTTGTCCCAAAGCTGAGCCATTTTTCACTGGGGCATTCCTCCGCGGATACTGTCAGCAGGGAGACGAGCGCGCGGTACCGGAGACTAGACGAGACTAATAGTATAGTGACTATACTGCAACTATGCAGTTACTCTCTCTCTCACTCTCTCTTTCTCTCTCTCTCTCTCGCACATTCATACACACTTTATTTATGTATATGATATGAGAGCGGCGCAGCTGCCTACGGCCGTCCTAGGAGAGGGAACGAAAACGAAAAGAGAGCAGAGATGGCAAGCGCGGCAGAGATAGACGGACGATAAACAAATTTAATAGAAAAAAAAAAAAAAAAAATAGGAAATCGTGAAAACTCGAGATAAGCAGTACGCAACTATGCAGGTGAACGCTTGCGGTACGAGTGTTACGCGATGATGCGGACGTGCAGTTTATAATATACGATATTATCGCGCGGTCGCGGGACCGCGGCCAACAGTCAACAGCCTACTGAAGCCCTGAAGGCGGCGCGAGCGTTCCGTCCGAAACGGTCTCCTCTCTCGGTTTCCCGGCGGCACGTGTATACGCGGACGTTCGCAAGTGTGCGTGTGTGCGCGCGTGAGCGAGCGAGCGAGCGAGCAAACAGCGGCGGCGGCGTCAACGGCGCGCGCGTTTATACTGTCTATATGTCGTCGAGTATTATTATTATTATTATTATTATTGTGGTGTTATGGTGCCTCCCCACGCGCGCAGCGATTCGTGCTTTGGCAGCGGCAATAGCATTGCGTGCGTGCGTATTTAGACTGTTCACGAGTGCGTTTGTGCGTGCGCTGCGTATATAGTACTGTACAATATGTACATAAATAAATGTGTGTGTGTTCACGCACCCGCGATAAGAAGAACCGCGTACTGCCGACTGGAACCGAACGCGGCCGAACTCCTTCGCGCGAGGGGATTGGCGCGGGGAGTCAGAGGAATAGAGCGCCGCGCGCGTATATGCGCTCGCGAACTGTAGGGGAAAAATAATAACGTAACATGCCCAAAAATACGGAGGTCATCGAACGGGCGACAGCGCAGTCAATTCGTCCTTGTTTCCCTGTATGCGATTATATGCACACACTATGAGGCTGAAGAATGGGAGTAGAGGGTTTGGTGGGTGTTGGGGCGAAAAACGGCGACGATAATATTAACAAGAGAACATTGCAGCGGTAAGAATAAAAACTTATCGCCGCCGACCTCAACTGCTGCTGCATCGGCCCACCTGCCGGGCACACGTGGAGCATGGGGTTGTTTTTCGTGTGGGAAACGAGAGCCCTGGCCGCCGTCCGCGAAAGAACACACGACACATGCCACCGGCGGCCACGGGTGTCTCGTCTTGATCCGGACGCATATCATTATAACATTATACAACCTTGGCGAATGACGATGATCGTCACCGGTATTAATAGAACGATTTTTTTTTTTCAAGAAAGGAAAAACACGGTTTTGATTTTTTCGTTACAACGCATTCTGCGGTAACGACCGCGGGACACCGGTGCGTTGACCCCGGTGAATCACACGCACCGCGCACGCACACGCGAGCCAATAAGTCGGGCATTGGGGTCGGGATACCGACGACGACGACGAAAACGATCGCGGCGGCGTTTATTCTCCGAAAAAAGGGGCGCGCCTGCATTTGGTAGGCCCGGGGTTCGTTGACACGGCCGTTCGGGAGCGAGCGCGTGTGCATCTGCCGAATTTTTATTTTATTGTTGTTCTTGTCGAAAACGCAGTACGCATGCACGCAGGAAGGCAACGCACGTTTCATTGCCGACGGAGAGAAAGAGTGAAAGACTGGGATGGGACGAGAGTGAGAGAGAGTGAGCGAGCGAACAGTGATAAAAAAATGAACACAACAAATTACACATGATCGCACGCTTGCCTAGTATAACAACAATAGCGATTGTAATAATATTAAAATAATATCACGTTAGGTCTTGATATACGCATAACGTATACAATTATAATTGTACATAATATTAATATAAAAATAATAAGGAATAGGACACATCGTCGACGGACGTACGTGGGAGTCGCGGCGTAACGCAGAGTGCTCATACGCTGATAATATTGTCGTGCGATTGTCACAGTACTATAACTATTACTACTATTAATAATAATAATAATAATAGTAATAATAAATGGGTCACGGGATCATAAAAAAAAAAAAAAAAAAAAGCTAGTAATAATTATTATTATCGCCAATCGTCGCGTGGCTTCAAGTAGTGTGCACACTGCACACACGTCACACGCGGACGTTTAAACTATTATCTGCTGCAGTTGGTCGTATCGCGCGCATACAATGTCGTTCGTTATGAGAAAATCGGCTTAAAAACGAGATAACAATAATATCGTTTTGTGCGTACGGCGACGGCAGCGAGATTCTGTTGTGCAGAGGCAGTGGTGGGGACAGAGTCGGAGTGTGTATAGTTATGCAACGCGAAAATCGTAACACGAAATATTTTCATTAGGCGCTACGGGCGGATGAGAGTGCGGGCGTCGCGGCGCAGAACATGCGTGCGGCGGCGACTAAGTGTAACCTTTCCCAACGCATCGGTGTGGCGGCGGCGCGGGCCGGCGGTTGTGGAGGAGCCGGACGGTCGTTTTGCTGGTCCTCTGCCGTTGGTTGAAACGCTGGTCCGACGCCTACACGTGGGCCCCCGCGACCGGCGCCCCGGCCACGCGAGGCCGCCGTCGCCGCCCGAACACCGACCTCGACAACGCGGCGGAGAGTGTGGAACGCGTACATATAATATTATAATGTAAACCCCGCTCGCAAGTCCAACCCGCCACCCTTCCCACCCACCCGTCTGCGAAGCCGACACGCACTACACAATAATACATTTATTATTCGCACTGGAAATTCGCTTCTCTTATATATATATATATATATATATATATATATATATATATTAGATTTATATTTTTTTAGACGCTGCCCCCGCCGCCAATGGTCGTGCAGTCAGTCGCCGCCGTTGCTTTTGTCTCTCTATACGCCAAACACAGACGGCATCGAAGGTTTCGGAAAAAAAAAAACCAACCAGCACCTATACACGCATATTATATTATTTTGTACACGGTTTTGTACAGTACATTTTTCTGCGCGTAGACGTTTTATAATAATTTTATCTCCTGCTCATATTATGTGTGTACGCTGCGTAGTCGTATATGCTGCTGCGATGGCGACATCGGTCGTGTCGTAGTCCGCGCTTACCCGATACGACGTACCTACCACGATTTTACGTATGTGTGTGTGTGTGTGCTCATAATAATACATATATCGTATTACCCGGTAGGCTCGACGACGACGACGCCCCGTTCGGGTGAAAGAGAGTTCATTGCACTCGAAAACAACCCCAAATGCGCGTCGGGTCGGCTGGCCGGTAGGCAATACGTGCAGGGATTGGGAGGAGGGTGGTACATGGGTGTGTGCGTGTTTATATTGTTATTATTGTGCGGTACACAGGTCGGCCGGCGATTGATGGATATTATCCGCGAGATGTCCGCCCGAAAAATCCGATTTGCAACCGATAGATTTCGACAATGAAAAGAAAAAAAATTAAGGAAATCGCGCATATATAGTTTCAGGACCATTTAAGATAATAATACGGACGGGTATAACGTATGACGTGATACGTAAATATACGACAATACTAGTTCAGCGGTAAATGGGGAAAACGCATATAGATAATATTGTGTGGAAGAACGTTGTAAATATATATATAATATGTGTAATATATTATTATATAAACAAACACGGACCATAAATAATAATGCTCATTGTAATTTGTAACCGTTTACGATCGGTATCGGTACCGCGCGTATTACGCGCTCAACGTTATCGTCATCGGACTGGCTACCTGTCGCCGTACTACGGTAGAGCTACTGTAGAAGTATTACAAAACAATATTATTATGTAGAAAATAACCCATACTCTACATATATTATAAATGTCCAACCTTTTTTCTATTTTAACGATTCCATATTTAGACGGACAGACAATTTTGTTTACGTATTAATGTATGTATATTATATATATACATATATTAATCATTTTGTTTAAGCTAGATCTCGCAGTATTGCACTTATACAATAGTTGTTACCTATGTCAAAATTGCAAATCATGTCAAATTTATTCGCGAGTCAAGGGGCTATATTTTTCATCATTTCCCATTGACTTCTGCGTTAGGACGACTGTACGCGCGCGCGGTGTACACGAAATATTGGTTTTATGGTAATTTTGTAACGTATACTAATGTGATACCTACTGCCTATATGTATATTTTGATCATAAAAAAATTTTAAATTGAATTTTCAAAATCAACTTTCACAAACGAATTATACAATAGTAAAAAATCTACTCTCTAAGTACTTACATTAATTATGTTTTAAGTAAATAAATAAATCACGACAGGATAGACATCTTAAACCTAAAGTTATGAACTACTTCAATAATATGATTTAATTTATAAATAATTATTTACAACTCATAAATTATCAACATGCATTTTTAAAAAATAATTATTTTTATTGATCTCTGATTATTATTAATATTATGTATATATATCTTTACACTAATGTATAATTCATATAATTAACATGATGATTATAATTTCGAAATGACTAATTTTTAATGTGTTCTTGTCATTTATCGGTGTGGCAATAAATTATTATACAAATAAAACCATTTAAAATTAAAATAATTTAATGTTTTTTGATAACCTTTAAACTTACCAATAGTTCAGAAATAAAATCAGGAAATGTCGCACCAATACAGTGTCCAGACATGACTTAAATTAAATTACTGTTGATATATTATTTTCTACGAAACTAATGCTGCTACGCAATTTAACATTATGTTCGTAAATTTAATAACAAATTAAATCTAACGCTGTCCCGATATTGTAGTGATGTATATATTTCCATATACAACTTGGTATACTAGTATTTAAAATAATTTTATTTTGATAACAATATTTCAATTGATTGTAATTTTGAAAAATGCTTTAAATTTTTAACAATGACCAACAATAAATAATCAACATTTACTTTGATTTTAAAAGTATATAAATTCAATTAAAAACTTTGAACCAAAATAACTGTTTAAAATAAAAATTTAAAAGTAGTTATAACGTTAAAGTTGAGCTATGGTTTTAATGCTCTAAAATATCGTAAAAAATGCAAAATTCTTTAAGACTGCTTAAAAATTAAATTTGTCGAAAAATGAAAAATTATATTAAAATTATCGTATTCAATATTACAAAAATAATAATTTATTTAACAATTTCCATTTATGAAGCTATTTTAAAAAATCAGAAAAATCGATATCGTAACTAAATTCAAGACAATTCCCAGCCCTACTCATAAGTTACTAATAACTTATAATATTAAATTAACTTCATTAAATAACTGTTCTACAACTCAACACCAAACCTACTGTAACTATTTCGCCACGTCACATAACTATATGCATCGTTGCACTCGTTCTAAAATTTATACATATATGACGTATGAAATTCGTTTGCTATAAAGACTACCAGGATAAATAATACAAGACTAATTTAAAATAAAACTATTATTTTAAGTATTGCTGCAACAAAAAGTTTTGTTTACTATTGAATAAAATAGCATAATAATTATATAATGTTTTTATCATTGTATATTTTTACAGCATTTTATAATTTGTTTCATGTTAATTAGTCGTCGATCAGATATTGGTAAAAATATCGAGTTGATGGGTTATAGTTTCAGTATCGTTACCAAAAAAACGTATTGTTGACTTAGGTCAAGATATATTTCTTGCATTTAGATGATATTTGAGTAATGATAAAATAGAGATTTATTTACATAGTTCTTCGCATAGTTCGGAACAAAATCAAAGTCAAATATAGGATCAATGACTTTACTGGAGATTATAACTGCGCAACCGATTTCATCAACACGATTACCAGTATATTTTGACTCCGGTTTTCGCATTGACTACCGTCTACCAATATAATATTATTGGTGTTAAAACTTTCAAATTATTTTTCGATCCATATAGACGCGACGATAATACAACATTAAATTTAATTAATACGTTAGTAAAATTATAAATTTAAAAAAGAAAGTACCCATATGTACACAATAAGTGAATAATTATATTTTATACTTTTACTCGTTTACATCCTCTTAAATTGAACTTAAATTTGAAACGACGTTATTTTAAATAACTATGTAAGCAAAAACATTTATTTCATCAAGTTTTTTATTTTTATTTTATTATCTCTACTAAAAGAAGTACAATAATATGTATTTATGATTAGCACATACTTTGAATTTTTTTTAAACAAGTCATCTATGTGTGACACTTAGGTTTGAAATCAATTGGATTTATATAATAATTTAATTGCTTCACAATCGTAAAAAACCCATTAAAAAATCTATTTTTCAATGCAATTTTATTTTTTAAACATACTTACTGAAAATAATATTTTTGGTATCTTATGAAACATACGCATTTACCTACTTAATACGGAACAAATCGTGCCATTTCCAAATCATATGACCATGGAAATTTAAGAAATAATTAATGTACACACCTTAGTTGTTTGCTGATGATTCATGTGGCGAATTTTACTTCAGACGATTATCAACTCGTTCGAATGGCACAGGAACGTTGAAGTTCGTCGAGGAGCAAAGGCGCGTGTGTCGTCTGATAGAGTCAAAGTGTTGCAAAGACGACAGCGATTGACGTATTATAACTTCGAGTTGTACACATTTTCGCGTGAAGGTTCCGACGTAAATACATGAACGTAAGTGTTCCAGAAAATGCCAATGCGTTGGCAAACATAAAAAAAAAAAAAGAAACGAACAGTGTGCGAGACGAAAACGACGGTGAAAGCTTGGAGGATATAAGGTTTATCGAACAGTGTATAGCGAACGGCGAAAAATAAAAAATTAATAACAATAATATTGGTAATAAAAATAAAAATAATAATAATAGTGATGATAATAATAATTTAATAAATGATAATATCGAAAACATACGCGTTTTTGCAGGGCGAAAAAAAATCCGCGAACGGCACCGGCCGAAGATCGAAACAGTACCACAACAATGGTTAAGTTAATGGGGACGAGGAACGAAATCCGAACGGAGCCGGCCCGGACTATTTACCTCTCTTACCTCTTTGGCTGCGCCGACCGCGGCCGACGGCGGAGCGGCGGCTGCCGAAGGGCGCCACGGTTGTGAACCCGGCCCAGTGCCGAATTTCATAGCGCGTGGAGGAACCGGACCGGCGTTTCGGTCGAGTGCGTGCCGCGCGTGGCATCGCTCGCGGACGCACTCACACGCGCCCGCGCCAGCTAACGACACGCTCGGTCGGTCGGTCGCGAACGCACACGCACGCGCAAGTCGTCCCACCCGCGTCCCGTCCGCCGACGGTACGTTCGTGTCGCCGCCGCGTTTCCGCGTCCCGCTCGCTCGGTCGGTCGGTCTTTCGTGCGAACACGCGCACGCACGCACACACTCACGCATACGTTGCGAGACGGCGGTGTGTGACGACGATGCCAAACGGAAAATATATAGTAATAGTAATACATTATACCGTCGGGTCGCGTCTTCGTGGAACAACCAAAAACGAACGCGCGTCGGCAGACTCCACCTCGCCGATGGGCGGCGGTGAGGGGGAGGACGCACCGGTTGTCCGAAAAAAAAAAAAAAAAACCAAACCGAGAGAATGAAACAACTAATATTGTTGTGAAACACTCTCCGGGAGTCGCGTTCCTATTGGTCCGCCGCTGCCACGCCACCTGACACCGCCGCCGCGATTTTCCACGTACACCGCGTACCCGTGTGTCAAACAAACCCGAAAATCCTGAGAGATTGCGATCTGCCACCGCAAATCGTTGCCTCGAACCTGTTTGGGTTTTTTTTTTTTCAGTCTTTTCCACAAATCCCTCCCCGCGCCCGCTCCCGAACGCCGCACGTGCAAGCGCGCGTAAAAGAATGCGACTTTAAGTCGTAGGCGACGTAACACCGAGTGGAGTGGACCGTACTCACCGCGGGCCACGCTGATTCGGTCGATTGTTATGCATTTGTTATAATATATAAATATATATACACGTCTTTCGTTTTCGATTACTCGAAACTTCTGAGGTCCACGAACTGGATTAATTCTCGGTGCACCCGACTACGTGTTTTCTTGCTTCGAAATCCGCCATTGGCGGCGGCGGCGGCGGTACACTTCACACCGTCTAGCATAATAATATTTACATCGGCAATGCTTTACGTTCGTAAAGACTCTCGGAAAAATATTTACACACGTCGACGTAATAGAATCTACGACAATATTGGAATGTCTATTTATAAAAAACAAAAATCTCTTTTAATATTATGTTTATGTAACGAAATATAATGCCACGTCTTATTGTTATTATACTATTTTATTATTAATCATTTTATACTATTATTATTATAAAATTTTACTAAATTATTACATAGGTATTGTTTTTTTTCTCATTTACACTCGGTGTTATATAATACAAAGTCTATTATTACTAGTTTAATACAAATTATGCGTGTAACGTAAATATTATGTTCTTATGTTCATTGCAAATTTCTCGTATTATCCACTGTAGAATAATATGTTTGGTATTATTTATATTATTGTTTATTTGTGTACAAAGGTAGGTACTGTTCTCCACAATTAAATCTTTACGTGTTACTGATATTTGTTTAAATAATCTTGTAACTTTGCTAGCCAATTAGTGTTTTATTACATATTAATTTAGTTCGTAAATTATTCAAATGATTCTTCTCTTACAAATGTGCTATTTTTCAATTAAATACGAATACTATAAGTGTTTATTTTTATTAATCAAACTAATAATCATTATTTGATTTATAAGAAATTATGGTTATTAATTTTAAATAACAAATTAATAATATTGTTTTTCGTATTTAAATTAGAGAATATAATATAAAATTCAAAGCGTTGCATCTAACGCCAAGTCAATATCCTAACCTTCTATTTGTTAAATATTAAAAAATATGAAATTATTTTTGAACTAGATAGTTCTTATTTTAGTTATATAATATATTTGATGCTAAACATTTTTAATTTAAAAACTAGATCAGTTCTAGAATCAGAATGAGTTAAAAAAAAAGGTTACAATACAACCTTGATAGTTGATACCTAAATAAATTATCTATAGACTTGTTTACTACTTATAATGATGGGGTTTATATATTCATATACGATGATAATATAAAATACAACAAACTTAAATATTATTAATGGATATACTTATTTAAAATTGAACTAGTTAAAGACAATAGTGTACAGTTTATAGGTGTGCATATTGGGTAGTCAGGGTATGCAGTTGAGTACCCTGTAAATATTTTTTTAAGTGTACACGATTATCGGATTATGCATACAATATTTATGACATATCCATGTAGGTGTAAAATAAATATTACATCAAATTAAAGTTACGTACGTTATGTTTATTATACGATATTATTATACTGAAATAACGTTTGATTTGAATACAAATATATCATTTATAAATTATAACAAAATATATTATACTCTTGATATAGGAATGGAAATATAACTATAGTGGCTATTATTTACTTGTAGTTTTGTAATACTTATCAATTATCATGATATTATTGATATTGTAAATAATATTTAACATTATTTTATTATAAGTGATATTTCAATGAATATCTTATGTGATTGATATGCGTGTTTTATCGTAAGAGTGGATAGTGATTAAAAAATGTTACTTCCTCTCGAATAGTTGTTGAAACAGAATTTAAGTACCTATAAATTTGAATACTTATATATTATTTATGACTACCCTTTCACCAATATGTCTGCACATGTTTTGGTGTACAACATATCATGATAATTTATAGTAACAATAATTATTCATATTATGTTATTTAGTTTTCTATCAGACTTTCAAGTTGGTAGTTTTTCATTACCCCTCGTCTATTCAACAGTATTGAATATTCTAATAATCAAAATAACCACACGAATTTAACTATTCTTACTAGTGTTTTTCTAATTAAACATGTTATATATAATATTATCATTTATTATTTGATAACTAAATATTATTCTTTTCGTAAATTCAAAACTCATAAATCTTTAAGAAATATTGTGGTATATTTAATACAGATTCACGAACTTATAATTGGTCCTCAATCATTATGTACTTTTTGATTGTACATATTTTTTACCTAGCTAGGGGCACATAATTTTGAACTGCACTGGATTATGAAATGGTAAATTATGACTAAATTCATACGTGGAAATTGTATTTATTGTAAAAAAAATACCTCCTTAGATTAATACTATTATATTATAATATGTTGTAATTTAAATGTAGATAAAAAACAATATGTACATTGCTAAACAGCTATATATTTAAATTTGCTTTTCTGTTGTTTTTATTAATGTTGTTAATAGTACATTTTAAAGAAATTTAAATTTGGAGAGTAATCTTAATTTTTTAGTTAACCTCTTACCAGTCCATGTTTTAATTTCGGGCAGCATTCTAAATAGGTCAGATAACGATACATGAAAAACTAATTCATTATGAATAACGATTAAATATATTGCCAAAATCAGTATATTAGTTAATCGAATATCTCAATCAATGTTGAATAAGAAAAAAATGAAATAAATGAGATGAGTGGTACTATAATTATATTTTGAGTGGTACTATAATTATATTTAAACGTAATGGACAACATTTTTCAAAACTAAAGATTTTCAAACGAATACTAAACATTAGATTTTATATAAAAAAAACACAGGATTAAATTTTCAATAAATCACGTTCATAATACTATTAAAATACTAATATTTCTGAAAAATACAATAAACAACAATTCAATTTTAAATTCTGAATAATCTGAACTGAGCGATGAATAAATTGATTTTGTCTCATGACGTGATTTTTTTTTTTTTTGGTGGATGAGTACACGATAAATTGTTGATAAAATGCTTCGATTTTCAAAAATGGGGGTGGTTTTAGATTGAATATAGTTTGAACTTAAAGAGGTCAAACTTAAAAATTCCATATACTTATTTTTCGGGTAAAACAAATAAAAATTAATAAAAATAACGAATAACCCACCGTATAAACTTGTAATTTTCTCCAAAAATGTATATTATTGTTTTTATACACGATAAAATGTAGAAAATATTTCAATTATTTTTAACTATTTATAAGCATAAGAAATTTTATTTTTTTTATTTGTATATTATTAATTATTTTCTTGGTAGAAATTATTGAAAATTTAGTATAAAGCTCATTTATTCAACTCATTTACAAAAAAAAAAAATTACTAGAAAGCCAAATTAATTTTTTTTATAAACATTTCAAGTTCAAATGTTTTCGTTATTCAATAATCAACCATAAAATAATTTAATTTTTTCAAAACAATTTTTGATATATTATTATTTCAAAAAAATAAAAAGAACAATTGATAACCCAACTTGAAATGTTCACCAAATGTTTATATTATATTTTAATTATACGATAAAATTTTGTAAATTAAAAATTTTTTTCAATTATTTATAAACATAATAAATCTTCAATTTTGTTTTGTTTTTTTTTTCTATAAATGTCGATAAAACATTATTTCCTGGGTCAAAATTCTTAAAAATTTATCAGAAAATCCCACAAAAGGTATTCTGTATAAAATTATCAAAAATACATAGCGAAATTTTTTTTTACATGATAATGTAGTTATAATTTTAGTCAATTTCCGATGAGAATAGTTTTTCGTATAAAATGATATATTATTTAATTAAAATTTAACACAACATCTCTAATATTGACCCAGTCGACATTCAATGTTCAGCAGAGCGGTACCTACTTACCTATAATTTTATTACAATTTACAATACAATTTGAATCTTTTAATTGTTGTTTTAAAGTTGTATAATCCATAAAATTATAATTTTTCTTAATTATAGGTACCATTAAAAAATAAGTAATTTGTAATTTTATATAAATGTACATAATATAATCATATATTTTATTAACTTTACGTATAGTTTTTGAATAATTAGGGAATTATATTTAAAAATTAGTTATAACATATAAATAATTTTTAAACTTTTGAAAATATAATTAAACATTTCAGTTTTAATTTAGTTTAATATCTATTGTTTATACACCAAAAATAAATTGCATTACATTATAAATTCTTAATATTTTGAGAAAAAATTTGATTATAAGTGGTAGGCGTAAACATATTGTAAACATTGTTTTTAAACTATTATCTATTAGAGAAAGTTCTATGTGATTTGTAAACATGCAAATGAATACATTCTATTATTTTAGGTTCAAAAATCAGAGGTCATTATACAATAGACTACTGCCATCCTGTATTCCTGTACAGTATTTACTGTTTTAAGAGCTAACAGCTGTTCAATATAGATACTATGCATACTTTTACACGTTATATTCTTCACCTATTTTCATAATATATAACAATCATTTTAAACTATACATAATAATTACACATTTAAATTAAATAATTGAGAATATTGATTAATTATAATTATGTGTTTGACTACAATATTCAATATTGTTATTTATTAATAAATTAAGTAAAAACTAAAAAGGACTGATTGTAAGAAAAAAGAAGAATAGTTAATTATTTTAAACGTGTTTTAATGTTTTAGATTCTATGAGAAGCAATGAATGTTTTTTTATATTTCAAGGCCATCTTTGTTTATTGCAGACTAAAAATGCTTTAATGTTTAATATTAATATTGATCTATGGTAAAAAATTGGATCTAGTTGGTACTTTGGGGAGAAAATAAAATAATAAGGAAATAACAACTACAACAAACAGTGAAAAAAACCAGTGAAGCAAGAAAAGTTAGTTGCTCAGAAATTCTATGAGTAAATAGTAGACTCGGAAATTTGTGGATAACTTAAAAAATTCTTAGTACTTTTCAAAAACATCAGTACAAATAAAAAAAAAAATAAAAATAAAAGTGGAAGAACCATTCTTCGACAAAATTTTGATTTTTGTCGTAATTCTATAGTGAATTACCGTAGAGACAAAATGTTCATAATAAATTGTTATCATTTTTTAACCATGATATTATTTTCAAAAAATATTGGCTCTTTGTATACTATTATATTGCTGAGAGTCTTTCCTGCATTATTTTATATATATGTTGGCCATTGTTATGAATTAGATAATGTATAGATTATTATAAAACCGCAAGTTTTAAAAAACCGAGTATGGATTCCAATGTTATTATTATTCAAATAAATTTCTTGTTATTCCATATTAATGTTGAAAGTTGTTTTGAAGTAAACAGTTATTGCAATAAGCTCGATTAAATTAAAAAACTTGAAACAAGCAATACAAATAATTAAAATTTCATTCAATTATTTAATAAAATACATTTTTATTTTTGTGGTAAGTAAAGCGTTTTAAAGATCCAATGTAATAAGTCAGGATGTTATTAATATACCTATTGTCTATTTTGAATAACTATTCCTGACGGCTGACAGTCCTCGACGACATGCCACATTGCCACTCAACAATTTAAACAAAACACAAACGCTAACATCTTGAAATAACCAACTGCTTTTTTAGACTTTCTACATACCTTTTATAAATATTTTACTATTGTGTACATATTCCCTGCTAGCCGCAAATGCAGGAAAAAATTTCGAGGGAAAGTTTTTGAAAAAATGTTCATAAATAATATTATACAAACCATTTGTAGGCCAGGTAATTTATTTTTTGTTTCTGATATTTCGGAGGAGGTTTAACCCCCCCCCCCCCCGGCGTTCAAACTTATCCCCTGGACTAAACTCCACCTAGATTCAAGAGACGTGGGTAGTGGATACTCTAGATATTTTAGGGTCATATAAATCGTAAATAATAAATACATATTAACATAATTTTCTTCATTTCTTTTTAGTTTTCATAAGTTTAAAACATTTATTCATTTTTTAAACATTTAATTTCTTAATTTTAGAGGTTAAAAAAAAATCAAATATATTATTTGATTAACATAATTTATTCTTATAAATTATAAATAATTTAATACAACGAAGCATTTTTACAACCGGTAAAAATATTGCTTAATTTAGTTGCATTATTATAAGTGTAAAATTTAATGTAAATAATGTAAAATATCTATATCTACAATTATTTTTATATCATATATCGAAAATAATAATTCATTACTTCAAACTATAATATATATGTGTGTATTTGTGTGCGTGTATAAAACTATGTCAATATACCTACTAAATATAGGTATTCAAAATATAAAACTTTCTACATTACTATACATTATATAATAATAATTATCCTTGAGTTATTGATTTTTAACAGCAATTAGAATAAATAAATAATTTAAACATTATAATATATATATATCAAAAAATACGTATATTTACTTATTCTATTATTATGTAACAAGAATAAATAAAATTTACAAATAATAAGTACTTAGTAAGACCAGTGGCGTATTTACGGGGCGAAAGCATGAATTATATAAGATACATATTCTACCCCTTGACACCTCCTTTTTTAGTTAATATTTATATGGTTATAGTCATGACTAAATAATTTATTTATGGTTGGTTATAGTTATGATTTTTCCATTTATTACTTTATCAGTAAGTAATAAAATGCTGGAAAAATATAACACTTGGCATCATCAATTTTTTTCATATTATCTCCCCCCTCTCATCAAAGAAATCTTAGTTAGACATTAGTCTGTGACTTAAGTTTATGAAAATTTTAATCATATTAATTCGATATTTAAAAACTTGAAGTCTTAAAATATATGTGTATCTATAATTATTTAGCATACTTCTCTTTAGCGCCTTTAGTTTATTTAAGTTTATGTTTTATATACGACGTTACTATAGTACCCTATCTATTTATCAAAATAACAAAACATTATTAATATCTCGTTATACGATAATGTGATTAAATTAAAACTTTGCTTAAGTCATAATAATAACATTGTCCTTTCTCAATGTTATTCTTAAATTAATATTTTAATTTGTTATTAACATTTAAAATCTTAAGCAAGCAGAATTTAATAATAGACAAATGTGTTTAGAATAAAATATTATTTGATATATAGTTTTTACTTATTTAACTAATAATTATTTAATAATAAAACTACGAAAAAAAACGTTACAGACTATGAAAATTGATACTTTAAAAAATAAATACCTGGTAAAATTGTATGTACAAAAATTATACTGAATTGATGCTTTAATTTAAGATCCAACTTATTATAGTTCATTAGACCAAAATAAATTTTGTTTAAGTAATCGTGTACTTTGCGTCATTGCGAATAGTAAAATGTATAATATATTTAAAAGTTTCAAGTCCTAATAATTAATGTTTTTGAATTATAATAAAATAAAAAACATCGTATTTATCTTTAAAATATATAATTTCATCCATATCTAAATTAGAAAAATTTATAAAAATGGGTTTGAAATTTATTTTTTTAGCTCCAGTGTGAAACACTAATTATAAGGAATGTGTTTGCATGATTATTTACAATTTAAACTTTAAAACCCATATAAAATAAAAATGTTCCTATGTGTTTTTAATAATTTTATACAAATGTAAGAATAACTTAGAATTACAACTTACAAGATCTTATATTCTTATATGCAATTAAAAAAAAATTAGATCTAGTAAATAATTTTCAAAAATAATTTTGAATATCTAAAAGAAAAGAAAATATTTAATTTATCATGTCCTCAACTAGCTCAGAAAGAGTCATCATAGTTTTTAAATTATTCTATAATCCATAGCAATATAAATATTTGGTGAAAGTTTCAAGTATATACGGTTTTTCGTTTTTGAGTTATAATAAAAAACAAAAATTGTTCTAAGAATATATAGTTTATTATTATTAAAAGGGTCCAACGTCATAAAAATATGATTTTCAATAAACGTTAAAAAAATTAAAATTTTTTATAATTAGATGAGAAAGAGTACAAGTATTTTGAAAGTCATATCATAAAATAGAAAATAATAATAAACACAATTTCAATTTTCTACGGTTATTCGTCTTTGAATTATAACCCAATGATTTTTTCTTGATTTTTTTAATTTTTTGTTTGTTTTTCATAATTATGATGAAAAATACTGCGAATTTTTATATTTTACTTTTCCAAATTTTAATTTTTTATCCAAAACTAAGACTTAAAAATTTGAAATCGAAGAATTTTATTGACAAATTATCGAATATACAAGCAGAAGAAAAAAAATATGTAATTGTAAAATCAATATACATTTAACGCTCCTTTCAAAATCTAATAGAATAAACAAATAAAATATTAAATTAAAATCCATTTTTTCGTTGAAAAATGTAAAAATCTCAAGAATTTTAACGATTACAAATAAAGTAAAATTGTTCAAAAATATTTTTTAATTATCTAAAAGAAAGAATTCTTTTTTAAACACATATTATATTTTAGACCAGGGGTCGGCGTTTGAATTCTATGGTGGTTTAGATAATATGAAAAAAAAATTGTCGAGGGCTTATAAATATTAAGTTAATAATACAATTATTATTATTATTATTATTATTATTATTAGTATTATTATGTTTTCGAAGTTATCGTGACTATTATTGTAAATAGCGAAAAATAATGATCACTATCGTAATCTGCAAATACATCATACAATAGATCAAACATCTATTATATGCGGAAAACCAGAAAAAAAAAATATTTTGAGGGTCCAGTTATTTCACACAGGTCGGATTTGGCACTCGGGCTACCTAACTGACCCTTACTTTAGACTATTCAATATCTTGAGTATTGTAAAATAATCATGCAGACACTCATCAGTATAATACGCGTGCGTGTGTTTGTTACAACACATAGAGTGTAACTGAAAACCCGTTGAGTAAGTATAACACGAAATTTCACAACGCTTATAGTAATAAATCATCACTTGAAAAGTTTCAGTTTTTCTCAACAAGTCAGTTTAGATTGAGTGGATTTTTGAGTCATATACTTAAAATCTTCTCAATTTTCCTTCACCTTAAAAGTTATAGATTAATATTCTTTATTAGAGTAGATGTTTAATGAAAAATATACATTTACCACAGGTTGTCTTATATTTTATTAATTTTGAATATATACATGTTAAAAAGTAACTATAGTTAGGTATATCATATTTTTTATACTATGTATAAATTCTAAATGCATACTTACATGCATTAAAATAAATAATGTTACATCATTAATAAATAGGTGATTAATGTAATTTTAAATTGTAATACAATTTCAATTTTTTTTTTAAATGTTATATAAATTATATTAAATTATATTACCTTTATTATAATTGTATCATTGTTATTATTAATTGTTCTGCGCACACTTTTGATGATAAATACTAATTTTTTCCTGTTAAAAACGAATTTTTTGGTTTACTTAAATCTAAAATACTATTTATAGGTTTAATAAAATAGTGCTTTAAATAATTTGATTAGTATTAAAATAGTGGTAATAAAACTATTTACTAAATAATATTTTATTTAATGTTCATATTTGTTGGGTATTTAAAATATTTAATTAAATTGTTGGTAAGATCCAAACAGAATAATCGATTACTATTAAAAATTAGTGAACATTTTTAAATGTACCTACCTAAAAAATGATAAATGTAATAAAAGTGTGAAAAAACACTACCATTTTTTTACTAACAAATAAACCACATTAAATGCATATCAGTTTTCCTCCGATCACTAAAGTTAAGTAAAATCGGGATTAATTGAAGTAATTGAAGTTCTTGTATCGGTCACCGCTTAGAAACACTATGTACCATTGACATTTTTTTTTTATTTTTAAATTTATAAATACAAAGTTTTATGAATATAATTAAATCAAGAATGATCAATCAATTATACTTTATATTAAACTTTAAATATCATTAATATATTCTAATAGTGTAATATACTCTAAAAAATTATTTTGAAATTAAAAAAATAACATAACCTAACCTATTGTTTTATGAATAGTAATTTACTGAAGTGTTTAATATACTTTTAGTAATTCAGTATGTAATATATTAACAGCAGATAATCATATCAGAAATTATTATTATAATCAATAATAACTAAATGAGCTATAAAAATATAAATTAAACGATATGATTTTAAGACTTATTCATTTATATTTATGTAGGTACAGATTAATTTAATATATCATACTTTTATTTGTATTTCAAACTTATATTCATTTGAATACTTTAATCAAAGTTCACACCCATTGATCGCAATCGAAAAAGATAACAAAATAAATAACGTATTAAAAAAATGTATCAAATAATATATACATACAGAGTGATTCTTTTAACATAAGACGCATGACATTATTTTGAAAAATATTGTTATAGCCTGTATATTTTTTTCATAACTTGAAGTTGTTAGAATCTTTCAAATCTACAAATTTTTCAAACTTTTTGTTACGATATCTTTCCAATTTTACCTGCTAGATATAGGTATAAAAATTGTCATAGCAAACTGTTTTAAAAATTTAATTTATTAACTTAAGTATTTACAAATAATGAAGATATAAAACTTATCTTGTAGAACATAAAATGATTTAAAAAACAAATTATTTTGTATTAATTTATCGTAAATCTCAAGTATCAAAAATCAAAAAAAAAAATTAATAAAATACATTACTGTTTTTACGGTAACAACTATTTTTAATAATGACAACAATAATGATACTATATGATATTTTTATATTTATAATTGTTATTTATTATTTATTATAACATCTATAAGTAGAAAGTCCACATTATTGTTTTTATTTCATTGAAATAAAGTAACTTAAGTTGTATTGAATATAATAAATATTATTTTTACATATTTTAAATTTGAACTATTAGTCGCTATTATTTAACGCAATTTGTCTATCAACAACTTGTCTAGAAAAACTATTAAAATATAAAAATAATTAATTTTAGTTATTTTAATGTTTATACCTAATTCAAAGAGTATTATTATTCATTGATACTCGAATATGAACCATTATATTGCTATTTAAATTATTATTTTATGAATGTATTATAATTTTCTAAATATTTATTTGATTTGATAGAAATTTAGATACTACAATACTTGTATAACCTATTTAAAATTTTGAAATAATAGTTTTGATAACAATTTTTTGGCTAAATCAGAAAGCCTGAAAATATAATATAAGCTCTCACACTAAGAGTATGTTTTCTTACCAATTTAAAAATATTAATAATACAGATGAAAAATTCTTTTTTGTAAGCATTTTAATTTCAATTTTTTACAAAATTCGTAACAATCAATGAAACTAATTATTTTGTAGTTAAATATTTATATTCACTCTGTAATTTCTTGTCCATAAATTATTCCTATCAAATCGAACATTAGCAATGAGATGTGAAAAAAATATTCAACCCAAATTTTATAAAAATAGGCGTTCACCAAAACAGTATCCTTTCCCTGACTTTCTAGAATATATGTACAGCAGACTGCAGCCTTACTACGGTCCAACAACAGTATAATAACTACCCTAGCTACTTTCGCCAATCATACAGCCATGGCTTCTTCTAACTCCGATATAATTACTGCCACAAACAACTTCCAAGACTACCTAATTTTCACCATCTTCCATACTATTGATAACTTTTTCTATTTCATCATTATTCATGTTATTTGTATTTTTTTTTTCAATATGAAAATGGTTATTGTGTAAGATTAAATAGTTATACTTATAATAGTTCATCATTATCTTCAAAATATTTTTTTGCTCTTCTTACTTTTTAATGAGGTAAAAATTATTTAATTTTTAACTTTGAGGGTGGATTCTTAGATAATTATTGGATATATTTAATTTAAGAAAAGTAGTGTATAGAAATTTATTGTATTAAATTGTCTATGACAATTATATTTTTAAGATACTTGGAATAGTTGTATGTACTTATACATATATATTATTTATACTATTAACTTATTTACATCCTTTAACATACGTCTAATGTCGATATTAACTTAATAATTAATAACAATAATAAATTAGGTATCTTTCGAATAATTATTTTCTAACACGTGATGATTTTGATAAAAACTAGTTCAACTTACTGAAGGCTAATATATTACTATTGAAAAATTAAATTACTAATACATAAATTATAAACTGTCCTTAGAATTAATAGAGTCTTACCCCGCACCGTTTCCGTTTAGAATCGTTTTTCAATGATCAGATTAATCATTGAATTCAAATGTAACACATTCATAACAGAAATAGAACCTACTCAATGACGAGATGTCGAGGTACTCTTGAAGCATACTATTAAGAACGTATCAACTTTCTTGATATTTTAATAAGTATATAATTTTTTTAAACTATTTATAATGACTATTTTTGGTGTTAGTTATAACTTATAACTAAGTTTAGTACTAATAATTAATAAGTTTATTCTTTAATTTTATAATTTATACATGTATACATATATTATTAACTTAATAATATTACACCATACGTATAAATACTATAAATTCTTAAACCATTCATATATAAAAATCTAGCGTTTTTAATATATTTAATTTTTAAAACTATAATTTCAGTGAAAATCAACAAATATTGTGTGTGTATTTTGAAAATGCTTTACAGTACTATGCAAGGTAAGCTACATGACGCGACGCATCTTCATACCTGAATGTATATAATAAAAAAACCTACATAAATAATTTTTATTGATATTTATTCTATATTTTTACTTTTATTAAATTAATTAATTGATAAATGAATAGATCATTTCAACTTAGTTGCTATTGTAATATCTTCCAATTATTTTATAAGATTTTTTTTTTATTTCAGACCTATCAAAGAAAAAATAGTTTCAAAACTATTATGGTTTCTTACCCAAACTTTTAAAAAATAAAGTTAAAAAGGTAAGTTTTTAACAGATAGCAAGAAACAAATTATATTTCGAACGGTAAATAAGAAAATACAAACATTCTTACTTCAGTTGGGGGGGGGGGGAGGAAATGTGAAGAATGCGGCAAGAATAAGTCTGTTGACGACTATCATACAATAGGCAATCGATAATATTCTTAGCAAATATGAATTTGAAATTAACCAACAGGCAACAATATTAATTGGATAATTCTAAAATATGTGATTAATATAGTATATAGAAGCTACCAAATACTTTTTCAATAGGTATCTATGTGAAATAAAATCGTAATATCTAATGGTATTATTCATACTTGATAAAATAAGGGTATTAATAATAAAACATCGAAATAAATAATATCTAACTTGGATAAAACGTAGCGATATGGATGTATGATATTATACAAATATATTACTTAATATACTTTTAGGAAAAATGGTTATATAGTGATATAAAAATATTTATTTTTGTTTTTTATTTTAAGGTGCATGATAAATATTTACTAAATGTTTAATGTAGCTATTGATATATTATATTATAATCTTTTAAATATTTAGTTCTTATTTACAAAATCCCATTTACACAATAAACCTTATATAGATAGTTAATAGACAAAACAAAATATTTATTATAGAATAACTTTTTTGAAGGATTCAAATTTCTAAAATAAAATATATTATTTCATGAACATATGAAAACAGTTACCTATCAGACGAATATTATATTCAATGAAAACGTGAATACCATGCATGAAATTACGATGAGATGTGATTTTTCAGTTCAAATACAATTAGAATGTTTAGAACATATTATACATCAATTTCAAAGGTGAGTGGTCACTACTCACTATACGTGGCAATATTAATATGCATGTCGTTTATCATAATATTATGTGAATTTCATATCATTATAATATTTTAAACATGTACCTAATATCCGTTTGTTGTATTTCGTATTCGTATCTTACTTAATATACGATTTAACCCTCGTATCGTTTATTACATTGTTCATTTTGATAATTGGACAAAGGATCGAATGATTTCGGTTGAATAAACATTAAACCGAAATCATTAGGACGAATGGACATTTGGCTGACAAGTATAAACATTTATTGTAATTCATTGTACTCTAAAGTGACATAAAGCGGTGTTTTGGGTCATCGCTGCTTATCGTATATGTAATCACAAATGATAAAAATAGTTAATATGTTATTATTATTACAAATTGTGTTGTTGTACAGAGCAGGGGTGGCTAACGAAAAACTGAAGGGTTAAGATATTATTTGAATACATCAACTTGCTACTAGCTTAAAATATTTAATTTTTTTTCAAACCACTGAAATAAAAATGTATGATCTGATATTAGTTTTATATTCAAAAAAAGTATGCAAATAAATATTTTTTAATTATCCGAAATTCAAAAAATATATATAAATATAATAAAAACTGAAAAAAGATCTATTTTTTAATTTATTTTAGTTTTATTTTGTATGTATTAATGTGTATAAATTGTTATAAATTGATCAACTGACTTAGGATAAATACGAAGCAATAGCGTTACACAAATTTATCACTATTTAACATTAAACTAAATGTAGTTAATAAATACTTCTTTAGAAATGGTACTGAATAAGTATTTTGCTAATTAGCAATCTTTAAATAATGTCATTATGAATTATATTATATAAGTTAATAAATGTAAGTAGGTAATACAAATATTTAATATTTGAAGACATGTAAATATATTATTTTAAATTCGATGTTATGTACACTTATAAAAGATACTTAAGTATTCAAACATTGAAACAGGTACCTACTGACTTTTAAAAGTATTTGAATGTAAATATAGATATTTTTCAAATATTTTCAAATACTTTCTTAGCTTGAAAATTTGTTTCACATACAATGTACACAAATGATAATAAATATAAATAATAAAATAAGTACAAATCATATTCATATTTATATTTGTTTAAAATAATATATTATATTATACCAAGTTAATTCATTATTAGAAAAATATTTATTAATTTTAATTATACTGCAATCAAAATTGTATAACTTCTATTTTATTATTGTGAAAATTAAAGAATACAAAAACGCAATAGCAGACTATAAATTATACTATAAATAATATTTTAATTAAATATATCATATTGTGCATTTGAATACTTAAGTATACAAAGAAAATGTAATGATGAAATATCTTATTTTTGTAAGTATTTTCAAAAATTATTTAAATATCTAGAAAATAGCATATAAAAGAATAATATAATGCAGACAGTATTTTCTAAATATTTAAATAATTTTTGAAAATACTTACAAAAATAAGATGTTTCATCAACACATTTTCTTTGTATACTATACAGATATATTGTACTAATGTTATTATGTCTTTGCGATGTATTAGTTTCGCGATATATTGGTAGCGATATTTTGTCAGTATACCTGTGTAAATGGATGCAGAATCTGCATAGTCTGTGTAAATTTAAATTTACACTTTCACGTATATTTAAGCAAAATAGATTATGTTTACTTAATATTTTCAACTTCATGAATAAATAATAAACTTACAAAAAATATTGAAGGTAATTTGCCACAGTGCCGTGGTGTTCTTACATCAATTTCAATGGTGAATGGCGAGACGTAGCATGGTGCATGATGGTGCACCTGCGTGCACAAGTAATGAGGATGCTCTTGATTGGAGCATTTAATGGAAAGTATATTGTTTAAAATCTTTTGACAGTATTCCAAAAAATACAAGTGAAGCTTATAAAAAATATATAACAAATGTTTATTTCCAACTTTATATATTGTATTGAAAATATTGTGTACTGACGGTACCGTATATTATATTACTACTGCAACTATTGAAAGAAGTTTTTCGACATTATACAGTTCAACTAAAAATGTTCTTAAGAAATTAACAAGGAAATATTAAACTTTCAGGACTTGCTTGACAATAATTAAATTAGTATACCATTCAATAATGATGAAATTATCAATATTTTTAAAAAAAATATAAAAGTTATTTCTACATAACATAAAATTGATAATATATTATAATATCATACATATAATAATAAATATTTAAAAACTATAATTGATCAATCTATATTTATAATATATATTTTTGTTATAATTATAACACTATCCAACATTCTACAAATGTGTAATTACTAATTATGACTATGCAGTGGTAAATTGGTAGATAGTGAAAATTATTTATATATATATATATACATACTGCACTCTATACTACTTCTAAGACTATTTATTGACTGATTATTGTATTTGACAATGATAAAAGAGTTATGGGTGGTGTGTGAATCCTTTTGTATACTATACGTAAATACGTAATATATTAAGCGTATATTAATTAATAACAAAAATTGTTGTTTTATGTAAATGTAAGCTTCAGTAGGTAATAGGTACACATAATAATATTAATATTTGCGCATTACAAAGAAATTAATAAATTATACATCATACTGATGAATCATGCGTGGTTTTAATTATGTATTGATTGTATCTTTCGTTTATGAAATGCGCACAATTTGAATAGTTTGATACGTCAAACTTCAAAATTATCCGTATTTCTTGCGATATAATAGATTTCGATATGGCAATATTCCGATCCATCGCCATCAAAACGTGGTTGACAGTGCAGGTGTGTTCAGAACTCTTTTTGTGGATGGGTCACAAAAGTTAAGTTCAGAATGGTTTTACCCCCTCCTCATATTATAATTTGATTTATTTAAGTTTAGTATTTTTATTCTAAATGACTAATTTTTATATTTTTATAACAAATGGTAGCTTACCTTTTATTAAAACTGAATTTTATGATATAATTTACTTCGGTTTTTAGATATTTCATTCTTAGATTAACCATAAACTAAAAATAATTGTAATAGAAAAAGTGATGGAAACAAAAACAATATTTAGAAATTTAGAATACAATAGCTTGTATAATATAAAAAAAATATTCAATTCTTACATTTTTATTGAAATACTTAACCTAATCAAAACAATTTTTTTCTAACTATAAATTAAATTTTCATTTTTCATTGAGCATCGGACTTAAAATAGTCTAATTCTTATATAAAAATGTGGGTAGACACTTGCCTACCGGGCCCACCCCCGCAACGACGCCACTGGTGGTAGATTTATAGTTAAGCGAATATTTTAAAATGGCTTTATATGAATTTTACAAATGTCAAAGTCCTCACAAAATCTATTTCATTACCGGTTTATCATGTCATGGTTTATTGATTTTTAATAATATAATAATAATTAAAATTTCATTTAACATTTTACATTGTGATTTATAAATTTCAATGTTGTTATAATAGTCATATTTAATATTTATAATTTATATTTGTGTATAATATGCATTTATTGTGCTATAATGTATAAGTAAGCTTACCTAATATATTTTATATATTGAACAAGTAGATAGTCACAGTAGATAGATACTACGTTAATATAAATTGAATAATTTTTATAATATTTTTGGTTTCGTATTTATTCCAACGCACGTAGTCTAGTTCCTTTAAATAGAATTGTATCAAAATTATCATTTTATGTTTTGCCTTGAAGTTTCAGCGAAATGCCACTCAAATACAGACACTTTTTACTAATAAAATATTAGCTATTAGTTATTAGTTATTACTTATATTTTTTTTATCTTGAATTACCCGTAACATTATAATATTATACACTATACACTAATACTAGTTATTACTAATAATTATTATTAATAAATTACATTATACTTTAATTCGTTAGTTGCTGATATTTTATTATTAATTTTTTATTACAAGAGCTTTATATTTTGTTCATATTAAGTGGTGAAAGCGTTGTTGGAATATTAGCTAGATCCCTAACGACCAAAACTTATTTTTAATTTTGATTTTACAATAATCTATACCCTAGATGTCACAAATAAATTCTATAGCCACATTATCAAATTTATAGATGATATAATATTCATTATTATTTACTGCAATGGTGTTATTGTAGGATAGTCAATAATTCAATATTAACAATATAGCAAAAATATAGTAAATAAAATGATTGATTGTGATTTATAAACATAGTTTTTATGAGTTTTTGTATTCATTAACATGTTTTACTGATATCAACTTGCATTTGAATAAACTTAATTCACAACTTTTATTTTGGAAACAGATAATTGAACTAAGTATTCATTACATTTTTGACATAGAGAAAAAAAAAGTTAATATTATTACTATACATATTTCTGTATAATAATGTAGATACTAAAAGTGATCTTGAAAATGAATTTGTATATAACAAGTATAGGAATCTTACGGAAATCTTTGAAATTAATTAAAGTTTTGTAAAACCTCCATATCTAATTCCCAAATTGAATATTAGTTATAACTTATATATTAATTGCGTCTGCCACTTCTAGTTTGAAAGACACAACCTGCATCAACCGTCATAACAATTATTAATATTATCAGTTTCTTTTCTATTTTAATTCTATTATTGACCCCCTCCTTTTTCTTTTCATCGATCATAAACAAAATTAGCATTCTAGTACAATTAATCGCTTCGTATTAAACTGAATATTATATTTTAATTTGGATATAGACTTTGTAGTTTGTACTGATATAGATTTTTAGTAGAACAATTTACTCTGAAAATGTGTTTGTATTATTAATACTTATTATTGTTTTATAATTATTGTATTATGCAGAAAGATATAAAATAAAGTGCATTTTGCCGGTATAAAAAAATATTTAGTCTAGTACAGAATATATGCCCTAGTATAAAGAAATAATTATAAGATTATAAGAACATGACACCATAAAACATAGCAATTTACCTACCTTAATTATATAAATTTATTAATCTGTGTTATGCGAATTATGTAATTAGTATGATTACTAATTAATAATGATAATTTTTTTTTTGCAAGATTACTTTTTTTGTAAAAAATAACGTATATAATTCAAGTACATTTAGGATTGATTATATTTTATACATTTAGGTATTCTATTTTTAATTTCTATTTTTATTTTTTGATTTTAGTTGTATTATCGTTATTTGTAAAACGCATAGCATCCATTGATAATTCAATCATGTTATACTATTTTTTCAAATGTAATATGCGCAATATATCAAGACAAAAATATAACTGTACATAAGTAATATAAATGACGAGAGATCAGAGTAAATATAGTTCAGTAAATATTTTTTCAATTCAATCAATAATTAGTGCTCGGCGTTTAGGTATAGGTAATGTGAATAATAAATTCACTTTATATTTACAGGAGATAGGGAGAAAACAATCAGCGTTTTTAATAATTAAAATATTTTTTATTTTTGTATTTTAATGATTTGATAACATTTGTAACTTTAACTTCGGCAGTCTGGCTGAATATAAGAGTTGGCGGCAATATGAACCACTCCCGTCCATTATATAATGCCATACAACAATTTATAAGACTATTAAAATGTGTGGTTATCAAAAGTCTAAATAAATATGTGTTGGCGTGTTGCCTACTAGCTTATACGAATATACATGGAACAGATTAGAAATTATATGGAATATGTTGTATACTATACCATTGTATATTACTCAATGATACATTAAATACACACATAATATTATAAGTATGTAACTATTATAAACATATGCATTAAAATTTCAACTACAGTATATTATCGTAAAGTTAAAAATATAAAAATTAAGCTGAATGATTCTTTATGGATGATGACACAGATTCTTATTTGTGATACCCTTTAAAATAATAATAATTTAAATAATTAATTAATCGTAAAATTAAAGTATTATTATTTTTTTTTTGTAGGTATATAACATTGCACGTACTTTAATCAGTGAAAAATATATAACAATTGAATTGCATATCATCATTGTATTGTTTAATTTAATTTACTATAGCAAATTTATCACTATTTTAGCGTGTTTTATTTAATTTATAGATTGTACAATAATTAAAAAAATATCATAAATATCATAGACAGTATAATAATAATAACAATAAAAATAATATATCGTAAACTTTAACAAACGGATATTGTATTAAATTAAATTACATTACAACAAATTATAATATAATGTGAATAATGTAAAAAATAAAAATACACCCTTACAAATAAACAAACAAATCATTTTGTATAGTAGGTTGCAATATATTAACAGTTAATACCTATTATAATAGCCGCACCATCTGTATCTAAACATATATAAAAGTATAAAACGAGTGTATATAAAATATTAATACACCCAGCATTAACATCACGCAGTTCACTGTTCACTAACCTTTATCACAAAAGATAGATTTAAAGCCCTGTAATTATCTATAGGTCTCATTTTAAAATTAATAACTCAGTTTTTCGATTAATTTAACTGTCTGCGGGATTATAGAAATACAATTTACAACATTCATGAATTAAATTCATGATTTATAGTTTTACATACATTTGTATTCATTTTTTTTTTTATTGAAAGATTTTTAGTTCATTATATGATTTCAATAAGAAACAATAATTTATTTCAACCAATGGTTTTAAAGTATTTTCGCATAAAGTTTATGCGAAGACAATTTATTTTTCGTTCAGAGAGCATGTTTTTATACCTATGCTTTATTTATGACCTTGAACATTTAAGTTATTTTCATAGCTTAAATATTATGTCTTATATCTGAATGAATAGTTGTATTATTATTTGCCTAACATGATAACCCAGTGATACATAAAAACAATTAATTCAATTTAAGCACAACTAATTTATCTATGTTTGTATTGTTCATATAGCATTCAAATACAAATAAATATTAATATTACGAAAAAACAACTGATTTGACTGACACAAAACAAATACAATGACATAATATGTTTCAATGTTTGTTATCCGGTTGTCAAACATGGTATACTGCATTTTGAAAACCAATCAAAAAATATAATAAAATATACTTGAAAACGTTCCAATCTCCAGATAACCAATCAGTATTTCGATAAAAATCGATTTAAATGAAATAAAAGAAACCGTCACGTTTAACTAAGGGGTACCCTTACTGCACCCCTTCATAGCAGCCGACCATCGTTTTTTTATACACCCGACAGTAATATGCCATATGCGTGTAAAGACAAGAGATAAGATGCATTTTATTATTTTTATTATTTTAATGATGACAGTCAATGATATGACTAACCAATTGTATCTGTATGAAAATAATTTTTTTGTTAACATAGCACCTTTACGAAGACGGATATATGTATAATATATTTACCGTTGAATTGAAATAATATTTCTTATTTTCATGTCAATTTTCATGTATAAACAATTTATATAAATAACTACATTTGGCCTGAGATAAGGTAATAGAATAGAGTAAAATGTAATATTATTTAGACTATAGTATACTATAGTAAATGGTTATATTTCAATGTTTCACTGAAATTTGGATACATTTAAGTACTTTTCTTCTACCCAGCTATATTTTATTCTTTGCAAAGGCCTAAACAACGGAAAAAATTCAGTGAAAAACTAGTGTTATTAATCAATATGTTGTATAACCGTATAGGTTAAAATAGGTTATAATCAAAGTTAAAACTTTTAATAATTAATATTGTATGTTTGAACAACTATATTGGTACTATTATTATTATTATTATTGTAAACTATATTGAATTTTTGTATTATTATTTTTACTATTATTAGATTTATCAACTAATAAATTGAAAAAAAAAACTACTAGTTATGTCATTGTACATTTTTACCCATGACAATCATAAAAAAAAATTGATTTTTACAAGTATATTAAGTTTTATTGTAGCTACGTAAATATTTTCTACTGCGCTTTAAATTTTTTAAAAAGGTATTATCTTTTTCTTATGGTATTAAGAATTCATCATTTGTATTAGCCTCTCTTTCTCAATGGAGTAAATTTCTAGGTAGCAGCATTTAGTTTGTCAGTATCATAGTTGCAGAAAATTAACTCATTAAAATCAGAATATAATGTTTGTATAAAATTTTAATTATTTTATTATAATCTTATTTCAGTCTCAACAATGACTCTGGGGTGTAAAATTGAGAGTGTTTTCTAGTGGCAAATTTGATCTTGTAAGTATTTAGAAGATGGGCATTAACAGTAGAAATATCTAAGTATATTCAATACTTACTTTGATGAATAGATAAAACTAACAAAAAAAGCAGGAAAACGCTATTCAACACTCCTTTACGATAGACACGGATCCAGGGAGGGTGTCCAAGGGGCGATAGCCCCCCCCCGTAAATATATTCTGGATCCGAACCTAGTTTATGACTTGTTCTTACATCAATCTAACATATCGAAAATACGTATTATGTATATTATTATAGATAATTGAAGTTAAAAATTTAAGAAGCTATTCCACTAATGTTTTTAGTTATTTTGTTGTAATTCAAAAAGTATATATGAACTAACATAGTTTCATATGAATTTGGAACAATCCTATTACGTATATTATTATTTTTTAAAAGCAACCAAACTTTTGGTTTTTATTTTATTATTACGAGTCTATAAACCTATTTACACCGTACCTCTAAAACAGAATCTACTAAACGTCAATAATTTATTATTGGCTTATGGATTGTAACAATAATATTTTAATTATTTTAATTACTCTATATTTTTAACAAAACTTAGTTAAAACCAACTAAAAAAATAAAAACTGACCAATCGTCTCAAATTGTTATTCGTATAACATGATTTATCATTGAATTCAAATTTAACACATCCATATACAGTGTAAACCTACTTAATAGCGAGGTACACTTATAACTTACTTTGCACTAGAGCGATCTCTTTGTCTTTTCAGCTATATACATATATGGTAATTTATTAATACTGCAAAACAAAATCTGTGATACTTTGTAAAAAAATAAAATATTTATTATTCAATGTGTTTTTATCAAGTAATAAAGACCTATATAGAAATAAATAATTAAAAAATAAGTCTTCTTTTAATTTTTTTGAATAAGTCTATTACCTAGCCTCTGTACTGTGTAAAACTGTTTGTAGGAATTTTCAAACTGTTATTTCTCTTTATTTCTTTTAATTCTATACAATACAATAATCACTTCATCATTGTGAATTGGTGATTAATTTACACTAAGTATATTATAAAAGTGGCCAAAGTCCCAGCTTCCCAAGTAGTCTGGCCCTAGAACAATACATTTCTCTAAACGACTCCCCGAATCTGCAGATGACGTATAAGATGTGAAATTAGATAAAATAAATTTAAATTAATTTCAATAAATAGGCTGTACTAAACTTCGAAATGTGTTCATATTAAATGCTTATTTTTGGACGTATATGTCTGTAGAGAATAGGTACTAAAAAAATACGTGTTTGTGGAACCATAATATCATAGAACATAGAAAAACAAATGTTATAAAGCAGGACCTACAACATTACAAATCTTATTATATTTTATCATAATCACAATATTATAATATTCCGATTACCTGTGATATTCTTTCACATCTGTACAGTGTTCATACGTCACACATATCAAAAAACGAAATTTGATAAACGGTATAGATATACTCGTTTTAAATTATATGTGCGTATAGTATAAAATATTATACTGCTACTTATAATAATATAGTGTCTAGTAATATTATTATTATTATTGGGACAATATTATATTGACAGAAACGCAACACTGAAATACCGAAGACTCCAGCGAAGAGAAGTTTTTATTGGGGCGCGGTTGATAGGCGGTTGGGTGGTGGAAACCGTGTGGAAGTGGAATAAATATAATACAAATTCACACACACACACACACGTGTATATATATATATACATAAATATACAACATTGTAATAACGCATGGTCAAAATTATTTCGTTATTTTAGATGGCGATAAAAATAAAAAGAACAGACGATGGACCGTCGGCTGTAATAAATGGGATGTTGAAAAAATAACACACACACACACACACACACACACACACACGCATAAATAACACCGTGTACGTGTAACACCACACATTGATCATGCATGTTATACGTCACATTATATTATGTATATGCTATGCATAATATAATGTTCTAATCAAATCTAATATTGTACACATATACATGTTATAATATATACGTGTATTATAAATGTATTATTATAATACGTATCGTTGTCGTTGTATGACGCGTGTTCAAATATAATTTATAATAAAAGTCACTATTATTATTATTAATATTTATTTTTTTTTTCGTACAAGAGTTCGGCGGCCGTGGCAAAAACAGCACACGTGTGCATGCATTTAATGTAATAATAATAATAGATAAAATAATAGATAATTATATTATTAATAGTGTCAATAATATAATTTGTAATAATTATAATAACGTATATTAAAATCCAAACTGATGATGACAAATGAAATAATGCCATTAATAATAATAATAATAATACCTTTAAATGTTAAATGTAAGGTACGCATACATTATTACATGGTAATTTGGACGGTTTTGATTTAATATAAAATACAGGTCTAATGTTATAATAACCATTTTATGGCATGCAACCCATATGAGGCGCGAATCCATCTTTAAAATGTAAAATTTAAAAAGTTGGTTTTAAGGTGCACATCATCGAGTTAAAATTACCTATTTTTCAAATTTCAGAACAACGAGTACGGTAGACTTTACTGTAAATCCTTACACACACACACACACATCTTTTATTAATATATATATAATCCATAGGACGGCCAGTGACGAAGATGGTGATTAGTGGCGTCTTCTCCGTGGCGGCGGCGGTGGTGGAGGTGCGCATTTCGTCCAACCACCCCATCCGGTACGCCCACATTGCGCGCGGCGAGGTGGCATGGCGACGAGCCACGAGTGTGCCAGCGACGGGGGTTGGTGCGGCCTGTCGGTCGTCGGTCGGTCGGCCGTCCGTCCGTCCGTCGATCGGTTGGGCGACGGGGCCAGTCTTGGTTGAATGACGCACCGCCCGCCGCGCACATACCGATGCACGGGGTTCGGGCGGCGCGGGGAGAACGGCACTCAGAATCGGCGGAGGAGCCGGCCAGTCGTTTCGGCCTCCGCGTCGCGCACACACGGTAAAGGCGCGCGCGGGCGCACACGTGCTCCGGCGCGACCGCGGTCGTTGGCCCGAAACGTTTTGGTTTGGTGGTCCCCGCACCGACCCGCTCGCCCGTCAATCGGTCCCGACCGTCGACGGCCGCCACCCCATGGCGGGCGCGTTCGCGCACAAGACGTTTTTAACAATGGTGCAAACGACGGTGGCCAAACCGAGTAATTTACCGAATTGCGCGTAGTACAATACGTAGCTCGTATTGCCACACGATATCATAATAATCATAATAATTATAACAAATCAACAACAACAACAACAACAGCGACGCCGACAATGGCAATAACGACGATTGTGCGACCAGAGGGGTGTAGGTACCCGTGTGCGCGCCGACCAGACGAAATGGCGTTAAATTTAAACGCCGGGGAAAGTCGTCGACGAGTCGGCTGCCTGGGCTATGTCACCCGCGGTTGTGTGTCCAGTATTATAATGATATACCGCGTAGTCGTCGTTATCCGACCCACAAGACCGGCACTAATAGTTACGGTTTCGGCGTCCGAAATACTACTACTACTCTGCAGCCTACCTGTCTGCCTATCGTTGCCCGTTCGATCGCCGATAACTCTAAAAACCGTATATTATTATAATATATGCGCGTCTATAAATAGATACGTTTTTAAATGCAGTCTGACCGTCGTCGGATGCCGTGAGGAGCACCGTATTTTAATGTTGTAATAAATATGCACATATTAATTTTCAACTAATGTCGTCTATATATATATATATATATATATATATACTGTACGCCGTATAATAATAATAATAATAATATATACGCATATGTATAGTATTATATTATTATGGCATGTGGACATACCGCCGGCTAGTGACTGTTATGTCAAAAAAAACGCGTTTTATTTGGGCCAATCGAGTGGAAAATATTATTGGTGTGGATAGCAGTGCGAAGTGGATGTTTTAAAATTCACGACGACTATACAATATCATAACGTAGCCATCGCGCGGGCGATATATCGTTTTACTTTATTTTTTATGCACCGTCTCGACAGTTGCAGACGGCAGTGCCTAAACACACGTTTCTCGACCATGCGGCGATCGCACTGATTAACATATTATTATCAGACATTATTGTCGGCTACTATTATTATACGTATACCGATGTGCCACCTTTTAAACTGCGTAGCCAACCTTTTCACGTACGTGTCGCTGCAGAATAATAACATATTTATTATATAATCATTGTATGCGCAGTGTTATAAACTATAAAGTATTATTTTTGAGTAAAACAGTATTTAAATACTTTTTTGGATATTCAATATATTTTTCAAATACATACTTTAAATATCAAGTATTGTTCGTACCTAGTAAATACTTACTGGAATTCAATACTTGTCTATATTTATTTTTTGGTGGTTCATTTCAATTGTTTTATTTTCTCGATTTTCGTGTACCTATATTATCAAACATAACATCGGTTCTGGTTATTATGATTTATTATTTATTTCATTTTATAGTAAAATATGGAAATGATAATCATCTAATCTGCACATTATTTCAGTGATGTAACTATTAATATAATTTGAGGGTATAATAGTGAATATTATACATTTTAGATTTTGAGCAGAGCAATGAATGCATTGATTTTATAATAATGTGTGTATTTTTAATTTTTATTATTTCATATCTGAAAGTATTATTTTTAATAGAAAAAATGCTTTGGTCATCAACTTTGATGAAGATTTTTGATAGCAAATTGGATCTAGTTAATACTTCTGAGAGGTCAATATTGAAAATGCTTAGTTTTTTTATTAAAAACCATAGAGGGGAAAAATACAAACAAAATTGTAATATTATTAAAATAATTGTGTTGTAACCTTGGTTACCAAAATGTTAGGACGTCTTTGTATTTACATACTTTTTTCAGTCAATTAACAAAAGTACTGGAAATACAATTTAATAACTTCTACTCGTATATTACTGTATTAAATATATACTTTCATAATTTAATATTTATTAATATGCTCTTTTTAGTATTAATCTTTAAATTTCATATCACCTTCAAAAATCCCTTAATTCAAAAAACTCAATTATTAATATTTGTGTTGATTAATTTTTATAAAAAAGTTAAAATTTAAATTATTTTATTAATTTGTTACTATTTATCTCTACATTATTACTACGAAAATTAATTGTTATTGTTATTATTATTTTTTATTTGTAGGGGGAAGGGTATTTGAAAATATTTAAAATACTAATATTATAAAAATTATTAAAGTATTAATCATACAGCATATATCTGCCGAATTAGTATTCGATATATATTTTAAAAACATTTTTTTTTAAGTATTCTTTAAAAAATTGTACCTCTACGTATAATAGTTGACTAGTGACTGTACTGAATATAATAAAACAATAATTAATAATAGTTGTTGTATATTATACACGTATGTTGGATGCACTTGAAGACTGACGATCGAACAAACAGACTTATTGAACGTGTATACTATACCTATAATATGCCAGCAACTTACAAATATTTACCAACTACTGAAATACAATCGAAACATCGAATTTCACGTATAAAAAACGTTTGTACGACATAAAATTGTATGATGATTATGTAACGTTATTTTAAATTATAAATTGTAAAAAATGTACATAATATTATTGTCACTATGGTTATTAAAATGTTTGTGTATTATTAAATTATTATGAAAAATATTATTCTAAATTCATCACAAAGGAGACCAATCAGAATGATACTTACGCTTTTTTAAATAATTATATTTGTTATTTGCGCGTTCCTCGAATAATTTATAATAAACTAATTATTGATTATTATTAAGTACCTATTGTTTGTTAGTTTTTTACCTTATTTTTCTCGTTTTATTTTATATAATATTATTTGTATTTCTACAACATAAAAAGAACTATCATAATTATTAGTGTTACTTGTAATTGGTTTATTCAATTTTAAGTTAATGATTACTGTCCATTACTAACTTGTGTAAATCAATACCGCATTAGAAATCTAAAATTGTCCTAAATCATTAATCTAACTTCTGATACAATAATTATAACTCTTAGAACTTTTATTCCCGATCGTTTTAGGTTTACTTTTATAGGAAATATCGAAATATTCATACCTACTAATTTGATATGCATACTGGGATCGAATTAACATTATTGAAATACGATTTGAATTTAGGTCGTATTCTATATATTGTTACATGATAATTGATAAAATACCTATTATATTATTATTACTTTTGTGTTTACCGAATCACTTCAGTAATTGTATTCTATGGACTATGATTATGATGAGTCTTACTATTATTATAATCTATAATATTTTAAAATGTGTACGAAAAATTCATAAATTGTATACAAAAATGTTTTATAATATTAAATATAGTACATACGTCATACATAGAAATATATATAATATAGTTAAGAACATTTTTATTAATTATAAAATATGTAAATTTTAATTTCAATTAAATATAAAATAAATTAATAACGTAACTGTTATTTGATCTTAATTTTGATATAACACTAAACAAAGCAAATAATGTACAATTTATTTGTATTGCCCGTGAAAATAGCTAGGGCTCTTAAAATAAATGCATAAATTACAATCAGTATATAGTTTATTTTACTGAAATATATTTTTGTCCTAGATTTATATTTGCATGAATAAATGAATAGATAATGTATTGACAGTTTTTAAAATTAAAAATCTTTATGAATATGGTTGTGTTTACTGTCATTCTTATCATAATAAATAATAATAATGACAGATAAGGTAATGATAAATCTAACTAAAGAAACGTTTTAAATGAATATCCGTTATGGATACATATCAATATTTTGACTCTAAAGTTTTATAAATTATTATAACTTAATAATTTTGTAGCTATTATAAGTACTACTAAAAAAAGTAGTATACTTTTACTAAATTTACACAGCTGTCATATCTCTAATATACTTTGTCGTTTAGATTTGAAAATTTAAGCTATTCATTACTATAAATGAAAGAATTGAATAATTTTTATTTCTTATCACTTTGATCAGTGGACATTGAACTATAGCTGGTATTTACAAATTAATATGTATCAAAATGTATTTATTATTTAATTTTATAAAATATTAATGATTAATGAATATTGAATATAAACTCAAGTGACTTACATAGATAATTAAATTTAGATAACTTAACATAAGATATAGATAATATACATAGTTCATCACGTATTCTGTGTTGGAAAAATACGATCATATAATTAATAAATAAATAATACGCGCGTGTATATCAAAGTTTATACGTATTGAATGATATTAATCATCAAATGAATTCAACAGTTGAACGACATATTAAATAGTTAAATATTAATAGGATTCAAAAATACTATTTCGTTATAGTATATGTGCCTACTTATTACTGGCTACAATAATATCTGATAGTGTTTGCCTTTATCGTCATTGTCCCAAAATTGTTATATACAAAAAATTATTACTTATAATACTACTTTATATAAAATTGTTTTAGTATCTAATCTATAATTACATATTTTAATAGTGTTTTTTAAATGGCATATTATATGATTAAAAAAAAACCAATTGAGTGATAGCATTTTGACATTTTTTTGTTATAATTTCATTAACAGGTTTATAACTAGTTATTTCAGTTAAGAAAAGTTGACGGGTAATACCTGATTTAACATGCGGCTGTCTTCATTTTTATCATTAGTATTAATTATTTTTAAATAATTATTAAGTTGTCGAATAGCACATATGTTCATAAGCTTTTAAATCATTTTAAAACTTGAGTTAAAAATGATCAATTTTTATTTTAAATCAAAAAGTGTGATATTTTATAATTTTTTTTTTTTTTTATTAATATTTGATTTTCATCATTTTTGTACAATTATTAATTGTACGCATTTAAAGTGATGTGTGTTCATATTCCATATTCTACAAATGAAGTAAGAATCCAAATTATTATGCCAGTCAATATAACAGTAATTTCAAGTTTCTTCCATCAAATTAATTAGGATAATAAGTATTTGGTAAAAACGAAAAATAAATTCATAATTATAATTGCATTTTCTTTGCGTTTTCTCTACTTTTAATATCTTATATCCAAACTAAATTTAAAAAGCCAATTTGATTTCTTCTATTATTTATATTGTATTCATAAACAAAGTTTATTAAATATAATAAATGTATATTTTAGTTTAAATTTTACCTTACCTGTGAGTTGCGAAACAAAATATGATGATTGAATTCCTATTTTTTTACTGTAGTAAAACATATCCATATTACTTCAAATTCATAATTATTCATAAATGTAATAATTTGTTACCAGCTGTATGGCTGTTGTTAATGTTAAATAACACATTTTTTACAGTTTACTCCTTACAAATAATTTATGCAAGCAGTGAATGGCCAAGTTGAAAAACTTTGAATTTTTTATTAACAAATAATATTACTACCTATATGCATTTTAATTTAAATGTTATTACGAATTGCCAGCGAACAAATGATAATTGAATTCAAATTTCATGCTGAAATAGAAAATATTCATGTAACTTCAAATTCATAATTATTCATAAATTTAATAATTTGTTACCAGTTGTATGGCTATTATCAAATAATCATTTTTTACGTTTGCCCCTTACAAATAACTTATAAAAGCAGCCAAAGGCCAAGTTGAGAAACTAATTTAGAAACAAGTACCTATGATAGATATAGATATTTAAGCTATGATTGATATAATAGATGAAAAAAATATATCGATCTACCTACCTACTATGTCAATACTACATAGTGCTATATTATAGCTTTATGCCCAGATTGCATAACAATATTTATTGATTCAATGATTCACTAAAATAAAAAATATCCTATTATGAGTACTACGGGCTTTTAAATAATGTTCGTGAAACTATAGCGTAATTAATAGAATAACACTATTGATTCATAAAATATTCAGTAATTGTCTATAATACCTCTAACTGCCAGAAATGTACCTAGTACCTAATAAAAATAACACTTTATAATATGGTATATACTCTAAACTCTTACCTGACAGCTGAATATTGCTATATTTTTAAATTTTAACGTCAGTACTGATAATTATAAAACTTTCATTGTATCAACGAATAGATGCCATTTAATTTACTTTAGGTTTAATTATCAAAATGTGACTGCTCAAATCTCTCCTTGCTTCCATTGTGTATCTAATCTATACATACTCTTATTATACAATTAAAGAATCACCCCAGTTGCGCGACCCCGTAAAATCGTAACTCGATCGGAAAAACTATAGTGAGCTACATGTAATAATATTATTTCTGACACGAATATTACCATTTTTCAGAACATCATACATAATGTAAATCGTAGTAATCATACATTCACATTCGCAGTCATATCAAATTTAAATGTAATGTAGTAATAGATTAATGTAAAAAATGTAATTAACTAATGTAGGTATATTTTTAAGTGAACTATATCGTCAAAAACATCAATTAACATTTTATTAGCTTATTTAATAATACAATTGTAGTAGGTAATGTAAATAATGGATAATATTTTATTTTAATTTGAAAATATTATAATCTTAATTAGATAAAATAACGTAATTCTTGTTGTTTAATCCGATACAATATGTTTTTCGTAGTTCACACACTAAATTTATGAAAATAATTCACTTTTTTATTATTATTCATGACATTTTACTGGCTCAGTGATAAATTAAGAACACATTTATAATCTTTAATTAAAAATAATAACAATAATGGTATTGAACATTATAGTAGTTATTTCTTATAATAACGATAATAAATAAATAAATAATACACTTATGATTTATAAATAAGTTATTTTAAACTTTTAAAGAACTGAAAACAAAATATAATTTTTAACAACCAATTATGAAATGTTACAAACAAATAATTGAGAATTCATTCAAACATTTACCTATCATATATATTATTTAATCATATTATAGGATCCGACGACGGATCCGTCTTATTAGTTGTTATTTAATAAAAACCTATTTCTATTTTTGACTTTCCTGGATATGCTGAATTTTTTCCCCTTTCGTGTACACGTGTCAATAAATCCACGGCAAAAATGATTTACGTCATCAAATATTCCTAGAACTACCTTTATAAAAATTGTTAATTGTTAATGGGTAGAAAAAAATACAGAGGTAATAACTTTTAATAAATATAGTAATTAAAGTTTAGTTAGGTACGTCGTTTTGATTTTCTTAATTATTAGTTAGTACTAATAACTTATTACGCATCAATAATTTACAAAAGTCTTCGTTGAAAATAAATTTTGTTTGTCTTGTAACTTTGTAAGCCCACGCTAAATTTAGTGAAGATAATTTGAAGTTAGAAGATGTTCAAAAAAATATTAATGATGCATGAAGAATATTTAATTAATTAGTTAATTAGTAGGTTTAGATACTATAATGGTTTGTAAACTAACAACTAAGTTCTTTCATAGGCACTTCATACTATTGTTTATTTTATATCATCATTTAAAAACTTGATTTATATACATACATTTTTTAATTAGTCATAAAATAAAAAGTTTAGTGTAAGTTTATAGTTTAGTTATTTATTTATTAATCTTATTTCAAGTTCGTTTATTTTTATAAGCTGATACTGTGTTCAAAATTATATTTTCAATTTGTAAAGGTTAATACAGTATACTCCATCAGTATAGATACTATTTAAATATTATAAGTATCCAAGTATATATAAAATATAAATGGGTTTTTATTTTCAACCTTGTTATTATATTATAATTAGTTAATTCTATACTTAAATTAGCTAGCTAGTAACTTCTTAAATAATTTATTAATCAACTATACATTTTTGGTATTTGACTAATTGTATTTTTATTTCATTCAAATATGTAGGCACAATTGCAGAATATTTCGAATGCTCTTTAATGTCTTTTGTTGATCTGGGGACTAGATCATTGGTTCTAGACGGAAGCAAGCAATGAAAATTGTTGTAAATAGTTTATGGGATCGACCTGGGAAACAGTTCACCGACCAGGAAGTCTCATCTGGATCATCATATGTTTCTATACGGCAATAACCGCCGAGTATTATACTTGGATCATTTAAAATATAGTAAAGCTAAATTGAGGTCACATTTTGTCATTCAAAGCCATAAATATTATTACCAAAGCTAAAATATAAAATATTAATTGCAATATAGTTAAAATTATTAAATCATAAAAATACAATATTGACATAATGCCTATACGCCTAATTGAATAAACTATAATATAATGTACATATAATATTATAATAAGTTATCTACTATAACCTATACACGATAAATGATATTTTGTATGTATGATCTAGTTTGTAAGTCATAACATTTTTTATATTTTACATAACATTATATTTATTATCATACAGAAAAATAAAAAATATTATATTATATTACTTATATAAATATATTTGCCTTATTTATATAACTTTATATGATTTAACATTGCATGTCTGTATAATATATTTGGTATACATTAGTATATTAGTATTCTGTAATAAATATATCTAACCAAAATGTATAATTTCATTGTAAACTGACAATCATGTTCATTATTTTTGAGTATAATATTGTGTTCTTTTATGTAGGTCTTGACCCTATCCGGCGTGGCATATCACATATCTAAAGTAATTTATTTTAATCTTTTGGAAAACAGTAGTATATAATATATATGTATAAAACTAAATGGTATAATAAATATTTTAATATTATATTTTGACTACGTGTATAAAAACTATAACATTAATTAGACATTCTCGGTGAATATAAGTTTAATAGTAGTTCGATCATTGGACTAACTTATGCAAACCTAAATTATATCAATTTTAATAACTAGAAACATAATTTTTTTGCTACTTACAAAAACTAGGAACAAAGGAAATATTATTGACCTTTTAATTGATAAAATGATAGATTATTATTATCACTTAAAATTATACTTACAAAAGCGAAACCCCTTGAATACTGCCAACTGCACTGTGAAGTATACAAATTGTCTAACGTTAAATACTCATCTTAAATATATTTGTTTAAACGATTTATTATTTTTTTAAATGAATAGATTTCAATTATTTAAATAATAAATACACCGTAATTTGTAATTACAAAATTAGTATATTTAAATGTAATACAATGATTCATGGAAAAGGCTCATACCTATCATAATCTATAGTTTCAATAATTCGTGCATTTTCAATAGTTAGTTAAATAGTCGTACTTAATACTTATTGTTTAAACACTTATAGTCTTAATATTTTTTTTTGGTATATATTAGTAGGCAACAAGTTGATACGGTGTTTAATATGATATTATATCTTTAAATAGATATATTGTAAATAAGTATTTAAATTACTATTGTCGGTATCAAAATACTTCCCTATAGGCTATTTTAAGGTATCTCAGAAATTGTACACATTTAAAATACGAACTAAATACTACAATATACAATTTTAATTCGATAGAATCAAATGATTTGGTTCTTGAGAGATGCTTACCCTGGTGTTTGAACACGAACTTATTTTTTATTATTATAGTCATGACGGTAATACAACGCTCATATGGCGTGGTAGGCAATATAGTACGATGTATTATAATATAAGTTTTATTATAATAGTATATATAACATAATAACGTATATAAATAACATAAAGATATTAATTATTAAACATTGTTGGTGGTCGCGTGGTACACATGCAAGAATTTGCCTCCACTTGAAATTTATTTTTATGAATGTTAAAATGCAATTTTAATTCGTATATAAATCGTTAAAAAATTGTTTGAGAAATAAAACGAAGTTAATTTAATGATCATAGAGTTGTTAGAACAAATTGATGGAAGGGGACTGAATTTAGCACGTTTGTTATTTCTCAAATATTAGGATTGTTTATATTTCGTTTCAATTCATCGTAAAAAAAATTAAAATAAGTGGAGAGAGAATATTTTTGGTTATAGTACGATAATATTAAATATCTGATATCTATAACCTATAACAGTGTAACGTAAATTGTATTGTAATTTTTTATGTGGATATAGAGCCAATGGGTGAAATATTAATACTATTAATTAAAGTTGTCACACAAAAACTACACAAAATATTTCTGTGGTGAATTGTTATTTCTTATGACAGTGAATAGCAATAATTGTTTAAAAGATTAATATGGATTCATGTGGATTTTGCTGCGAAAAAAATAATTAATCAAACCTAAGAACAAATTTTATTTTAATTTATTTCTACCGAGGATTTAAAATGTCTATTAAACCAACTAAAAATATGAATGACATAATTCATAATTGAATTAGAATTATTTTTGTTTCTATAATTTTTACTCAATAATCCAGCTTCGCGTAATTTCATACTTGTAAAATTACTTCTGCTAAGCATAGTAGGAATATGCCCTGAAAAAATAAACTTAGTAGTTCATTGATAAGTACAATGATAAATAGTAATTAAACATGATATTTAAATTATCACAATAATGTTTATTCTAACAACCCTTTAACATAATTATAAGTGAGTCCAGAAAAGTTATTATTGGATTAAGAAATTAAAAATATATTATATTATTATTGTATTTATATGTATTATTATATACATGCATATAACAGTATTTATTGCTTCTTATATACATATATGATTGCACACAATTTTCATATCATGAAATAATAATATGTAATGATTATAATAAATCTGAAAGCCAAAATTATTTTAAAATTAAGAGAGTAACAAACATTAGATATTTAGGTTTGATGTTAGATTATTAGGTATATGAAATATGAAATGGAATTTTTATGTACTAAATATCAGTATGCTTCTACAAACTATTATATACAAACATTATAAGTTATTTTATTTGAATAAAATGCTCTCCTCAGATATAATGAAAATTGTTTATCTAACACTTTATCAGTCTATTCACTATATGGCATAACTATATGAGATGGTGTCTCTGAAAGACAGAAAAAACGCTAATTTCATCAAAAAATAGTGCTGTTCGTATCTGTTTTAATAAAATAGATCGGTTTGGCGTCGGATTTACTAAGGATAATTATAATGAACTGTATGTATTTCTTCTTAATTTGTTCTAAAAAAAATATTCTATATTTTTCATACTAAAAAACTACTCTCAATTAAACCCATTTATAAATAAACGTGAATCTTTAATATATGATTTAAATATCATAAATTATACAAATAAAAGGTATAGGTCAGAAATGTATTGATTATTTAAGACCTACACATCAACTCAAATTATTTTACTTATAGAAGGTAGATAAACCAAAATGATCATAGAATAACCATAGAATACTTATAATCATATTCTTTTTAATACATAGTTACATATATAAAAAAATGTATATATATATATTAGGCTATAAACAATGTACATAATAAATATAGGGTGGTCAAAAATGTATAGACTCTAAAAAATAGGTATACACTCCGTAACGTACCGATTAGCCGACAAGCCAATTCACCGACACACCATTTTACCAACATCTGATACACATTATACTGAGTTCAAAATGAATTTAACTTAAAAATATAATTTTTTTTATATTTATAAGTTATTTGTATAAATCATGAATATTGTTCAAATCAAAAACTAACCTTATACACCTACTTACAAACTTCTGTTTTATAAATTAAAATGGAATATTATTGTGTCCAAGTATTCCAAAATACAAATCGTACCATTTTGTAGCCTAAAATAGTAATTTGAAACGTTATTAGAAAAAAATGTATTATTGATGTATATGTCATTCAACTTTATAAATGTTATATCTTTCTTTTGAAAATGATAATATTTCATCTAATTTTCTTTATTTAGTTATCAACTTTTGTAGCCAATTGGAGTATTGAGTGATCAAGCTCGAAGCTTGTTTATTAAATAAAATTATTTTTGTCATTTATGAAACTACGATTTGTCGGCGAATTGGAGCTTTTTCCTATTTTTACTGTAGACTGATTTTTGCGTCGGTGGAACGAATAATCTGCTAATTGGATATTGGCGAATCGGGTAACATAGGCACACAGACATTATTGGCAGGGTAGTCATAAATAATATAATATGTACCTAACCTACCTATAATTATTCGAATTTATACTTAAATTATGTACCGAATACTATTTTGAAAGAGGATACATATTTTTTAACCATTAACTACTCTTACTATTGGACACAAATATCAACTACATATACGAATCAGTTATCAAATACAAAAAATATATAATGTTATTTACAAATTTATAATATTATGATACGTATTACGGGCTACAGCATTAGTAGAAGATAGTAATATCACTTATCAGTAGTCACTCTTTCATTCCCACACCCACTATGGATAAAATAAGATATATATTATTTTTTTAAATTTATAACTTACTGGTATATTTTTTTCCAAATCAAATGTTTATGGTTAATTTAGTACATATATTATATATCTATATAATATATTAGGTACTTACATAACTTTTAGTTTACGTTATTAATATTTATTTCACTCCTAATATGTATACATTATTTATCACAGCTAAAAATATATTTAGAGTACTTATGTAGTGGTCAAATGTCTGTACTGAGTCCTGACACTTGACTATAATACTCTTTGTACGCACTTGTGCTCATTAAATCTAAAGTATAAATACATTAGTTGCAGCTTATTGGACTTACTTTAAGACCAGATTATACGAGTGTTATGTATATTAACAATAAAACGGTGAACTTGGTGAATGGTCTAAGAATAAAAAGATATATATGTACTTATTATGTACATTGCAATAAATAAAATGTAATTTGTTTATGTGCTATAAATATTCATTATTATGTGTTTATTTATATTATTCATAAAGAAAATACATTAATATTGATAATGATAATAACAAAATATATAATATGTATGTATATTTTTTTTGATAAATATTGTTTTGCAATGACTTAAAAAAAATAATTTAAAAAACTTGAGTACTTATTTATACTTTTAGGAATGAAGAGTTGTCGAAATAGTATAATCGTCAAAAATGTAGAAATATTCCCTTTAAAATACACATTGACCTCATTAACAATGTAGTCAATCTAATAGATAATTTTTTTCAAAGGTATACGTGAAAATTGTGACCATTCTGTTTAAGTACAATAGGCGAATGAGTTCATTAATCATGGACCCAATAAGTGGTGACTAATGCATATAATTATATATACTTGATAGTTTTTGCATAGTTTATTAGTTTCCTTACAGATTATACATAGATAAACCTATTTTAAACTTTTATTTAAAAATTCAGTCTTAATGAAGAATGCAGCTATTTTGATAATATAATATGATGTATCATTCGATTTTTAATATATTTAAATTCTGACCTCATGGTTAATTATGGGATATAACGCTAAAATCCTAAAAAAATATATATTTTTTTATTGATTAACAATATTGATAACCTAAAAAACACACAAAAACCCTAAATTTTTTTTTCAAAATGCCCTAAAATATCCAAAAACTGAACTAAAAAAAATTTTTTTTAAACATAAAAATAACATAAAAACAAAAAAATGTATTTCTAACTAAAATACCTAAAAATGCAAAAAAAAATCAAAATCAAATTAGTATATTCTAAATCAGGGAAGTATGAAATTAATTTTTACCTTAGATATCATTATATAGGATCAAAGGGAAAAAATTCAAAAGTCATCAATAAACATCCTATCTCTATTGACTATATATAAAATCCATGTACATAACATAATATGTAATTAAAAGTAATTACAACTTATATCTTATAAGGTTGTTGAATAAAATACTTAAAAATGCAGTTAGATAACTAACTTATTAATATTCAATAAATGTTAAGACATACCTAAAGTGAAAAAAACATTATATTTGTTACAAGTTTCTTATAATATTTATTGATTTCTTTTTTGTTAAATACATATAATATTTATATTATATTTAATTATTTTTGTATACAGGGAATTAGCAGGCACATGCCTACAATAATACCAATGCAAATTAGTGTTATGTATGTGTTAATCATTAAACAATGTTCAGTTTTTATAATATGAGTCACGGTTATAATGGTACATGGTTAGTATATAATATAAGCATATTCGTAGTAAATTTATAAATTAAAAATTCTTAAGCTATCTTGTTTGCATTGAATAAGACTCGACATATCTATTTAATTGATATAAAGAGAGAAACAAATAAAAAAAAAACATTAGTACAATAGAAAATAGGAAATTGATTAGAAGAAATTAATGCACTTAAGATATTTATATATCATAATATGATATGTAATATACATTGTACGTAATAAAGAATTTATACTATAATGTCTTTATGACTATTAAAGGTACAGGTAAAATAAAATGGTACAAAAAAAAAATATTCAAGTACATACATATAAATTACTAAGAATGCAATTGAAATAATTTATTGAAAATAACGAACCAGAATATTATAAGGTTTTTCAAAATAAAACTGAATATCATAAATATTTTAAAATAATTTTAAATATATATAAATAAAATAAACTTAAAGTAAAAATTATATGATTTTTATATTTTAACAATAATTTAATATGTAGTCAAATGTACTTTTTAGTCAGATATAAAAATAATATCTCAGAAAATACTTTTTATTATATAAAAAAGCTACTTTATAAATACAGGGTAATTTCTTAAAATTAAACTAGTCAGTAGCCTTCTACCTTTTTTTAAAAATTTTTTGAACAACATAGTATAGTATAGAAGAATTATATATTTTTGAAAATATTTTATTCATTTTATCTCTTTTTGAACAATATACATTTTACAATATTATTTTCTAGTAACAACGTAATAAAATAACGAAGCAAGGAACAGAAAATATTACATAATTATGAACAAATATAATAGCCAACGTCTTAGAAAGAAGATATATTATAAGATATTTTCTACAAAAATAAAATGAACAACAGTCATATGATTTATGAATATTTACTAAATTGAATTTTTTTAAAAGCTTCCTGTTGGGGAGTAGTATTTAGAAAGTAATACATAATATCATAAAAGTTAATAATAATTAACAGAAATATTAATTTTCTAATAAATCATTTCATTTCAATAGTGAATACTTAAAAATATTAAATAATAATAATTATAAGTATATAATTAAATACTTATTTATAAATATAATATTATGACAAAAATAAGTAGGCACATACCACATAATATGTATAAATATAAAACACATCTAATATTTAATATCTACACAATGGAACTAAATGATAATTTTAATTTTAATTTTAGCAGTTATATTAATAACATGAATTTTAATAGAAATTTTTTTCTAGAAAACGTAATCAAATACCTATATAATATATATAGTATGTACGCATAATTCATAATAAAATAATATTTAACACAATCACTAATTTTGTTATTTTAATAAGATATAGTAATAATTATAAAATTTTATTTATTTAATACCAATGAAATGAAAAAAATTGTGCACATAATAATAATATATCTAGTCTGCGTGCTGGAAACAAATAATAATATAGATAAACAATTCTTATACTGTTTAAAATGTTATGTTTCGGTTTAAGAGTTGAGCCGTCTGTTCTTTTTAATTTAACTCAACAAGGTCAACACGTTATCTACTATCGCCTAATACTCCGGATGAACTTGACAGCTATTATCACAATGCATAGTATGCCTTGAGATGTATTATTATTTGTGTACATTATATTATTGTGCTAATGGTTTATCTAAAATAGACTTGTTTTTAATATTGCCTAAGAAAATTATTTCAATAATTGGTCCTATTCCTATATTATTATATTAACTATATAACGATATAATTTTAAATGGTTTCGTTTGTATCTTACAATAAATATATGTGGAGAATTCGAACTATTACCTTATTTTATATATCTACAAACCTATTAAAAAAATATAAATAAAAACTATTTAATATTCTCAGATAAACAATACAGGGATCTATTGACTATTATAATATTTAAATATTGTATATCTATCTACAATATAATATATTAACTTATTTATATATTTTTAGAAAATTAAAGATCAAGTAATTTTACTTAGCCTACTAATATTAGGTATAGGTACCTATACCCAAAACTAGACAGCAATTTTCGAGTTTTTTAATAGTTTTTTTGTTAACATCAAAATAACGAAGAAGAAAAATGTATTTATGTGGCACTTATTTTTAACAAAACCTTGAATAATTTTAAGAAATCCTGCTAATATCTGTCATAAACTGTTTTTTTTTTTTTATTATTACTTTTTGGTTGGTGTTAATTTCAATTATTTTAATTAATAAATTGTATAATGAATAATATATAATCTAGCTAGGTAGGACCAATCAGTTATCGTACTACTTATACATTTGATATGTGTCATAAAATTCCTAATAACTATCCACTATTTTAAAAAATATAATTGCAGGTTTGTTTATTTTCATATTGAAAAATATATTTATCGCAGTTCTTTATAACCAGAAACATTCTACCTACGAACACAAAGAAATAACAATAATAATTATTATGGTTTGTACTCCAAGAAAATCTAAGCTTGTCCCAATGTAATATGCGTAGTGCGATTTGGAGCAAAAAAGGTCACCACCCCATCGTGTTGAATATTTCACATACAAATTCACCTGCACATCACCCGGCCTATTAGATCGGGGCGCGTTGGACGATGGCGTTTGTGTGTGTTATATAAACGGATAGAACAAAATCTCTAGGTGTGACATCAAGGTCAAATTTGTATTCAACCTATCTGATCTTCGAGGTGAAAGAATCTTCAAATATATTTTATTTTCTAAACAATATATCATATTATTTCAAATATTAAATTTTGTAATTGAACACTATTGTATTAGTTTAAATAAAAGTATAAGCAATAAATTATATTAAAAATTAACAGAAAACATTGATATACGAAAACTATGATCATAAACACACTACCTAATATTATTATATTTGATAAGACGTTTTTGTAATGTAAAATTTAAATAACTATCTACTTATAATAATAAGTCAATTTACAATATACAATATAGCAAATTATTTATTAATACATATTTTTTAAATTTATTACGATTATAGTTATTATTTAGTATATTATAATTTTTAACTATGACGCTTTGTTAAGTTTTGAAAACTGAAAACAATAACACCAACACGGCACGTAGGTATTTATTATAAAAGGGAAAACAATTACTTTTCCTTTCACTTTTTTAGATACCGAGCGATATGATGAATGTATTTGTCTTACAATAATGTAGATTTTTCTATACTTCCGTATCATCGTTTGGGGCAGTAAAAATTCTTCAATTTTAAACTTTTTACTAGCAGACGTAAATCTTATATACGAGATAAAAATTAGTATTGATAGTAACGTATAAAGTGTAATATATTTTAATTTTATTATAAATATTTAGTACTTACAAAACAGTATTACTCAGTGTTTCCTAAACTATAGGCCGCAACCCAACATTGGGTCACGAAGTATTTTTGATGGGTCTTATTTGTAGTGTTTATAAATTAATTAGCATTTAAAAATTCCATTACAATGCATGCATATATAAAATATAATGATATATGTATAAGTTATTAAGTTATATTTTCAATAAATAATGTTTTTTTCTATAGCAAAATAATAAATATCATTATTCGTATAGTTTATAGTCCAAATTTGAACTTAAAATTTCTATAAAAAAAAATGTACACTTTAATTTTCAATAATAGAGTGTTTTTGTAACGAATTAGATCTAATTGGTACTTAAAGAAGTTATGAGTTAAATTTTCAATACTATTCTTAATAATCGAGAAAACTAAAAAATATAAGAAAACTGTAATTTTTAAGCAAAATAACTATTATAACTTCTTTATTTAGTTATAATTTAATAACAAATAACCCTAGAATCTTGATATTTTCATTTGGTATTTATACTATCTTTCTTTAAAAAGTAGAATTAAGAGTATCTGGTAGTTACAGAATCTGTAACTGTTTTTGAAGTATTTATGAATTAAAATTTTTAATTTTTATTTGTCAATAAAAAAAATTTTCCGAAAAATTAAATTAAATTTTTATGAACGTCTGAACAATTTTATTCTGACGGATTTTACTTTACACAATAACCTTTTTAAAATATATAGATATATTTTAAGATATTACTTATTTATACCATAAACATACACGTATTCACATTATTTTATGGTAAGGTGTTATTGGCTTAATAGTTAATTACAACAATATAATAATATATTAATCTATATGACTACATATAGATATATACACATGAAATGTTTGATAAGCGTATAATTTAAAAACGGATAAACTGATTGGACTCATTATTTTAAAATGTTCGTATTAGTACGAATACAGTTTTTACGGCAACAAAAATTGGAAAAATGAAAAATTTGGGAAAAACTGAAAGTTTTTTTTTTAATGGGATTTTTGTATGAACTCGTGACCATATATGCATGTATATCGTTTGTTGGATCAGTTAGTATGGTATAAATCATATTTATTTTTTTTCTGCTAATTAAATATTTATGATAAAATAAATGCAATGTTTTTGGCAAAAACAAATTAACCTTTCGGCTTCCACTATAATAATACTAAAATAAATATCAAACAACATCAAAAAACATAACATGAAATGTACTTAGTGATAGAGGCTGACAGACGGTACAATAATATCATTGAATTTAAATTTAACACATCTGTTTCAGTGACCACTCGACACCTACTATACAACAGAGTTGTATCTACTAGCCTATATTTTTATTTTTTTAAGTAGGTAACTGAGTACCTACTTGGAATTTTTAATGTTGACTAAAAGTATATTATACTTTAGTTTACTATACAGTCTATACTAGATCCAATTTTGTACTAGAGACTGCCATTACAATTGAAAATAACAATATTTTTCTGTACAATATGTATATAAAAAAAAATTTGTAAAGCATATCAACAAATATATCATTCATATACGTTTTATATAAACATTGTTTTGCTTAAAATCTAAAAAATGTATTTAAATTTTGTAATAAATTACTATTTAAATGCCAACGACCATACCACGTTGAATACACCAGTTCTCGTCCGATCACTGAAGTTAAGCAACGTCGGGCGTAGTTAGTACTTGGATGGGTGACCGCTTGGGAACACTACGTGCCGTTGGCATTTTTTTTTTTTATCATATTTATTAATATTTACTTTTTTTATTTTTTCTGAAAACATTGCATTATTAATATTTAATTATTATAATAGTCTATATTATTTTTATTGACTATTAGGTTAACACTGACTTACCTTAGATTGGGTATATTGAATATATTCGTGGTATAAATAGTCAATAGCTTAAAATGAATTTACATATTTCTTCAAATTAAATTGTGTATTTACTATTAGAGTATAAGAATATATGTAAAAGTTTCAAGTCCCTAGGTACAATATTTTTTAATAACAACAAAATAACTGAAATTGTTTTTTTTTAATTTATATAACCATCAAATGTTGTCATTATATTTTGAACTTCATATACTTCTTAAAGGAAATCTTATATTTACTTATTAAGTCTTAGCTATTAAAATTGGAAATCCTATACATTTTTAACTTGAAAATAATTTGAAAATGTTTATAAATTTACAAATTAAATTCAACACATCCCTATTACGTTGACCTACTTAATTACGAGTTATATTCGAGTATTCGACACCTACTTTAAAGCTAAGCAACTTACCTTGTTTTTTTATCTCGTCTGTATTTAAACATTTTACTCGGTATAAATTTAAAACTTATTTTAAGAGCTTATTTAATGAGATCATATTATTTTAATTCAATTAATAAAATTATTATAAAATAGTGTCTTTTCAAGTAGCCGATAAATAACATTGTCTTAAATTTCTGAAGATTATTTCATTATACATTAATACAATTATTATGGGTCACAAATTCACAACCGTAGTATCAACAATGTTAATAATAAAGATGATCATATTTCCTGTGCTATAAATAATTTGAAGAACAACTACTGTGAATTTAACGTAATAAAAGTCTTTGTTTTTGGTTTTAAATCAACGGGACTATAATAATAATACCTATTATTACTATGTAACTTTTATAGGGCCAAATCCGGAAGTTGATAATTAATATATATAACTCAGTTAAATACAATGATATCCATATTGTGACACTTGATTTGAAAATTGGGTAAACAGTTCTGTTGAGAGGAGGTAATATTTTACAGTTATAAAAGGAAAAACGATGTTATAACAATAAAATGTATAAGATAATATTAATTAATTAATGTACTTAAAATTTTTGAAGTGTAAATGGTTCAATAATTATCGACACGTTTTGTTTGTACCTATTCTGCGCGTCCCAAGTTATTTGTTCGTAGCCGATCTTGGAAAAAAGTTCAACAAAGTGCAAAAATGATGACAAAATCGTATTGGACGGACGAGCAATTGCATCTTTTATTACTGTCAAAAATCCATGTCCGTTTTGGATCACAAAATATAAGCACTTAAAACGGGAGTAATTTTTTCTCTCGAAGAAAGTCGTTTTCATTAGTTTTTCGACGATCCAAGCCCTTTCAGGCAATAAATTATAATATCACATTGTGTGTCCGGAGACAAGGTACAATACAATACATATTACATATTACATTTATATTAGTCACGAGTCAATAGCTAGTATCATATATATAATACGACTGCTGTTGTTGTCGCATTACCACTGGAAAGACGAAGTATTTGGAAAGCACTCCGCACGTCTCGCGTCACAAGTATCAGAGTTGAGTTCATAAATCCGAGGGGGAACGAAAAAATCAAATCAAATCAGATAATACGCTATATTGGCCACGACGTCAAGATCGGCGCTCGCGTCCCTTTGCGGGACTGTGTGTGCACAAAGGTATTAGTGCAGCGTACAAAACATTATCCGTATGTATGTAATATAATTGGTGTCAGTATGAGTGTGTGACACTCTGCCAGCGATGCAGCTGTTGCGGCGGTAGAGGTATTCTCCTTGTGAAATAAAAGCCGCCGTGGTTTTGTTTGTTCTTTCCCTTGTGTAGAGTGCACGAGTACACTACCACACCGCCACCGCCGGTAAATAACGTTTGAGTTAACTGAAAACAAAGTACCTACGGCTCGGCCCTGCGATACGAGACGACGGCATAGACGTATGCAATGTATTATGTATTGCGACAACTGTTGTGTAAAAAGTGTGTGCGGTTCAATTGTGTCCAATAGGCGCCGACCGTGGATCTAATCCGTTCTAGGTGTTATAATCATAAGAAGGATGGCTATATCCAATTTAGTGGCGCAACTAGAATTAAGAAAACCAGTAGATTCTTGTTTTTTATGAATTTATTATAAATAATATACTTTTTATGTAATAGCAAAATATAAAAAAATATTAATTATTAATTTTAATTTATAAGTGTCACATATTATAAATTATAATTTATAAAACGTGTGACGTGTCATTAGTAGATAAATTTATTAGTCATTACATAGTATGTTATATTATGAAACATTTTTTTATAACATTTTTTATTTGTTTCCACAAAAATACATCAATCATTTCCTCAAAATTCATATTTTGATAATTTGTATTTTATTCAATTGAAAGTATAATATAATATCAAGCCGCTAAATGTCTTTGCACACTGGTTAATCTCAAAATGTTATCTATAGTTACATAGTATTATAAAATGACTAGAATAGTGAAAAATCATAGTTCGGATTATTATAGATAAATTAAAATGAAATATAGTTATCATTTGTCAATATAATATAATTAAAAAAAAAATGTCGTTACATTTCAAATTTAATATGCCTCCCTGTATACTTGTGAACTATGACCTTTGATGATCTTGACACCCTATATTGTTACACTATTGCGAAACCTATAAATTCGCAGTATGATATATAATAGGTATATTATACTTTTTCGATTTCTCAACACCCTCAATACGATTACGCACGCGCTCGTATGGTATTGGGTATAGGAATTTAGATTTTTTTACTTATCGATTTTTGGATGTTTATTATAAAAGCGTGTAATATAGAACACTTTTATGGATTTATGATAATATAGACAATTTAGTGGTTTATACATTTTTTCTGCCTTATGACTTATTTATTTATTTATGTATACATAATATATTAAGTATTGCATTTGCACTAGATATTAAATGTTAAATTATGTGTTGTAAATAATATAAATATAAAGTATTTCTATACAACAAATAGTTTATAGTAACTAATTAGAAGCCATACGCTCACATACATTCACTCACTCGCTTATAATTCGTAGTGAATTATTGATGTATAGCAATTTAAACTACCTACAAAAGAGTATAGAGTATGTAGGTATATTGTACAGTGTCCTTACGATATAGACAATAAACGCGACGAGGATAACAGGAAAATAAAGGAAATGTATAGAATGTGTTAGTGATATTTTATTCAAAACAGGTAGGTATACAATAAAAGTAAATAATTTGAGCAACGCGGACTTTTGTTCTTTTATATTGAGGATGAAAAAAAAATCGAGTGGAGTGAACCAACTTTCGAGGTGATATGCGCGGAACACTGTCAAGAGTATGAAACGCGTCGTTCAGGATTAAAACTTAAGAATGTCTAAAAATCTTAACAATATTTTTAGGAGTGCCCTTGTACAGCACCCCAATCATAGTAGTGCTACACGCTCGGTCGTCTCATATTCCACACCGCGTATAATAATATGCCGTACGGTGTAATATGCTTATGCTACACATCAGTTAAACGCTCATATTATTATTATAATAATACCGGCGGCGGTGGCGGCGGCGGGTCGAGAACGTTTTCGGGCGTGAGGCGCAGGAAGGCGGCCTGAAACTGTTTTTCCGGCAAAGCGGGGACGGTTTCCTCTTGAAATAATAATAGTATGAACGCGTACGATATTGCGGCGGCGGTTCGGCGACATCGCCCCACTATGTAGAGCCTCGCGCGCCTTCGCACGCACACACGCACGTACGCACACACGCACACGCACGCACATAATGGAATAATACGCACAGCCACTGCAGCTGGCGTCGGTTCTCGGTGCGCCGTGCATCCGCCGCCCGAGTTTGTTGAACTTCCGCGGGCCCGCGCGACCTCTTGCCGGGCGCACGCACACGCGTATTTCTATTTTCTATACACCGTGTACAGCCACTATTATAGACGCCGACGTGCGTACGTGTGTGCAATAAAACCATTATACCATTATTGTTGTTGTTGTTGTTGTTGTTGTTGTTGTACTGCAGTATTACAATGTATTATTGTAGACGGCCGGGATTACGGCGTTGCAACACACGCGATACTATGGTATATGATATTATTGAAATATTTGTACATCATTATAAAATGATACGCAGTAACATATTATAATATACGCGCTGCTGCTGCGCGGGACGTCCGGTTGTCCCGGGTTATACCTCCCGTATGCGTACGGTTCTATGAGCTGACGGATTACGACGGTAATGATATAATAAAGTGTATTATGGACTATTGTATTAGTATTACGACGTGTTAATACGATGACACAATACATTACTGTGCAATTATAAATAGCGACAACGTCGCTCGGTCGACATTCAATAATGACATATTGTATTCACGGCCGTGCCGACTGCCGAGGGTAAACGCCGAGGCGCAAACTCGGCATGGGTTTACCTATCCTATCGGTCACCGGTCTGTCGTTCGCGCGGTGGGTTTACAAAACCGTCCTTGGGATTGGTGGTAGGCCGCGGCGACGGCGACGACGGTCCGCGCACTCAGGGTTCGACGAACCTCGAAACTATATACGCTCGTCGTTCTTCTTGCGTGCACTTCTCTCGCGCGGGCGCGCCTGATACAACAATAATATAATGTTATACGTGCGCTGTGCGCGTATTATATTGTATACACTTTACATTGTGTATGTATACAGCACACGTATATATGCGCGTATACGCCAATGCGCGGTACACGTGCACCGCACCGCACACGTGTCACGGTTGCCGCCGGCGACACCGCTGCCGCCGCTCGCCCTGGCGCTGGGCCGGTGCGAGGGTCAGCAGCCCTTCCCGCGGGCGCACTGAAAGCACCGTGTGCAGGACCCTTCGCGGAGGGCGCGTACACCCACGCACAATATATATAATGATATCTACGCGTGTTTACGTTACCCGGCGGTGCGTGCGTGTGCTGCCGCTGCCGCTGTTTCCGTGATGATCTCGGAGAGCGGCAAGCGAGGGCAGAGCGATGCCGGAACGGTTGTGGGCGGTTGGGCGGGACGGGGCGCGGAGAGTGAAAGAGAGAGGTCACGACCTTCTTGGGGTCGCACTCGGCGCGCATGCGCCGCCCGTAAACAAACAGCGGGGTGGATTTTCGTTTTCACTTTTCACGTCGTCATCGCGCTGCGCCGCGTTATTTTACACGATAATAATATGATTCTTATTAAACGCGCCGAGCACTATTATGTTATTGTATTGTATTAGTAATATTTTAGATATGCAATCAATAATGAGGTGTATAATATATATAAAATCTAAAACACTACTCACTCACTGAGCGCTAATACTTCTCGAAAACGACAAAATGAGTATGAACTTGAATTATAGGACAGTCGTTCTCTAGATGTGCGATAAAAAAGCGTTTTAAATAATTCACATTTTAAAGGTCGGCTAACTCAGAGATTTCGTTTCGGCAAACGGAAATCGAATATTTGTTTTTTGTGTATGGGGGGTATTATAATTGGATATAATTCTAGACCTATATTTTAAATTTGGTCGAAACTAACCGAATGACTGTGTTAAAAATATGTGCAGCTTACATATAACGAAGTTTAAAATGGAGTAAATTTGCTATAAAATCAGTCTTTAAACGGACGATCCTTAGATCCACAGTTTTCGATCGATTTTCGTCAATAGCAAGATACATAATACCTATGGTACTTTATTACTTATTTTTTATTTTTTAAACCATAAAATATTGTGAATATATAGTTCATTCACGAGAAACTGTAATTTTTTTATTTATATACCTATTGTTGCCATTGATTACAGAAAATAAAATAGTTATTATGATTGGATATAATTTTAATCTAATCTGTATTTTATGTTTAGTCGAAACATCCCAAATAACTTCACTGTGTATGTGTATAGTTTATACATTTAACGGAGTTTAAGAAAGGTTAAATACATGGGTTACACTGAAATGTTTTTGGCAACTATAGTATACATAATATATTAATAAAAGGCAATGTGTATGCGTGTAAGCAATCCTGAATTCGGACTAATTGTTTTTTAATTTGGTGTATTGATAATCCTATACTCGTGAATGTGCACCTAGGAGCCAAATTTTGAATTTTAAATAGGGGCACACGAGGGGTTTTGTTGGCTTATGAAAAACGAATACCTATTTATTTATTTGTACGAGTTCCTATACTTTCCATTGGTTACAGAAAACGAAACAGTTATTACGATATTGGATGTAATTTTAGACTTGTATTTTAAATGTATTTGATCAAAACACGCCAAGTGACTGCGTGTTAAGAATATGTGTAGTTTACATTAAGCGGAGTTTAAGATACAGTAAATCCACTGGCATTATTTAATTTGCCACGGGTAACACCATACGAATTCAACTACCATCTATATATTATATTTATTGTTATTATATGAATTTATAAATTTATTATTGTGATTTTGATAACAGATGAAGAAATCGACGAAAAGATTGCGTTCTATTGATATACGATATATCTATTTTATTTAGATTGGTTAGCGTGATTTCCGAATCGGGTAATAATCCTTGTATCGACCATCCTGTATGTTTATAGCTTCACAGGTTTCGTTTTCAAATTTAACAACACTATAATTACGACCATACAACATCAAGATCATATAAGGTCGTCGAATGACCGGACTGTATAGCAGTTGGCGCGGCTGCGTGGTCGGACGACAAGCAGTTTTCTATTTCATCTTATTATCTCCGTACATACTACATTATATCATATATACCTATATTTTTGTATATTACGCTGCGCCTACACGCTCCACGAAATAGCCGATCCTCACTCGTTATACACGTTACATAGTACACGGATTAAACGTTTCGATGTATACTATGTGCGTAAATATACATATATATATATATATATATATATATATATATAGTATATGTGTTATATAAGTCGTATGCTCGCCCGTGTGCTCATATGCGGTACGATATTATATACGACCGCCGCCGTTAATAGCGCCGAAAAAAAGAAGAAAAAAAACCAGATGTGATGTTTTACATTTTTTTACGCTCCCGAACGAGGTTTTTGACCTCGTCAGAATTATCGCCAAGAAGAGGTTATCTTTAGGTACACACGCACAGTATACATTTCCCCAACATCCCGGCTCACCGTTTACGCCGCGGCGTGTTATTTACATAATACTACATAGGTAATACATACGTACTATATTATATAACAATAATAATAATATAAAGACAGGTATATATTACAATATTGTATTGTTATTTGTTTGTCATTCTCGGCAGTCGTGACGTGTGCACACACAGTCGTCACAATTCGTTCAGAACGATTTTTAAAACATAATGAGATCGTTATCCATAAATTGCATTTCCATATTATTTTATAACCTATGACAACGTCGTAGTTTTTGAAACGTTCGGAATTCGCTCGAATCGTACACAGTAGGTATATTCTCACCCGTGTAGACATAATGATATAATACTATATATAATATTTATATATACATATATGCACACACTTAGCACTGTATACTCCGACCCCGCTACTCTTCTTTTTGCTTACATAAATACATGTATATCGCGGTATACGGTCTTCATATTACTATATGTTTGTATTTTACAGCTGAATAGTGATCTATGACGTATATAAAATATAAACACGCCCACTGATAAATTCGCCCTCGAACACCGCGTGAGAATATGCTTATACGACAATAATTGCATTATGCTTTTTAAAGCGTAAGTACCTGCAGTGGAATTCTATACACCGGATTATGGCCGGATATCAGACCGCGTTTTTGGCATGTGGATTCCACAAACACTTGGATGGCGTCCTAAAGCATCGCAAAAAATCTTTTGTTTTCCTGCAACTAGAGTGTATGTAAACCCATGTTCACTAAATTCGTCTACCGCCTTAAGTTACTTTTAAAGTACTTTAAGTTTAAAAAAGTCCGGTAGTTTGATGAAAAATAGTAGTACAAGCCAGTAGTTATGTCCGATTTCATAGCGAAATAATAGTAATATACTATATTATAATCGCACGAGCAATAGAGTCCTTTGCGTATGAGGTGAAAAACTGCAGTTAATTATGATTTCTCTAAGCACGTACCCAATAGCGTATAGTCTATAATTCTATAAAACGTATTATTGGGGTGGTGGCTCCCTGAAAATTTCAATCCCTCCGGCTGAAATGTTTGAAGTCACCGCCACTGGTTTGGTGAGTACGGTATATTTTTATCTGGCCGGCAATATAATATATATATACTAATAAAATACTTTGCGTTCACTTTCCGTAAAAACAACATTTACACTTCCCTATAGTGGACCGTTGTAGGGTTTTCGACTTATTGGCTCCGGAGTAGATGGTCGTATACTCGTATTGTTATATTATTGTTACATGAGGGTAGTGACCTCACGGGATTACCCTCTAAGCCATTTTCCTTGACTCACATTAAATAAACTCTCCACACTGCTATGATGTATGTAATATATGTAGTACCTATTACATAACGACAAACTATATTTTCGCCGTTGAGACAATAATTACATTACATAATAATATTATTAATTATTGTACATTATATTTCCGAAAGACATCTGAAACGAACACTGTATATATATATATATATATATATATGTATGTATTTATTTTATTGAATACAATTCGATATTTTCATCATCTGAAGTTACTGGTGTACATATTTCAATTTTACTCACATATACTCCCACGCTAACTGAGCACTAAATTTCAGAACAAAAATATAAAGGAAAAATTTCAGGTGGCTGCACATACAGAGTGGCCACAATTAGAACATTTTGTTCACTTGAATCATCTGATCATCGCATTAACTTTGGTATAAATAAACAATATATTACATAATAAAGATTTTCTTGTTAATATATATATCAAATTCGATATTAATGAATATAACTTAAAGAAGGTGTTAATATTATAAACTCTCTATAAAAATATACAATTATTGTTCACCGTTTGTCGCAACATTTTCAAATATTGTCCTAGTTATTTGGTTTTGTTTTCATTTTTTTCTTTGATAGCATTGCCTATAGTGTCCTGCCTATTGTATAACTGACAAGTAGACGAACGCGTACGTGTTTAATAATAGCATCTATATAATAATACATACAAATTTCGAGACGAAAACACCGATCGTTTTTATGAATATCGTTTATGTATCACATCGTCGGCTTCGCTGTTCCCAAGAATAATTTATATTGTATTCGTGGAATAATGTATGCAATAATATGCAGGTTTCCTAGTTTCCTACATTCTTGACTATCTTAAATACCAATGCAACGTGTATAAAATATAAGGTATATTATATTATATAACTATAGTATTATATAGAAATTATATGCGCTTAGTCGCTTGGATGGTTATTAATTTATTATGGTTATGAATTTAGCCGCTCAAATCGAAAATACTTTTTATTCAATAAGATTTATAAGCTAAGAATGATTTATCATCATTCAAGAAATAAGACTAGTCTCTATTTTTATGTATACATATCGATACATATGAAAATGTTTAATATTATAAATTAATAACAGCTTACAATCAATTAAAAATACTCACCTACAAAAGAATAATTCACGAAAAATAAAATATGTATACTTATATTTTACAATTACGGGTAATACAATTTTTAACGAATGTCTAAATAACTAAATATTCATTATGCTATGTATAATAGGTACACGCGTTATTATTTAAACCTCTTGTACTTGAACGATAATTTATTACAAAATTGAATAATATTTTTACTATTACATTTGATATATATTTTATGGGATATATTGTTATATGATACTATGTTCGTATTATATTGGGTTAATTTTTTTTTTTTTGTATAGCAAGGCTATTGAGTCTTAAGTGCTTCATAAGCTAATAAAATATTTACATACATCTGAACCTGCAGCAGTACCACTGTTTATATACGAATTCATGGTTTTATTACACTTTATAGTACAATAATACACAAAGAAAAGTCTTACTGTTGAACACGTTTAATGGTTCTAAAAAAACTGTCAAACCCACGAAATAGAACACATTTGGTAAACATCACGTTTTTTGTCTTTAAATTTCATACAATAATGTAGGAAACTTAAAATAAAGTCAATTACCCTAAGTCCCAACTCTATATAAATCGATAAAAATATTGATAATAGTATTTTTATACCATTAGAAGTTTTTGTAATATATTAAGTATATCATTATTATAGGAGTATGTTCAAATATTATTAAACATGATAAATTATAAGTCATAAATTTCTCATTTTACAGTATATATTATTTGACCCATATTTTTTTAATTTTATTAAATTGTAAATGTTAAATATTTTTTATACATAACCTGATAAAAATGCATACAGTTTACCAACCTTCGTCCTTCCAAAATTTGGTAAATTGTATTTTTTTGTCATTAAACAATGTGCAATTAAGTAGTATAATATTTGATGTGAACATTTTCAGATTTTGGACGATAGTGATTTTAGTGCAAATTATTTTTTAAATGTTATCCCCATGTTATTTTAAATCTATAATCGGTAATTGTTAAAAAAAGAAGGTTTGTATCACCAAAGTTTCTTAAATGCTATAAACATTTAAGTTTAAAAATATAGTTTTTGAGTATACTTGAATATTCTAAAAATTAGAATTTAAATGAATACCTAAAAGAAACTTTAGATTGTGCATACTTGATGAATCATTTAGTATAATATACTGGATCATACTATAATGTAATACGATATTTTATTAATTTGCATTTTGAATAGAAGTTTAATATTCAAGCAAGTTTAAGTAGGTAACTCATTTTTTATTAAATTATAGAAATTTAAACACCGTTTATTTATCTTTTATTTAATTTAATACATATTATTACCTTTACAAACCTCAGTGACTACAATAAATATCCGTCATTGAGAAATTGCTGTTTAGTGGTAAAATATACTCCTAATATTTTATTATAATATATTTATATTATATTTATTATTATAATAATATAAATATTTTTTTATACACGCTTATACTATACATTTTTTAATATCAATGCTATTTTTTGCTATTTAATAATTTTGTAATTTTTTAAGTGTTATAATATATAATTATTTAAAGTTTATTATTATCTACTCTTTTTAAATAATTATTTTTATTCTATACTTAATCTAAATAAATGCTATTTATTGTCAGAAAATATTTTTACGTAAAAGATTTCAGAATAATTTCATCTATTGGGAATATGTTTATACCTTATATATAACACTTATTTTGTACCTAGACTCAAAATAGTTAAATAAAATGTGTCATGTTAATATCCATCGATAGATTTGCTTGTTATAAATAAAAAATTAATAAGTTTTATATTGATAACTGCTGTAAATATACGTGTACAAGTAGCATAATAATTCGAGCAACAAGGTAGGTAACCTGTAGTCTATACACGTAACTTACTAATATGTATATCAATAAATTTCAATAATTTAACATCCAATATAAATAACGATGTCAGAATTACGTAATTACTAAACCATTATAATTTTGTTTTGATTATACAGCGTACATGAAATAGTTGAAAGCAAATTATTATGATAATATATTAACCTAAGAATAATTAAAACTAAAAAGATAAGTTTATTTTATTAATAATTAATAAATCAATATAATATATATTGTATATTGATGACCAAAGTAAATTATTACTGTAATAATATAGTTTATGTTCGTCGTTCGATAATCATGATTAAAAACTTTTAAGTTTTAATATAACTTTAAATAAAATCGCGTTGGTACAGATACAATTTGCTTACAGAACTGTAATTATAAATAATATTAATATTATTTAAATTTATTCACTTACTGTTTGTGGTAAACATAACTACTGACTATCTACTGATCTATACTAAAGTCTAGGTACACACGATGAACCATGAACACGACTATTCTAAAGAAGGATTAGTTTGAGATTCAAATAGTTCTCCCTAATTTAAACATTTCAATTGACAAATCTTGTATGTTCTACTAGAATATTTTTGAGATGCACGTATCTTATTTTATAAGCTTACTAACATTAGTTTGTATTTTTTTCTTAACATTTTTTTTTTATTCATCCAAACAACGTTTTATGTGTATTAGGGATTGAAATGAAAAGATAGAAGGAGACTGAGCAATCAAATTTAAAAAAGAATAGTAGTTATACCGAGAAAATATATTTAGCTTGTCGGTCATCGTATTAATTTCTTCCGTACTAAATACTTTTAATCTACAATAATAAATAATAATTACCAAACAAACAAATAAAAACTATAAATAAAAAACCTGTGTACCTATGTATACGTTATATCACTAGGCTTTTGAAAATATTGCGTATATAAGTAACCTGTTATACATTATTAATATATTGTTTTTTTATCAGTTAACTGCTAATGTAAAATTTAAAGTAATAAATAAGTAAATAATAAAATATTAAACTTTTTTATGATACAAATAATTAAAATATAATAATAAGTGATAAAAAAAGTTTTGATCATCTCATTTTAGAAAATGCAATTCACATTTAGTTATTCATACATATAATGTAAGTACGTAGGTTTGAACAGTTTACTGTTTATAAAATGTATAACGGAAGTGTATCATTAATATTCATTCTTCATTTAGGTTTTTAAATATTAAATGTATTTAAAAAAACAAAAAAAAATTAAACACACCTGGGATTTTTTTTATAAATAACGAGTACACAATTTTTTTTCAAGGAGATTAATATTAAATCAACACAAGTGATTCTTTTAAAATAAATATATTTCAGGATGTATATATTTTTATTTTTTGAAAACATTTTCGATATGATATTTTACAACATTATCCTTAAGTTATAAGTATAATATTATATCTAAATCTTATTCATTTGTTAAAATTCAGAACAATTTCAACTTTTGATTTTTGAATATTTACTTACGTTATAATTTAAATTTTTCATTAAATATTAAAATATTTCTTTAAAAATGTTGATGCTTATATTATGTGTGTGAAGTTAGCCCTCTTTCTCACTTTGTGAAAATTACATAGGATAAATTTTAATTTGTAATTAATAAGTAATTTTAGGTTGGATCTTGGAATTCTGTAAGTTCGTCGATTTGAAGCTATAGCTTTAATTAATTTGAGTGGACGGCTTTACATATGCGATATTTATCAATATAATATTTAAATATATTTAAGAAGAGGTTAGACTTATAATGTAAATAATAAACACGAAAATACGAAAAATTGACAAATTATTTATCAATCTAAACTTTATTACAAATACAATACTATAATTTACTGCAGCAGACCAACATTTTTAACTGTACGGAGTGCGGACCATCAGTTTTGTAAAAAAAACTAAGGCCCATTAATATATATAAATATATAACAAATACAAACTTACATGTAAAAATAAACATCTATATACATATTATAAATATATTATATAAGCTATATTTATATTATTATATAATATGCTCATTGCTCATATGCCACTATGTCAGCATAATTAGGAAAACATACTGTACAAGAAAAAATAAAATGATTTCTATAAAAAAGAAATTTATTGTATTCAACTCAAAAACAATTGATCGATACAAAAAAAACTCAATGTGATTTTTGACATTTGTCTTCCACGAGAAAGTTAATATCAAGATTAAAACTAAATAGTTTTAGCCTCCAATTACTCTTGATATAATGATATTCAATTTATTTCTATATTTTTTTTTCTAAAAAATTAAAGTTAAAAAGGCTTGCGCATATAGATAAATTGTCAAAAATCCCATTAAGTGCCTCAGTGCAATTTTAAAAACTACTGGATAGTCTTACGAACAATTATCAAAAATAGAACATAATATACCTAATCAAATAAAAATATAGACGTTTATTTAATAATATAAAAATCTAGATGTTGATCGCAATCGACATAAATTAAAATTAACGATATACTGGTACTTGGCTTAGACCCTCGACAAGTATCCGTGGCCAATACGTTGGGAACCGCTGATATCAATTATACTATATTAATTCAATACAATTTATAAAATAAGATAATTTATAGTATACTGCTATAATATAGGTATTATATAGATAAATAAATATAAATCTACCTTCGAAAAAATGTTAAAAGTATATTTATTATTTACATTTAATATTTTTTTCTCGTGAATAACATCACATAATAAATTTTAAAATTAAAACAAGTACCAAAATAAGTACAAAATTAACAATAAAATACTTATTGTAAAAAATATTAATGGCCTTATTTTTTTTCCTATTCAAGTAAACATAGAATATAAAATGTATTATATAACATACAATATCTAACATTAATTAATAGGGTGAGCATCGAGTATCAGACCGTCCTAATGATCAAGCACTGTAAGACCTATTTTATGGAATGCTCTGCAATACATAAAAAAAATTAAGTTACTATTGAAGCTGCAAAAACAAATCTACTATATGTATTATTAATCATTGGTTGTAAATACTAGTATTAATATTCTATTATAGTATTATTTATTAATGTATAAAATTGTTTGCTATGACCTTTGTAATCGTACAATTTTTGCTCAGTCTATTTTGCTATCAAGTTATTTTTTCTGTGAATTTTTTTTTAAAGTGTTTATCGAATTCTGTCTTTATCGTTTAAAATGTTTAGATACACTAAAAGGTCTTTTAAATGATTTATTTTTATTCGTTTTAAGCATACTAGCGCCATCTATTAAATTACTTAAGTCTCAATATTGTTACATTTTGTCACAAGATATAAAGTGATTATTATGATTCTATAAGTCAGAGTATAAATATGAACTAGGCGAATTAAGTATATTTTATTTAAACATCTAAGACTAGCATTTAATTGTAGTTGCTTATCTTACTGCTAGTTATATTTATATTTATAAATTGCACTAACTATTTACATATCCTCGGTGATTATTTACGTACCATCTAGATATATAAATCATAAGTAAATTACATAAATTAATACTTAATGATTATCAGGCCTTTTATAAGTGTTTTATTATTTATGGTTTTCCACTTTTATGCAACCATTTTTATTAACGCATCATTATCAACATTAGGGACGTTATGATTATAAAACCACTCACACTCACACTACATACGCATACACACGCATATCTACTTGCTAATGTATAATAGATAAATAATATTCATGTCATAATGTAGATTAATACCATGCTCTAATTAATAAAGAATATAATATAACCAATGGTCCATCATAATTATCATATTATATTATAATGTATAATATAATGTGATTATTAATCACTCATGAGTTCATAACTAAAACTAAGCGCATAAATATTAAATAAGTAGGGTACGACATTTTTGTAAACAATTACTTATAAATACATTTGTATCCAACAGTATATTTACTAGGGGTCCATAGGTAGGTACTAAATTATCCCATAAAAAAAAAACAAAAAGTAACTAAATATAATAAAATGTATGCCAATAATATATTATGTAGATTGTAAATAATAGTTATACAAAAGAAAATACCTACCCATTTACTATAAGTATGAAATAAATAGGTATATACGTGTATTTATTGATTTGTATAGTTGTAATACAACATGTAAGACAATGCTGACACCTTCCAAATAAAATTTTATTTTTCAAAATTCAAAATCGATTAAACATGGTTAACTTTTCAAATGAATAACATTATCACTACTATGGTTAAAAATACAATACATTTTCTAAAGGGAATGGGAGCTTACACTTGCCTAGGTTATATCTGCATAGTTTTGCGATAATTGTGATATGATGACAATAATTACTATTATGTATGCAAAAATATCTCCATCGAGTATCACAACGAACGATTATATCATTTACTTACTATAGGAGTAAATTGGTGGAGGCTTATGGGATTTAGGGAGACCTATCTCTCTTAAACAGTGTTATAGCCCACTCCTAAAAAATTGAAGTTTTTCAACAAATTTCAGATTTTTGTTAGAAAAAATAATATAATTTATTATATTATAATTTTTAAGCAAGATAGGCGATAAGTAATGTATGATATAATACTAGTACAATAAATATAAACATTAAATCATGTATATTATTTTCTTTATAAATTATAACAAAGGTCATAAAAAAAAAAGATTGCAGTCAAATGGTCTATCAATATAATATCAATAATAAAATAATTTAAAATTTAAAACTGAATTGTATATCATCCTGCAAAAGATATACTTACGTGTGTCACAAGTGTTTTTCGTGTTAAGTACAACAATAATTATTATTCAAATATTCTAAACACCATTTGTGTAACCTATTCGTCTATCGATCACAGTTTATAATTCATAAGACAAGCGTTGTAAACCGTCCGTCGACCGGATTGAACGACAACAAGAAAAAAAAAACATAAATGGCATATTTTTCCGAAGTTGGACTAATAAAACGGAAACATATCAAACGAACGATGACAAATTTGTCTCTGTTCCACAACGACGATGGCGATTGAGTTATATTAGATGCGTGCATAGTCAGCTACCCCTTAAACGTCGATTGCGCTATACACATTCGGCTGCGCGTTGTGTTGTCTATACGGCCGACAGACGCGGCGTTTGTATAGACGGTCTACGCGGCCGTGGTCGGCGGCAGTATCAGTGTGTCGTTGCCAACATCATATCTCACCGGTCACTGACAGATCGGCATCGTGGTGCCGGCGGAGTAATGATAATAAATTAATAACAATACATAATAGCCATGATGGATAATACTATATGAATACAGTTGAGTATTCGTGTGTAATCCATTTTAATTATAACATTGAGGCAATAGTAATCGAACACAATGCCGTTATAACAATACGCCGATCACATTAACATAGATGGTAATGCATTAATGATCTGTGTCTATAGCAACTGCTCGGCTGTTGCTGTTATCACTTATCGTTCGTGCGGACCAATGACTCGACCGTAGCGTGTATGTGTCATACGCTCCTTACGTTTGTTATCAATTTCGTCGCCTTGTCGGAACGCCCGCCACACCTCACGTCCAAACATCGGACGAAGATGTTCGATGACTACTGACGATTGTTGAACGAAAAACCTTTTGGCACCGTCTTCGGAACAATTTAATCGCGACGTTCGTGTTGGTGTTAAATCGAATCGCCGCTAGTAGCTGCTGCACTTACGGCCGACTGCCGAGACGATCGGCGTCATCTCCGGACCGGACACGAGCACGCGCGCACGCACGCACCGCTGCATTCTAAAGTAGACCGTAAAGAACGGCCGAGACTTTGATAACCGCTCGAAATGCTGGGATGAAATACCGTCATTGTTTATTGTAAAATAAACGATTAACTTTACGCATCAGACGCAATACATATCATCGTCGATTTTTGTTCTCTTTTCAAAGGACTATAACGCTCTCACTGTCGCAATGGATAGTCGTGGCCGGAAAGTCATCGTTTGCGATAACGGAACTGGGGTGAGTGCTATTATCCCATATCCACGATGGTTCTGAATCGTCTATTTCCCACTACTTATTGATACGTTGTTTTTATTTTGGTGTCGATCATTTGACTGTAACTATCGACACTACCAACCATATGTGGTTAAGCCCTATACCTTAATGCAGTCTGGTTATTGCTTAAACTACCAGTAACTGTACCTAATCCATACACAGTTACAGTATAGTTGTTGTAATTAAATCATAATAGCCAACTCTGTTGAATGTTAAACTAATATTAGTTAGAGTTTACCAATTTACAGATACAACTATTATATAAGTAGTTAGTTAAAATTTTTGTAACTCAAGTACTTAACATTTTTTTTCGAAGTATATTTTATTAGATGTTTATTTATTACAATAGATGTTTGAATTTACTGTTATTCTAAAATATTTCTTTGTTTTAGTTTGTGAAATGCGGCTATGCTGGAACTAATTTCCCTGCTCATATATTTCCATCAATGGTCGGCCGACCGATCATTCGTGCACACAACAAAATTGGTGATATTGAAGTTAAAGTAAGTTAGAAATATTATTGATATTTTTGAAGCTTTATAAATTTAAATATCTAATGGGGTCAATTAATATTTATTATATCGTTATAAAAGTATTTTGATTCATATTTTAACTCATTCAATTTTATTTTAAAATGTATAAAATATTTTTAACTGTATTTTATATATTTTTATCATTATTATCAGAATTTAAAATAATAATTAGTAAACTATGCAAAATAAGGTATATTATTGGCTCGATATTTTCTATATTGGGTGGTAGTCAAAATTGAGACTGATAGTAGTCAAAATGACAGAAACTTACCCAAATTATTATACTTAGTTTTATAGATAAATTAATTTTTTTATTATTATTATTTATCTGGTCTTAAAAATAAAAATAAAAATTAGAAAAATATACTAATTTTGTACAAAAAAACATCGACATTAAAAAAAAAATATATATTATATTAACATACCTATAAAGTAATACTGCAAATCAACAATAAATTCAAATGTTACTTTCTTAAAATGCATTGAAAAGATAAATTCCTATGAACTATTTATGTTGAACTATCATCTAATCCACTAGGCATTAATCCATGGTGTCATTATAAGTTGTGACTAGAAAAAATTATATTTTTCATATTTGTAGAATTATTATTGTATATTAATTCATAAATTTATATTTAACTTTAAATCAATCAACATATACAATATTACAATTTAAGAAGATATCTGTATTTATTTGTTTTTCTCTTTGACACGTGGGCTACTTTCCAAATTTGTGTTCAATGGAACCAATTTTGTATTGTTAGCTTGAATGACACAGGGAATTAATAATTTTATTTTTTTACAATATTTAAATTTTTCTGTGATATATGAACATAAATTGTAATATATTACATACTTTTATACAAATGGAAATATTATAAGGTACAGAAAAAATTCTTGATTAAGTTTGATAATATTTTAGTTCACTATAATATTAATGCTAACAACATAAAATTGGATTTAAACATTTTATTAAGTTATGAATGGGTTAGTTAAATAACTATAAATAATGCTTTGACCTTTTTTTAAAGTCTTAAGATACATTTTATTGAAAGAATAACATTTTTATTGTTATTAATATAGTTATTATTGGTAGAATTTATGTAGTACATATTGTATTTTAATGTTTAAATCTATCTATTAAAAGTTTGTTTTAATTTTAATTATTTGAGTGTTTTTATTGAAAATGATAAATAGTTCAATACTAATTCCTGGTGTTAATGTAATATTTATTTTGTTAAATCATTTTTTATCAATTATAATTTATACCTAATTCATATTTAGTCACTTGTTCTTGCATATTTAAAAATTCTTTAATTCTAGGTACTACTATACTACTATATATTCTTTTTTTTTAGAAACTTGATCACCTGACTGTTAATACAAATGGTTATTTCTAGTTTAAATATTGTTTCTGAAATATATTCTATTATTCTCAAAACAATATAGTATAAAAGACGGGTAATATATATATTATTTGGGTAAGGTGAATGTTATCTATACTTATTAGATAAAGTAAAAATGTATATTATTTAAATGTATTTGTATATTATTCACAGCTGAGTAGTTAATGTATATACTTTAAGAGGATGCTACCCACATATATTGTCTTCATCTTACAAATTTAAAACTAGCTAAAATTATTTTGTGTGAGAAAAGCTGAGTTGGTACAGTCATTACTAAGAAGCAAAATTTTCACCACAAAAAAAGAACTTTGGCTGTAATACAATCGTTTTCATTTTTTGATATTACACATATAAAAAAAGTTCTTTTTGTTTAAAATCCATTACTTTTGTGTTTTTCAAACTTGAATAACTTTTTTTGTTGTTCCGATATCATAAAAATAAAAACGATAGTTCATAGATAATGTTCTCAACTATATTGCATACTAATTTAGAGTCTTAATTATCACTAACCTAAGTGGTTCTATTTCCCACAAGACAATTTTTACTGTGTTTTACATTTGTAAGATGGTGACAACACATGCAGGTAGCGTCCTCTTAAAATATGTACTTTAACTACTCAGCCGTGGATAATGTACAAATTGGAAATTTACGAATTTTTTTGTGGTCAAGGTTTAAAAAAAAAGGTCTATATAAACATAAATGCTTATCAAATAAATATAAATGCAAAGCCATGGATTACCCTAACATTGTAAATGTCACCCTTCCTCATATTGTTGTTATAAAAAATTTTATTTCATTTTTAAATTTTACTTAGGTAGTAAAATTGTTTAAATATATAATTAATATTGCAATAGTCATCTAATAAATAATTTTTATTTTAGGTTAATATGATTTGGTTTTTGCTATTAGAATTATAATTCTATTGAGTATATTCTGTATAATATGGTATAATTTAACGATTGAAGTGTTTGATATTTAGATTGTGTTGTATCAGTATTATCAACAGGGCTTGGAACTTTTTGCACTAAAATAACAATAAAATGTGTACATACTTATATATTAAAAAAAGTTTAAATATGCAAAAATTATTATGAAATAATTATTTATACAAGAATATATATTGTATTATATGGAAACTTAAAAAATACATAATTATTCAAAAAAATATATATTTTTTAATTATAATTTTTTTGTTTTATGAAAATTTAAATATTAATATTTAAATAAATAAAATAATTATTAAAACACAAACACATTATATAACCATCAGTCATTAGGGTTTATTTGAACACATTTTTGCATACACACATATTTCAGTACATCATATTCACAGTACAATATAATTAGCATTAGGATATTTTATCAAAATATGAGGTACTCCAATTGTAATATAAGAAAAAGCTCCGCCAGTTATTACAATAACAATAAAAGTTACTGCTAATTCTTACTTTTAAGTAAAAAAAAAAATGATATGGTAACGCGTGACACTAATAGCAACAATGACAACTCTTAATAAAAATAAATCATTTATAGTTGAAAAAATATTAAATATAACTAAGCCATTCAAAATATAGATAAGGTGACAATGTGCGATTGTTTTATAAAAATAAACATACATTAATTTGCTTATAATATTTAAATATATAAAATAAAATAAATTTAATAAAATATGCAAAAATATATGATATACATTTTTGTATTTTAATTGTATATAATATTATAAAATGGATTTGTTTCGAATTAGATTATTAATATGCTGCTTCCTAAGAAATATGGAAATGCGTGATGTTCTGTGTCCTGATTATTGGTTTACTATTATAGTAATAAAATGCTTTATCCACTGAATACTGACTTATGTATACATTATATACTGTTCATATGGAAAGGTTTATTTTATGCCTAGACATATTATATACATTAATCAATTTTGGACCTTATTCATATCATGTATATATGTATATATATATCAATAAAAAACAATTATTTACATAAAATATTTATACAAACACATAAATTATTGCTATATTAATTAGTTAAATTACCTTTGGCTATATTATTTTTATTTTTTAGGATTTGATGATTGGTGATGAAGCTAGTCAGTTACGATCCATGTTAGATGTCACATATCCAATGGAGAATGGAATTGTGAGGTTTGTATTTTTAAAATTTTATATTTAACTAAAAATTGTTTAATAATTATTTGATTAATACTTAATACAATTATTTATAGGAATTGGGATGATATGTGCCATGTATGGGATTATACTTTTGGACCAAAAAAGATGAACATTGATCCAAAAGAATGTAAAATTATGTTAACAGAACCTCCTATGAATCCAATAAAAAATAGAGAAAAAATGATAGAAGTAAATATAAATAAGTAAATAAATGTATTAAAATATAAATTAAAAATGTATTGTTGATGTAGGTGATGTTTGAAAAGTATGAATTTAATGCTGTTTATGTAGCTGTTCAAGCTATTCTAACATTATATGCTCAAGGTTTGCTTAGTGGAGTGGTTGTTGATTCTGGTGATGGTGTTACTCATATATGCCCCGTGTATGAAGAATATGTTTTACCACATTTAACTCGAAGATTAGATATTGCGGGTCGCGATGTCACCCGTTATTTAATAAAGGTAATTATTTTTAAATGTTCATATTTAATTAAATTAATATAACTTAATTATTTATTTTAGTTGTTACTATTAAGAGGATACGCTTTTAATCATTCAGCCGATTTTGAAACTGTAAGAATGATGAAAGAAAAGTTATGTTATGTTGCATACAACATTGAGACTGAACAAAAATTAGCTTTGGAAACTACTGTTCTTGTGCAATCATACACAGTAAGTTATATAAAGTATTTAATATAATCTACAGCTCTAAGGTTATTTTCTTCCACACATTCATTAACTATAAACTTTTTATATTAATATCTTTTACATTTTTAGTTACCAGATGGTCGTGTTATCAAAGTTGGTGGTGAAAGGTTTGAAGCACCTGAAGTATTATTCCAGCCACATTTAATAAATGTAGAAGGCCAAGGTTTGCATATTAGTTTAACTTTTTTATTTTGAACTTAGATAAAATTATAAATTGTGTTTGTCGTCCTAAAATAAATATTATTTTGTCACTATTTATTAGAAAATCTACCATTTTAATATGTATATATGAACTATAATTAATAATAATTGCATTTTCATGTATTATGTGCAATTGGTTTTAATAATACATGATGTGAGTTGGGCCTGGTAACATTAACTATAAATGGGTTAAATATCTAATGATTATTATTTTATTACCTTATTAATGGATAGGGAGATTTCTATATATTTTACTATATTTTATATTATTAAATTTAAATTATTTAAAAACATACCTCAAATTATTGCCAACTTAAATTTGTGAATTAATGTAAGTGGGAAAATGTATATCTTAAATATTTCAGTAAATTATATTGTACCAATTTATTGCTTTATATATTTGTTCATTTCTACATACTTAAATATACAATTTAATATTTATTTTCCATACAAATTAAATATTTTTTTTTGTTAAAGAATTAGTATTTTTGGATAAGGAATATTTAATTTTCTGTATGCTTTTAAATAAGTATCAGTATTATTTATTTTTTTTTTTTTTTTGTGATTCTAAAACTTGTTTGTTTTTATTAATATAATCATATTATGATAGTGATTCATCATATAAAAATAACAAATAATATAAATTCACTAATATTTTTTTCTTTATCTTGTAGCTTTATTTTTGTTTAATTTTCAATATTTTTTTGCAATTTACTAATACAAATTTCTGTGTGATCCATCAGGTATTGCAGAACTAGTGTTTAATACAATCCAAACAGCTGATATTGATATGAGAACTGAACTATACAAACATATTGTGCTCTCTGGTGGTTCAACAATGTATCCTGGACTACCATCAAGGCTGGAACGTGAAATTAAACAACTTTATGTGGAACGAGTGTTGAAAAATGATACAACTACCTTATCAGTACTATATTTATAACTACACTTTTGAAGTTAATTTTTTTTTAATTTCTTACTGATTTATTGATTTTTAGAAACTTAAAATCCGTATTGAAGATCCACCACTGCGTAAAGACATGGTGTTCATTGGTGGAGCTGTTTTAGGTGAAGTAACCAAGGATAGAGAATCATTTTGGTTATCGCGTGAAGAGTATCAAGAGAGAGGAATATCTATTTTGGATAAGCTTGGGCCAAGAGCTGGATAAACTGTTATCTCAATATAACTGAATATAAAATATAAGCAATACATTTTTTTTAAACAAAACCCATATTTATTACCTATTAAACAATAAACAATGCGCTCGTAAAATTGAACATTAACTCGAAATTGATACGCTTTATAAAAATTACAATTACATTGATGTTCTAAATCATAGATTTATAGATACAAACAAACAAGCTAAACATCTATTTTATAAAATATCTACTTCCAATTTAAAATATGCCTTATGTATTAAGAAAGGTATAAGTAATATAAGAATCTTAATTCTTTTATTTAGATGAGTTATTTTGTTTTTATGTGAGCGCATTATAATATATTATTGTTATATTGTTTATATTTTTTAATTAATATTATTTTTACATACCAGCAAAGCCACTTTATGTTTAAGTTAAATGTTAACAGGAATAGAATTTCTATTTGTACTAATTTATACTATATAATTCAATATAATTGGAACACCAAATACCAATATACATTTTTTTCTACAATACATGTTATTTATTTGCTTTTTTTAAATAACATATTTTTTATATTTTACCTTTAAATTAATTTTTATGTTAACTATCATGTGCATTTTATTTTATTATGTAATTTCAAAAAACATTTATATTTTTCAACTAGGAAAATATATAAGTGATATGGTTTGAATTGTTATAGTTAAAAATTACAATGAAATTAATTTAAAAGTAAAAAAATATACAATCAAATGTCTACAAAAGCAGTACAGTAGAAAATTGTCATAAAAAGTAATTTGACAATGTACCAATGTCTTGAATACATTATTCTTAATATATTGAATTTTCATTTAGTAGGGTTTGTTTATTATATTTGTAATTTCCATAAGATTTATAACAATAAAATAACGTCAACTTGAAACTGGAGCAATTCATTCAATTGAGTTTTTAACTACTTTTTTAGTAATATTTTATTCATATATATTGTTTTAATATATTAAAATTAAGCAAGTGAAGGATATAAAATACATAAATTATTCTAACTTAGTTCTGATTCTATTATGATAAAAAATTTTATTCATGGTTTATTTTTTTACATAATTTGTATTCAAATTTGTGTTTAATTTATGTTGGTTTGTAAAAGTTAACTCAATAATTGTTATTTAAAATCATTAGAAAAGCAAGTATACATTTAGCATTTTAAAACCTATATTTTTTTTTTTTTTTTTTGAAAATTAAAAACAAATTATAATTAAATCAAATTTATTTAAATGTAATTTTTTATCAAAATGAATCATTAAATCTGTAATCAAGTATTAAAAGCACATATTTCCAAGAGACAAGAAACTAGAAAACTTTTATTTAAAAAAAAAAATAGTTTCTTTAAAATGTTTTGTTTGTAAGTTTAAACATTTTGCCCTGAAAAATATAATAAAACGTGATTAGAATTTTATACTTAACAAGTAATAAAAATGTAATGTATTATGTTAATACTTTTTATATTTTATTAGAATATAAACAACAATAAAAAAAGTGTATTGAAGTTGATAATTATTATATTTGTAATGTCCAATGAGTTCAACTTTATATTTATTGTAGTTTCTTAGTTTAAAATTTTTATTCTATCTATGTACTTTAAACTTGAACATAAGATGAAATTTCAATACTTATAAAATAAGAAATCGTTAAAAGTTTTCCTAGACTTTCCTAAGCAATGCAAAATATGGGATGTTTAAAAAAGTAATTATACCAGGAAGCCTTCATTGATAATATAGATATCACAAATATTCCTTATTTTTTGTTTATTATTATACTTTTTATTTCAAAATTTTAAATGGTTATAAAACAATAAACATAGGTGTTGAATTTAATACTTACATAATATTTAAATATTTACAAGTTAAATATTTGTGTAGCATGCATATCATATTTTCACACTGGATCCGTCCTTGTATATAACACATCTTAACAATTAATAAATTAAACAAATATTCTTTATTTGTACCTAAATCTTAAATAAATTGACATTTATATTTTATAATATTGGCAATCTATCACTTCATATTCTTAAATGTTTGCACATCCTTTAGATTAAATAACGCTATTATACATTTATAATTTTTTTTTATTTTGCATTGAAAGAATGTTGTGTGTATAGATAGTAAACACTAAATAAGTTAATTTATTTAAAAAAATATTATTTAGTTACCTACTCTACAATGATATTATATTTAACTAATAATTTCCAAAATAGCACACATTTTTAAAACTAGAATTTAAAGAACTTATTATGATTACATCCATTCAAATATTTTTTTTCAATTCTAAAGTATAAACATTTTTTAAAAATTTGATTGAAGCTAAACATAGTTTAGATTTTATCTTGGGCAAGTTAATGCATTTTCATAGTATCATTTATTATTATAACTAGAATTATACATATTTTTTTTTTTCATAACTAATAGCTTTACTTTTAAAGTTAATACTCTAAATTTAGAAATTATTTGCATTAAAAAATTTTAATTATTTTATATATATAATTTTATATTATATAATTAGTTATTCTACAAGACTTTCATCGTCAAAATGGCAAATAGTCCATGCTAGAAAACATTTATAATAATATTGGTAAAGAAATAACTAATAAGATTATTAATAATAACTCGTCTATATTATGAAATATGCTCTCAGAACTTCCACCTACACCGTCATTTTTCCAGCCTGGCAATGTTACTTACACTAAAATAGTCATTTACTATGCATGCACGTCGCACTTATATTGAATTCCAAAAATACTGTCTGTTTTCAACCCCTATAAGCAGTCCATATTTTTTGTAAAATTTGCTACTAAACACTTGACCATTTTTTTTTTTTTTAGATTATCTAGACAAATATCCTTTAAGGGCTGTAACTAGTAAACATAAACTTTCTTTTGTCTATTTGTCATTTGCTACTGCACACAAAAATAGGGACTGCCTACAAGTATGTGATCTATGTTACATTACAGGTAAAAATAGTTAACAACATTTAATAATATTTTATGAAAAACAATTCAACTGACAATTTGTAAATTCTATACACATTAAACAGCAAACATAGAATACCAACGTAATAATTATAGGTATAGTAATTTAGTTTAAGTACAGAGATAGTAGTATATTATATTTTATTCGGAACGAAATTAGACTTTAGCAGCCAACTTGTGCGTATGAACGTGGCCTTGTTCCACGAGACATGTCTGGAAATCAGCAGGTGGTTGACTTGGTAAGGATCGTCTCTTTTTTCTTGCTCTGTACCGATCTCATTTTGAATTCTGAATAACTGAATAGTATACAGTTACAGTATACTAATATACTATAAAAATTCACAGTAAAATAGTGAAAATACGAATTTTACCTACCTATATATATATATATGTGTGTGTGTGTGTGTAATTAATGATAAGTTTTAAAGTATATAGGTAGCTGCCATGGATAATAAATAGAATTGTAATCAATGTGAATAGCCTAAATAGGTACTTATCTATTGTAGGTACATATTTTATATTGAACATTATTACGAGATAATCATACAAACAGCTAACATTGATTTATTATTTTACATAATTACCCATTAAAAATAATTATCCTTCTAGTATAAGTATTAAATTACAATATTGTTGTACGACAATAGCTAATTAACAACAATAATATACATTTTTTTTCATTCCAAACATTTTATTTGTATAGGTACCTAGTAAAATAAAACTATTATTAACTTCCAATAAATTTACAAAATTAAAAAAGAGTTTTAGCATTTAGCCAATATATCTTAGAAAAGGGTTTTTTAATAATGAAAAGTACCTACCTATCTGCCTGCCTATTTTGTTTTGTGTACATACTACATATTACCCATTATAGTATCTCATCACTTACACAATTGACACTAAAATATGTATAATAGCAGGTAGGTTATGATTTAATAACAAATATCTTTGACAATTCGAAAAATTTTCTCGTAGTTCGAAACCTATTGCTGTCTGCTAAAATGACAAAATTTATACGATATTATGTCCATCCACAATTCACATTATAGGTAATATTATATAGTATATCTACCGCCTATTCAATTTCTCATTTTAAAAAATTTAGATGGACGCAGTCTGCAAGTAAATAAGTAGCTATTGTATACTCTGAGATTTTAAAAATCACGATGCTATATATATTACCTATACCTATATTGTATAACACCAATACATCATTTTAACAAGTTATAATTTACTTATTTATGCACATATGTCAATATGTGCATAACTTACTGGAGACGTTGTATACTTGCGATATGAAAAGTATTGGAATACCTAAATTAAATTATAGTTAGTAGATAAGTAATATTGACAACTGTATAGGTTAAGGTATATTACTATATAAGGTAATATAATAGGTGATTTATATAATACCTATGCCATATGATGCATTTCTATAACGGGTGTGGCAGTTCATTGCGTACCTAATACAAACTGTTGGTTAGTTACCTATCGGCTACCGATTTTCCGTAGTTTATGTTTTATTTCGCGTGATTTTGTTTTTTAAAATTATATAAATTTGATTATTTACCTAATCACTTTGGGAATTTTTCATTCATTCATTTTGATAGTTATTTTTAACATATCTAAAGGTCAACCAACGAGTTGCATTAAATAAAGTATTTTTTAGTAAAAGTAAAGAATTTGATTCATTAATATAGGTACGTACCGTTTCTCTGAAAAGCGGAAACAATATTATTATTATTTATTACCAATAGTTACGCCTTACACAATTAGGAAATTAAGGAATTAAGTAAAAATATTTTGGTGAGGCTCTATAATGGCATAATGTAAGTGTTACCTTATTCAATAAAAATTAGACAAAACTATTTTATTTATTTTGTTTATTTATCCATGTATATATATTTCACGCTTAGACGGCCAGTGTTAATCGCATTATACTGCGATTAATATTAAGTGGGCTATCGCGATATGTTAATGAACACGACGACGCACAACATACTCATTATCTCCCATTCTTCGTTATTTTAATGTATTATATTAATATTGTTTTTGGTTATCGTTTTGTTAATCATATTTATTAATCATTGACCATTGTATTGTTTCTATTTTTTTTATTTAATAAATTTGTTCGGCCAACGCCTTTGCTCTTTATTATTATTGTTCTTTATATTCGTTCGCAATATTACTATCGTTTTTTGCCATTCGTTGGTACTATAGCTAAAACCTTTTTTTTTTATATTCCTTTTATGAGGTAACATACCGTGTAAGTTATTATTTCTTCGTTCGTCGCCATTGCGGCACGAAAAGTTTTACATTTATTATTATTATTATTATACAATTGTTACGTACCTATTATTTAACAATTACTGTTCTACCAACGCGTATGACGTATGGCTTGGATCAGAATATGCACTAATTTAAACAAAAATAAACAATCTTTAAAACCGGACCAATCTATGAGTTTATAATTTTTATTATTTGTGGTTCATCCTTGTTGCCGCTACTGTATAATAGACATTAGACGTATCGTTATCGTTGCGCCTTCCAGCAATCAAACGTATTATTGTCTATCGTCGCTAAGTTTTGTCAGATCAAGAAAGTTCGCCACCAACTTGGGAAAGTTACGTGGGAGGTCATGTAGGTGGTCCAGAATCATTTTGTTCACCTCCAGCATCACCAGATTTCCATGGTAATTAGTGACTAATTTAGTAAAAAAAAAAATCTTTTTCCCTGTTGTTGTGCTCTCTACGGTCATTACACCAAACCGACTCCAACTATAGACAACCCCCCCTCATAATTAACCTGTATTATCCTAACTCTCGTGTATATATACTTCTGTTCCTTTGTTTTATACTCTAAACTGTTCTTTAGCTAGTGTCGTCTTCATGTGATAGGTTATCTATCGTGTCTCGTAAGTCAAGTGTGACACATGAATTGCTTGACTAAATCTTTTCAGGCGTTTTTTTTATTTGTGTTATAAATTTTCTCGGTTCTAAATTTCTGATTCATCGAGTGATCCTTTGACTTCTAGTTACGTTTATTTGTATAAGTATATTGTATAAGCTTAATATTAAAAAAAGGAAAAATAAAAGTAGTATAATACACATTATAATTTGTTTTTAATTTATCGGAACAATGAATATAATTACTAATACAATTATTAGTAGGAAATACTTTTAAAATAATTAACAACAAACAAAATAATTCATTATTTATTTGATAAATTGGAAATTGTGTTATTTGTTATTATATTATTTTTATTTTTGGTATATATTTTGATAAAAAATGTGTGCTCAATCAAAAGCTTGACAATTTAATTAATATATATTAATATATTACTTTTATTTACTATAAAAGTTCCATATAATTTGTTATTAATGTAGAATTAAAAGAAGTCAAGCGTAAATTCAACAATAGATTTTTGTGATTTAGAATTTGAAGTTAAAATTTCTACAAAGTTCGATATTCACGACTCACCAGTGAAATAAAAGTTTATTATGTAACTATTTTAATTTTTTTTTTTTTAATATGTTATCTAATTCAAAGAGTATAAATTTTAGAAAACTTAAAATTTACACGTTTGTAAATTATTATATTCTTTCAATAAAATTTTCAAAAATCTCCTTAAAAATTATCGTTTGCTACACCGCTGCTGTAGTATATAAATTATATATGATTCTAATATATAAACAGTGAATATATCTATTTTTTCATCTAACTACTTAATAGATAACAAATCGTTTGTGATACATTTGATCATTTTGTCAGGATAAAGAAACATTAATCCAAAAAAATATTTCAAGTATTTATTTTTTATGTCTCGCTATAAATTTTATATTCAAAATTTAGGCTAATAGATTATATTTTCGTATACCTTCGTGGCTTCGCTATAATCAAAGGTGAAAACTTGGTTTAAAAAATGTAATATAAGTAAGGTAGTGAACCATTAACACTGTACTGTGAAACTGCGACAATAATTGTGTCTGTCTGTCTAAATAACATAACACAGAAGAAAATTATCAAAGTTTAAACGTAATCGTTTATGCTAAAATCGTTGAAAATAATTAGGGCTGAGATTTTTATGCACTTGCATGATTCTTTCTTTAAGTCCAAATTGATTGGTTGTCAGATATGTCCACGATTTGACATATTCTTGATTAAATAGAAAATTTTTTTTTCGTATTTTTCATATTTTGAAAATAATGTACATAATTGCATATAAATAAATTTATGAAAATATTGTTAATTATAAATGGTATTTATTTAACAAATGTCTATAATTATTGAATTATTTGTCGAATTGTCATAAATATACTACCTATCTAAACTAAAATGGACTTGGTACTAAAGAAGAATAATGAATTCAAAACAGTTCTAAAAAATTGTAGCACTATAAACTGTGAATATGAAACGGAAGAAAAATATGTTAATATTACTTTAAATCTGGGACAAATCACGTCATTTAAATATGCTCCAACAACATCGTGTGATGTGGAAAGGAGTTTCAGCCAATATAAATCTATTCTTTCATCTAATCACCGACACCGGCCTTTCACATTTGAAAATTTAAAAAAACATATAATAATAAAATGTAATAACATGCAATAACTAATAAGTAAAAATATAAACTAATATTCAATGTAATAATACAAACTAATATTTAAAAAAAATTGCTTTTGCATTTTTTTTTTATATTTTACAATTTGTTACTGCATAGAAATCCTAGCCTTAATAATAATCAATAACTTTTAAACATTTTAAATATCACAGGCAATCTAGACGCAATTCAGACATGCTAAAAAAACACAGACTCAATTAGTATTATACTTATTTATTCTGAATGCAATTTGTAAACAGTGGATCATATGCGTGGGCACGGGTATTGCAGAGTATGCTATAACATCGGCGGACGGTAATTAATTTCAATTTTCACTCAGTTTTTATTTTACTTTCTTGATTTTTAATCAAGTAAGTATGGTAATTAAAATGAAAAAAGTCTGAATTTTTAAAACTTCAAGAATTTGTGTTAAATAGGAAAATGATAAAAATGTAACTCAGTTATAATGAGTACCTAGGTAAATAATTAAGCTAGCTTTAACAAAAGATATTAATGAGAGAGATCCAATATCACACCCAAGTGGTATAACGATTTGAATCCACAAAATCGTCGATGTTGGTTGATAGCTTATTAAAAAGGGATTATCAAGTAGATGAAACATTTAAAAAGCATTTAATAGTTATAATTTACAAGATAATATCACATTGTGATTTAAATGAAATTGCTTATGATATTATTTTAAAATATTTAATTAGGTTATTATTTTTAATATCATTAAATGTATTATTATTATTATTATTTTTATTATAACTTCTAGAAAATTTTTTTCTTATGACTATATTTGTTTTTAAATTTTTAATCAAAGCATAATATGTATTGATGTATTGTTTAAACCCTCTAGGTACGGCTTTATATGTATGATAATATCATAGAATAATATACATAATTATAATATTTTGTTATTATTATATAGTTATTTATTCTATGGTAGTCACGGTTATCAACTAGATATATATATATATATATATATATATATATATATATATATATATATATTAGTAGATAACCGTGATGGTAGTATACTTTGACTTTTTTTTTTTTTTTAAAAAAGGCGGAGGCGTGAGTGTCGCTTCTATCGTAATCTACGCTTCTTGCCACCTTAGCTCATATTGTCATGAAATGGATTGAGATATTTTTCCATGAATGCGTTGTCATACTATTTATTCAGCCATGATATAATAATTATCCTACATCGTCTTACTGTTAAAAACACGCGTTTTCGAAAAGCAGTAAGCACTGTTGTTGTTAGATACAATATTTTAATGTATTTTTTATAAATTAATAAAAAGTAGTCATTAAAAATTCTTTGCGATTCGCGTATTTGCTAGTAAGAAACTACACACATCAAGTAGAAAGGAATCTATATTAATATTGACATAACATTTTACAGTAATATTCGTGCTCGATAAAAAAATGAGTTTCTTACGCAAGTTATTCGGAGGAAAAAAAAAAGAAAATAAGAAATCGTTAAACGAGCACGATTTGTTGCGAGAATTTCATTCCACACAACTGTTTTTGATGGCGAAACGTGAAATGTTGGACAAGAATATAAAAAAGGAGATAACTACAATTAAAGCAAATGTCAAGATAAATAAACCAGGTGGATAGTGATAGAGTGCTTATTACTAGGAATAGTTATATAATTATTATTTTTAATGCATGATGCGTTTTTTTTTTTTGTAGTTGCATTGAATGCATTGAAACGCAAAAAAATTTATGAAAAGCAGTTATCTGAGATTGATGATATGTTATTGACACTTATAAAACAAAATTTGTTGATCTTAAAACGTGTCAGTGAAAATACAATTTTGGTGAATTCTACACAGTGAAAATGATCAATCAAAATGTGTAAGTAATATGATTATTATAATTATTAATTTATAGCTATATAAGTAATCTAAAAATTAAATCCATATTTGTTTCCTATTTTAATTCATACTGAATGTTAGTTTAAATAATTAATATTTACTTATAAAAATATAAAATATATAATAAATATTAAAAGTTTAACATATACAAATATTTATGTGTGTTTATAATAATAATGTTTAAATACTTATTATTTAAATTTTTAAATTCAACACAAATAACACGTAGGTAGTTAAGTTTAGGTCATCTATTTAAAAAAATGATTTGTCTATATGTATTATTGAAGCATTAATCCATTAATTGAGAAAACAAATTTATTACTGGAAGGTTTTGGTTGTATATTATTTAATATAACTTAAAATACTATTGGTAGGTATCAAGTTTTTCTATCATACTTTTCCAACTTCAGTTGATAATATTTCATAATAGTAAAATAATATTATAATTTTAACTCATAAATAGTCAATTGTCCACTAAATTATATTTATAAAAAATATTACAGGATTTTTGTGACAAGAAATCCGATCATTAGATACATTCAATATGTATTACTTTTTATATTATTACAAATGTAAATAATAATGAATGTTTTTATTGTAAAATAAATTATTTTGAAAATTTATGGTAAATGGTAACATATTTGGTACCTATACTAATTTATAATATAAAAATATATTATTATATAGTATACAAATACTTGTATTTGTATTCAAACACATTGTAAGTAATCGTAAAATATATATTATAATAGTATTTTAAAAGTATTTTTAATAATTTTTTAACCGAATACTAATATGTTAATATTTTTTTTTCAACAAAATTATTCATAACTAAATCAATAGGGCTTAGATTTGATAGTAAATGAATTTTAAATTTGGAAAATTATTAAAAGGTAATTATTTATACAAAAATGTGTTTCATTTCTATACTATTGAATGAACACAATTATTGTCTTTTTTCAATGTTAATTTCTTTTTTTTACATATAAAACAATTAATATAATAAATAATAATAAATGTATTATAGGTCTATAATATATAAATGCATAAATATGTTGATTCAAATACTTTTAACATTTAATTGATGTCTCTGATTTCTAAATAGGTAAATATTATTCTTATTTACCTATAAATTTGTATTTATTTTGTTTTATAATAAATAATATTATATATCATATATATATATTACTAGCTAATGTTTTATTTGTTACTAAATAAATCATTTTTTTTCTTATAATAAATAGTGTACTTATATGGTATAGGTGTACTTATTATCATTGATTATAAATGCATACTATAGAATATAGATACACCACTGCTTTAGACAATATACTATGCCGTAATTACTCCAGGTAGAGAGTGCTAAGGAATTCGGCATTTTGGCTTATAACAAAATAAAATAATTATTTCTAATCGTCGTACTCGTTGCCGACCGCCGCCTTGGAAATCGTTGTCGTGCTTCTTTGTAAAAGCCATCACAATCGTTTAGCGATTGCATTCATAGACCCGGCGCTGTTGACAGCACCAGAATACGAACAGTCTAGTGGAGCGCGTGAACTATGTTCACATAAAAAGTTTTTACCTGAAATGGCTGAAATTCGATTAACTATGTATTCGTTTGTGTACATTTAAAATACTTTTCTAGTATGTCGTAACTATAATATCACATAAAAAAATTAATAAACTAAAAAGGATTCTTAAACCATGACTACAATATTTTCATCAACATATTCAAAAACCAAGTGTTTAAAAATTACAAATATTTGATTAAGCTTATTAAAATGTTTTTTGATTATACGATTAACGCAATCTGTGCACTGGAAATAGTCAATACATCGTTACCATGCAAAATAAACAATGTAACATTCATCCGAGTTTATTTTTTTACTTTTATTGACTTAAATTATCATTGTACTTATGTCTGTGACCACTTCTAAACCAATGACTGATCGTATTTTACAATTTATTGTTTTATTAGAATTTAACTTCTAATAATGTTTTAATTATTTTAACAATTTTAACAATATTTTGTCTAATTTGGTATTATATTTTCAACTAGAAACATTGGCGATCTCTCGTATTGGACGATTTACTATGAGGTTAATTTAAAGCCACCGTCTCATCCGTTTCTTTATGATCTTAAAGAACGAATAGTTAACTCATTTTTTTTATAATAAAACATTATGTTTACAATTTAACTATAGTGTAAGACCTTATCTGGTGCTTAAAAATAAATATCTACATATCAATTAAGGCAATTATTGAATTATTAATTACCGATAAGCTTAAGAGGACGTCATACTCATATATTGTGTTGTCTCCTTCTTACACACGTACCATATGGACTAAACGCGTTTATACAGTCTGAGAAGAACTCACTCAATTTTGATGTTAAAATAAAAACAAAACATTATAAGATGACAATATTTTGGAGGGCAAGATGATGAGTTTAAAGAAAAAAAAATTTAATTTTGAAAAGTTAAAGTTCATTTAAAATTGTTATAATTTTTACTATTTCTAAACGATATAATGAACGTTATATTGGGAATAACGGAGTAAAAGCACTGTCTTGCCCTTAGAAATATTGTCACAATTTAATTTTGTAATAGGTATTTTTACTCAAGAACCCAAATTGCAGAGTGAATTCTATTCAGACTGTGTAAACGCGTTTTGTCCATGTCGTACGTGTGTAAGACGAAGACAACACATATACGGGTGTGACGTTTTCTTAAACATTATAACCAGGGCTCGTAAGTTCATAAAATGGCTAAAGAAGCATGCAATTATGCATTAAAACCTGCAAAATATGTATTAAAACCTGCAAAATATGCTTTAAAAATTTCAGAAATATGCAGTTATATGCACTAAAAATCTTACATCTATGCACTTAAAATATGCGCATTAAAAATAAAAATAAAAATCAATTTTTGAAATAACGAGAATGATTCATAAATATTTATAAAATATGTTTTATTTCTTAATTATTTTAAACATTAAAACTGAAATGTAATTCTTGTTCTTTGTAGAAAATGTGTATACTGCATGTTTTTATTAATCATTCATTTAAAATCTGTAACTTTAGAAACAAATTTATTAATAGAATCCTGAATACTTAACTAAATAATTTATATTTACCTAAGAAATTGCATTGTACTATAAGTGGTTTTTTTAATGTTCTCAAGCTTGAATGGCGATTATCTGTGACTAAATTTTTGTATGTTGAAAATGATATTTCAACATCAGCAGAGGTAATCGGTGCATATTTAAAATACGAAAAATCATCAAGGGTCATGTCTTTGGGTAATTCTAGATTTTCGTTTTCACCGTATACTATTTTAAAAATTTCACAAATAATCTTGTAACCAATATTATTATTTAAAACGGAATAAAATTTAGTTTTAATACTGTCACTGTGTTGTCCTTGAAGTTTCTTAATTATATCACTTATTTTATCAGTTATGTGAATTGAATCAAACAATGATAATTTTTGTTCTTGGAGTTGTTTGATTGTCGTTGGTAAACATTCAAAGTTTGATTTTATATAAATCAAACTGGCTTGCAGAGATTCAGATTTTAATACGTCTTGAGCTTTTTTAATTGTTACACTATCATTTGCATCGAATGATTCGACAATACATTTAATTTTTTCATAATGTACACAATAGTACGAAGCTGCAGAAATCCATGTTCCCCAGCGAGTTATAGTAGGTCGTGGTGGTAATGCTAAGTCAGGTTCAAGTGTTTTGAATATTTGTATACGATATGGAGATTTACGAAATATTTTTTTCATATTAGCCACTAAATCATCAACAATAGTAAAATGTGAACGAATATCTTCTGCTACTCGGTGTAAGCCATGCGCAAGACATGTAACATGCACCATTTTAGTGTAAAATACTTGTAAATGACGTGCTGCTTTCTTCATATAAGGCGCTGCGTCTGTTAAAAACAACACAACGTCGTCATAATGTATTCCTTCAGGCCAAATTAAGAATAATGATCTATCAAAAGCTTTACATATGGTGATATGGTTTGTTTTGTCAAGTTCTTCGACATTAACTAAAAATATTTCACCAGGGCTATCGTGCGACAGAATACCAATAATTGTATTGACTATATACCTACCTTCAATATCAGTAGTTTCGTCCATTGATATCCGTATTTTTACCCATTCACTCGTTTTTTGATTTCGTTCATTATTTTTATGTAACATTCATCAATATATCCAATCCGCAATGTAGATTCGGCAGGAATATTTTGTCCGGTATGCTTAGCAAGAAAACATTTAAACTGCGAATTGGCCAATTTGTTTAGAGGAATGTTTGCTATCAACATAGCTTTGCATAAATCAAAATTGAAGTCTGATTTTTTGGAAGTTGTAGTTATAAGTTGTTGCCAATTTTTTCTTTCATTTATTTTTTTTGCAGCCGAAGAAGTGATTTTTTGTGTTTTTCAGTATTAATATGCTTCACCACACTAAATTGTTTTACACTTGCCACGTTTACTTCACAAATCTTACAAAATAATATTTTATTGACCGTTGAGAATACATGTTCACCAAATTCGATAACTAATTGTTTCAATTTACAGGTCAAAAACGATTTTTCTTTTGGCATGATAGATAATTGTAAAAGGAAGTTATTAAAATATATAGTTTTTTATAATAAATAAATATTATATTAAAATTAAATTAAATATTATTATCGATATTGTTGATCCGAATGAATGTACGCGTACACGCGACACAATAACAACTGAATAGTCCCAAACAAATCATTGTAAAATTATCAAGAAAAGAGAATTTCTAATTTTATACATTTTTTCCACTTAATTTTGTACACAAAGCACTGATAAACCTAATAAAGTAATGACTAGATATTAGAATTTTATTTATAATCATTTATTAATATATAATATAATAATCGAGCAATTTGAGTCTATCTTTTGCATGATATTGTAGTTTACATTTGTCGACATTGTGTTTTGGTAAATATTATCTCATTTTAATGGTGGTACATCACCGACGTTTGGTTTGATTAAGCGTCTGGTAGCAAGCAATAAGTTTGAGTCTGAAAGATGTATTGTGGATAAATATGATGTTATTATTTGTTCTTCAAGTAAAATTTGAATTTTTTTTTGTGTGTTAATTTAGATTTTTCCGATTAAGTATATCTATAAAGATACCACAATCTTCTGGTTTGGTATTTATTTTTATCAGTTTTAGAATTTTAATGTATGTTTGTGATTGTTTTGAAAATGTTTTATCGTATTGCTTAACGATTTTGAATAGTATTTTTCTGCTAATTTTCTGGAAATATCTTGTGACTTCATCGGCTAAAGCAAAGTTATTTATTCATTTAGGGATTTTTGTATTTTATGTTATGTAATTTTTAAATTTTTCCTAATTTGGATTACCTTTTAAAGCTTGTGGAATTGCAAGAATGTATCAATGTGTTCTTAAGTTATATTTTGTATTCTAGGTACTCATATGTACTTCTATTGTAACTCATATTACATGGAAGGAAAGAGAAGTTGTTATAAAAAAATTAATTGATTTTTAGTCAAAGATTTCTGTTTTAATTAATGAATCAACAATAAAAAACGTGTATTGCAATAAGGATCTTATAATTATTTTCTTGGATTTAATGAAACTGGGTATACAAATTTCTGAAAATATTATTAACGAACTTTTAAGTTGTCTTTTTACTTTTGGTTTACACGATTCTTATTTTCATCGAAACTGAGTATTTTTTGTTAGCAGTGGTACAAGTGTTTTATCAGAAAAAAAATGGAGTAACCAAACTTATGGCTCTGTATAAATTATAAATTATAACTGGCTGTAAATGATTGTATAACCTATAAGATAAATTTTCATAACTAACCATTTTGTTGATAGTTTTTGTATTGTTAATAAATGACTTAAAATTCAAAACTAACTAAAAACTTTATGTAAATAATTAGAAATTTTTTTTAAAGGTAGGACAAGCTCCTAAGTCTCGGCGCGCATCGGGTACCTAGCCAGAAGAATCAAAACAGTGCAATTGTATAGATAACATTTTCGTTATTATACAACCACTTACACAACTCAGGAAGTCAACAGCCAACTGAATAAAATGGATTCTTCAAAACCTAAAATTTTCTATGTTATGAGTTACATTAAGATATTAAATTACTTTGTACTTTTTATATAGTACCATGTAGTATTTGTATTCAATATATTTATGTACAATCTACACAAGACAGTGTATTTAACATTAATTATAAAATACTAATACAAATATTTTAAAATAATAATAATAATTCTTTATACATTTACTGTTTGAATTTGGATTTTGTGAAATTCTTCTAGTACTGTCAATTGAACCAAGAATTTTTCCCGAAACGTAAGCATACAAATGAAAAACACGTTTAAACGATTTTATCAAATAATTTAAATTATATTTTGTTTCTTCTGATAATGTTTTTTATTTTAAAATGTCGTAACTTTAAAAAGCATATTCACTTGAGTATTCAATGATTTTATTACATGATGTTTAACTGGCCATTTTATTGTACTATTCTCTTTCAATGATAAGTTTAAATAAATCATTATATAGTACGAATATATCTCATTTAAGCGCTGAACTTGAAAAGCAATTAAATAATTTTTGTAAATACTGTACTTTAGGCTTATGTTTTGTATACATTTAACAAAAAAATAATGAAAAATTGAGCTGAGCATGGGATAAACCTTGCAAGTTCATTCAATTCGGTTAATCGAGCTTAAACTCCTTAAATTTTTTCCATTCATAATATACTATACAATTATCCTCTATAATCAGATGTTCTAATATTATCTTTTGGCAAAAAATCTAATATTCTAATATATATTTTGTTAATGATTCACCAGTTTAGCTAACTTAGTCTTAATACCAATAGTGTCACCGAAGCAGAACCGTAAGATTTTTCTATTCTAGGTATAGGTTAATCATAGCAGCGTATTTCCGCTCTAATGCATCACAGAATTCATGGAGCAGTACACGGTAGTCACGACACAACCCAAAAATTGGAGAATAATCAATTGTTGTAGTAACTAAATGACATCACGATTCGATAATGGGAATCCGCAGAGCAGTGTTCAATAATAGATTGGCTCTCTAGGCACGTTGCATGAAATGCTTAGCCAGAAAAATTACCAGCCACCCAAGTGGGAAAAATATTTCATAACATATTTAATGTATGTTAAGTAAATTTGCTCCTGGTAACTGAAAGAATCATTCTTGTGATTCCAGTATAAACCCAGAACCGATCACGATTGTGGTTTTTAAATGATAGAAATTCACATGCACGGTTTTCCAGGTATATACCATTTAATACCAATGGCGTGTTGCTCACTTACTACTACTACTATTACTACTTTTTTTTTTATCTGAATCGAGAACTGTCTATGATCTGCTTTTCCGCGGTCCGCCATCGTTCATTTTACATAAATGATAATTACAATGACAGCAAATACAACTAACCTTACTAACAATACAATATGAGACGATACTATATAAATAAAATATGATACAAAAAATTTGATACAATAACCATAACTAGTGGATATACGTTTTCGTATATACAATATACAAGTATTATTATTACAATAATTACAAGACATTTTAACAGCGTCCTGACGTTTATATGACCCGCAAGTTATAGCTGCCCATGATGGTCGCTTTGCTCTGATAGTCCTCTTTCACTTTAATGTCCATTATCAGCATTAAATATTGTTGTGCAGAATACCTGTTATTTCGGATTTTTAACATAATTGAAACTATCGACTCTGGAGTAACTTTCTTGCTTACTGAGTTCCCCAGTTCTACGCGTTTTCCATCCCATCGACCGCATCTGAAGAACGTGTGTTCAGCGTCATCTATCGGGTCTCCGCATGCCATGCAATACGGGTTTTCCACACGCGCAAATCTATGTAAGTATGCTTGGAAACAGCTGTGACCCGTCAAGAACTGAGTAATATAATAACCTGTTATATTGGGCAATTCGCGTCCACGCTCCAGTGGTTAACTCCTTCCATTTTTGCTGACACCAGCCTCATACATTGTTATCTTTTAATTCCTTAGCATTTTCCGTGCCATTTCAGGATTGCCCTAGTGGACACCGTGTGGTACGCACTATCGACTGTTAAAACCATGGTGCGTTGTGGGCCGAGCAAAAGCTGTCTGTGGTTCTGGAACACCATAAAAGAACACTACACAGGAGAAGCATACAACAACTGCTGTGCACGACTGATGCGAGCACTTTCCTATTGATCAGTCTAGGACTTTCAATATTTGGCATTAACTTAGATAGTGTAACCATCATTTTGATGGCCATCTCGCGTACCAAGTTCGTGTGCTCTTTGAATCCTAGTTTGGAGTTTATTTTGACGCCAAGGTACCTTGTATGGTCCTGAAGCTCCAAGGTCTTGCCGAACAAGACAGACTGCGGGTGTCTGTAATGTCGCTTAGATGTCATCGTTTTAGCAACCGTCTTGCTTACCAAGGTCTTTAGATCGTTGCTGAGCATCTATTTCCCAACCAAATTTAGCGTGTTGTTCATTTTGCCTTCCAACACATCGGTGTTTTTGCCAATACCTACCACTGCAATATCATTTTCAAAAAAGATAATCTCTACTCCATCTGGTAGAGATTGTCGCAAAAGGTCGTCATAAAATATGTTCCATGGGGTAGGCCCGATAACCGATCCTTGTAGAACACCATTTGTAACATTAATGCTATCAATGTCTGTCTACAGAATTCTTTACCGAAGATCATCTTTTAGTGTTCTAGCTAGGTAAGTAGGGGTGTTTTTTCTTATCAATGCCTCTTCAACTATTTTCCAAGTTACTGAGTTAAAGGCATTTACGACATCATTAGAGATTAGCGCGCATAAATCTCTGCGTTTCATGGCTTGGATTAATTTTGGTTCACTATAGCAAGTACCTTCTCTGTCGTATCGATAGTGGACTGGCCTTGTCGAAATCCAAATTGATAGTCAGAAAGAAAAACGACATTTCCTACAAAATGAGTCCCGAGGCGCCGCTTGATTACCCTATCGAACATCTTTCCAAAAGTGTTCACTATGCTCAATGACTGATATGACAATGGCAAATCTGGTTTCGGAAGGAGAACTAGTCTAGTCTCCGCTTACCAACTAGTTTTTTTGTCACCAACCTGTATGTTAAACCCTACGGATCTTCACCAACCAGTTGGCAAAGCTTACTCCAGCAATCCTCTTGATTTTTCTTGTTGGCTACTTTCAGGGATTTTAGAGCATCCTGGGCTGCCTGCTCTAATTTTCTGTATGCATCAGAGCTTCTGTGTTTTCTAATCTTTTGGAAATGACGCCTTTGCCCTAAAAGCAATTTACCGTATATCTATCATTTCTTGCGTTCACCAGTGGAACTGGTTTTTTGCCTACGTAGTATGATTTGCGAGACATGGAGAAGTCGCAAGCAGCCACCAAATTAGCGTCTACCTTGAATACTGGTGGATCATGTTGGTCACCAGTGTCGAACTCTGTTTTGGATCTGGTATCCAGGAATGCTTGTAGTCTTTCGCTTTCAAGTTTTTGCCAATTCCACCCCATAGGTGGTAGATGAGGAACTGTAGAAACGGTCGGAAAGATATCGAAGACAATATACCAACGTAGGCTAAGCGAGTCCTCATCCAATATCCTCCAGTTGGATACTCTATGCTATAGTCTCTGTGATGCGAATATAATGTCGATGAATGATTCCGAAGTGCCTCGAGTAAATGTTGGTCGATTACTTACGTTTCATACTTGGAGGTCTAATGAGCATACTAGATCTTCCAAGGCATCCCCTCGTAGATCAGTTATTGGTGATCTTTATTTCGGCCGATATGCATTGAAATTACCAGCTACTAGCATTAGGTCATCTGCACCACGGACGTTGTTTTCTAGTCTTCGAAGGAACGAATTATACTCAGCAATGGTAGCATTTGGTGAATAGTACACGTTATAGATGCGTATACTAATAATCTGGATTAATTGGAAGTCGATATCCAGCGGACTAACCGCATCAACCGCCATGTTGCTGGACACAAGTGTTTCCGCTTTTCCTGTTGCGTCGCTATACCATCCCGTGTCCTCATCTGAATTTTGGTACTGCTCACTTACTATCACTAGATCCGCTCCGCACGTCCTTACGGTATGCCGCATCAGATCCTGCGCTGTTCTGCATCCGCCAAAATTGATATGTAGTAATCGGATCATTGCGTGGAAGCCTTAAACTTTTCTGGTCTCAATATCTCCTTAAATTCTGAACGCTTTTTTTCGGATTCGTTGCAGACTTTGATGAAGTGCCTCGATTTACCACAGCTAATGCAACAACCAGAGCGACCAGTCTCTTTGCAATTAATGGTTTTGTGATTCGATGCGAGACATCGAAAACATCGCTTACTTTCGTGCCATAAGCGTGCGCTATAGTATGCATATCCTATTCGAATGCGCCCCAATTCAACTGCCTTGCGGGCTAATTTGTCAGAAGTCTTGTAGAGGGCTGGTGTTCCAAACTTGTAATGACATTTTCTAACGGCCAGATAATTTTGCAATCCTGTTCGGTTAGTTTCATGTTAATCTTTTTAATTTCTGTTAGCAATTTGTCTTGAATAGATAAATTTTCTGTAACCCCGCCATTTACAATGGTTTGAACCCCGTCAATTCGCATTTTGATCCAATGTATTTTAGCTTCGATTCGTTCAGGGCGTGCATTGTCAGTCAAATGGCAAGATTCAATTGCCTTAGCTAGTGAATTCTATACCGGGTTGGTACCGTTTTGGCTGCCCGAGTATCATCCAACATTTTTCGCAGCCTCCCCCTAATACACTCGAAATTATCTTTTTTAACTTTTTCGGAATCTTCCATTTTCTTGTACCATTCCTCTGCTGACTTTGGATTTTGTCTTTTTTTGGGTTTCCCTCACTCCATGTGGTGCCAATTTTATTTTGCTGTAACTGGACGCTACTAGATTATCTGCATGGCGCCGGGTATAGAATAGTTGTAGTGCTTAGCTTAAACGGGCGGCCATATTAACCTTATGGCAGATTTCAGCTTCCTACTCTCTAAAGCAGTTTTATACAACCCAACTCTAAATTGGCACCAGGTTGTTCGCGCAATTTTAATGATTGTGTTGAACAGAAAATGAAAGCAGTTTAAGTTATTTACTAAACCGTTCGCTACCGCAAGAGGGCGTCACTCAGATTTACACTGAGGACAATTTTTATATACAAAGTTAAAAGATTATTTAAGTATATAATGCATATCATCTACGGTCTATCAATATAATATTAATATTTATAAATGTATTTATTTTTTAAGTACCAACCTATTTTAGATGACCTAAATTAATTTTAAATGTTCTGTGATATTTTTCTTATGCAAGATTAGGAGTCATAATTAATGCTTTCATAAAATTTTATTTAATAAAGATAGAATATATTATCTTATAACTTTATGAAGATGTTAGAGTTTTTTTTCATTGATTTGTGGGGCTTATTTCAAAACTATTTATTCCGAAATGTTTAAAATAGACCTATGAAACTACACTATTCAACATGATCATTATACAAGATCTAAAGAATTATGAAATTTAAAACTATTTTTGGTCAAAAGTGTAATTTTTGTTAGAACTACGTTTCTTAGAAAATTTATAACTAATTTATGTCATTTAAAATACAGGTGGTACGTACTTAAGAAATAAAAATATTTATAAATATTAATATTATGCACACTATGAATTTAAAATACCTAAAATCTTACCTTATAATATTTACTTTTTTGATAATTTTATTTTGTTATATAACCGTTGTTACTGTAGGTAGTATCATATTATTAATTTTAATTTTTAATCTATAATTGAACTACACACGTTCCTTTTCTGACCAATATAATTTTTTGGTTTAAGATGTATTAAAAATTGAAGGTTTTTGAATGTATCCTAAAAAACATTAGTGATTAATATTCATGGCCTACTCGTATTCCTTTAAAACGAATACATTATATTATGTATGTGTGGAGGCAAGTATAAACTTTGAATTTATAAATGTGGATCATACAAATCTGGACCGTATGGCGTACGTACCTGAAATCATAAAATTCTACAGTTCAGAAATGTGTGATCGAAATTTTTATGGTCCAGTTTTTCCAGTCTAGATTTTTACGGATTTCAAATTTTTAAATTTCAGACTTTTACTGTTCAGATGTTTACGGTCTAGTTTTGCCCGGGCCAGGTTTTTACGGTCCACTTTCATCTGGTCCAGATTTTAACGGATTTCAAATTTTTAAATTCTAGTTTTTTATTGTCCAGATTTCTACTGCCCAGGTATTAAATTTCAGAGTTTAACATTCCAGGTTTTTATGCTTTATCTAATTACTTACATCAAATTAATTTAAATATAGCTTCTCAATCTAGAGATTCTTTGATTAATACTAGTTTTTTACTTAATCCTATGAGAACTTTTTGGTCACGTTCTAAGCTCATGACAACTTTGTATTATATCTTTTATTTTCACAGCTTTCACAGCTATAAATAAAATAATTATTAAATACATATTTATTTCCACTCTTCTGCAAGAAATTAACTTTTAAAGTTACATAAGTAAATAAATATACCTTATGATTGTTGATATAATAATATATAGACCACAAAATATATTCATAATATGCTAACTCAATACTGATAAAAAATATGAAAGTCAGGTGTATAAAATACTATTACTACAATCTGTAGTATTTATTGAAGTAACTAATGAAAAAGTGCTTTTATTAGTTTATTACTCCAATTTAAAAGAATGGAATTCGGCCTTATTAACGCTTCGTATGTATTCCTTATATTAATGTCGAAAGTAACGGGAAAATTACTAATTATAATATCAAAATTGTATCTAGACAATAATTTTAGAACAAAGGAAAAATTTTGCCGATATGTACAATTGAAAATGCATTTATAGCAATTCAAGAAATAAAGTTAATAATCGAGTTATGAATGTATAAATTTGCATGTGATACGATAGCAATCCTGGATTTTATATTGATTTCCGCAAAGGTAACGAGAAGATTATCAATTTCCTACAACCAAAGAAAACATATGACATTCCACGACTTTTTGGCTGAACAAGTTTTCTTAGAAGGTTCGTGTTCTTAATTGAATAATGAAGACAATGAGGCATAACCAATTAATAACCTATTAAAGAGAGACGTGGAAGTTAAATTATAAAGAAACTAGAGGAATCCTTCAAACTAATAAAATTTTCAAATAATTGAATACAATCGTATCTACAATTTAAAAAATATTTGATAGCTAAATAATCGTACCAATAAATTTTCGATTTAACAAAAATTAACTATATGATATATTTTAGTTTTCACCACTAAAACTGACCTGGGAGTATCGAAATATTCGATACCCTTACGACATAGCCAACCCGTAGTTATGAGTTCTTAAATTAAATCGGTTATTGTCTAGCACATATTAAAGCCAATTATTTTTATCATTGTGAAAACCACTAACTCGAATTGACCGCTAGATTTATGATGTTACGGGCCAGCTTACGTGGCAAGGACTATAATATAAAATATTATACAAAGAAAAAGTGTAAAACAAGAGTTTCGATTTCGTGAATTTAAATTTGACTTATATGATATTATTATAGTTTATGAAATGGACATCATGCTGCATTATATTATATATTATATACTATAGCTACCTAGTTAATAGTCACAAAAATCCGGGAAATGATTAACGATTTAATGAACTTTTTCTATACTTAGTTTGTAATATATAAGTCTAGTGCAGGGGTCGGGAAACCTTTCGTAGGAAAGAGCCATTCTTTCAAAAAAATACAAAACTATGATATCCAGGGAGCCGCACAGGTTTGAACAACCTTTTTTTAGTAGGCAATAAGAACATAATAATACGTCTTAAATGTAGAAAATGTAGAAAAACTTTATTTCATTCATTCATTATTATCATTATTATTGTTTATACAAATATAATATTATTTAATTAAACACAATAAAACACAAAATAACGTATCTACTTAATATTAGTGGGATTTTTGACACTGAATTTCTCCAGACAGCTTATTCAATTCTAGAGAGTAATCTGTAGTTTTCAACTTCAAACAAGCATCAAGGCTGATATCATTCAGTTGATTTCTTAATTTATTCTTAATAAAGTTCATATTTGAAAATGTTTGCTCACAAATATAAGTAGATCCAAAAATTGTCAAAATTCCGAAAGCGACCATTTTTAATTAGCTGAAACTTTTGGGAAGACTGTTCCATACGTCAAATATAACTTGCTCTTCTTTTTGACATTTAGCGAGTTCCGTCCATTTATGGTTCGCAGCTAAAAATCCTTTTTCCCTTTCCAGATTTTCAATATCCGTTTTCAAATTCTCAAATTTTGTAGACCAAAGATCATTGGTTTTTAGTTCTATTAATTGCAATGAAAATAGTCTTTTGTCGACAAATGGAAACGATAGAAAATTAATTTGTCCAGTCTCCGTTGTGAGTGGTGATGTCAAGAAGTTTAACGTAGATTTATATTTTCGAAAATCTTCAAAACGTCTACTAAACGAATTTTTCATGGATTGAATGGCCAATCTAAAATACTCCAAATCAATAATACAACCTGAGCTTTCCGTGTACTCTTTCAAAGATTCAAAATGATCAAGATTTCCGCTGTCAATATCTTCTGAAAAAAGCTGAATTTGTTGTTCGAAAGAAAGAACAGTTTCCAGTAGCGTATGTGCTGTATTTCTCGTACCTTGAAGCTTTTTATTTAAGTGATTTAGAGATGAAGTCAAATCTACAGCAAAATACAATTTTTGTAGCCACAATTCGGGGTAGTTGATGCCTTTATTCGTTAAAAAATCTTTTATGGGTTCGAAACAATCTGTAAAGCGCATTCACTTCATCAAGTAATGCACGAAACTGTCTATGGTTCAGAGCTGAAGCTATGATTTTGTTAATAATTTTCACTACTAGTGCCATAACTTGGTTAATTTCAACTAGAAATGTTTGAACACATAAAGCTTCTTGATGAACAATACATTGAAAAGATAGTAATTTATGTTTCACATTTTGGCCAAAAAGAGTAACAAATCCTTTATATTTACCAATCATATTTGGTTATCCATCAGTGCAAAGAGATATCAGCTTATCTAAATTGATTTCTTTCTCTTTACAAAATTCTGTAATTGCAGCGCAAATGTCCTCTCCTCGAGTTTGGCCTTTGAGCGGTAGTAAACCCAGTAATTCTTCATGAACACCCGTAGACGAAACATACCGTCCCATTAAACCCATTAAAGTGAGTTGAGCGATGTTTTTAACGTCACATGATTCATCACAAGCTAAGGAAAATATAGGTGATGACTTCAGATCGGAAAACTGTTGTTCTATGACATTTTCAGCCATTCTAACAGTTCTATCACGAACAATAGTTGCCGACAACGGAATATACTTTATTTTATTGATTATTTCTGTTTTATTTTTAAATTCAGAAAGGAGATGTTCTGACATACCAATAAAACATTTTTTAATATAGTCTCCATCAGTGAACGGTTTTCCAGATTTCATGATTTCGTGAGATACAACAAAACTAGCTGCAGTCAAATTAGACGCCGACTGCAACCAGTTATTAAATTTAGATGTCGATTGTTGAGATTTACGAATCAACTCGGCCACTGCTGTTTTTCTTTCATTTCCAGCTGGGTACGTCTTACCAAAAGAATCGTGTTTAGATAAAAAATGACGACGTTCAATATTCGATTTTTTAGTGTTTTTGAAGTTTTCGTCACAAATGAGACATTTTGGTTGTCCTATGTTGTTCGGGACAAATGCATAAGTATCAGTCCACTTACTTCTAAATCCTCTATTTTCCTCTTCAATTTTACGTTTTTTGTTTGTAGACATCTCGAGTTTATAGAAATACCTCTTTTGGAAAATAAGCACAAGAAAAAAATACCAAACAATGTCGCACTGATTGAATTGACCTGACGAGGACCGTGCTCACTTATCGACTAATATAATTTTGTATTCTACCGAATAATGATAGTCGAGTTTAATAGACTGAACACACACATATATATTATATACATAATAAAACTAACTGTGCGATAAGATTAATAAATAATTATTGAGAAATTCAGAATTATTATCGTTATAATAACGTATAATATAATTTATATTTTATGGATATCGATATATTGATAATTATCCAAAGAGCCGCAGGTTCCCGACCCCTGGTCTAGTGGGTATTGAAAAAGATAAGAATTATAACAATAAATATTATTATTATTATTATTAATAATATTATTTTTGTAAAGGATTTATAATATTTGAGTTGATATAATACGAAAATTTACAAACGAACATGTATAAAAAATCGTAGTAAATATTCTAAATATGTATACAGAAATTTCTACCTAATTAAAATGTATAAAAAATATTGGGGATAATTGGTTCCTGTACATGATCCCCATCATTTTCATCACACATAATTTGGAAGATCATATATATATATATGTGTGTGTGTGTTGTACATAACAACATAACCTGTTGAATTTCTGAAAAATTAGTGAATATTATTTATTATTAGTTTGGTAGGTAACACGTATGTTGTTTATTTCATAACAATTTTTAAATCCTATTTTTTGTATTATTATTCAGACGTTGTGAAATAATATTGATAAAAGTTTATTATTATGGCAGATGAGCAAGTTGAATTAGCGTCAAAAGATGTTTTTGTTTTATTGGGAGTCTCTGTTCCTGAAAATTTAGAAGTTGGAACTAAACGGCAAGAACAAGGTGATACAAAGGACATTGAAAATGAATCAGTATTTACACTCGATGAAAGTGATAAAGTGCATTTTATGGTAATGAGTGTTATTATTAGTTACCTACAATAAATTATTCGTTAAATAATTAAGTGTCTACTCTGCTCTGGTATTGTCATATTTCGTAATATATTTGTGATTTTAAGAATGTTGTCGAACCACTTGTGATCGATGTGACACCAATGGATGATTTGGACAATAGTTCTACTGATAGCTTTACTCAAACTGAAATGGAAGAACAACGATGGTATAATCCAACACTGAACACCGGACTAGAAAAATCTGATTTTGAAACTTTAAAAAGACTGTTAGCAGAAATTAAGGTGAACAAATTTTAATAAAGGGTAAATAAACTAGATATATGAATATTAGAGAATGTCATGTAAAAATATATTTTAATATATATATAGTATATAATACTTAAATACATATTTAACTTTATACCAAGATTGTACGATAATATTGTAAGTTGTAATAGTTATTAATTAATATTTTTAAGATAACAATATTATACACAATTTTTTTTTAACCTAACCTACGGGCTACAACATCAGCCATGTTCAAAAACGAGTAGGTAATAATTATTGTTGCAAGGAATAGAATAATAAAGTAATCCAAACACGTGTAAATTTAAATTAACAAACAAATTAATATATATTGTAAAATAATAATATAACGCACTAATAAACGTACGACGGCAACGGGTCCGCGTAATTCGACTGCCCTCCAATAAAACATATTATAGCAGTATTATATGAAATGCTACACACAAATATGAATGTGTCATCTCAGAAATTTTGCTTCCCTTATAAATGTATAACTATATAGCTAATCTGCAGTATGACAATACTACTTATTGTATACTATCTATAGGGTAATAACTAAATTATAATTTAATATTTCAACAATTATTTAATGTTATTTTCTTGATTCCATAGACACTGCATATAGTAAAGATTTGTATCATAAACTAATACAACATTATATATAATATATTTGCATGTGTTCTACTTATTTACAATATAGGATATATAAGTCAACTATTACCTTTTACTGTAAATTACTTTTATTTTTTATTTTTTACATTTTTGTTTTAAGATTTAATTTTGCAAATATTCTATTTATGAATTTAACATAAGTTATATAACTATTATTATATATAAACATTGTTTATACATTCCACTGTAATTTTCATAATCATTTATTATTATTATTATTTATTATCATATACAGCCAACTAATAAATATAATAAATTATCACTAACCAATAAAATATAGTATTTTATAGTATTTTTACTATATTATAGTTTCACTAATATTGTAAGCACTATATGCGTAAACATTCATAATATTTTTAAATCTCGACCTCCTTCAAATGAAAATCATATCCATTTTTTGCAACGTAATTATTATGATTGTCTTTTCTTTTCGCTGATTCTTTAAGATAAAAAACTTTCTTGAAAGCCAATCACACTCATGGTTATAGTTAAATAATCACTGAGAAACTTTCCAACCATAAATAATGCGAAAATTACAATGAATAATTTTGCACACTCAGACTGAAAAATAGGCACTCTAAAGTTATTACGATTGATATAAACAACATGACAGGGCCTAAAATAGTGTGCAGTGCGATACTGTTAGTGTAGTACGAAATTGGTATTAGTGCAGTACAAAATGAAAAAGTGTGTTGATTATTTTAGTGTTATGTTTAGACTTTGATAATTCCGTCAATTAACCATATAGTTAAAACTTATATTTTTAAATTTAAATTTTAATCTATGGTTATATTATTAACTTATATTTTATTTTCAGACCGAGAGAACTCATATTAAATTAAGCGAAATTATAAAATAGTGTAGTACGAAGTTTTATTTACTTTAGGCCCTGCAACATGATATCCACAGCTGTTATATAAATATTATGTTATTATTATTATTAGGTATGTGCAATAATGAAATTAACTAAATTATGTTAATAGCCAACCGGTTGAAATTATCTTAATTAATTTCATAGATGGTCTATGACAATAACGCTTATGGTAATGCATGTTTTAAGTTTTATTTTCAGCTATACTTTAATTAAACTAACTTTTTCAGTTGGACATTTAATTTTAAATTAAAACTTGTTTTGACAGATTCACAGTTTTAAGTGTAATATTGTAGTATTAATTGTTTTATATATTTAAATTTACTTTGAAAGTTTAGAATACTGACCCGACAAAAACACTGGCTGCGTTGATCAAACTCAAAATGGAAAAAATATTAGAGGGACCATATCAAAACATGTTTGTTGCTTTAAACGGCTTCAAAGTGCTAATTAATATACTGGAATGTAACAATGAAGATTGCATGGTATATAGAAAACAACCTTATTATTATAGGTTCACTATTTATTCTTTTGATTGTAAATGCAACAATGATAATTCAGGAAAACGCATTGATTATTATACACGAAATGTCCCAACATTACGGAATCCAATGTTCGTTGTGTAAATTGGACGCAGTGAAACCATTGATTAATATTTTATTATTAAAAAATAACTACAACGTCAAATACTTGGCTTCGGAAACGTTACAGAACATTGCCAAACTGAGAATAGGCAGAAAGCTTATCCGCCTTAGTGGCGGTATTAAGATCATGGTACACGCGTATAGTATTTTCGACGCTCATTGATTGTATATTAAATTAAATTAAATCAACTACTGGTTGTTGGTCAAATATTTTAATAAAAATAATAATCCATATTTAAGGTGCAAATGATGAACGTATCAAAATACATATTACCAATGTACTTAAATAATATGGACGAGACAAATCGAACCACAGTGGGTTTGATGAACTGCTGTTCTGGTACCCTAAGACAACTATGCCGGTCTTTAAAAAGCCAGGAAGAGTTGTGGTAAAACAAATGAACAACTTATTGCTATAATGGTGCGTCAAGCATCAAATTAAATATACGTTTTTATAGGGAAACTGGGTTCGTGCAACTTCTTTCTCAACTGTTAAACTCTGTACATAGCGAGACTCAAATTTCTATAATGAGTTTAGTTGCGGAATGTTGCCGTACGAGGCCGGAAGTCATTAAACAAAAGTCAAACATTAGAGTAGCACTGAAAGAGCTGAACATTTTGCAGCAAGTCATCCAGTTTTTGGTCAGTGATTCTACCCAGCTTGCGGAAAAAGCGGCTGAAACGTTACTGTGCATGTTCGATGGCAGTCCTGCAATATATGACATACTGCTGAAATACAAAGGAATGGAAGCCATATTTAAAGCTATATTAAAATTCCAGTAAAAACAAACCTATACATTAAAAATATAATAAGTAAAACTATATACATAACATAAATTAAATTAGAAAGAAATCTTTGACCAACCAAACACAATTTTTTTATACCATATGCAAATGTTTAAATGTTTTCCTAGGTAACAGTATAGATTTTTATTAAACAGATACCAGTGATTTTTCGGTTATATAATTCATTAATAATATCTTTATTATTATTATTTTCTTTTACATATAATTTTTAAAAAAAGGGTGGGCAAATGAGTATCGCTCTGCTGTATAGTAGAGATGGTAAGTAAGTCACTATAATGGATGTATTAAATTTGAATGCAATTACAGGTATCATTGTACATGAAGAGCGATTTTAAACCGAGATGATTTGTTAGTCTAAGATAATTAATAGGATATATTATATTATTATCTACATTTAAATTGTAATATATCATTATTTTACGCGATTTCGTAAAAATTAAATTTCATATGCTCATAAATTTTTTTCTATATTGACGCTAAAATTTTTTTTTATTATTTGAAGAAAAAATTATGGAGAACCTTGTGATAGTTTTTTTTAACCTTAGGTATAAATTACAAAAATTTTATGAATTTTTAACTCCAAAATTCCTTGCAAATTTTCGCGATTTTAACATATTTCGTAAACATTTGAACTTTAAATGCTTATCAACAAAAATTGTGACTAACGATTTTTGATTTTTTTTTTTTTTACTTTGATAATTACTGTGTATAAGTACAACTTATAATGAGCATTGTATTAAATATTAAAAATTCTTTTGGATTGCCAAATTTCTTTTATCGGCATTTCAAAATTTAGAAAAATCAAAAATTTCAATTGCCTTAAAATAGCTTAAAACTTCTCTAATAAGACATGATTAGATATATTAAACATTTGGTAAAAATTTCAAGTATTCACAATGATTCGTTTTTGAGTTATAGAAAAATAAAAAAATCGATTTTGCCAAAAACTTGTTATGCATAAAAAGTCCCACTTTTCTATTACTTTTTTAGGGTTTTTCCTGACGCTTATGACAATTACTGAAATTTTACTTTTGACCGCCTAAAGTATCAACAATCTTCATTTTCCTTTTAAAAAAGAGGCTAAAGTCAAAAATCAAAGCACTATTACTACTCAAAAACGTGATGACAGACATAAAAAAAAAAATTAACAAAAAAAACATACATAATTTTAAAATCAATAAATTCATCACTCCGTTCAGAATCTAATAATTCGGTTCTAAAATCGGGGTATAAGATGTTTCAGTATTATTAAGTTGAAGACAATATGTAAAAAACTAAAGTCTATAAAAATACTTAATTACACTCAGTGTCTGCAGAAATAATAATTAGATACTACTTAATACTGTAATAATACCTCAAAACATGAGAACCAACACATTATTTGTCGGACAAATTAATGCTAGTTATTAGTGACTTATAAAGTATGTCAATTAACTGTATTCTGTTTAAAATTACAGTGATTATACAGTTAATGTCCAACAATATACTATAACTGAATGTGTTAAACTACTGTTAACTAATTCCAATTTATTATTTTGGTTGGCTACGCTTATTTTAAGATAATATCCTTAGAATAAAGCAAAGTATAAGTTTGATTGGGAATCACTTAATAGAATATTTAAACTTAGTCGTTCTGTGAGATTTTTGTAATAATAATAAAAGTATTATAAAATTTTTTTAAAATTTTTAAATATAGATGTAAATATTTTAAAAATGTGGTTTGAGAGTCAGTTCTTCTTACTAACTATGTTCATAGTGATAACTGATAAGTATATAAGTTAATATGTGTGACATCTGTTGGTCCGTACGCTAATTAAATATAATGTTATTTGTTTTGTATATTTCTTAGGCCTAAGAAATTGTAGACTATCATTTTTTTTTTTTTGCAAAACCAATTTGTCTTATTGTGTTTTACCAATAGACACAAACAAAATAAATAAACGTTTTTCGTAAACTAACAAATCCTTGAGCAAACTCATCTATAAAATTAGGATTTGTAAAATTGTTTTTTAGTGCACTTATAGTAGTAATAAATATATTTCCTCGAAATTTCAAATGAATCATTCGGTAGTAAGTTTTGATTGTACGCTTATCAGTCAATCTGTCAATTTCAAATATATACATAAAATATAAGTGGTCTATAACTCACAAGGGAGATAAAATAAATAATAATTATTTATTTCTAAAAATATGTGCCATATTATATTCATACATATTATAACACCTATATAACAATCAATTATTATATAATATGGACTATTAATAATATATTTAATAATTTAAGAGTACAACTACGTCAATATAAGTAAGTACTTATAACATTCATAAAATAACAATTAATAGGTACATATCATGCGATTTCAATATTATTAACCATATCACTGACAAACCCAATCGATAAACTTATTGGCATCCCTTTGTCCTCTTTTTTACCTCCGACACATATTGTTTTTTTAATTATGTTGTTGTAAGTACCTATTACCTAGTGCTAGTATATAAATGTGGTAATATAGAAACTATATTAATTAATTATAAATTTGTGTATTGTAGGAATGACGACCACGTTATGGTGTTAGTTATCACCCTGTTGTGGAAGACCTCGTTGCACACGAAATGCAGACAAGTTATCGAGAAAGACCTTATTGTAGATTCCCTATTGGAACTGTTAACATACAAATATGACGATCGGGTGATCGGTTATGCAGTTGCTACGTTGTCTGAACTGTGGACATCTGAATCGTTGCGAGGCAAGCTTAGACAATTAGCAATACCCAAGTATCTGGACCTGCTCAATACTAGTCTGCACAGCTTAGTGTTGGCACACGTATGCACCGCTTTGGGTCGGGCATCCAGTGACCCACAGAGTATGGAAATGATCGATGAAGCCAAAGGATTTCGGTTGATTTTCGTGTTGTTGCCATCCCTTGACGTGGACGAGTTTGACAAGTACGAGGATTTCTATGAACCGCAAACGATTATTGCAGTTGCCGAATGTCTGGCCATGATAGTTGAAAACACAAAAGTAAACATAACTATTATAAATTATAATATCTACTATTAACAATATTGTTTATGTTTAGAGGGCAATATTTAATTATATCATAGAAATACTAGTTTTTATCATTATTTTTTTTGCGTTGTGCACGTTTGCTTAGTTCAGTCTGAACCCTCTCAAAGGAATGTACGAGGCGGTCTGTGATCTAGTAGATTTATTGACGCACAAGAATTTGGATTTTTTAGCGGCAGTTTGTCATCTGATTGACGTGATTGCTACGTTCGAAGAAAATTTAAAAATAATGGTTGATGCAGGAATCGTTGAAAATTTGTCAAATCTCGTATTTACGGTAAGTTTAAATAATCTTCATATACAGTTTACTTGAATGATAAATTATAATATACCTCTCTACAACCTATACATAATAATAATATGATCTATTAAGTAATTAACTAATAAATAACTATAAATATTTACAAACTTTCTAAAAAATCTATAGGTATTGTTAACACAAATATATAATTATCTGTTACAGGAACATACAAATTTGAGAGCTAATCTTTGCAAAGCTTTGGGTAAATGTTGCACCATTGGCGTGACAGCGCGTAGATTTAGTTGCCAAAATGTTATTGATCAATTACTTAAGTACACGCAGTCAGAACACTCTGTCATCAGAGACAATGTTCCTCTTGCACTTAGTGGGCTATCAGAAGACCCATTAAATTGTGTAAGAATTGAGGCTTTAGGATTTCTTCCGGTATGTTAAAATTTTTTCATGAAAAATGTGATACTTATATATTTAAAAATGTCTATGAAACCATTCAGTTTTTGAAAAAATGTATACATTCGGATAATCCTAAAACGGCTATGGCTGCTGTTAACTGTTTGAGCAACGTAAGAAAAGCAAGCGCAGCTATAGGCCAGCTTCAAGAATGCAAAACGAAACATTGAAAATTATGTATTTATAATTTCTTTATTATATGTGTACGTAAAAATATCGATGCAGTATACAATTTATTATCAACATGATAACATATTATCATCGGCCATACAAAATTCACCCGTGTTAAGTTTAGTTGTCTATAATGCAAACGATACTAAGATTTAAATACACAAAAAAAATAAAAAAACACACATCATTGTAAAATCAATAAATTCATCACTCCGTTCAGAATTTAAAAGTATTGTATAATATATTACATATTACTTATGCGCTATGTACCTATAAATAAAATGTAAATGCATCAACTTAAAATTCAAAAATAAATATTCATCGTTTAAAAAAATATTCTTGAACATAAGTACATTTAATATTTTTTCTATGACTAAAAATTAAACTAATATTGAAATCGGTTTCATTAGGCGCTGTGACAATAGTAACGACTTATGATTATCTATATTTATGTGTTGTTGTTAAACGTGCCGCAATCACAGTTGCGGGCTGACCATAATACCTACCACATCTATTTTTAGTACTCAGAGGCGACGAAAAATGAGCCTCACGATGATCATTGCGCATGCGCAATTTTGCTTATTTAATAGTCGCGTAAATACACGCATGTGTGTAGCCAATCATCGGTGAGCCAAGAATTATAATTTTAGAGTATTATTTACAACAAAATTTTAGGTGAGGCGCCGCCTCACTTGCCTCACTATCGAACCACCACTGTTCACAAAATTGAATGCTTCTTCTCCTTGTCTCTCGCATATTTGAGTGTAGAAATCTCTCTTATGTTTATCTTTAAGTTTTATACTAAGTTACTATTATATTTGAATGGCTTATTGATAGCAAAAGAAATTATAGAGGAAAATTTAAAGATAATAGAATTGGTTTTATTAGCATGTAATACAAATTTACTTAGTTATGGGAAAATAAAGGTTAATTTCTTCAGTCAAGAATAACATATCTGGTCTATGTGGTTGATAAGGATGGAGTATCAACCCGATCCGGCTAATGTTGCAGCTGTAACACAGTTTCTAATTCCAAAATAAATAGCCAGTGTACACAGTTTTGTAGGACTGGTTAGTTACTTTAGAAGATTAATTGAAAACTTATCTATTTTAGCAGCACCTTTGTATTCATTATTAAAAAAAATGAACTCAATTTAAATTTGAGGAAAAGGAGTCGCAAGTCTTTGAATTGTTAAAAAGTAAACTGGTACAAATGCCAATTCTGGCATTATATTCCCCTTCGGCTGAAACAGAAATGCGCTATGAAGTTAGTGCGTTAGGTTATGGGGAAATCCTTTTGTAAAAAAAAAAAAAGACAGTCTGATGCATCCCGTGTTCTATTGCAATGAGCGAACTACTGAGACGGAAGCCAAGTATCATAGTTATGAGTTGGAGTGTTTGACATTAGTGTATGCAGTGAAGTGTTTCGATGTTTATCTGAATGGTGTTAAGTTTAAGGTGTTTACTAATAGTGAAAGTTTGAAGTTGACCATGAACAAAAAATATATAGATATCCTAGGGATTGTAAAATGAAGCATGTTTATGATGCTTTAAGCCGAAATACTAATCTATTCATAATAACTGAGAATATTTTTGAGCAAACATTATCAATTAAACAAATTTAGGATAAGGATATAAATAATTTAAAAGAACAGTAGAGCAAGTCAGAAGATAAATATTTTGAAATGAGGAATAGTTTAGTACATAGAAAATACAAGGATGAACTATTATTTTATGTTCCAGGCAGTATAGAAGCGAATGTGATAAGGTCTGTGCATAAGGAGTATGATCACTTGGGTATGGAAAAGACAAACGAGGTAATTTTGAGGTCATTCTGGTTTCTTAACTTAAAGGGAAAAGTAAAAAGTTTTATTTAAAATTGTTTAAAATGTATTACATATTATCCAGTATATGGGAAAAAAGAAGGTGAGTTACACTCTGTCCCTAAAACTCCTATACCGTTTGATACCATACATATTAACCATTATGACCCTCTTGTGAAGACTAGTAAGAAAAGAAAATAATAAAAAAACTATAATATTTTCTGATTATCATTGATGCAACTACAAAGTTTGTTAGATTAAACCCATGTAAAACAACAAACACAGTAGAAGTGATTAAGTATATGAATGACTATTTTAGATGTTATAAGGTCTATTCAGAATAAGAATGCCCACTTTCGTGTATGCATACTGAGCCGCCGGAACGGCTTGATTCTCCTGACGAGATTCAGGTGTGCTGTGATTGGTCGTCATTGTTGACAGCCACCACCGTGCATACAGAGTATCATAATAAGTCACGAATGCTGCTGTATCTGTGCGAAAACGGTGGACTACTATAATTCACTACGTATATATTTGTTGCACGTACGTCATCACGGCGACTATACGTGATGGAAAACATCAGCGCTTGCCGTAGCAACAAACATGCGCAAACCGAACGAGTTTTGAACTGACGAGTAGGCATTCTCATTCTGAATAGACTATAGTAAACGTAGACGAGTGGTAGTGTTTGACAGAGGATCAGCTTTTACATCTAATGTGTTTAAAAAATGTCTAACCCAAGCAAGGATAGATTTAGTACAAGTAACAACAGCAACACCTCGGGCAAATGACCAAGTAGAAAGGGTTAATTGTTGTATAACTGCAATAGTAGCAAAAAGACTATGATATTAAATAAATGGGATAAAGTACTAGGCGAGGTTGATTAGGTATGCGTTAAATAATATGACATGTGCTTCGACGGGTGAAACCCCATATAAATTATTATTTGGACTACATCAAAGTGGTACAATGGAGAATGATTTTAAAAGATTATTGTTGGAAATGGATAAAGAAAAGAGTTTGGAAGAAATAAAAAGAGAGGCTGAAGATAATATTTTAAAGAATCAATTGTCTAAAAAAAAAGTACTATGATTAAAACATAAAAAACCTACCTTGTATAAAAAGGGAGATTTTGTTATAATTATGAACATAGATGTAAGTGTGGTGTGAATAAAAAATGAATACCCAAGTTTAAGGATCCATATGTAATATATATAGTTCTACCAAATAACATATTTATAGTCATAGACATTCAAGGGTTTCAATCATAGGCGTAGCCAGGGGGGCCGCAGGGTATGCCACTGCATACCCTAAAAACTCAAGAAAAAAAATAAATTATTGCCAAAACCTTGATTTAATTATATAATATATAAATACCTACAAGTGACAACACAATGTTGGACACGCATTTTTAAATTTATTAATTTAATATTTTCTATAATATATACGAATACTCGAATAATCGTCAATGTACACGAATAGCGGAATAGCCACTAATCGTTTTCAATTCGTCTGTCGAACCAATACGGGAATACCCGCACTGTTTCATAATCGTCATACCACTATAAATTCTACACTACTAAATTTACGAAAAACCATCAAATATCTATTTTGGTCTTTAAATTTCCTTTGACTCGTGTGCGTGTCACGCTTACCGACAATCCGCAGAAAGTAAACAATAGCAAATAACGAATAACGAATATCGATTATTTCTACAAGTACTCCTTTCCCACTACATACTGAAATATCGAAATGATTGTTAGTTCAGTGTTCAATGTATACTGTATATAGATAATTCCCATCACCTGTCCACTAATTTGTCATATTCTTAAATATTACATTTTATTTAGTCATTTAATTGTTTAGTAGTAGTTTAAATATCATATTATATTATATACTCTACAAAATATGGACAAAAAGAAACAAACCAAAATGCAATTATTTTTTAAAAATGTAAGTACCTACTTATAAATTATATTTTTGTGACATAAATATTATACTAAAGTTAATAGTTTTAAATAGTACATATTATATATAAATTGCATATATTATTAGATGTCAAATGTCAAATCAAATTCAACAGAGGCACTCAGCTCCAGCAGCGTAGAAAAAATCAAAGAGGTATATTAAAACATTAATAATAAAGAAACAGTATTCTTAATTAACAAATCAATTTAATTTTTCAGGAAAATATATTGGAAGTTGATCACAATAACAAGATTATTGTTAATCATATTCCAGAAATGGTTGATATCGTTGGTGATCCTTTAAATCCAATTAACAGAATGCCACCAAATAGATATGAAAGATATAATAGAATAAAAAAAGGTCCTTTTCAACCAGTTATTACATTTCCTAGGAGACAGATTGGGGTTTCAAATAGAAGTGTTCATGTTCTTTGGTAAAAAGATTTTAATTGGCTAGAGTATAGTTTAGCTTTGGATGCTGCTTTTTGTTTTGCTTGTCGCTGTTTTAGCATGGACATAACATCACATAGAGGTCACTTCGATCCTGCCTTTATTAGTACTGGATTCAGAGAATGGAACATAGCTACAAAAAAATTCAAATTACATCAAATGTCATCTATTCATATAAGTAGTGTTCAAACATTATCAACATATTTAAAAGAAATTCCTATTGATGTACAACTAGAAAAGAAAAGAATAGAATGTTTAAGTAAACAAGAAGAGAAATGAATTAATAACTGTATAATTATGAAAAAACTAATTAATATAATAATAACTATAGCGAAAGGTAGTCGTGCATTACGTGGTCATAATGAAAATTCAAAAAGTTTAGAAAAAGGTTTGTTTCTAGAAATTGTTGAACTTGTTTCTAGGTATGATCCAGTAATGAAGCATCATTTAGAAAATTCTCCAAAAAATTCAACCTATATAAGTCCAGATATTCAAAATGATATGAAACGTATTCAAAATGTTATGCTTCGTTCTATTATTTCATCGATAAAGTGCAAACCTGTGTCTATTATAGCTGACAAGACAACTGATTTAGGACACAATGAGCAATTTTCTCTTGTTATCAGATATTTTGATGAAGACACTTACATGCCTGTTGAACGCTTTATTGGTTTTCATAGAGTTGAAAAAGTTGATTCTCAATCAATATTTGATGAACTATCCAAAATGTTATCAAATTTAACTATTGAGTGGAATGATATTACATCAGTTTGTTTTGATGGAGCAGCAGCCATGTCAGGTTCAATAGGTGGTGTTCAAAAAAAATTTAAAGAAATGAATTCTAGTATTATGTATGTATATTGTTACGCGCACTGCCTAAACTTAGTACTAGTTGATGCTTGTACGTCTTCTAAAGAAAATCGCATAGTTTTTGAATTTTTTGGAGTAGTGCAACTAACATATGCTTTTATAGAAGGTAGTGCTGTCTGTCACGCTATTCTTGAGAACATTTCTAAACAAATCAATGTTACATTGAGAACTATGAAGTCACTGTCAACTACAAGATGGGCATGTAGGGCAGAAGCCGTCAGTGCCATAAAACATAATTATTTAGCACTAATTAAAGCCTTAGAAAATATTACTTATTCAACAAAACAAACAGATGTTAATGCTAAAGGACGTGGATTATTATATCAACTTATAAATTTTAATTTTATACTTGGACTTTATATGATGGATCCTATACTTACAATGATTAATAAAGTAAGTGAATATTTACAAAGTGAAAATTGTGATTTATTATCTGCTATGAACTATATTAAATCTCTTAGATCTGCTATTAATGATATGCGTTATGAATGTAACTTTAAATGTATTTATGACTTAACTATTTCTATGTGTACAAATTTAGATGTGACTATACCAAAACCTAAAAAACGTAAAATTGCACAACGAATTGATAGTAGTAGTAGTAATCAGTTCTTTCCAAATACAAATGAACAAGAATTAAGACTCGTGTCATTTTATCTAATGCTTGATATAATTATGAATGGTTTAGATGAACGATTTAATCAAGATACTATAAATATAATAAGTTCAATAGATAAATTATTAAACTTGGATATTACTAACACAGATTTGAATATTTTATCTAATCATTTTAAGTGTAATTACGATGAATTTGTTAGCGAAATTCGAATTTTAAAAAAAGATGATACAACACCTAAAAAGTTAACAAAATCAAGCACATCAATTCTATATATATGGTTACAGTGGTTAAACATGTTTAACAAAAATATTTTATTTAATAATTTTAGCATTGTTTTGAAAAAATTCTCAATTATTCCAGTTACCAGCTGTAAATGTGAGAGATCGTTTTCCAAATTAACTCAAGTTAAATCAAAATTAAGAACATTAATGGTCCAAGAACGATTGAATAGTCTAATGCTTATAGCAATTGAACAAGAAATTGCAGTACATATTGATGTCGACGCCGTTATTGATGACTTCAAAAATAAAGTTGATTATAAAAGAAGATTGACTTTATAATAATTAATATTCTATTGTATAAATATGTCATATTAATTATTGTAATTACTTAAATAATTTTAATTTTGTATAGGTAAATATTAATCTAAGTTGTAACAATATATTTAAATCAGTTTAATAATTAACTAAATTTAAACTTGTATTCCTTTCTAAAAAAAATAATCTTCAAATTTTGCATACCCTAAACAAGAAGTCTGGCTACGCCTATGGTTTCAATACACTTAAATGTTATATGAAGGGATCATTAGTTCAGATAATATGAGACATTGAATTTGGGCTGTAGAAGTATAATTATTTACTATGCAATAATGAAGACGGACGGTATTTGTTTTATTTTACTAGATTTTCTTATTAACATGGTATATTATTTATTGTTTCATATTGTTTATATTCTGTTTTGACATATTGTTATACTTATATACTGTTTATGTTTGTATATTAATGTATTGGGTTGTATTATGTATTCAATAATTACTTATGTATTACTTATGTGATCCCAGAGTCTGAGATAGGTCAGGACGACCGAATTGTGATAGTATTATTTTACGTTTTTATATATCATTTTGAGGTTATGTTTTTATATTTTATGTCACAAAAATGTGCGTGCAAACACACACACGTTTTGTTCTCATGTTAATATTGCATCTTGCATCATTGTATTTTTTATTAATTAAACGAAAGTAATTATTAAAGCTAATTAGTATTTCGTATACTTACAATATGCACTGAATGTAATGGAAAATAAAAACAAAAACAAATGATAATTTTTTTTATTGTTTATTTACTTTAAAATTATTTAAAAAATGTATGTACTCAATACTGAAAATATCTATCACATCAAAGAATGTATTTAAATAGTAAAGCAAAATTGACATTTTTATTTTATTTTTAGCAGGAAGATATTTTTCAAAAAAATAAATGTGAATAGCTTGCAAAAACGTATAGAAATCTAATGGATTTTTTTTTTATCACTTCATTAGAAACTAAATACTAATTAGATATGGTGTCATTTTATAATGTACTTAGAATATTTTGTTAATAAAATATTATTGAATTAAACATAGTATAATGAATATTATGTATTTTTTTAGACTCTGAACGGAATGAAGAATGTATTGGTTTTACAATGATGTATGTTTTTTTTTAAATTTTTTTTTTGTTTCTGTCATCACGTTTTGTAGTAGTAATAGTGCATTGATTTTTGACTTCAGCCCCTCTTTAAAAAGGAAAATTAATCTTGTAGAAACTTGGGGGGAGGGAGGTCAAAAGTAAAATATTTCCAGTAGTATTTAAAAGTGTCAGGAAAAACACTGAAAAAGAAACGGAAAAACGGGAATTATTACGCATAATCAGTTTTCAACAAAATCGATTTTTTTATTTTGCTATAACTCAAAAACGAATCATTGTAAATACTTTAAATTTTTACAAAATGTTTATATTAGTGTTAACTACTTACGATTAATTTTTCAAAATATTTTGACTTTTTTTAAGCAATTTATAGACAATTGAAATTTTTGATTTTTCTAAATTATTTTTTAAATACCGACAAAAAAATTTGGGAATCCAAAAAATTTTTAAAATTTAATAAATGGTTTTAATTGTATTTACCATAGTAAAAAAAATTAAAAATCGTTAGCCACTATTTTTGTTTTTAAGCATTTAAAGTTAAAAATTCATAAAATTATTGTGATTTATACCTAAGGTTAAAAAACTCAACACAACGTTATCCATACCTTTTTCTTTAAATAACTATAAAAAAAACTCCAGAGTTAATATAGAAAAAAAAATTTATGAGCGTATGAAATTATATTTTTTACAAAATCGAGTAAAATAACGGTATATTACAATTTAAATATAGGTAATAGTTTAATATATCCTAGACTGACAAATCATCTCCGTCCAGAATCGTTTTTTGTTTACAATGATAACTGTTATTGTATTCAAATTTAACACATCCATTATAGTAACCTACTCTCAATATTTACTATACAGCAGAGCGATATCTACTTTCTCACCTTTTATTAATTAGAATTGACTACAATGATTAAGTTGCATACTTTTTTTTATTGCATTTTCAAATCTGTGATAGTACAAACTGTGAACGGTGGTATTGGAGTATAGGCCTGATGTTTAATTTTTGTAAGTAGCTAAATATTTACGTATTGTGGATGTGATAATAACGTGTAATAAATTAACAACACTATTGGAGTAACTCTTGGCCTGCGTGTCACTAATCACCGTGATTAATTTTTCCACGATTGTTATTTTAACACAAAATCCATGGTTTTTAAACATGTTTATGTTGCAGTGGCGTCACCTTTACAAATTTAAATCGTATTTACCTTTGCCATTTTTTATATTTGTATAATGCATATTTAACTACGAGTAATTTAAAATGTATGATTTATCAGATAAGGTTCCATTGTCTTTATTTATGGAGTCAAAAATATGATAATGTTAAAAAATCATTAATATACAATGTCAATATCATATATCTATAAACGCAAGATAATTTCAACTAGGTACATTAATATATAAAACTTTATTTTATAAATTCTTAATGCTAACTAAAAATAGTTTAGTTGCATTAATAAATAATATTATGTTATTTAACCTAATAAACTAATTATTTAAATATATAATAATAAATTTTTAGAATAATTAACAAATACACTTAATTTTATAATAAAATATGATAAATTAGTAACTTAATAATTGTTAAATTAATAGGCCTTATTTTTAAAATTTAAATGAAAAACAAAATATACTAAAAATTAAAAAACTAAAGTTCCGCTTTTGAAGAACACAAAAAATAATATTTCAATATCTGGTACAAATTAGGTATTATTATATAAAATATAAATTATATAGTGGTGTTATGAAATTAATGGCAATTACAAAACTTATAGAAAATACATATAATACAAATCATATAATTATTGTTACTGTAGTTAAGTTTCTCATATAGGTTATATTAAATATTGAATACCAATTTCTGTTTCAAGTTGTTCACAGAATCTTAGTATTTTTTCTTTTGAAAAATCTAATGTAGCATCTCTTGATAAGTATTCGGCAAACTTACAAACAAATACTGAATTATTGTGGTAATGATCTTGCTGTGGGCAATCCTTCACATTTATTAATGACCAACCGTCTGGATGAAAATTTTTTTTTTTTCTTTTTTTTTTTTCAATAAGTTCTTGAATCAAATAATTCATTATTAATTTTAAGCATTCCGTACCTTGTCCTCCAGAGCTATCATAATATTTAATAAATTTATGTGTAAAATTAATATAAACTAAAGACCACATCTGTAGGTTAACATATTCTTCTCTTATTTCTCCCATACAAATAGGGATAAATAATTTTTGTTTTGCAAATATATCAACATCTTTAGTAATATTTTTTACTCCATCATATCCTTTTTGATAAAGATCTAAATAAAAGTTTGTTTTGAACGCATACACAAAATAGGGGGAACGTTTTGTAATTAGCTCCATATACAAGTCTATGCCTTTAGCACATACAATAGGACATCTATTTTGATAAATATTATCAAACTGATCATCATCAGAATCCATACTTCTATTCTCAACCTAAAATCATAAAAAAATAGTTAATATAAAATATAGCTTGTTTCGTAGGTACATCTTTAAGCTAAAGACATTATTACTATCTAAATTATTGATTAATACATAATTATTTTTAAAACAAACATTTCAAAACAGCCCAAGAATATGTGAGTTAAGTTATATGTAAAAATGTAGTCAACTAAAACAGTAAAACACAAAATAATGAATCTAGACTTTTGATGAAACCATAATTTTTAAATAAAAATCAGGATATATCTACTACAAAACTTCAATACTTCAAAATAAAGACATTGTGTTAATCCACTTGTCACTATTCACCAACATATTATGAGGACTAAATATTACTTTATTAAAATATTTTTGAAAAATACTTTTTAATCATCATGCTTCTATAGTCAATAGTCAATACATTTATTATAAGTAATGTGAATTTATTTTATCTTTTTGGTTGAAAAATTAAATTAGTTTTGATGTAAAAATTAAAAATATAAAAATATTACTACAATAATTGCATAAATGAGAACTAATCAAATGTATTGCTGTTTTGAATTAACAAAATAAACACACCTAAGTATTGTTAAAAATATTATAAGTATAGAATTATATTTCCACAATAACATAAAGATTATATTATATTAAATGTAATTAAACTATATACATTTAAATAATATAATAATTAATTTAATAATAATTGAAGTTAAATTAATAAACTGTGTTTTTATCATGGTTTAGAACTTTAAAGTGCATAAATAAAAAATTCATTTATATTTATAAATTTTTTTTCTTAGTTCTAATGTAGTTATGGATTTAAAATATATGTAAGTTACTAAATCAAGATTACTTAAATAGATAGCAATTATTATTCATAAAGTATTTGATGGTACAGTTCCCATATTTCATGGTTTTGCAAAGCTAATTCAAATATATGTAGAAGTTATTTGGGGATAATATGCCATATTTCTTTAGATATAGTCCAGATCACAAATTATAAAAATATTTATGATTTGTGGGCATTTAAATATAATAAAATGATAATGTTTAAAATTATTGTACTTTCAAATGTTATTTGATTTTTTTTGTTTAACATTATTATACTTTTATTTTTAGTTTTATATTAAAAATAAAAACATCATAAACAAAACTAATTAAGACTAGTTGATTTACAGAAATATACTAATAAGCATATCTTAAAAATCTAATTAAAAAAAAAAAAAAACAACAATAAAATATTTTGGAAAATATTAACTGTTATTAATAAAAGTTAGCTAACTTTTTATCACATCTAAAAGGTAAAAAGATAATGAAAAAATTTTAATTTTCATTAGAATGATGATATATTTCATGAGAATAATTAAAAAAGGAAAAACATTATATTCTTAATAACATTATTTTGATTATTTTTTTATAATTTACATACTATATGTTAATTTGTTATTAATTTTAATTATGTTTATTAATTAAGAGGACATCATACCCACATGTGTTATTTCCGTCTTACGAATGTAAAAACATAGCAAATTTACGTTCAGCAGAATCAATTTTATGCTGTTAGTTTTAATATTAGAGTCAATTAACCTATTATCAAATTTAAAGGTAATGATAATATTATCTAAGGCATATCACAGGTTTTTAATATCTTAATTTTTAAGTGAGTTATAGTTATGTAAAATATTAAAACTTTAAAATTCCCCTAACTCGCTTACTAAATAAAATATCTATAAATGCCTATGAAATGCTCTAGATAATATTATTACCTTTATGTTTGATAATAAATAAATTGAATCTAATATTAAAACTAACAGCATAAAATTGAATCTGCTGAACGCAAATTTGCTGTCTTACGTTCATAAGACAGAGACAATACATGTGAGTATGACATCCTCTTAAGTATTTTTTTAATATTTTTTTGTTATTATGTTATAAAGAGCATTTTTAGACCCAGAGATATGTGGTTTATAATATATATAAACACCCAATGTTATTCTGGTAAATAGTAAAGTAAATTTATTTTTAACTTAATTGTTGTTCTTTAATTAGTTTTTTAGCATGAGATTTATGTATTTTTGTCAATAACAAAGTAAGAAAATATTTGAAAAAATTTGTAAAAAACAGTAGTCTCAGAAATCAAATATTAAAATGATATCAAATGTTATATTTTTATATTAGTTGTATATCATATTTAAATCAAAGAATAGCACAGAATAATATAGAAGCAAAACTCAATCACCTGATCGGTCACTGTATCCCTATGGTATGAAGTATTGGATTCTAAAAGTTAAAACTGTACCTTTATCTGATTAGATGTTGGTAATGTGTATCCCTATTTGTTACAAAATCATAAAAACGGAAACAAACTAATTATTTTGTTTATTATTATTTAATTATTGTTTATTTTATATTTTAATAAATCTTACTAAAATAAATAAAGTGTTCTAGTGTAATATTGTTATTTGACATTGATTTATTGTTAAATAAATAAATAAAATAATTATAACAATATATTGTTCTGTGATAATATTGATACTATTTATTTAAATGATAATCTATGTCACGCCCGCTTGAGACCGTGTTCAAAGCTAGAATCACCCGATTTGGACAATATCACACAGTGTCTATAGGTAAAGTAGACTGTTAACCTTGTGTGTTGCCAATTGGATACAATTTACTACTCAGTACAATGTTATTAAGTTATTTTAATGAAAATACATATTGAATCGTTATAGATAAAATTAAGGATTGCAAATAAAATATTATAACACTATTCTAAGTAGTTTGAATAGTATAGCTATATAAAATGAGCTTATTAAAAATATACAGAGAAAAATTAAGAATACAAATTGTACTGGATTATACCCAATGTGTCATTAAATCGTTAGATACATTTCCAACAAATTTATGTTTTAGAAGATTGTGAGTTATAAAGAACTTTAGGAGGTTCCCCTAGGCTGCTGTTCTCCTAATTATTGTATTGGAGGTGAACATACATACATGACATGAGTATTGTACTTAGGTAGTTGGTATATCTTTATATTTTTATTTAATAATAATAATACTATATCACAATTGCTTAATTGGATTTATGATATTTAACATAATTAATCATTGAACCATAGGTAATTTAAGCATTCCTCCAGAAATTAAATCCTCTATTTAAAACAAATATTTTAAATTTATTTATCTTACACAATAAAATGTAAGTTACAAAACTTAAATTTATTTAATAAAACAATTACTACCTACTAATGGTAACGCAACAGATTATCAAGAAAAATATTTGTTTTGTCTTACTTAAACTTCACGATGTGTGAATAGAATTTTTGCACTCTAATCGATACTCACTAGTTATAGTCTACTGTAGCCTGATCGCAGCAGCGAGCTGTGTGGTGAGCACTTTTCCCGTATTACGAAAAATGATAAAGATCGAATATGTCGACCCCTGCGACTGCGCGTCCAAAACTGCCACAGTGTCACATGTATTTCTCCACGTCGATTCCGCACAAACACCGCTACAGTCACGTTATGAGGAACCTGTGGGACCCTTTGTCGTTTATTAACGCAATGCAAATTGTTTTAAACTATAACAAATTACTAACGAACAAGGTGGATTGCATGCAATCGGTAGGCTCAAGGTCGCGCTAATGCTCCGGCAGGACCCAGTTGCCAACCACACAATTATAAAAATAATTTCTAATAACACAGAGCCGATTAGAACGGATGAAATCGAACAAGTATAAATATTAATTGTACATTTATTAATCTATGACGAAAAAATCGAAAAGATAAGAACCGTAACAATTAACGAGGAATACTGAATACAAGCAGTGCTATCTCTATGGATGTTCGCTGATTGTGGCTATTACTGCAGTTATAGCTATAGTTACTATGCTAGCTTGTAGTGCTCGGCCGCCGCTTACGTTACGTTCGATTACGACATGACACGTAGCGCTAATGGACGTCGTAAGTGGAACTACTCAAACATTAAACACGTTAAAAAACGCTCCTAGTGGCTAGTTGATGGGGTTTTTGTTAACCTGTGATCTGCTATACGAACTTCCAAGAAATGTGTAAACGAGTCCAAGCACTGTCCTCGGCATATACCTTATACCCAATAATAATAATAATAATAATAATAATAAATAACAGTAGCAATATAATTTTAATTATATTATTACCTACGCAATATTATGCGTTTGTTTGTTTATCCGATTTGCTGCTTTTAAGGCCACAATCACTAGATTAGAGTAGCGGACAAACGTATGTGTGGCTGGTGACACTACTTACCTCGAGGCAATAAAGTCTTCAAACACAAACAGTTGTTGGCGGAATGTTTGAAAACAAATATTTTTCATTATACCGCTATACCGCCTTATTTTCAATTCCACGAGGTAGTATGCGCTCACGCGGCGTCAGCAAAAAATTGTTTTATTTAATCATATACATTTGAAATTCGTGCGCTTTTGGTGTGTGAACGTTACCTGAAATATCAAGTTTTAAACTGCCGGCGATGATAGGTGGTGGAGTCACCCCAACCGCACATACGTTTGGCCGCTACCAAAGTCCAAATTGTATCGTGTCGTAGCCCGCAGGTCTTTACTACTCCTTAGGAGCTGCATCACCCTAAAACCAGATGTGCACTGCGGTTCGTGAACTATGTAAAAAATTCAGCCCGTAAAAACTATATTATTTTACTAACTCTAAAATCTGTTTTGGATATAAATACATGCTTACTTTAATGTTTTATAGAATATAAAATAATACAAATTTTGCATTTATTGAAAACAGTTAATATATTTAATATTAAATTCAATTGAAAAAAAAAAACGTACGTTTTTTTTTAAAGATTTTATCAATTAAATTAGTTATTAATTTTTTCTAACAATTTTAACAATATCTTCAACATCAATATTGTCCAACGGGAATGCCTATACTTATTACTTAAATGAAAGCCGCCTACTATTAACTATAGCCTTCCGAGAACAGTCCCTTTATCTCGTCGGTACGGTCCGCAATCGGGCCTACCACCTACGCCGAGGTACAATTCCAACGCTAACCCGAATAGATTCATTTAGTTTTCCCTATGTGAAGGTAATGTGAACCAGTGAGTCTGTGTCCGGTACTATCACCGCGGATCACGTTCAACATCCGGCCAATGTAAACACTCGTAGTCTCCATAACATACCTACGCACTCTAATTCTCGATTTTCGTCACGCCATCGCGTCAATAGTCTTCCTTTTTATCAACTATCAAACTAAGTTAAAAAAGTTACTAATTACTAAAAAGTTAGTTAATAAAATTACCGAGTCTTATATATATTTTTTATAATGTTATTTTTTGATCATTAGTACCTATATTGTTTTTTTCAAAGTTGTATTGTTTTAATTATGAAGTTCATAAATATATCGAAATTGAACATTAAGAATAGAATTCATTAAAAATAACTAAATCAGTAACTCAATAATTATGTCGTTTTACACAGAAAATACAACGAAATAAGTTCGAAGTTACCGACAAAAGTAACTACCTACTAACTTTCTAAGTTTTTATAGATTAATAATTTCGTAATACGCCAGGCAGATGTCAAAGATAAAACAACAACCCCCCCCCTCCGTCTATAGTTCTTTATAATATAAGATTGTGTAGTAGGGAGGGTTACTGCCCTTCCCCACGATCATTCTCCTGTAATAAACATTGCATTCAAAATGCCTTTACTAAATTCGTAGGTTAATTATATGTATTTATATATATCTTTATAAATATTTTATTTAAATTTGTAATGATATTTTAGTTTTGAATACCCAGTACTCTTCAAAGTAAAAAAAAAATTTTTTTCAAGCAACATAAGAGTATATGACTAAATATTAATTTTAAATAAGGTTGTATAAATATTTTTTTTCAATTTTAAATAATTATTTAATCACAGTATATTTAATAAATATTACGTTTTAACTACATTAAAATTGTTGATATCTATTACTTTAAATTTAAATATCATGTTTATTCGTAGTAGTACCTATTAAAAACACAGATCCATAACCTTGTTCTCATCGTTCGTTCACCGTCGTTCGTTACCTTCACCCACGGCCGTCTTATCATATATTATTATCAGTTATGACATATTATTATTACTATTATTATCAGCCGTGACATATTATTATTACTATTATTATCTGCCGTGACATATTATTATTACTATTATTATCTGCCGTGACATATTATTATTACTATTATTATCAATCATGACATATTATTATTACTATTATTATTTCATACGAGTATATTATTATCAGTCATAAGTTATATCATATTATTATTATTACCGTGGCAATTCAACGTATTATTACCACTCACCTTACATCATATACGATGGATGGAGCCACACCCAAGTCGAGACGTGCTTTTTGCGTGTACACCCATCGTATACTCAATCTAACAACTGCATTCGTCCCGGGAGTTGGGAATTCAAGAATCAGAAGTGATAACACAAATAAATATGCGACATGTATATTCTCGCACGCGTAAATAACGTGAGATGAGAGACTCGTCGCTGATGTGCAAGGTTTATACTGTTTATAGATTATAACTGGCTTACAAAAATATAAACTACAAACCTTGGCTAATATGTGCTTCAAAATCCAAATTAATTGCACGGGCGAGATAGGCTGTGGCCATTTATGACCTAAATTCTAAACCATTCGCGAGCCACTCGATATCGGTGTAATTTATGTAGGTACGTGTTTTATATATATTTGTATTTATGTTTTGTGTAAACGGTTAAATAGTACATCATTTTATATTTTTCTTGTCGTACGCGTTAGCCGATCTCGCACGGATCGTTTGGCGGCGGGTATGACGCGTTCTCACGCCCCGAGCTTGATTTCTCTCTCGATCGTTCGCTTCCGAACTTTGTAGACCAAAAGTTCACTCGTCATCTCACCACGCGATGATCTTATTATTTTTTCTTTTCGAAATTGAAACGTATCGATCGGCAATCATATTATATTTATATATTATAATAGGTAGCTGAATTGTCTAATTATATTTCTGATAACAGGATTTAGTTTTTATGTAATATAGGTAAAGTGCTAACGTTATACCTATTATATGGACTATTGACTATTGTTAATTGTAATAGGCATTAATCAAGTAATAACTATATTTAAGGAGGGAGAGACATAATTTTTTTCTGCCTAGTATATATACTTATTATAAAATATTTATAATTTTAAACATTTCAATTTTTATTTTTTTTTACCGATTACTGATAAAGTCATATGTATCATTATTATTATTTATTATTCATACTAATATTTGATCTTACATATTCATATGCATATGAAAAAACTTTGAAATGGAAATTGTTTATTTATTTACAAGTTGAAGCCCTTAAATGAATAAGTACTATAATAAAACTATAGATAGGTAAATACTTAAAGGATAACATACAGATAATTTTATCAAGTAAATAAAAATAAAGGAATACAAACAATGTATATATTAAGTTTAAAATAATTTGAAACGGAAACCAATTTAATTTGTAATAGTATAAATGCAATAGACAAAGTCCATACATTTCAAGATATACCTCAATATAGAAAAAAATATTTTTCTCTAAATTCAGTATTTTAATGATTTTAAATATATTTCTATTTCCAAGATAATTGTTTACTGATTAATATAATTTATAATTATAATTAAAATAGTTATCTATTTCTGATAAACATTTAACAAAATGTATTTGGTATGCTGTTCATTGAGTTTTAAGCAATGTGTGTACTCTATATATATATATATATTAAATGTGGTTTTAATTTTTTGTTTGAATATTGACCAAAGACAGATTAATTTGAGTTAGTTCAATTTAATTTATGTTTAAATAAACATTCATAGCTATCTAACTATTATTTAATATTTATTTACCATATAACTTTATAAGTTTAAAGATATTCAACTTAAATCAATTAAAAACAGGGTAATTGATTTTTTTTTTTTTAATTACCTAACACCTAAGTCACATATTACTTCATACTTATTATTAGTGACTTGAAATATTTGAGTAAAAGTATTCAAATACTTTTTTGTGTATCGTATATTATTGTTCATTTTTTTTTTTTCAAAAAATATTGTTGGAAAAAATATTATTGTCCACTCGAATAATAATTTTGTTCAATGTAGTGAACATGACAAAAAAAAAAATAAGAATCAATGACGAATGATAGCTTAGAATGTATCATATTTTTGAAGTGCAGTATACATAAATTATTTAATAAATAAATATAAATTACCATATACTAGTATAGGTATGTAATTAGGTTATAGGTTGTTAATTTTAAATCTACAAAATAACAACTAAATATACTTAAAGTGTTCTTTAAAACACCGTATATTACTAGAATGGTAGATAGGTACATATGTATATTACTCATTAGTCTGGGAGTTAATATCATATTATTCAAATATGTACCAAACTTATTTATTGGTTCATCATACTCTTCTTATTGCTCACTGTAAATTGGAATATTTTATGCAATTATTAAGAAAAATGTCTGATCGGACAAATAATACAAAAAAACAAATACATCAGAGTCTGAAACACTTCACTATTATATAACATAAACATATGATAAAATAGCTGCAAATATGCTCTTGTATAATAAATGAATCAATCAATTATCAAGATAAAATATTAGAAAAAAAAATAGATATTTAGATATCTTTTTATTTATGATTATTTTATATTAATACTGTTTCATATTATTGGTAAATTTTTTTTTTATTGAGGTATAATGTGCAATACATTGGAACATAAATATTTTATAGATGTCACACTGCGATATGCGATATTTTGTTCTAAAGCGTATACACCAATATGTAATGTCTTAGAGATACCAAACGGTACGTTGAAAGATATCACTTATGGGAAATTGAAACAAAACATCCATAGTATATCACATTGCGATGTCTTTTAATCATTGGCTAATATACATAGATTATTGCATAGATATCACATGCATAATCTACAGAACGTTTTTTTTTTTACATTTTTTGTGATGAAACAATAGTGACATTTATGTTATATTCAAGTGCAGTCACAATTTATTATTATATTATTGTTACATATATATATATATTATATGTAACAATATATATATATATAGTATGTATACAATAATAATATATATTTGTAGGACTCTATAGCTGCATTTAAGTCATAGGTAAATAAATAAGATAGATATAATTGATATTTTGAAAATCTTATAATTGTTAATGAAAATTAATAAATGTTTAGAATATAATAATAATGAATTTTGTTGTCAACATTCAGACGACCATGCGAGCTATATGTGTGGTTCCAAAAGACGCTCGATGCTTATTGAGTGAATAAATATTCTATTATGAATGGTTAATTTGATAAGTTTGTCAAAACAGAAGTTAATGTTATAACCTCACATAGTCAATTAAAATGGGCCTACTCATTGAAGTTTGTACAGCACCCTAATACTAGACATCCATATAATGAAAAATGGATATCAAAATGTGATGTCTAATTTGAGATCTAAATTGAACATCACAGAGATGTTGATGTCACGGAATTACACACAGATAATCTTTCTCAATTTTTGTTAAAGTAAAAATAAATTTTAAATGTTGAAATGTGATATATATATATATATATTTATAAAATAGTAATCAATATTTTAGACAATAATAATATTAAAATAAAACTACTAGTTAAAAATTCTAGGAATTAGAGAATAAGAAAGAGTTTCACTATTACCATTTTTTAATCCTTTAGTTGATTATTCAAATTTGCTAGCTTACTAGCTACACGTGAAACACATTTTGTACCGATATAATTACAAAAATGATAATCATCTAAAATTTTATATTTTTCATCTCTCAACTTTATAATTGTTTCTTCATGGTTTGGTACTTTGTATTTTCTTAATTGTCAAATTTTCTTGTTTAAAATTCTAATACTTTCTCTTTTAGGTTTTTTTCACTGTTCTGCCATTCGATGTTGTGTTGCTGAATTAGCAATCTCTCTTGTATTTTACACTTCTGATATTAGGAGACTACATTTTTTAATTCTGTAATTTAAAGATAAATATTTATTTTTTTGGTTACATATAAATTAGGGTTATTATCAGTATTAAAAATGGTTAAAAAGACATATTTTTTTTAAGGGCATATTTTGATATTTATTGCGCATATTTGCATGCATTTTTTAGTGTTTTTAAGGTAATAAATAACTTAACCCTAATAATAATACATCATAAATATTTAGATAAAAATTAAAAGTATAATTATAATCATAAATTATAATATTATTTTAGTTAATTTAATAATAATAATATAATTTATTACAACAGACGAGAAATACAATGTAGATAAACAAGTTTGAAGTTTATCCAATAAACACTTGCTTGAATTTGGTTGAATTGAATTCATATTCAAAATGAACTAAATATAATAAAAAAAGTTTATGTAATGTCATATTACAACATAAAGTAAAACAAAAAAGAAGGAAAAATAATTATATTACATATAAGAGAAAATATGATTTATGTATTTTTTATACTTGATAAAATAATCAAAATTTGTTAAATTAATGTTATAGTAATTAAAGACTCCTCTAATTATTGAATTTTAAGTTCTAAAATAGATAACTAAAAAGTGCATAAAATGGTACAATTAAATTACAAAATTTGATTTAAAAATAATAGATTTGTACTTGATAATACTATTTTTAATATACTTCAATGCGATAATGTTCCTTTGCTAGATAGTAAACCACATAAAATGGTATTAATTTCATTATTAGTTAAAAATATACCTAAGCATTCGACTCCATCCTATTGGAAAAATGTTTTCAATAGAAATTTTAAATCTTGTTAATAAAAGACAAAAATTAACAAAACAGATCATTTTTTGATAGTGTATACCAACTAACTATTAATTTTATGTAGTATACCAGTTTTGTTTTGTTTATTTTAAACATTTTTATAATTATTAAATTACCAGTTATTTGTTTTTTTATTTTATAATCATTATTTTATTATATAGTTATGATTAATAATCTTGTTTTAATTGTTCACAGTTATTTTGTATTATACATAATATATATATATATTTGTTTATTACCTACAAATATTAATAAATATATTATATTTGATTGGTTGTCTGAATATTTGTATTTTTTTTATCTATACTTAAATATTAAAAAATATTTACTTTATTATATCTTACTTCAAACAATATAAATAAATTAAGAATATAATATTTCAAAAATAATAAATGTATATAAAATTGTTGACTAATTATATTAATAATTGGTTTTCAAATTATTGTTTTTTAAAAATGTATTAGCCAATAGATTAATTATTTCAACAAATTTTTTTAGATATAATAATATTTACATGATAAATTGGTATCTTATAAAGTAGTAGGTACTTATTAATAATTTACATACCTGTTGAATATTTTTAAATTTAATAATATGAATTTCAGACTTAGTAAGTTATAAAAATCATGAACTCTTAAAAATGTCAGAACACTTGGAATATCTGTATCAGTGTTATGAAAATGTAAACATTCATCTTTTAGATAAGACAACTTCAGCTCGTCGTTTTATCGGCTTTAAAATAATTCCCAAGTCGGCTATCTAGTATTTTTATATATCTATGGTCCGGCCTTAGATCATATACTATGAATGGAGCCACCACAGAGTATATGAAATAATGAAGAGCCACAGCGTATTATATCAATACAAAAAAAATATTGCCGATATTAGCGACGAGTCTCTGAATTAGGTGTTCGATATGCACATGTATAACGCAACTTCTCGTATATTTATCCACAGATAAATTAAATTGTCCATTGTACCTATGGATAATTATGCGAGGAGTTGCATCGCGCTTGCGCACATCGATCATCTAATTCAGAGACTCGTCGCTATATCAGCAACAAAATAATACGCCGTGACTCCATCCATAGTATATGATCTAAGGGTCTGGCATCGGCAGGCGTCGCTATAATCTCTGTTCAGTGGGCGTGACTGACGATGGCCCGTTAATTTTTCATTGTAATGTTGCCCATTCTTTGTTTGCGTTCTGTTTTGAACAACACTGTACGCTGTACCGACGTCGCCGTAACTCGGCATCAACAGGTAACACCACTTGTACTGCCGTCCACTACGGCCACACCGATATCACGAGGTAATAAGTGAATAGTGTTTTGTAGTTTTGTTTCGTCAATTCGAAAACTGTGAAAGGCGTATCCGTGGTATCTGGTCCCTGCAATAATAGTAATTAGACGATTTGTGTTCGAACCATCCATGCGCGGAAACGTGATTTGGAGTTAATCTATCGAACATTGCGAGTCATATCATAGACGTTTTATAAGCATTCCATTACCGCCACCACCACCACAATGAGTGTAGACGCCGAAGCTATTTTTTACATCACCAAGGGCATCATGACACTAGAGGAATCCAGGTGAGTTCGATCTACTTGTGTACCCTTTTGTAAACTTTAATAATCGAGTTTTGATACATTTAAGGATGTTAAATGACAACCGCGAGTACTTGGACCTTTCATTGTTGATTGGCGTGATAACTGATGATCAGCTATATGACCAAATTAAAGTTGAAATTGATATATTTCATAAGTGCAATAAAATAATTGAGGTAAGGACAGCTGTTTTTATATTTCTTTATGAGGTGTTTAATTTTTTTTATTAAAAATTAAAGAAAGAGGAAAAACACAATAAACATGCCACGTTTTTACTCTTGGTATTGTTCGATCGCATAAACAATATGTTTGCGTATATGTTTATCCTGTTCCCCATCAAGAACGAGTATGTCCAGAAATACATACGATTTTGCTTAAATCATGTAAGTATAAATTAACTATGCATTAACCAATACAAATATTAACTATTTTTTTTTTTGTTTTTAATTAAGCTTTCACTGGTATTCACTCTAACATCTAAAAATAATCAAAAATCAGAATAAATCACTTTTTACTATCTAATACACTAGTTAATTAAGCATTTTAATATTTCATAATTATTTACTATTATTTAAAAATTTTTTTTTTTTAAATTTGTATAATTATATTAATTTTTTTTTATTACAATAAAATCATGTATAATAATTATTCTACAATTATTATTAAAGCATTATGTGAATTATATGTAACAAAGAGACTTATTAATGTTAATAATATTAATACTTAAGCAGGCACCTATTTATTTTCTATTACAGTCAAGCCACAATAATATAAATCTCAATTATTTGAATTTTTTTTTATCTTTTAAAGTGTTCATAGGTTATATAACTCAAAAAGAAATTGTAAATACAGAGTAGTCAAATTATTTTTTATTCCCTTATGAGATTTTAGTTATTGAGAGTTGACTGTACATACACTATTTTTTTTTTTAACTTTAATAATTACTCAGCTTATATAATTCATATTTAATTTTAAATGTTTATTATTATTCAAGTTTACAACTTTTCTTAACTCTTATAATCATTAACATTAAGTTATATAAAATAATTAAAAATTTTTGGAAAATAGAACACTGTTAATTGAATTCTGATTTAAATGTAGTACAAATAAAGTCTGTTCATTAATGGTATCATCATTAATTTTTATTTACTTAAAATATTTATTGATGAATATATTTAATACTATAATTGTCTATAAACATAAAAATCCTGTAACTTACTATTAGTTGATATACTAAATTCTTAGGTTGAAAATATTAATTAATAAACATTGCAAGGAAAAAATACTATAGTTAATTTATATTATTACTCTATAGCATACAAAAGTACAATAAGTTATTATTGTTGCACACAAGCAGTTTATTTTAGAATTATAACTAACCTGTGATGGTACACTTGCAATAACAATTAAATACAACCACTTAATTTTTTTTTCTAAAAGTTATTACTGATTTGATTGGTTTTTATAAATACAAAATAAATTATGATTAAAATGTATTTGTTATATAATAGTTGTGAACAACTATTCACTTCCGCCTGTGAAAATTCTATAGCAAACTTAATAGGATTGGACTTACAAAACATAAACACACTTTAAATTGTTAAAAGTGTATATTTTTTCATACATATTTTTTGAACATTAAATCACACATATTTTGTTTCAAAAAGAAAGTTCAATAAAAATTATAATTTTTGTATTACACGGATAAGATAAACTGAAAGGGAAAAATTAAAAAAATTGATATTGATACAAAAAAAGATTTTTTTGTTTTTAACATTTTGTGAAAATTACAAATATTTAATTTTCTTATTAGCATAAATTAACAGTCTAAAAAGTTGGAGGCCACCAAAAGTTGTAGAGAATCAACCTTGTTTACATGAAACCTTGGCACTTTTTTTGAAGGAAAGTTTATATAATGCGCTTTAAACATGAAATACTTGCATACTGTTTCCAATATGTTTCCACTATAATAATATAAAAAAAAACAATATTAAAATAAAATCTATACAAATAATTTGTTTAATATAAAAATACATACATAGTTATCTAAAAATTATTACATTTTGCTTCTATATTAGTATATTACTGTATTCACTGTAACTTTTTCTTAATTAATCTTTGAAAAAAAAAAGGAAAAAACAGCAAAAGATTTTTTATTGATTGAATAATATTTATCATAATTAAATTATTATATTGACTTGAGATATAGTAATACTATTTTATTTTTGTAAAATTAAAATAACTGTAACAATATGTAAATAATGATAATTAATATTTGTGATTGGGATATATTTTTTAATAAGAAAGTATTTGCTGGCCACAATAATTCATTCAATAAATTTTATAAATAAAATACATAACAATGATATAGGAATGTCAAACATGCACACAATATAAATGAAAATCTTAACAACAACCAACATTCATGATCACTTACGGTATAACTTTAAAATGTATTTGATTTGTTTGGTTTTCGATGAAGTGTTCGTAACCATTTATTAGACCTTGGATTGTATTGGACATGAGAGCATGCTCTCTTTTAACAATGAACTCTCGATCGTCGCTCGACACCAACTTGATGAACACCGAGTCTGGTCCGTCCAAAGCCCATCCATGTTTCTCCTAAATAGTTGTTATCCATTAAATATATTATTAACAACACTCAAAAAACCACGTTTAATATCAAAGGCTGTTATTATATTTATCAATTAATTACCGATCGGTCACCGTCCGATGATCTGTGCGCCCCGTCCATCGAATACCAGCTATTTATTCGGCAAGAAAAGACTTACAAACCCGACGGGAAGCGCACAAAAGTTTGTGAGATATTCCTAATATATTACAATAAGATAGTGCCGCGATCGAAGACGGCCTTCGCGTATCGTCTGAATAGGATGTGCGCCGTCAACGTTTATGGTCTTCGAATTCGGGGGACAATAATGATAAGCAGCGTTTATCGGTAACAAAGTTGTTGATAAAATCGATGGGACGCTGCCACGAACTAAGATACATAATATATAGGTAGATATGTTATTTCAGTTCGTGGACACCGAACGCAGCGCGCTATTACAGATTACGCTGTTTGCTGTTTGTTGACAGCCGAAATATTGATCGCGTGAACCACCGTCCTGTCCTGCTGCAGTAGTACAGATAGCTGTAGAGTGACGACACGCTAGCTAGCACTCATATTATGCTTACACGGTTCCAGCATTACCTGATCTTATTATTACTATTTTCTCTCTTAAAAGTTACAGCCCCCCGCTTAAACCCCACACCTTTCCGATCTGTTTTTCGACGGCGCATAAATATTATCACGTTGAAAGCGGACTCCTGACCCAAGAACTCTGGGTAATCTATTACAGCGATCACGCTCTTACTAACTTCGGCATTAGTTCGCTGAAACGCAAACTTTTTTTCTTTTTATCCCGTTACATAATATACAATTCCAGTATAAAACAACGCATTTGATCGAAAACGCCGCTGAATACGTGTCGTACGAAGCGCGACTATATTAAATACCCGCGTGACATTTTCTCTAAAAACTTTTTATTTGCAATTTTTAATAATTTACCATTTTTTCATTCTATTTTATACTCTCCTCCGAGTTTGGCACATCACTTCGTTCGTATTTTCAATTTGTTGAAACAATGTTCTAAATCCTTTTCTTGTAATGCCTTTAATACCTCCGTCGATATGTTCTTTTTCTTTAACACACTTTTCAAGTTTAGAAAGAGTCATAAGTCGTATGGGACGAGATCTGTTGAATATGGGAGGGGGTTTTGTAGCACTCGTATGATAGATACTACGGATTAATCGAATAAATAAATGTACTTATTATTTAAAATAGTAGCCAATTTGCTAGCTATAATATGTATACAACAATTTTAGTTAAGCTGTTAGCATCCTGAATGATTTTAATTAGTATTTAGTTGTAAATTAATAAAAACGGAATTATATTGATCTACTTAAATTATGTCTGAAAACATCTTAAAAAATTGCAAATGAAAAATAAAAATGAGTTATTTATAAATTGTATTACTATATCAAGTGCCTATTGATAGGTACATTTAGCTAAAAAAAAACGTGACTTAAAACAATAAAAGTGTGACAATTAACATCGAGTGTAGACCAGTTGCTCTCAATAGCTGTTTTTGGCATTTTTAAAATGTAGGTATCAGTTGTCCTCGTGCTGACATATTATTATATGCACGATTATAATACTAATCTGTAAAATAGAGAACTGAGGAGGTAAATATGTAAATAATAAAATTTGTATTAATTATAATAGTTCGCATGATACTAGAGTGCGTAATTTTAGACGTGTTTAAGTATATATTTTATTCTTTTATTGGATCTACTTATTCATATTATTTTTATAAATTTCACCTATTAATCTATCATTTTATACTCTTCTTTTTATGTTACAAATTAAAATACCTTCATATCTTTATATAGAGTACATGTTAGTGGTAATTTATGTTATATGTTATTTTATTAAATAACTAGTTATATTATACAATTCCTAAATATGCTCGTTAATATATAAATGTACTAGTTTTACTAGTTAATAAATAGATTACCAGTTAGGTTTTCATTAATTTATGAAATTCATAGTCATCGTTAGATAGATAATTGAGACTGGAGTAGATAATATCAATGACTTCCAGATGAAGATATTTGTCTTTAATTTGCAATAATAATAGTTTAATAATTTTAATAAATTATAAAAAATAAAAAATAAAATGTACAAATCAGAATTAATTTTTTTTAAATAAATATCTGTATTTTATGCATAGATTCAAAAGTAGTTTTAAAGACATTAACTAAACCGTTATTGTTAATTTATAAAATATCTAGTTAGTACCTAAGTAGAATAACTAGTTAAAGTATGTAATATATATATATGGATTCATTCAATACATTAACTGAAAGTACCGTAGTTCTATAAAATAACTAATTATTTTATAAAATTACAGAATTTCATACATTAACGCTAACACCATATATAAAAATATCAATTTTTTTTGTCATTTAATACAATTTTATCTTTTTAACAAATTACATTGTATACTATGCCGTTTATAATTATTATATTTATCTTTTTGTTTGAAATATTATTAATATTTACCTTCCCTATTTTATAGAATGATATTATAATCGTGTATGTAATATGTAAGGATAACTGTTGGATTTTGTTTTTCCAAAAAAATGGTACTTTTGAGGGCATATGGTACACGTCCTGAATATCGAATTTATATTAGGACTATTAGATATGCATTAAATTACTATTAATTATTATATATGGCTATGTAGTGTGCATATTATATTATAATATTCTACCTTTTTATTAAATTATCAAAAAAAACATACTTGAACAGTTTTCACAATGATAACTTTTTTTATTATATTATATATATTTCATCGATTTGATTTCATCACTCTGTTCTATCATATTATTAGTCTTGTAAGCGTTCTGTCTATTATTAACGATTTTTAATTTCGTAATTGAATTTAACTGAACTGCTCAAATTACAACGTATACGCACAGTGCTTTAATTGGGAAAAATTAAGTAGAGGAGTTCAATCCAACGATTTAAAAACTGCGTTTCAAATGCACAATTACTTAATAAAGACCTGTGAGGGCTTTTCCCCCACACCCCTTCCCCTTTTTCCAACCTTACTTATATTTTGAATATAATTTTTCGGCTACACAGAACTTTAATTCTACCTTCATACTAGTTCATATGTACAGTAAATTATAGGCAAACAATAGTGAGATATTATAATTAATTAATAAACTATTATCAAAAATAATTTTGATATTAAAAATTGTAAAATTCGTTAAATTAGAAATTAGAAATCCACATTTTAATAAAAATTATTTTGAACATAAGTTTGTGCCGTCCCCCCGTTCCTATGAAAAAATAAAGTTGGGGACACAAAAAAAAATAGTAAGGGAGCTCCGTCCCCTGCGCACCCCCCCCCCCCCCCCCCAATTCGAGCACTGGATACACAACGAACATGACAATTTTGTAATAGATTGATAATAAACAATGGAACAATGGTGTTTCCCCTAAGTTAAAAACTTACAAATGTCAATATTACTTATTATTTTTTATTACTAATAAATTATTACTTACTAGCTATCAATTATTTAGTAAACGAAATAATATATTATTATTATTTATGTTGTATAATAGTAATGCTCAACCCATGGATTTATATATATATATATAATAATGCAATGCTTTCCAAGTTATTTAAATTCCATCATATTTTTTATTTTTATTACTTGCCATCAATGTAATGTGTTTACTTTTGTAATTTTGTAATTTAGTTAATTTTAATAAATCAGATTTCCAATGTCCAACACACATACTGTATAATTTATATTATTCTGTATAAGTAAATAATGAATAAACAATAAAATAAAAAAAATAAATAATTACTTGAAGTAGTATAGGTTTAATAAACAAAATATCCGTAACTTTTAAATTACCTTGCTTATTATATAAATTTATAAATAACTTTAATTTATATTTTTTAAGTTTAAGCATTTATTAAATAAACAAAGATATACATTTTTATACTTATAATATTAATATAGGTATGTATTTTGATATAGCTATAACAATAATACTTAAATTTAAGTAATCTTAAATTTGATAATCTTTCAATTTTGAATTTATTATTATTTTTAATTATCATTATTTAAACATGAACATCTTCTAATCCATTATTCAAATACTTTTTTTATAATCTTCCCAGTTGACCCACGTGTTGTTATATAAAGCAGGATTTGCATCTTTGGTACCTCTCACGTTCATGGGCTTGGACGCAGATTCTCTGAATTTTTCTAAAGAAGTCTCGAAATAGTCGATTTTTGCCTGTACAAATTTTCTCATTTTACTGTTAGGTTTATAATTCAAATTGACCTGTTCACATGGATCTTTAACAATGTGAAATAAACATGGTTTGCTGAACGGCTTGCACGGTCTCATGTCTTTCTCAAAATCACATCGTACTGTAGAACTGTTACGGAGAGACGCAATCAGCGATGACGTTAAGCTATCCCCGTTAATATCTGACAGTATGCTGGCTGTAGTGCTGTTTAATACAGCATCAACGTTATAATGGTGCGCACTCGGAGACAGCGATCCTGACCAATAATCAAGATAACCCAAAAATGTACTTCCTATAATAATAAACAGTATTTATACACTACATAAATTATAAATATAGTATAATAATGTAAACAATTCGAGTTTAACAATAATATATGTGAAAAATATATTGTAATCTTTTACTTAGGTAAATTATATTATTGTAAATCTTAAAACAAAATTTCTGATAAGTGTACTTAGATAGTTAGATATTATCTATTGAATTGCCTATGTAGATATATAAATATATAATATAAAAACAAAATTAAAACTATGAAATATTATCTCTTTTATATGTATCTGTGGTGTTTTCAATTTTGTTAAACAAATAATATACTAAATGAGTCCAACACATAAACGAGGACAAAAATAAAATACTAATTTAAGTCCCTGTGTAAAAGTAAACAATATATCAATATTAAATCCGTGGATTTTTGTATTCTGTTTTAGTGTTTAATAAGAATTTTTATAGTTGAAATTAAAAAGTGTTATGATATCTGGTGCGATAAACCTATTTTATTCACCAAAAAGTGTAAGCATGCAAGGTTATTATAAACTTGTTTATTTTATATATTTTAAATTTATAATTATTCATATTTTGTAAATAATTTTTAACTTACCTTTTATGTATTTGAAGTTAGCATCTCTGATTGCTGCGTAACCAGTTATGTCGTCAATGTTATGTAATACTTGTTTTCTGGGAGATTTTTTATTGTTTATAAATGATTCCCACATACTAATACCATCAATAGCTCCAAGATCTTTAGAATTTCCGCCTGAAAATATTAATAACTTTATTCGACACTAAAAACTAATATATATAAATATATTAATAGTATTATTTATATAATAGGAGAAAAGGAAGGAATAATTTAAATTGATGGTATTTTTTCATTAGGTATCTGTTGATTTATTTAATATTATGCACCTTAATTGCATCCCAAAAGAAAGTAGGTATACGTAAAACGAATTGCAACCTACTATACTAATTGTGGGGTATAATAATCCCCAACACATTAAAGATGCAAAAAACCGTCAACACACTAACGAAGGGTTAAAATCTTTTTTATGCTGTACATGAGTTGATTCCCGGCTACCGTTTACCTACACCGATACCATTGAATTGATTCCCGGGTTATTATATATTTTTTCAATATTTAGTCAAATATTCAGCCTATTAGCGTAACTCAAGATTCAAGAGACACCGCGAGGAGGTTGGCTGATAAGTCTTTCAAAAATGTTCTTTTTAGTTTTCATAATTTGAAAATCATTCAATTTTTATTTATTAATCATTTATTGTATTATATTATAATTAATTATTTATTAAAAAAATTATTAGTAAGAAAATTTAATAGTTATGTGAAAAATTATTAGTAAAAAAGTGCAAGCGCGTATTGTGTGTGGTGATCGAACTCTTTACGGTCGTGTAGTCTATTAATGTACAACAATAGGGAATGAATTCGTACATACCTCTTAATAACCGGGGAATTAACTAATACATAAAGTAGGTCGTTGGAATAAACTCACTTACTGGACTTTTTTAAGGGTTTTCCGTCGTGTATTTATTAAGGCATCCGGGCTTTAATAAAATTTAATCGGTGGCGTATTAAGAGGAGGATACCACCCCCCCCCCCTCCACACTCAAAAAAATATTCAAGATTAAGTACGCCACTGAATGTAACTATAAATACAAAAACTTAATACACACTATCACTTATAGTTATTTATTCTAACTGTCGTTTTCATAAAAATTAAATAATAAATAATAATATAATTGGAAATATATTATCATTTACCTGCTGCCTCGTATAATGTTGGTAACCAATCAGAAATATGCATTAGTTGATTTGGAAGTGTTTTCCTTTTTGTTAACAATTTACTCCATACGAATGCTGCAGTTCGAATACCACCTTCCCAGGGTGTAGCTTTTTCCTTTAATAAAACGGATCATAGTTATTGATAAGTATCAAGTTAATCCAATATTTCCAGATTCAATAATATTGAAAATTATTAACTATTATTTATAAAATGTATATTGATAGGACTAAAGTAATACAGAATAACTATGTTTATCATAATAAATAGTGTAAATGTAAAGGTTTATTGTATTATAGGTATATTTATTTATATTATTTATCATCATAAAATCTTACTCCTTTCAACGGCCAATTAGAACCATGATTTCTGTGAATACCATTAGTTGGAGCACCGTTGTCCGATATAAATACGAATATTGTATTATCAAGCATGCTGTTTTTATGTAATGCATTAAATACTTCAGCTACTGAATCATCAAGATTTGTTATCATTCCTAGAAAACATACTATTGTTATAATAAGGAATATAAAAAGGAAAACTGGTTATTTTGAATGGTCTATTACAGTGATCTTCAACCGATGGGTCGTGATTCATTTTTGAGTAACTATAAGTCTTTTTTTAAATAATAATTAAGTTTAATAGATGAAATAAATTTTAAATAAATTAAAATATAGTTTATATAATCTATTCTATAATATAATATTATAATAATATTACTAAAAAGCATTAAGTTATTTTAGCTTTTTATTTGGTTTTTCTACAAAGCTTACGTGCGTCGTAAAAATGTAGTCCTAAAAAAGTGAGTCGTGGGTCCAAAAAGGTTGAAGACCACCAGTCTATTGTTTAAACGGCATAACGCGCGGACACATTGTACGATCGTGTAAAAAGGTACATTGCAGAACATGGACACTTTGTACAGTCTTATAAAAATTTTTATTTCAGACCAAAGTCCCTTTCGCATTATTATAAAATTAAAAATTAAATAAAAAGTAAATTGCAAATATTATGAAATATATTATATTACCAAATCAAAATATATTTTTTTTTATATTTACTACTATATTAACAAAATTTGATGTTAAATATTTTATACCTAATTGTAATTTAAAATTGTTTATCATTCCTTATTTGAATAACGATAAAATGCAAACGATCATTGGGATTTATACCTAGTTATTAATACCTCTAAATTTGCTAACTTATTTTAAATGTTTTAATAAATAGCCCAAATTATATACTTAAATTATTGTTCAATAAGTCTATATTTCCTAAACCTAATCAAATATTTGAAATTAGTTAGTAATTTCCAACTACTAATCAATATAATATCTTACTTAACCCATACAAAAATTCCTTGTGTGTATATACACAATTTTTTTTATAAAGTTTGACACAATATATTGACTCTTTAATTATAATAATACCCACATGATTTTAAGTATAAATAAGAGTATATATAATAAGTAATCATAATAATAATAATAATAAGTATACTATATTTATAAATATTTAATTGTAACATACCAGCATATTTACGACGATTCTTATCTTTAATTGATTGAAACTTATTTATATCTTCTTGAGGTGCTTGTAATGGATTTTCATAAGTACCTGCGTGAGGAGCTAAATGGGCGAGGTACAAAAACAAGGGCACAGAATTATTATGTTTCGATATAATATCAGTGGCTTCCTTAGTGAATAAATGTGTTGAATATTTCCCAACACTTGACCAATCAGGATTTAAATCGCGCCTCATATCAAACCCTTCAAAAGAAGCAAACTATAATACAACAAATAATAAACAAAGATAAAAACATAATTGAGTTAAATGCTAACAAAAATCATAATCAATAGTATTAAGACCCGTTGCGAAGAATTTTCTCATATTCTATAAATATATTTCCTTATTATATATATAGATTATCATATTATTTTTTTTCAACTACATATTTTAAACAATAAAAAAACGATCAAGTTTTTCACACGAGTTTGCTATTTGTTATAATAGACCGGCCATAGGTAATTTATGTTTATTATTATGTATCTATTATTGTATTATTATAATTTATACTATTCAGGGCCCTAGATACAGCCAATACAGGGGTGAGGGGGTTTAAATTCAAACTCCCCCCCCCCTTTAACAAAGTAGAAAATGTAAAAATTTCTAGTATATTTTAAAATTTTAAATGTTTATTTTTTAAACCACTTTTTTAACTGAATAAATACTTAATGTAATATAGTAAATTTATAATATAATTTCAAAGGTTAATTGATAGTGCCTGTAGTTTATTGTGATAATAAGAATTTTCTCGGTCAAACTGATATCATTGATATCAGTCACAATTTTATATTTACAAGCCCACGAACTACGAATACTCGATGTCTTAAAATCGTTAGTTTTTTTAGTTAACCTTTTATAAAATATTTAACAAATGTATTTATAATGCATTCAAATACTTCGAAAAAGCGTCTCACATAAATCACTAGTTATTTTTCTGGAGTCGACACTACTGTTAATGTTAATAATAGTGAAATAGTTTCGCGATCATCTGAATTAGCATCTATTGGTATTAACCAAAATCAAGTACGTATTTTTTTATAAATTGGTTAAGATAATTTAATATTATATAGCATAATTATTAGTTATTATTCATTTAAAAGTATTTTTAAATGACAAGTTAATATGCATTTACTAATAAATCAGTGACAATTCAAAATTTAAGTGGAAAAAATCTCTTTATTTTATTTATGAATTGTTTTTGGGCATACTGCATACATATTGCATATTTATGTCTGGTGACTATTCAACCTACTATCTATTTAAATCTGAAACAACATTTTTATTGCATTTCTATTATCAAAAATAATAGCTAATAGCATTGATTATAGAATAAAAATAATAATAATAAAAAATAAATAATAAATATAATATAATAAAATAATAATAAAATAATAATATAATATAATATAATCAATGCTAATAGCTTATTAGTTTACTTTCATAGCTTTCCAATGCACATTGTCTAATATCAAAGCTTTTTAAAACTTAAAAAGTTATTCATTCTTGAAATAATGATGTTGGATTATTTATAAACACTAATGGTAGTTTGACTGATGAGCAAAAGTACATAGTAAGTTATAAAATTCCTATCGATGGAACTAGACCCTCTCCATAGGAAATTCTTAGCTACGGCTCTGATTATGTTATATCGAAATAATGTAATAGCTAATAGATATATTAATGATGCTATTATTTCATATTACGCCTCCTAATATAAATTTCATAAAGTTAGTATAAAAAATATATAAATTTAATTAAAAATAAAACTATCAAAAATCATTTACCATATATAGGAAATTTATAAGCAGTTTCTCTAATGATAGTTTGAAAGATATTAATTAATTTGATGTACACTTCCCATTATATTTTTATAACATATTTTAGCAAAATAAAATACATATTTAACTGTTTGATAATTAAAAATAAATCCTAGTCCTAGTTATTATATATACATAAAGTTATAATATGTATAATTTAAATACTAAATAGATATATTTAAAACAAATATAACTATCTTAAAAATTAGTTATTTTTCTTCTGTAACCTTTGAAGTAGAAAACTTGTTTGTTGAATTTAAAATTAAAAATAATTAAATAAAGAAATATAATTATTTTAGGTGGTATTTTACTATAATAATTCAGTAGAAAACTTTGCTAACAAAAATTATTCACTTAGTATAAGTGTTTAATTTACCAATAGATGTTTTTAAAATGTACAGGCTTTTTATTTTTTCAATAGATATGACATTATATTTTATGTAAGATCATTAAATAAATATGTTTGTAAAGTGTACTTCAATGAAAAACATTAAAAATAATATTTCATATATTTCACATAATATAGATTTTAATTATACTTACAGTTGCTTGGACCATATGTGTATAATAATCTTGATATCCATTCCAGAAACCATAAAAGCTTTTGAAACCCCGATATGTTGGTGTGTAATCTTTCTTAAAGTAACCCAAATGCCATTTACCTACGGCATGAGATGTATAACCTAATTTATTTAAACGTTCAGGCAGTAATATCTCATTTAATGGTAATCCCCAAGGTTCAGGTTCTAATATCACATTATGTTGAGTCCCTAAAAAAATAGAAAGGTTACAAAAACATTTAATATACATTATTCAGTATTTTATAGTAAATTAGAATTTATTAATTATATTTTATCAAAATATACTCAAAAGGGTAAATACGCAGATTTGTGGAGAATACTGATCATGCACGTTAATTTAATATAGTTACAAGTCACAAGATACCTATTTGAAGTATGCAGATTATTTTATTAGGTAAATTTTTTTTAATAATATTGTTAGGTAATTATCACATAAAATAATATTGTACCAACAATTTAAAGTTTATACAGATCAAACTTTAAAATCCATTTATTCTGTATATTAGAGTAATTATTTTATAATTTGTGTTATTATAATAATAAGTAGAGTAAAGACTTTAGTACACTCAAAAATCATTTATTATTGAAGAATGCATTTAAACATAATATGCACGTATACAGCAAACAATTTAAAATATGCAGTTAAATATGTACTAAAAAAAACTACAACTAAATATATATATTGGATCATCGTTCATTGTACTATCCATAATCAAAAATGCAATTTAGTTCGATAAACATTCATTAAACGCACTTAAAAAATCAAAATATGTACATAAATTCAAATATATAATCTTTATACCCAAAAATATGAAAAAATACAAAGTATACATATTAGGTATTTTGTACTTACTAAACGACTGATAAAATTAACTTGAAAAATAACCCAAATGCATGAAAGTCCTTGTTTTTGTAATAAGCTAATAAGCAATACAAGAAAATAAAGATAAATTAAGATAATTAAAGTCCATAAATGGAGTATAATAAAAAAACCTAACAAATGAAATAAATTTTGTTCTAATCAATATTTTTCAATTTTTTTTAAATATATAATTTGCAGACGCTTGTGCTAGAAGTACAGTAAATTTCCATTTTTTATTTTTTAATACAATGGGAAAAATTCCAAAAAAACAAATCAATTTGTTAAACTAATTTTTAGAAAAATGACAATGGTAAAAATGTTTAAATCATAAGTAGTTTATTTTTTATAATTTTTTTTAACTATCAATATTTTTTATAAATTCATTAGAAACGTATCAACTTTTTTCAGATTTTTATGATATTTATATAGTATTTATGATAATTTCTCGAAGTGAGTTAATCTTATGTTATTTATTATACCTACCTAACGTTTTCATAGTTTTTTTCTTACATTTAACTTGTATTAATTTTTCATTTTTATTTTTCGTGTCTTCCTGTTAAAATCCTGTATATATATACTAAAAAATATTCCATCACATGTGGTAATTTATTATTTATGTACAATAGTGTTAAATATAATATATTTAGTACTATATAGATATATAATACATATTGTACATAAATATTACCTTAGTAAATATTTCAAATATATGTAAAATACAATGTCAGCTGAGCTAATCAATCAAAAAAAAAGAATATACTGATTAGCTAAATGTGTATTAAAGTATTCATTACAATACTACATAGTAAATTATAAAAACACCAGCAGACACAAATAGCCTTTTTGCACGAATCCTAATTAGAACTCAACAATTTTGCTTGTTTATCTAATGTTAATGACTAAAAAATGTGACTCATATTCATATATTATACAAACAGACAGTATCTATTTATTTATCTAATTATTAATTATTATGAATTATGATTCAGGGTTTATGACTAAGCAGTCTGCGTGTATCCATTAAATATAGTAAATAATATTTGATTTTTTGATAAATTACAAAAATATTGATTAATTATGTAAAAATATAATAATCAGATAATCAGTCATATTTTATTAAATAATGACACTGGACGTTGTTAGTCACTTTAGACCGCATCAACCTTGACTAAACTGTAAGTATATCTAACTAATGTGAGCTTGAAAATAATAATGATCAAACTTAACATTTAAAAAACGATTCTAATCGGGTCTCTACAGTTCACATTGACATTATTTTCTCATTATTATAATGTAATTTTATTATTTTATTTTTATATTTATTTTATTTTTCATTATATTATATTATTTATTATAGTATTATATTAATAAAAGTAAATGTATAATGACTTTCGCTGTTTTGTTTTTAAATATTTAGCAATTGGGATAATATCTAATGTACCTACATTTTAAGTCTAAAAAAAATTTTGAAATAATCAAGAAAATCAACTTATTTAAAATATTTATATTCTTTTGTTATTATTTCCATTATAAATTAAAATTATATGTGATTCCTAAAAATGATCGAGGTTAAAATATAAAAACCAACATTAGAATGTCATTGTAGTTTTTTGTTAATTATGGGAACACTCGTTTTATACGAAATAGTTTTTAGTGTTGCCAGTATTTATTTTGACTAATTAAAAACATATTAATTTTAATGGGTAATGAATGATGAACATTAATCATTGATAATTATATTATAATTCAACTAGATATTTCTACTTTATCAAGTTTACAAAAACTAATTCCCCCAATATTATAACTTCAGAATAATTATATTCTTCCATTGGCTTTTAGTTTCTATGCGATGTTAATATACACTTGATGAAAATTCGTTAAACAGTTTCCATGGTTACTAAAACTGATATTGATTTATAGCTTACGGGAGTCGGTCAATTTCTACTTCCAATTGAGTAAAACACTTTATTTTGCAACTTGTTACACATCATATCTTCATAACTTTAAAACTGTTATAAATTAGTAATTTTTAGATTAATTAAAACAATAAACTCTAATTAAAAATTATTATTTATGTTTGATTAACCCAAGGGCCAAGAGTCTATAATATGTATCATACCAATTATTATAGTAGTACCTACCTACTTTATGTTTATCTATCTATGTACCGTGTAACGGCTTACATATTACATAGTACGGTAATAAAAGTAGCTTAAAATTAATTTAAATTTGTTGATAATTTTATCGTGTACAGTAAATATATTATTGATAGTACCTATACAAAGTTGTAAAAAGTCTCTTTATGACTAATATTTTTTTAATTAGGTACTATACAAAATAACTGAGGTTGTTATTTTTCATTTTAATATTCAATTTAATAAGAATGTTAACTTACAATATGCATAAAAAATAATATCTGTTTTTAGTTTTAATGTATTTCTTTGATTGAACTTGGAATCTTTAATAAATTCAATATTATTTGTTTATCTGCGACTACTAGATCACGTTAAACTATCACGTCGACAAAGTAAACTTGTGTATCTACATAAGATGAAAATTGAAAAAATAGAATTGCTGTAGAAACTAGTATAGAACTGAGCTACATCCCCCACAAACTTCAAACACTATTTACGCTTATGTTAATTTTATATTGATACACAATATTGTTGATTACGATGACTTTTCGTCAGCTGCCAAAAGTTACCGCATACACGGAGCAAACGCGTACACGTCATATTGACTAAAAACTGTGAAATATTATTAAAAACTATTTTAAATTAATACAAATAGAATACAATAAAAACAAGGTCTGCAAGTAAAACAAATTAATGCAATTTTGGTATACTATTGATAAGAATATTATTATATTTTCGAAACTAGATTCCGTGTTATTTTATAACAAATTATTATTATTAAATTTAATAATTTATTTCATAATAGTTTTGTCGAAAAAATAAAAACACTTCGTCATAGATAAATAAATAAAATTATTTTTTCTTTTTGTATCTCTAAAATGATTATAACTTTGTTAAAACGTGTTCGCGTTAACCTTGTTTTGGTTTCAATATTTTCGTGTTTTATGTCCTTTTAGTATAAAATGTTATATGTTTATATAAGTATTATACATTGTACTCCAACAGTTTTATTTACTTTAAAATATCTAGTAAGTCATATATTATTTTACGTATCATATTTACATTTTCTCTTGGATATATACTTATAAATTATTCTGATTATTATCTATAATACTCACGAGTCACGACTCATGTATATCTCAATGAAGTGAAACTTAGATTTACTATTTTATTATTTTATTATTTTAAATTCACTATTATCTTAAATATTAGCAATTAATTATTATTGTTGAAAACATGTTAACACAGTAACACAAGCTAATATCATCCTTAATGTGTCATTACAGGTATTAAAAGAAAAAAAAATTAAGCTATACAATTTTAAATTCTGAAGGAAGTGATGAATGTATTGATTTTAGAATGATAAATGTTTTTTTTAATTTTTTTTTTTTTTTGTATCTGTCGTCACACTTTGGAGTTGTAACAATGCTTTGATTTTTGACTTCAGTCCCTCTTTAAAAAGAAAAATGAATCTAATTGGTACTTGTGGGGGGGGGGGAGTCAAAAGTAAAATATTTCCAGTAGTATTTAAAAGTGTTAGGAAAAACCCCGAAAAAAAACGGAAAAACGGGAATTTTTACGCATAACCAGTTTTTGACAAAATCGATTTTTTTATTTTGCTGTAACTCAAAAACGAATTATTGTAAATATTTGAATTTTTTACCAAATATATACATTAGCGTTAACTACTTACGATAAAATTATCAAAATAATTTGAATTTTTTAAAATATTTATAGACAATTGAAATTTTCGATTTTTCTTAATAGTTTTTCTTTAAATACCGATAAAAAAATTTGCCTATCCAAAAAATCAATCTTTAAAATCTAATACAATGTTTGTTTATTATAAGTTATACTTATCGTAGTAAAAAAATTCGTTAGTCACAGTTTTTGTTTATAAGCATTTAAAGTTAAAATATTTACAAAATATGTAAAAATTGTGAAAATTTGTATGGAATTTTGAAGTTGAAAATTCATAAAATTGTTGTGATTTATACCTAAGGTTGAAAAACCCAATATTAAGTTCTCCATAACTTTTTCTTCAAATAACTGTAAAAAAAATTCAAGAGTTAATATAAAAAAACATTTTATGAGCGTATGAAATTTAATTTTTTACGAAATCGCGTAAAATAACGATGTACTCGTATTTAAATACAGTTAATAATATAATATATCCTAGACTGACAAATCATCTCCGTTCAGAATCGTTTTTCGTATACAATGATACCTGTCATTGCATTCAAATTTAATACATCTATTATTTCAGTGTTTCTTAAACTTTTTTATCCGTGTGACCCTTTTTGATGTCCACTTTTATCGTGGAACCCTTACTTTTTTTTTTATAGCTTTTTAGCTTGTTTTAGGGTTTTTTGCAAATAAATTATAATCATATAATAATATTGTGTTAAAGGTATTTAATTAAAAAGAACATGTTAAAATAAAAATAAAAATAATTGTATTTATATATAATAAATAATAATACTTTAATAATAATTAATTCATACATATACAATATTCCTAATATTAGGATTTATTGATGAAAGTTTTATTATTAGTTAAGTTTCGTGGAAGACAATTTAAAAAATGCTGGATTATATAGTGACCTACTTTCTATCTCTACTATACAGCAGAACAATACCAATTTCCCACAGTTTTTTTAAACTTTTTTAATAATGTTTCAAATTTGAATTACCTATACAAAAAAAATTTGTTTACGTATGTGAGTATTTTATTTCACGTAATATAACACCTATATACTAATATCTTTTTCATTTAATTAGATATGTTTTGATAAAATGTGTAATTTTGTGGTTTAGTGACTTAGATGTGATTAGGTATCTATAGTCTATAGTCGTATCTATATAATGTATCCTACTAATATAAACGTGAAACATTTCAAAAACGTAGACAAATGATTTTGTGTGAGCATGACTTAAAATTTCTGATAATAGATCGTTTTCGTATGCGATGTATTCATAATTTTAACCGTGTTACAGATTAGCCAACGGATTGAACGTTTTGTTTAGAACACCACGACGCCAGCACCCGTCTTCGTCTAACAACCGTAGATACTAGGATACAATATGACAACATTTCGCTAAGCCAAATAAATGTTATGTAGATATAGCAATATGTATCAGAATTTTTGACCTATAATCAATCTTAAAGGTAAGACAAATATCTATTTATTTTTGTACGTTGGTTTTAATTTTTAAGCGAGTTATAAAATTGTAATATTTAAAAAAGGATGGGCAAGTGATATGCTCTGCTGTAGTTACTACTAACTCGTATAATGGATGTGTTAAATTTGAATGCAATGACAGGTATCATTATATACGAAAAGCGATTCTAAACGGAGATGATTTGTCTCTGGGATAATTAATAGGATATAATATTATATTATTACCTATATTTAAATTGTAATAATATATCGTTATTTTACGTGGTTTCGTAAAAAAATAAATTTCATACGCAAATAAAATTTTTTCTATATTGACGCTGGAGTTTTTTTTTTTTTATATTTATTTGAAGAAAAATGTATGAAGAATCTTGTCTTGAGTTTTTTAATATTAGGTATAAATCACAACAATTTTATGAATTTTAAATTTCAAAATTCCATGCTAATTTTCACAGTTTTTACATATTTTGTAAACATTTTATCTTTAAATGCTTATAAATAGGGTTCGGGACTTCTTGTATTTGCATGTTTTTTTGTAATGGTCGTAGATTATTCTAGGTGAGTTATAAATCTGTTTTATGAAATGGTGAAATTAAATTCTAAGTTTAAATTTGCATATTTTTGCATAATTCGTTATATTTTAGAAAAAGTGCATATTTCATCAATTTTTAGTATATTTGTGCATATTTTGCATTTTTGAAATTTGTATGTACGTAAATTTGTCGGAAAAACTTAAAAAATATATTTTTTTAATAAATTTCGGTCGTAGTCTATTGTATCTGACTCATACGTCTTTGCGGTTTAAGAATCAAGCTTTTTATTGACAATATCGACAATTGTACCTATAATTGTGGTAAAACCTAATAACCTAATAGATTCTAAACTGTACGACGAAATGAAAAGTACTATATGTTCACGTTAATCACGGTTAACTGGTCACATATCACACGTTTACGTTATTTCTTATTTATTCAAGATATGTGCCAGTTTTTTTTTTTTTTATAAATTATCAATTATAATCAAATTGTTATTTTTTACGACTTTTTTTATGTACCTATCTAATTTTTAAATATTTATTTTTATAATAATAATATGCGTTTTCAAAAACAAAATAAAGAATTAGTTGCATATTTTTAAGTAAGCATATTTTGATGATATTGACTACATATTTGCATGTATATTTCGATAATTTTAAGTGCAATAAGTTCCGAACCTTACAGTTATTATAAACAAAAATTGTGACTAACATTTTTTTTTTACTATAAAAAGTATAACTTATAATAAACCTTGTAAAAAATTTTAAAGATTAATTTTTTGGATAGCCAATTTTTTTTTATATATTTAAAAAAAAAATTTAGAAAAATCGAAAATTTCAATTGTCTATAAATAGCTTAAAAAAAGTCAAAATATTTTGAAAAATTAATCGTAAGTAGTTAACACTAATATAAACATTTTGTAAAAATTTAAAGTTTTTACAATTATTCGTTTTTGAGTTATAGCAAAATAAAAAAATCGATTTTGTCGAAAACTGATTATGCGTAAAAATTCCCGTTTTTTCGTTACTATTTTGAGATTTTTTTAACACTTTTAACACTTTTGAAAACTACTAGAAATTTTTTCTTTTGACCCCCCCCCCCCCTCCAAGGGACCAACGTACCAACTAGATTAATTTTACTTTTCAAATCGGGGCTGAAGTCAAAAATCAAAGCACTTTTACTACTCCTAAATGTGACGACAGACACAAAAAAAAAATAAAAAAAGACATTTATCATTGTAAAATCAATATATTCATCACTCCTTTCAGAATCTAAAATTGAAAAATCGTAAAGTATAGATATATGACTACGTATAACACAGATATGACTTATGTTATAAGTACCTAGGTGTTTTTGAAACTGGGACAACACATGTGAAACTGATTTCCTCTTAACATCTTAACAGTTCATTTAATACTACAAAATGAACAAACAGTTTTTTAATGAACCTAACTTGTGTGTTTTATTTGTATTATTGGTGTATAGGTATAATTTCTATATGCAAACCTTTTAGAGTATACCTACTGCTAAGAATAATCTTATTCATGTTCAAACACCACTCACAAGTGATGACATACTAATAAAAACATATCATAACCATTGTCAATAAACTAATACATTAATGTATTAATGTACCTATAGTATATATAGATTCTACGCTCTGTTCAAAAATTAAAGTATTTAAATAGTAAATTTATTGGTTATTTGTTTTTACGTTTATTCTTTATACGATTTAATGTTTATAATAGTGGTCCTGATCCAAGAACTTCAAAAACAGTAGTTTTTGACGTAAATGAGTAAAAAATTAAACCTTATTAGTATTGTATTCGAAATCAGACATAATTGTTAATCTATCACATAAGTTGAATATTATCTACTCGTTCTCAAAACCTCAATTAATACTTGTATAAATACATAAAATCGATGTATTTCGTATGTACCCATAAGCTTAGTACCTATAATAAAAATTAAATAAAATGTTTTATCAAAATATATTAATTTAAATTTTTAAAAATATACTAATACTTTATTAGATTTTGCAAATAATACTACTTACTAACTTTAGCTATTACTTATTACTTTATTAGTTATTAGTGTCATTACTAAATTACTAAATACTATTTTAATAGATACTTATAATTATATACAAATATAACTATAATATATTAATATTGTTATTTATAACATATATAAGGTTTTATATGGATATATACCTATAGTGACATGGTGTGAATATTAACTTAAATTATTAAAATTAGTATAATATTTAAATATCACAATAATTGATTGCAAGAATAGTTGATTTCATCATTTTATTTTCATATTTTTCCGGGACACATAAAATATGTATATTAATTTGTACCTACAATGACTATAATATAGTCAATGTGTTGGTCTTGATTATAACTTGTAATTTGTATTAGGATTTAATAGTTGGCTTGTTTTAATACTTAAAACTTAAATTATAAATAATAATAAAAAAAATAGACAATATATTAAATTTCATATTTATAAACTGCATTAAATTATTGTTATATTATAATAATATATATCATGTATGCAAATTTATTAAAATATATTTGTGTACCTAATGACTTACACTATATCACTAACTAATATACCTATTAGTTATTACCTTTATAGTCATATACCATATACTATCAACATTCAATAGTATCACAATAATAATTATAATATGTTGTGTATGGCATGGATAATATAGTAGGAGCCTTGTAATAATCATTTTTGATACAACAATAATAATAGGAAAAATAATAAATAAACAAACCAGTATGAATAGGATATTTTCCGGTCAGTAATGCTGACCGGGACGGTGTACACAAAGATTCGCTGTAATGATTGTTTAATATTATTCCATCATATGCCAGTGCATCGATATTGGGAGTGTTTATTTGGTTTGATCCATGAAAGCTGACATCGTTCCAACCCTGTGTATAAAGAATTTTTTAGCTTAGCATAAATAAATGTGTATAGGTAATAGTAGCCAATAGTTGCAATTGTAAATGCTATCAATTGTAGCTTTTTTGTACCTATGTAAATTTCCCCATTACAATTTTTTTAACTGTAAAAACATTTAAATTCTGCAGATACCTATTAAATGTTTACCAGTAAAACTTAAACTTATCATTATTTAATTTTAATTTTTAATTTTAAGTTAAAATTAAATTCGATTAAATGACATATATTTTTCTTCTCAGTTTAAGGTAAAAAATAATTATACTTCTCATAGAATGTCTTATAAACTTTTATCATTAAAATGTTTGATTGTTGTTTATCATCGTGTAGGTAGTAATAAACTTGAAAATTTGACTTTCTGTTTTGATAAATGCTATAAAGCGTAATGCTTTATTTTCTCAATAATTATACTTAATCGCTGTTGACAAAATTTAGTTTTTATTGTATTAATATATGTACATAGTATATTTAAATACTTATATTATGTACTTATATTTATATAATTGTCCTTTAGAATTATTTTTTTTTATTATATCGATGTAATTTACAATTTTTTTTAATAGTTACTAGTGATGTGAAGTTGATATTTTAGACGCACCATAGCTCCACATTTTAAAAATATTTTTAACACCAAATGTCCGCATGCCATAAACTAAATTAAGATATTATTATATCGGTGTAAAACCAAGTTGAAATAAAATTATTATACTTGCAAAGCCATTTATAATCATTATTTTGTACCGATCAATTTCCTATGTCTTTATTGTGACTCAACGAATTATCAGTGATCAGTTTTCTAATTAGTAGTTGCTTCAAATATTATTAAAATTATTAAGTTTTTTCAAATATATTAAATTGAGTTTTTTTGTGCCAAATTTGGTGATTTATTTACTGAAACACATCCGATTATTGCATTTTTCTTATTAAAAATGTATTAACTAGATACGTAGACGGGTTCTTATACATGAATGAATTTTGTCAATAATAATGATAGTAAGATAATTAGAATTCAACAAAAAACTAATATACGATTTATAAATAAAAAAATAGAATTATTATACGACAATAAAATTGATAGATATAATTTTGTAAAAAATTTAACTTCGTTTAATAATATTTAATTTTAATTTACATTATAATTTTATACCGACAACGATGACGTTTGTTGTATGTATTGATTATTATTAATTGTATTAGATGATTAGTTTTTAACTATTATTACATATAGATTTAAGATAAATGATATAAATGTTAGTGAGACATCATTTAAATTATGCAATTATGTTGTTCCCAGTATTACCTATCTAATAATATTTTTATTTAATTTTAATAACATATATTGTATTAAAGCAATATAAAAATACAAAGATTATGTGAGAAGTTAGTGTTAAAAAAACCTTGTATGCGGAGTTAAGATGATATATTATAAAATGGCTACAATGAATGTGCAGTTAAGGTGCACCGGATATTTTTGTTGGTCAAAAAAAATGTACCTATGAGCTTTTTATAAATATTATACATTTTTTTCTACTTGAAAATTGGTGATAAGAACATGCGCTCGCCAGTAATTAAATATATGCATGGAGTGGACTTTTAACCGAGCCAGATGACTACAGGGATCTGGCTGGGGCTTAACTAATATATCATTTTAAAATAATCGGAGAGCTTCAATTTAGTGGTATTTATATAACATTTTTATCTCAGCACCCAACTAATAAAAATATATGATGCGCTGTTAAAAAATAAGGTAATGATCGAGTTCGGATTTTCAAAATAAAGAATTAAGGCAGATATGATCAAAAAAAAAAAAAATACATTAAATTGATTTTTTAATTAAATTAAATCTAAAAAGCTCATTCATAGGTAGTTAGATAGGTCAGATATATTTATATTTAAAATTCGAGTTTATTTATGTAGCATATAAGAGTTGAATTAAAATTAAAAGTATTTATTTCACTCAATTATAATTAATAGTAGTAACTATATATACTCAACAATGTAAATAAATTAATCATCAGATGCCAATATTAGCTCTGAACTAAAAATAATGAAGGTATTTAGGAATATTATTATTTATTATATGGTTATTAAGAACATTAAAAATGCAAAAACATAAAATAAAATTGGAATTAATGAAAAAATATGTGTAATGCTTTATGACAAATAAGGATAACAATTTTATCATAAATATATACTTATATATACATAATATTAAGAATATTTTATTGGTTTAAATTAATTAATTTATATATATATATTATATTATACTCGGGTATATCTATTGTTTATTATATTTTTTTTTCGCCGAGCTGGACCGAGCGTTTTATGATTAAAACTTTAGTATGATCAAACTAAAAAGACTATTAGAACACTAAAATACATATAATCTACTTATGTGTATTGTGTATATAACTGTGCATTTTTTTTATAAAAACACTTACTAAGTCATCGGCCAACACGAAAACTATATGAGGAGGATTTTGCTTCGTGGCAAACACTTTGTCACAGGTTACCACACTAATTAACACAATTACACAACTCGCGAAATGGAACATGATTTATATAGAATATGAGATGTTTTAATTTCTTGATACGCATATAAAAAAAAGTAACAAAACAATTAACAGTTACACAAATTTAAATGTTTGATTCAAACGAAACGATTTTAAGATAGAAATAAAAGTAAGTATAGCACACTCTCGATAAATCATACTGGTGTTTTATAAACGTGTGATCAAAAACTAAACGAACAAGCGAAGGTATAGGTGGTAACTAATACAAAAATAATATGGCCTAACACCTCGTCACTGTGTGCATAATATAAACTACTGTTTAAGATTTACAATACTGCGATGAAGAAATAGTAAAAATATGACAATGAAAGAATACGTTAACACTGGACTATGAACGTCTTATAGGTATCTATCTATTACAAAATAATATCTTCAAGAATAATATCCGTATTACCTTCATGATTATAGTCTGGCATTTATCTTCAAGGTCGGAAACTCGTTTGCCGCCTGACAATTCTGGTTTATAGAATTTATTATACCTATACAGAGTCATTTGTTTGAATTAGGTAGTATACTACACTGCATACTACAACTATATATAACACTAATTTATTCACATCGACGTCATACTCCTTAGGCGCTTGTCATTAAAATAATTAAAAATAATAATCAAACAAATCTATGATTGAAACGCCGAGTAGATGGATACATATCAAAACCTTAATAATATATATTTCAACATGCATTCGTGCAATTGTACTGCTACTATAATTTATTATGTATTTATATAAAATGTGTTCTATAAGTTCAGCCATTTTATATATTAACACATGAAATATTAACATATCATATTATTTTAATTGCCCGTGTGTTGACCGCAATACTACTTTGTACAATGACGCAAAGAAATCAACAATCGTCAATCATAATAAAAACAAATCTAAACCGGTCAAGCATCACGGATTAATTAATTATTTGAAGCACGCATTTTTTATCCTCGGTTATTATATTATTATAACGGATCTCACGAATATCTAAAATAACAAAACTGTAGTTTTGTTAAAAATACTTACATAGCACGATAAACGATTACGACGAAACTCACTAGTTTAGGCTCGAGTTGTTTTCGATGGTTAATCATTTAAATGTAATATTATGCCATGATATAGTTACATTTATATAGGTATAGTGGTAGTACGTTAGCATATAAATCCGAAGTGTATACTGTATGAGATACGTGGTATAAAGTGAACATAGACAATTTGGTTCTAGGCCACTATGTACTATTATATACATAAAGTATATATAAAACATATACAAGTCGTTAAAACGTCGGTTCGAAACGAAACTCTCCTTAAAAATTCATAACAGACAAAAATCCAATGTCGGTGACAATAATAAACTATTAAATTTATGTAACTAGCATCAAAAAAAGAAAATAACTAATTTCGAATTTTTAAATTTCTTACTTAATATATTGACTATATTTTATAAACCATATGTAGTTTTTAATGATTTTTTCATTATTATTATTTATTTATATTTATACATATTAATACATTTTGTGTTTTATTTTTAAACATAACTTTTGATAATATAGTAGTAAAAAAATTAAAAAAACTGATTATTTTGACTTGCTAATATACTATATATTCCGTACAAAGTGAGTGTTTTCCGGATAATTTACTTTAAGAGGTCACGTGTACCTATAATCATAATGTTATATATTTTATTTTTATATAGCCATCTGAGTGATGATTATGTAAAATATAATTTTTTAATAATGATTATAAATTTATTACTATATAGCTTAAAAAAATACAATATTGTGTAAAACTATAACGACAGAACACAGACAATATTCTTATTTTTAAATTTGATTAACGATTCACTCCAATATTAAAGCTGAATATTCAAAATTGAATCTACTGAACACAAATTTTACAACACACTTCTTCTTAAAATATAGCATCCTAGATTGGTTATTGATAAATTATGTGGTGTGAGTACATGGTATAGGATATTATACTAATCATTATAGTAATAATGATAATATACTATTTTAAATTACATACATATTATTATACATGTATAGGTATATATATATAATTCTATAATATTTTTAGATTCTAAGTGGAGCGATGCATGACGTATTTATATATAATAATGTGTGTTTTTTTTTTTTGGTCCGCTATAGATTTTAAGAGTAGTTAAAAATATTTGATACTTTGGAGTGTCAAAAGTAAAATATTCTTAGTACTAATGTAATAATTTTAATAATCGGGAAAAACAAAAAAAAAACAAAATTACGATGAACCTAAACCAATTTTCGACAAAATGTGTTTTATTATTTTATTATAATTCAAAAACAAATAACCAAGAAGATTTGAAATATATCATCAAGTATTTTTGTATTATAATTTTCTATATAATACGGCATAATTTTCAAAATATTTTTAAAATTGTTTAGTTATTTATTGACAATTTAAGTTTTCGATTTAAAAGCACAATTCTTTTTTAAAAACACTTTAATATATTATAAATGTAATGTTTTCAACAAAAATTAAATCAATCTATTTTAATACTAATAGTAAAATAAATTATTTAAATATAAATATCAATATATCATGAAATGTGCTTAATCATTTACTAATAATTACAAACCGTCTTCGTTCAGAATCATTTTCGGTATGCAATGATAATTGATATATTATTATACCTAAACAAAAAATAATCTTAAGTGGTGATGGTATATCACTCACTATCAGCCTATATTTCTAATAATATAAAATTATAAATATTTATATTATTATTAGAAATATACACCATTTTAAACTAATTTTTGCCTTATATAATAATAATAATAATAATATTAGCTATAATGACATGCAGTATGGAATACTATAATGGTTTAAATATATAGGTCCGTGGTGTATAAATGTCATAATTATATGAAAATTAATTTAAATAATATTTTGAAAACTTCATTGTGTTTAATAAATAATAATATATGTAATTGCGAATAGTCGATCCTTGCGAAATACGAATACAATTTTTTTTTTTTAATTTTCATCGATTGGTTCAAATTTTATAGTAAGCATACACAATATCACATATAAATAATGCATTTTTAATAATTTAGAATTCAAGAAGCATAACTTGTAGTGGAGCAGTTGAGGTATAAAAAAGATAAAAAATTAATAAATTAGATACATATTTTAGTTAACCTATAATTCCTAACCTGTACTTTCACAATTCAATTTGTATTATTACTTATTTATTTATTTATTCTAATTAATTTAATAAATAAATTTTAATAATTTTTTTAATGTACAAAATGTAATCAACAAATCTCTATCCAAGTTGTTTATTTGTGTTACCGTATACTTTGTTATATGCTCTAAAATAGTAAAATCCTCTTAATTTTCTCGTTTAATTATTGTTTGTTTGGAAATATTAGTAAATAGGAAATAAATTATAAAAACTTGAACTGCCAAAACTTTTAAAGTTTTATAAAATAATGATGTTGATTCTTTTATTTATTTTTTATGTAAGCATAACGTTTTTATAGCTAGATTCAGTTGTACTATTATAAGTCTTACCTATTTAATTTTCTTCAAACTCTCCCCATACTATATGTGTTGTTAATAGAAAAAGCAATACAATTGGATTTTATGTTTTAAATTAATAGGTATAATATTAAGGTTAAAATAGCTTTTGTCGTATCGTTTCCTATCTATCGTGAATCGAGAAAAAAATACAAATGTGGTCAGCAAACGTATAATTATTAATCCACCTACATTTAGGTTACATATACAATAAATGTATGACTTGTATGAGATAAATGAAATTGGTCCAGGTACACTGTCATATAGTAAAGCGTAAGTTAAAACTAATTTTCTTTTCGGTACTCAAAACACAATTTATTGAAACTATTTGTATCATATCGATTAGATAACTAACTAAGAAAACTAACTGAGAATTACTCCGTTTATTTCAAAGTCTAATAAAATATTAATTTTTATTTGTGGTCTAAATATATAAACATTGCTATAACTTTTCTGCTATTATCTAATTGTTCATATGTGTATAAATTTAGTTTTTGAATAAAGAGCATTTGTATTAATAGCTTTAATCGATCAAAAAACCAAACTAATTTTTTGATAATAGTTAATTTTTTTTAAGTATAATATAACTCTAGGTTTAACTATCGTATACGTCATTTTAAAAAAACAACGTAGCAAATATTAGCAATTATATAAATTTATATAATTATTCAACTATAGCTATTTTAAATTTATTCGAGCAAAACATAGGTTTGAATATAAATTAAAAATAAACATTAAACTTATTCTACAAAACAGTTTTCAATTTTTTAAAAAATTGAATTGTATTTAATCAAAGTAATATATTAATTAAACCTTAAAAATGTTTGTTATATTTAATACTTTATTTTTCTCAGCAGTTGTTGCTGTTTATCTAGGTATTAAAAATTATAAGAATATTTACAACTAACATTACATTATAGGTCTTATAATATATTTTTAAACTTCTCTTCTCTCTCTTTTTGGACATCAACAAACTGCCAAACTAGTCGTTTTTATTAATATATAATTTATAGTCTTAGGCTCTAGTGGCCTAGTACTACTATTTACATTTTTTACTCCAGTTATAAATTATTTATTAAGTTTCGACTGTTTCGAGTTAATCTTTAGAGTTTACAAAAGTTTTAGAAAATTTATGTTTATAAAAATTAATTTTAGCTATTATATTATATTAGTTAAAAATGTGTACTCTTTTATGTGTTTCTAGAATTTAAACATTAATTAATTAATTAATTAGGCGCTGACGAGACGTGTTTAGATGTCACGCGAAACGCGCTCGTTAGTCGTTACTTAATTTAGTTTCATAAGAAAGGATTTGATTTTTGAAATTTACTATAACTTTTATTATTTTCTAATATTTAACTGAAAAAATGTTTTGGGCGAATGAATACTATAGCGTGGATAATAGAAGTATTACTACCGAATATTTTCAATAAATAGAAACAAACTTTATTTATGTTTAAGCGTTTTGATTTTTTCGATAACACAATTGGTTATTTTATCAAGTATAGGTAAAAAGCTTGATACTCTCAAAATGTATATAAAGTAAAGTATTTGATTTATCAGAAAAATCGTAACTCTTAAGTATTAATAATAATCTCCTCTATTTTTCAATATAAATTTGAAGAATTTAGTAATATTATAGACTTCACAGTATTAAAACTCAATATTTTTGATCTTATAATTCGGGTGGGTAACATTCTCTGTGTCATCTTAATTTAATTTTGTGACAAATCTTACCTTGAGTATTTTTTTGTATCATACCATATTTGGGCTTTCTCATTGTAGACTACAGTAATGTGATGATAGGTAGGTATTAGAGTTACCTATATTTTGTTTATTTATTATATTATATTATAAGCCACAGACAACGGGATCAGCATTGTATAAAAATATCGATACTTAAACGGCAAAATCAATAAAAAAACTCATCCAATCTATGATATTTTTTAGGTAAAAAAAACACTACCAGAACTTATAAACAACTTAAAATAAAATTTAAAAAAGATTTTTATTGGTTTTACGGTAATTTGGTAAAATTATTGGTAATTTATTACAAAGTTTATTAACTGGCACATATCCCGAGTAAATAAGAAATAACGTAAACATGTGATATGTGATCAGCTAACCGTGATTAACGTGAACATATAGTACTTTTCATTGTACCTATAGTACAATTGTCGATATTGTCAATAAAAAGCTTGATTCTTAAACCGCAAAGACGTACGAGTCAGATACAATAGACTACGACCGAAATTTATTAAAAAAATATATTTTTTAAGTTTTTCCGACAATTTTACGTACATACAAATTTCAAAAATGCAAAATATGCACAAATATACTAAAAATTGTTGAAATATGCACTTTTCCTAAAATATAACGAATTATGCAAAAATATGCAAATTTAAACTTAGAATTTAATTTCACCATTTCATAAAACAGATTTATAACTCACCTAGAATAATCTACGACCATTACAAAACAACATGCAAATACAAGAAGTCCCGAACCCTAGTAAAACAATTTTAAATAATATTAAAAACTACTTGCGTTAAAAGTACCTAAGAAAACATGAATTCTTTAATATCTTTTAAATTTTAATGTAGCGACCTGTATCTCTTATCGTTAAAAACTGCATAACTCATAACTCATAAGCTTACGATGTCATTAAATACATGTATTATATTGACTGTATAATTATAGATTTAAAGCGGTAAAACACGTTTGTTTATGGTCTTTATTGATGTACGCAATTTATAGATTTTTATCTACAATTTTGAAGTATTGTTCCAATTTAATTTGAACTAATAAAATGTACAATTTAAAATTAATTGAAATTATTTAAAACTTTATTAGATTGGAAAGTTTTCCTCAAACGTGTAATGCTCAGTTTCATAGTTTCCATGTACTTATTTCAATTGTAAAATAAACGCAAGAGGAAACATGTACGACAATGCAGTTAGTATTCAAAGGTCGAGTTAACAAAATGGAAAATGCTAATTCAATTTATATAAAAGAAACCATGAAATAATTATATAATGAATATACAATTCATAAAAATATTATGATATATTTGTCAAAAATTAGTCAATACTAAGGTGTACAATTTTAAATTGAATACACATTTACAATACAATATCTTAATCATTTATTATTTTTAATTATTTTATTTTTAATAGTATCTACTCTAAAAATTTATTGTATAGCAAAATATAAAATAAATATAAGTAATCTCTCCCCCCCCCCCAAAAAAAATTAGCACCTATTTACCTATCTGTTTAAAATATGTAATTGTATTTCCAAAAAGGTGCATTGTATGCAATTGCGTGGTACTCATTTATAGATACTATAGCAATGCTGGGCAAGTTAATGATTTTTTAAACTTATTTAAGTTAAATTAATTATTTTTTAGTTCAATTAAATTCAAAGTTAAGTTAATCGACTTTTTTATATTTCAATTAAGTTTAAAGTTAAGTTAACAAATCGTGTTAAAGGTATTAAAATAAATTAAAAACTTCATTCTGGAATCTGGATTAATTTAAATTTTACTATAATAAATACTATTATAATATTTAAATTAAAATAGTTACAATTCATGATAATTGTCAATCCTACAAATTATTATTAATAAATACTAAATAATATGTAAAAAATAATGAGGTTTTAAGAGGCCCTCTATTATTAAACGTGACTTCGTTGTATTTTTTTTTTTTTAGTGAGTTCTATTGATATATTTTATATGGTCATACGGGTGACTAAATGTCACATTTTTACAATGTTACCTCTATATTATTATTTATTGTTTTTTTAATACTTAATTAATATAACATTAGTTTTTATCTGTAAAAATAAATACGAACATATATCTTTTTTTTTAATAATATTTTATAATATTCTAAGAATTTAATTAATTAAATTGACGAACCGTTAATATATTAAAATATTTTCTGGATAACACGAACATTTAAAATTAACTTAATTGGGAATTTTAAAAACAATATACGTTGATTTTAAGTTAACGTATATACTAATGTGTTAAATTAAATTTAAATTAATTTAAACAGCGAATTAGTAAGTTAAATTATAAGTTAAAATAAGTCCTGTACCTACTATAGTATGATGTAGGTAGTTGGTTATTGCTAATATTATATACTTATATTGTACTATTGTAGTGAAATATTTACTTAAAAGTTAATAAAATTATTTATTACTTATTAGTTATTAGTATAGGCGTCCATAAACTTTATTGACAGGTTATGCAATACACAAATTTGGGAAAAAATTATCCAGCCCTTCCTAAAAATAAAAATGGTAAGAATAAAAAAAACATTTTATTAAAATGTATAAAAATTTTATTAAATTATTTAACTTTTATAAACTGGTATAATAAATATATTTTAAGATTATAGCTCAAGGCTTAAAGCTTAAGTCAACTTTTTATTTGCATGAGAGTTTTGAATTCTTCTATTACTTCTTCAATATTAACTTTGGATCCTATTTGCTACTCAATAAATAATAAAATAATTGAATCAAGACTTTATTGTACTATTATATTTAGATTTTATTCTATGTTTAGAATTCACTAGATAGTTAATCAAGAAAACACACGCTTACATTAGCAACTTGTCACAAGAATTGCCAATAAATGAATAAAACGTTTAAATTGCATATTATTCGACTTTGCATAATTTGTTTACTGGTAAAATATTCTAAACACATAAATATTAAATATTTTAAACTAAATAAATAAATAATTTTATACTTATATTCAGTTGGAAATTTAATAGTTTTTGTAAAAAAAAAAAAACACTTATTTTAGTAAGTTTTGAAATATTTTTTTACTTTTCATTTTTATTTTTTCGTTTTTCTCATCCATAAAGTTGCTTTTTAGAAGATATATCATAAAAATTATTATTTATTTAACTGATAAAAAAATTACCTAAAGATAGGCTGTGCTATATACACGTACCATAAATTACATCACGTTATAGTACGATATTTTTTATGTTTTTTCCTGGAATAGAAGTTAGACGCATTAAATTAGAAATAAAAAAATGTAAGTGGTCTCTTATTTAACCAAAATTACAGCGCCCAATCGGGGCATACTCTGGTGCTCCGGTGGCCTAGTTCAACCCTATGATAGACATTTCCTAACCTTAGAGGGATGCAAAAACTATCGGTGCCTCAAGACCAAACATTTCGTAACTTTTAAAACTTTAATATTTATTCCAAGGTAACCCCCCCCCTACGTCCATCAAATAGACTATTTTAGAAAATATTATTTAATCATAATTTATACATTTATATATTTATATATTTATATACATTAAAATCGCATTCCTAATGAGAAATTTAATTACCTATATCATGATTATTAATGGATAAATAAATTGAGTAGGCAAATAATATTTCGTAGGGTACTACCCTTGTGCCACTGTGACCTTGGAACATTATACTATTTTCGCGTCTTTGTACATCTATGGAAATCATACATCATCATATAGCAAGTCACAGATAAACTATTACTACTGTATTGCTAAATCGTGATATCTTATTCTATGATAATATCCACTAGGTATTTTAGTGAGAATTATAAACTGTATATATAGTGAACCTTTCAGCCGTTCTGTGCTATTATCTTTTATCAACCAAAAATATTTATACAAACGTACTAAATAATTATCTATTAAATCTATTTTATAAAATATAAGATGGGTATAATATATTTATGATATGCGTTGTTAATAATTGATAATACTCGAATTCTCTCAAATCCGATTGGAAAAATGTGTTGATATTTGTGCGGGCACGTTGGACACACACTGTTGACAATCGATAATGCGTGAGCACTGATGGGTTGGTCGTCCCGGATTCACTCCGCATTCCTATCTGTCCTGTCGCCGCCTGTTAACCACTAAATACAGATCGCACTATCGCAGTAGCATAAGTCACGTTTATTTGATATGTGCGTTTGGTTTGATAACATGGCGCTTTCCGTCCTTTTTCTATAAGTGTTCGAAGTCTGATCGTCCGCCGAAAATAAAGCGTACTCCAAAGTCTGTGATACCGATTACGAATAACATAGATCATAGATAATCACATCTGGTATGATCTGATTCACAAATACGCAGCGCATTGTTCTTATAATATGATTGTAAATTGTAATATTTTATTGGTATTTGTGTTTTAGGTAAAACGGATTCATATTGAATCATCAGGTACCTATTGTTCTGCCATAGCAACAATTATGAACCAACACCGAACAACCGCCATTATGAATTCCCAATTCTACACGACCACGATTAAGAAGGCTACAGCTGTCAGTTTCAGCGAATCGGGTACGTCAGTTTGTTCTGGATCTTATCTAGTATTGGGCAATACCTACCTACTATTCCTATTATCGAATAGAAATCAATAGTCCTTGTGAATAATCGAATAATAATTTTATAAACAAAATAGTAAAATCTATGAAATAGTTATTCGATAATTTTCATTTGAATAAAGAACTACTATTAAACTTTAATATTTAATCAGTTATTACAACAATGTACAATTAGCACCTGCAATTCATTGTGTTTGACGTTTCTATTACACTCAATTTACATTTTGTTTAAAACATTATCAAATATATCACAAACTAGAACTTTAACCCTTAGTTGGTATGTAAGAGTGTTTTCAGTTGCAATAATTTTAAGTCAAAAAATAAAATTGTGAATATTTCAAGTAGATACTTAAAAAAACACATAACATCTTCCTATTATGCTGTACATATTATGCACAATTTGGTCCTAATCCTATTTTAAAACACTATAAGAAATCTATACATATTTTAAAATTTGAGAAAATATGAAGCAATTAGTGAAAAAATAGTTAAAATATACAAAATGTAATAACAATCACTATTGATGGAAAGAATATAATAGAAAATATAAAGATAAACTTCACAAAATAAATGTTTTGAACTATTTAATGAGTGCCTAATAGTTAGATTTCTGCTTTTTATTTATCTTATTAAACCTATCTATAAAAAAATATAATTTAAAAAAATTTTATTTTAAATAAATATGAAACCCCTAAAGTTAATATTATATGACTAAATATACATTATAGTTTTCAGTTCCTTAATAATTTGATATTATTGTTTCTCATACATGTGTAACAATAAATTATATTTATTTATTTATTTAATAAGTACATTTTATTTATAAATTCAGGATTTTTTGTATCACCAACACAACTCAATTTAATTGTTGCAAAATGTAATTGTTTAGAAGTATACTTAATTAATGAATATGGTCTTTTATTACTATCAGAAACGGAATTATATGGACAAATTGAAATAATGAAAGTTTTTAGACCTAAAGTATGATGATTAATTAATTAAAAATTACTTTATTTAAAGTAATATGATTATTATTAATATTTTTTATTTTCAGAACAAGTTTACAGATCTTGTATTTGTAGTAACTGCTCAATATAATGCTATGATTTTGGAATTTACTCAGATATCTGATAAAATTGAAATAATAACGAAAGGTCATTGTAACTTATTTGATAATCTTGAGATTTCAACAGGTTTCATGGCCACAGTTGACCCTGATGCCAAAATAGTCTTGCTAAAATTATTTGAAAGAATGTTTAAAATCATACCATTAGACAATGAGGGTGAACTTAAAGTATATTCTTTTATGTAAGTTATATGCATACATATACCATTCAATTATTTTATTTATAATGTTTATATACTTGATTAAAAATTACTCATATTAGATAAATAGTCTATTATCATAGGGTTAAATATAAACAAATTAGATACTCGCTGACATAAGGTAATGAAATGGTAATTGAGAATTTCTATCATCTTCCAGTAGATGTTATATCGTGGAGTTCATAAGAAGTATTGATCTGATTAAAGAGAGAAATAGAGCTTAACTGTTTTATATTATGGCTTATTTGTTAGTTAGTTTAAAACCAATGTTACATATTAAAATTAACAGTGAAATATACTTGAAATATGCTTGAAATTAAGCTTATTGGTGTTTATGATCAATATTAAGTCCTATATTTCAATTTTAGAACAGAAGAAACAAATATTCAAGATATTGGTTTTATATATGGATTTACTAACCCTACTTTTATTATTATTCATGAGAATACCATGGGTCGATTTATTAAAATAAAAGAAATTACTTCTTTTGATACGATGAAAAATTTAAAGGTAATTTTTTTAAATTTTCTTCTAACTTTTTATTTAGTTAAAGTTCAATTGTACATATTCACTAGGATTTAAAGAGATTTAAATTAACTGATAAAGAATCTTCAATGGTCATTCCTGTTCCTGCACCTCTCAGTGGAGCTATTATTGTTGGTGGAAGTTCAATTACATATCTTGATGGTTCTAATTGTTTTGTTCATCTTCCCTTAACCCAGGTAAATTATTTCAAACTAAAAATGATAAAATTATATATATTTACATATTTTTTAAATGTGATATATTTTCAGAAAATTGAAATTGTATGTTATACTAAAGTTGATTTGGAAGGAACTAGATATTTACTAGGAGACCAATCGGGATGTCTTTTTATAGTATTTTTAAAGTGTGAATTAACATCAATTGGAAAATATAAAGTTGCAGATTTAAATATACGTAGTTTTGGTTGGTTAAAAATTATATTAATATTATGGAATAACAATATAACAAATGTATTTTTCAGGAGAAATTAGTATACCTACATCACTTACATATTTGGATAACAAAGTAGTTTTTGTTGCGTCTAAATATGGTAACTCTCAACTCATTAAATTGCATTATGAATTTAATAAAACTGGTTCACATATAACAGTATTAGATCAACTTCTTAATTTAGGACCAATTGTTGACATGTGCTTAGTTGATATAAACCAACGTGGTTATAATCAAATTGTTACTTGTTCAGGTATGTTTAGTATTGTTTATTTCAAAAGAAGGATATACAAGTAATTTCTTTAATTTTATATTATTAATTTGAAGGGGCATATAAAGATGGATCACTTAGAATTATAGACAATGGAGTAGAGATTCAACAAAGAGCCACAATTGATTTGATTGGAATTAAAGGAATTTGGACTTTAAGTTTTGATAATAAAAGTGATTTAGATGATACATTAGTATTATCTTTTGTTTGGCATAGTAAAGTTTTAGACTGTAATAATGAAGAATTTGAAGAAATATGTGTTGAAGGTTTTGAAACTGAGTTACAAACATTTTACTGTGGTAAAACATTAGATAATAAGATGGTTCAAATAACATCTGCTAGTGTTCGGTTAGTTTGTATGGAGTCAAAAAAATTAATAAGTGAATGGAAAATCCCAAATTTTAGAAATATTAATGCTGTATCATGTAATGGCCAACAAGCGATTTGTGCTTCAGGAAAGGATCTATATCACGTATATATTGGATCACAAAACATCTTTCAAAATAAGTATAAAATATTTATAAAGATATTTAATAATTTGTATTAATTTTATTTTATTTTCTTTTAAGGCATATTACATTAAAACATGAAGTATCCTGTCTCGATATTTGTTTATTTAAAGACAAGTTTGATGAAATTATTACTTTCCTTGCTGTTGGCTTCTGGAAAGATGTATCGATAACAATATTTAAACTTCCAGATTTTATAGAACTTGTAAATGAACTTTTATTTGAAGGTAAGCAATAAATAACAATCATTAATACATTTGTATAAATTAGTAAAAACTATATACAATGTTTTCTATATAAAGGAGTGATTACAATAACTTATTAGCTTATAAAACCCTATAAAGTAAAACTATATACAGAATGACAGTAGATACAGACATTGATACAATTAGAGCAGAGATCGGCAACCTTTTGAGACAGCAGAGCCAATATAATAATATTTTAGTATTTACTTGTATAATTGATTTTCAATGAAACACATAAATATTTTTAGCACAGAACATATTCAATCATTTTAACAATAATAATACATAATACATAATACAATTATTGAATAATAGATAGTTATATGGTTACATCAATGGGAGTATTGGCTTTACATGCATTTGGATAGTTTGGTAAACACTTTTAATTTTAATTGATTACGATAGCCTGTGCAGGTATTTAATATTTTTAAAATCAAAAAAAATATAATGTAAAATAATATATATATATATATATATATTCTATATAATAAAATATATTTTAGATTCTGAACAGAGTGAAGAATGTATTAATTTTACAATAATGTATGTTTTTTTTTTTTACTTTTTTTTTGTCTGTCATCGCATTTTGGAGTAGTAATAGTGTTTTGATTTTTGACTTCAGCCGCGATTTGAAAAGGAAAATGAATCTAGTTGGTACCTTGGTACCTTGGGGGATGGGATCAAAAGTAAAAAATGTCTAGTATTTTTCAAAAGTGTCAAGAAAAATCCTAAAAATGTAACAAAAAAACAGGAATTTTTACGCATAATTAGTTTTCGATAAAATCGATTTTTTTATTTTGCAATATCTCAAAAACGAATCATTGTGAATATTTGAAATTTTCACCAAATGTTTAAAATAGAGTTATCTATTAACGATTAAATTTTCAAAATATTTTGGCTTTTTAAGGTATTTATAAACTATTTTTTTTGATTTTTCTAAATTTTTTTCTTTAAATACCAATAAAAAAATTTGGCTATCCAAAAATCAATTTTTAAAATTTAATACAAGGTTTATTATAAGTTATACTTATCGTAGTAAAAAAAAAAACCTTAGACACAATTTTTGTTTATAAGTATTTAAAGTTAAAATGTTTACAAAATATGTAAAAATTATGAAAATTTGCATAGAATTTTGAAGTTGAAAATTCATAAAATTGTTGTGATTTATACTTAATATTAAAAAGCCCAAGACAAGGTTCTTTATAACTTTTTCTTCAAATAAATGTAAAAAAAAAAAACTCCAGCGCCAATATAGAAACAAATTTATGAGCGTATGAAATTTAATTTTTTTCGAAACCGCATAAAATAACGATATATTATTATAATTTAAATATAGGGGATAATATAATATTATATCCTATTAATTATCCTAGAGACAAATCGTTTTTCGTATACAATGATATCTGTCATGGCATTCAAATTTAACACATCCATTATAGTGACCTACTCTCCATCTCTATTATACAGCAGAGCGATAACCACTTGCCCACCATTTTTTTGATACTTAATAAGATAATTATTTTTGTGTATAAATCTAGAGAGCCGCAACTTAAGATCGAAAGAGTCTCAGGTTGCTGACCTTTGAATTAGAGGGGTAAATAAGGGCCTTGTGCACCCTCAAGTTTAAAATATGCACTAAAAAATAAAGTTTTTTTAAAAAAAAAATTTTGTATTTAAATTTATACTGAGAAAAATAGGTACTTACTTGCAATCTTTGCGTAATATTCAAGTATAATATATTTTAACTAATACATTTTTTATAAGTTGATTCTTAACATATTAATAATTTTTGATTAACACAATTAAAAGCTTTCTGTACATGTAAAAAAATACTCATTGTACCTTATTATTGTCCCGACATAGGTTCCACTTTAAAAAGTGCATCTGTAGTAGATAATCCAGATCTGAAACCAAATAGTTTAAAAAAGAAACATTTTTTATTTAAAAATCAAGTAACATACTTTTTATACATTTTTCAAAAACATTTGAAAAACTAAATAATATAGAATATATTGATCTATTATTTTCACATACTAGTTTATTCTCTGTCTTAAATAATGGAATTACAATACATTTTTTAAAATTGTATGGATATTTACCAGCTAATAAAAATATATTAAAAATAATGGACAATGGTAAATAAATAAATTTAAAAGTTTTTTTTTATATGAAAATAATATACTATCATTTATAATTCCATACTTATCAGCTGTATCATGATTTATGTGTTCTATTTCTAAATTATTTCCAACATTAATAAAAGTGATTCAATTCATATTGTTGTTTATTTAGTGCTATAACCGTCTTTCTTTGTAATTTTTTTTAAGTCACATATTTTATTTTTGTTTGATTTATCTATTACCTCATTAATAATATTCTATACTTGTTTACTATCAGACTAAGCTTTTATTAATTTATTCTGATAATATAATTGTTTTAGATTTTCTTATTAATATACTTAACATATTTATATATTTATTATAGAATTGTTTAAAACAGTGGTCGGCAACCTGCGGCCCGCGAGTCTATTGAATATGTCCCGCTTTAAATTCTACAACAACAAAATTTAATTGAATATCATATCAAAAAAAATCATATTGTATAAATATAATTGAACATTTCTATCAGTCATATTTTATGGTGGTAGATATACCTTGACAGTTATCGATAAGATAGAGTAGATACGACGAGTGTATTTGGGTTATAATCTTAATTTTCGATTGTGGCATTTTGTGTTGATATATTGACATATTTTAAAGTTTTAAACAGTTATTTTTTTTCTTATTAAATAATTTGGAATATAAAATTTTTATTTTTGTCTAGCCCGCCAACTCTTTTTAATTTATGACTGTGAATCGGAAGTCTAAAAAATTGCCGACCACTGGTTTAAAACATGTATCAAAAGTTCTCAATTTTAGTTTAGCAAATATTTTTTCCCTATTTCTTATTAATGTTATAATACCAAATGAAATCCATTCTTTTAATTTATTTACAAAAAAAGTTAAAAGATGAATAAATTCTTTTATTTTAGAATTGAAAACATTAAGCATAGAGTCACACCATATTGAGGAAATTACCTATGTTCTAGTTCTTAATATTATGTTCCAGACGAATTTATTATTTTCTTCTGGTGTTGAATATTTTTGCGCAAAAGCTCTAAGATGTCTTGAATTTATAATTAGAAACACCAAGGACTTTAAAAATTAACTATGTCTAAAAACGTTTTACACTTCTCTAGTTAGACCAATACTAAAGTTACTGCTCAATCATTTGGAATCTCTCTCAAAAAGATCTAATTAAAGTGAATGAGCAAGTTCAAAGAAGATTTTTATGTCTCATTGCTTATAAGTGTAATATTAATTTTAATATTAACCTGCCCAGATTATTAACCCTTTTTTCAATTCAGTCTACTCTAAATTTAGTTTCTCTTGTAAATAGACGTAGGTACAATGATATTTGTTTATTGTCTAAGTTAATAAATAGTTTAATATCTTGTCCTGAATTATTACAGTCACTTAACTTCTATATTCCACTATATCAATCATATCACTGTTCGACATTTGAAATTGCTTTTCATAATATATCTTATGGTTACAATAATCCACTTGACCGTATAGCCAGGGAATATAAAAAGTTAATAAATTTTAATTAGTTTAATATGAGAAATTTATATCCATCAAACCTTTGTTTTTCAGCTATTTAATGAAACTCATAAATTATTATACTACTGTTCTGAAGTATCTTGTCCTATTATATATTTTTATTTTGTTTATTCTACATAAACTTAACTTACTATATATTGTGTAAATCATATATTGCATTATGTATTAATGATTTTATATTGTATTGATGTTATGATAAGAGATATTACTTACTGTACTCGAGCCCTACATGGCCATTTATCCAAAAAATAAGAAAATAAATATTTTAATTCTGGAAGTGATATTTTGCATAGTTTTAAGTTGTATTCTAGTAATAACTTGTGTTAATTATATGTTAATAGAATTGATAATCTGTCATTTATACTTTTTCCAATTCAGTATAGTTGAATTTCTTAATGTTTATTAGTTCATTGCCTGGAAGGACATCACTTGTATTCTAAATTTATTTGATATACGTTTTTATATCAGTGGACAGTGATAGATTTAGGTACTTTTTTACTTTAGGTATCAAAGTTGTCTAGGTTCATCTAATACGCGTTAACATTTGCTGTTAGGAACCTTAATTTGATTTGCATAAACCACATTTATCAAAAACTCCAAAAATGCTATACTTTGAATGTTACTTAATGCATGTTAAGTTAAAATGTTATGTGTCGGGTTTGGTCTTATTTGCTGTATCTTTTTCTTCATAATTTGTTTTTCTTTGTTTTCATCTCGAATATTAAAGTCGCCAATTATATACATCTTAATATCTTACATTATTTTGTATTTATACAAACGATTACTACATCTATCAATGCAAAATATGTATTGAAACATATAAAACCATGGAGAGTAAGACAATACAAAGTATAACAGTACAACAGAGAGCATGTCACGTGTATCATCTTCATAAAATCTAAAATATTATTTTTATAAAAATCACAAAAGATATTATAAACCTTAAGTGGTGTTATATTTTAAAATTGTTTTTTAGGATCATATTTTTATTTAAATTATTATTTTATTCTTTAGGAATTGTTCCTCGATCAATATGCTTTGTAACATTAGAAAATATGCACTACTTATTTTGTGCATTAGGAAATGGAAATGTATTTTATTTTGACTTAAATGTTGAAACTGGTATGTTATGTAAAAAACGAAAGGTAAATATTAATAATTTAAATTTATTTTGTACCTTAATGATCAATGTAAACTCTTTAATAATTTTATTTTAGATTGAACTTGGTAATCAACCAGCTTTAATCAAAAAATGTCAAACTACATCAAGTATTTTTATATGTTCGGATTACCCAGTTGCAATTCATTCTTCTAATAAAAAACTGGTTTTTACTAAAGTTAATTCAATGAAAATTAATAATATATGTATGATCAATACGGCTATTTTTCCCAATTGGTAAAGAAACTTAACTGTTATTAACAATTAAATTATTTTACTAAATTATTTAATTAAATTTATTTGTTTTAAAATAAAGTTTGATTCTGGCAACAGATACCTCTGTTATAATTGGTATTATTAATTTGGAAAAAAAACATTATGTGCGTACTATTCCCTTAGGGGAATCCCCTCGACGAATCGCATATCAAGAATCAAGCAAGGTATTACCAGAAACGAGAACTATTTTCATGATTTTGTATCTTTATTTAATTTTTTTTTTTTAGACATTTGGCATAACAACTATCAAAAAATATAATAAAATTGATATTAGAAATGGTTATATTCATCCTAGTGCTAGTACTAGTACACAGAATATTTCTAGTGCAATTGGAAATCGTATTGTAATTGATCAACTATTGGCAAGCAGATGTAAAACAAGAAAATTCAATTACAATCCAGTATTAGAAATTAGTAATATGATTATATTACACCAAGATACTTTTGAAAGTAAGTGATTTTATTTTAAAATAAAACAAATCAATACATTATATTCATTTTATAATACTTGGAAAAATTAAAAAATTATAGTTTTACATGTATACCAATTATATCCCAAAGAATATGCGCTAAGTATACTATCAACTAAATTGGGAAATGATCCAATTACTTATTATGTACTGGGAACCGCTCTTAAGACAGCAAAATCACAAGATCCTATAGAAGGACGAATTATTGTTTTCCATTATAATTCTTCTTTATCAGAACTGACACATATTTCTGAAATAGTTGTTGATGGTGGATGTTTTAGTATGGTTACATTTCATAATACACTTATAGCTACAGTTAATTCTTTAGTAAGTTAAATAATATATATTTAAATGTATTTAAATTTATATGATATTTTATTTTTATATGTTTAATTTTAAGCAATATTTTAAAATTAAAATAGACCTTTTAAGTATCTTTCTATAGCTTAATATATGTACGTATTTTTAATTTTTGTTGCCTACCCCAAAGGTGACAAGGATTTTAACAAAATCCAAAAATGCCTTTTTTTTAATTTGTTAGTTTCAATATGCTATCTTTGAGGAACTTAGTACTAAGCCTTAGCTATAAAAATTTAACATTTTATACATTTTCAACTGTAAAACAATTTGTAAATGTTCATGATTTTGTCAATATATGAACTTCAAACACTCATAAAAAATTAATGTGAATTTCTAATAATTTTTTTTCTTATTATAAGTAAAAAAAATTACAATGAAACTTATTTTTAATTTTCGATTCTTAGAAACCGTTATGACATACCAACTACAAAATAATTTGTAAATGTTTGTCATAACTTAAAACACATATGTCAAGTATTATGAATATATATTTTTGATATTTTTAATTCATAAATGAACAACATACAATTAATCATGTATTAAATGTTTTAAGTAATTTTATACAGAGAATTTATTTTGACATTTATAAAAGAAATAGAAAATTTAAAATGTTTATTAATAGCTTTAAAAGAGTCATACTATTTTGAAATTTATACTATTTGTAGTAAATACTAACAAACATTTATAGTGAAAATTTCAAGTACCTACTGTTATTACTTATTTGTTTTTAAGTTTGTGAAATTATGTTTTTCTTTAAGTTTTTGTTTGTTTTTCTACATTATTTTTAAAAATTTCAGTTAAATTCATAATTCTATCTCCTAAAAGCATAAACTAGATCTAATTTATTGTCAATAACCAATCTCAAAATTTAAAATCTCAGCATTTTTTAGTATATTTATTATAAATGTACACTACATATGTATATATATACACATACAATAATACATAATTTTAAATTCAATACATTCATATTGCTCAGTTCAAATTTAAAATTTCATAATAAAAGAAATTTTTATATATTACCAGTATTTGAAAAAAATTGATTTTGTTTATTGAATGTTGATAAAAACGTATAACTATAGATACTTAAAATATTTACAAAATGTTTGTATTAGCATTTTCTTTGTAAAAAATATTTAAAATTTAGTTGCTGCTTACAAGATTATTGCCGGGTTGCATGAATTAAACTTTAAATTTATTTAATGAATAGTTTTATTGAACCATTAAATATTTTTACAAACACGTTTGGGTTACACAAGTCGTATAATAAAAATATATTAATATTAAACATAATGCCACGATTTATGTAAAAGTTTAAGTTTATCTCAGAAAAAGTACTATAAGGTCTATGGTAACAATGTACCTACTATTGATACGTGTATGTGATAACTGTAGGATTATTGAATGATTAAAATTTAAAGAGCTGAAATCGGCCTATTAGTTTAATGAGCTGGTAACCTAAATAACCTATATTTTAACGGCCCAATAAAATTATTGAACGTTTAAAGATTGTTTAACAAATGAATAAAATTTTAATTATTCGTTTGGGTGCTAACGGTTTGTTAAACGTTTAGTGAATATTCATGCAACATGGCATATGAATAATAATGTATCATAAATAATAATATTGCTTAGACATACTAGTCTGATTTTGTTTTTTATGAAGAGGGCTTGTGTAGGAGAATTGATTAGAAGAAGCTCATAACTATGAATCTCTATTTTGTAGTAACATTAGCAATTTTAAAATATGGTAACATACAACAGTGATACTACACACTGTTATATATATAAGGGATACATAACAACTCATTAATTAACCATTTATATAATATGAATAAATAATATAGAAAACTAATTAAGATTTATTTTATTTTATTTATTTGTTTTTTTTAATAAAAATAAATAAATACCTTAACATTTTTTTCTTTTACACGAGAGTCCCCCAAGATTAAAATTTTAGTACCCACCATTACCTGTTAACTTGATTATTTAAATATATTGGACTTTTAGATAAACTTATATATCTGGACTGATGACAAAAAATTAGTTCTTCTGTGCTCACAAAATAATTACAGTATATCTCAACATGTTAAAACTAATGGAAACTATATTCTTTGTGGTGATTTAATGAAATCATTAGCATTATTTAAGTACAAAAGTGAAGAAGTCCATTTAGAAAAGGTAATATTAACTATTTAATGTATTTTGTGTTTATTAATAAAAATTTTAATTTTTTTTTTTATGTTATACATAGATAGTTACAGACGATTGTCTTAAATGGCCATCTGCCATAGAGATTATTAATGATGAATTATTTATAGGAGCAGAAAACGACAAAAACTTATATGTTTTTAATAAACCCAGGTATTTCAAACTTTTAAATTATGGTTATATATTTATGTTAATAAGTATTAAAAATAATTATTTTAATTATTTTGTTCTTTAGTAATTTAAGTTCTGGTAATTTACATTCTAAAAGTTTTCAAGCAGTTGGTAGATTCCACTTGGGTGATTTGGTAAATATCTTTAGACATGGTTCATTAGTTATGAAACAATTTGAAGATACATATAAAACTAAGTTGTCAATTAAAGGAAGTATTATTTATGGCACAGTTAATGGAGCTCTTGGTTTGTAAAAATATTATGATACAATTTTTATTTTTTATTTTTTTTACTTTTATTTACATCTTAATACTTTGTACACACTAAAATAATCATTTAACTTAAAACCTGATAAGTACACAATAAAAATTCTACGCTTAGTAAAACAAAAATAGTATGCTTTAAATTAGTATTAAAAGTTTGTTAAAATAAATCTATTATTAAATTTGGTTATTAATCAAAGAATATAAAAAAACTTAATAGAAAAGTATATTTAATGTTTATACTCAAAGAAAATACCTAATTATTAAATAATATCTTTGACTATCTATTGTCATAAGCCATATATCATTTTTTTTTTTTAACTACATATGGCACTGATGATATTATGAATTTGGTTGAAACAAAATATTAATAATTGTAGAAGAATAAGAAATAGTTTAGTTGTCAAGAATACCAAAAACATTATTAAAGAATATTTCATAAAGTTAACGCTTATAACTTATATATTTGCCAACAATGCCAACATAGTATGTGTATTAATTACTATTATATCTCAGTGTATATTTATAATTCTATAATTAAATAATAAATAAATTTGATATAAGATGAGCATATTTTTTGTTACTTTTAGTTACTGAACAGTGTGATGAATGTATTAAATGTTCAATTATGTTTGTAGGTGTATTTTTTGTGTCTGAAAATACTTTATGCTGTAGAAATCATCTACATCAAGAAAGATATTGAATATAGAAATAATACATGTGGGGGAAGGAGGGGGGTTGATAGCATACATTTTTCAATACTTTCTAAAATAATAGGAAAAAGTTATATGTAAACTTTGTTCAAATTTTAATTTATTGTTAATTAATTGTTTGCTAACCATGGTTAGCAAAAAGTTATATTGCCTCAAATCAGAGTTTTTTTTCTAGTATACAATGATTTATCATCAAATTCAATTTTAACACATTCATGACCTACTCAATTATAAGGTACAATCAACATATACTTATTACTGAACAGTAGAGAAGTTATACAATTGACAACTTTTTCTTTATTTAATTTCACATATTCAGTTTATTATACATTCTTAAATTATTTTAATTTTTAATTGCAAGCCTATATGTGAATTCATAGATGTATTGTTTCTTCCTAAATACCTAATTGTCTCAGTTTAATAAATATTGACAGAAAATATAAAATATAAATTTTTTAATAATAAAATTTAAAATTTTAAAATTTTTTAAGTGTTGATTTGCCTAGACAATCTGTTAGCCTTTTTATTATTATTGTTATTATTATTATTATTATTAGGACATGCACTGCTTAAAATGTTTTCATTAATTAAAAATTAAAAATATGTGTTTCCACGAAAAAATAACATTACCAAATTCATTATGTTTTCTTCGTAATTGAAGAACAGCTTTTGTACCTGTTTTCCATTTTATTTTTATTTTCATTCATCTTTTATTTCTTTTTCCTAACCTTATAATAGGTTTTGAAGTTACTTTGCTTAATTCCTACATAATCTTTCTTGAAGATCAAAACAGATAATGGTCTGAAAATCAAAGTATTTTGATTCTATATATTTTTTATATATATTCTTATTAGACTGTTGTAGGAAATCTGTGAAAACAGATGAAAATCCCATTATAGAAATTTTTTACTCAAATTTTTTTTTAAATTTGTATATTTTCCATTTCAATCTATCATTGTTCATGCAAATTTATTATTAAAATTTTATTTTTCATAAAACAGGATGGTCATAATTCTAGCAGTATAGTTATGTTTTTTATTGTTTTCAGGCAATTTGCTTGATGTTGGTTGTTTTGTATAGTGTCAGTGAATTTAGTCTTGTGATTTATGTGAGTGTTTCATGTTTTGTTTTACATGGTACCCAATTATTTTATTAGGATTTGCTACCTATTATAATTAATTTGTATAAATTTTCTTATACCTGGTGCATATCTGTACCATATTAATTATATTGTTATTCTCTTTAGTTATATAGGTAGTTGTATAAAATATTATAGTTTAATAAGTAATGAGTAGGGCCCAGATTTAAATGCCCTTAATACACAAATATGCTCTAAAAAAATAGTCAAAAATGCTCTTTAAAAATGCATTATCTCGCAAAAAATAATCTTAAAAAATGTTTTATAATATTATTTTGTATAATTTGGTAATTTAGAAATAAAGTATAATTATTATTTTATTAAAAAAAATAGCTGAAATTTTTTAGAAATTGACTTAATACAGCGTTGATGTTGAAACGCATATCATTTGGGGTAATATTATTCATTCTAAACATACATTTACCCGATATACCATTAAACAAAAACAACTTAAACATCAAGAAAACAATTTATTCTTTAGATAATATTTTAAATATGCCAAATTTGTATAGTATATTGAACAAATATGCATTAAAACCAACAAAATGGCCCGATAATGATAAACAATGCTCTAAAAATGAAAAAAAATGAAAAATATGTATAAAAAATCAATAATAAAAGTTTTAGCTTTGAAGCAACTGTTGTATAAAACAAATTATGTGCTTGGAAAGCATTGATAAAGATCAGCCAAAAATATGCACATTACATTGAAATCTGGGTCCTAATAATGATTTATAACTAATAAGTAATTATTTGTAATTGATTTTGTATTAATTAATCTACTAGCCAGTAAATATAACTGGTTAATATTATTGGTGTTAAACGCAACTTATAATTTGCCATTTAAATTATTAACCTACTTACTTTAAGTTAGTATTGTATCAGTATTCACTATACACGTGCATCAGCTGTTTAGATACTATTTTCTAGTTTATTATTGGAATTTAAATAAAAATGTTATTCAATTGTAGAACAATAATCTGTATGTAATTATTAAAGTCACTACAATCTTATGATATGTATATTTTTTAGATTTCATAATTAATCAGTATATTTTTAATGTTATTTTAAAGCTTACTATTTTGGTTTCTCAAGGCATGATTTTTATTTTATTTTGTAGAAAATTAGGGTAAATATTTATTTGATTTTGCTTTAGTTATTTTTTTAAATTCTATAGTTGTAATTATTTATTATAATCTAATCAGGATTTATTACAAATATGGATCCAAAACTGTGTGGCTTCATGACAGATTTACAAAAAAGTTTAACTACTGTTGTTAACAAAGTGGAAACAATGCCCGATTATCATCAAATAGAATTTACAAAATCTAATAGAGGATTTTTGGATGGAAATTTGTTAAACAAATTTTTGAAATTGTCCATTTCAAACAAGAAGTCAGTTATTCAAGGACTAATGGTAATTGTAATATTTTTTATTGTGCAATTATTTTGTTATTAATAGTTATCTCAAAAGAGTGTTTCTAAATAATTAAATATTTAATAAGTTTTTACAAACTTGCCTTTATCACATTTAATGATATATATATCTTAATTTATGATCTTTATAAAAGTTATTCTAAAAGAAAATCCAGATGCATGCATATCGACCACTTTACATTAACAAACGTTCTGAATAAAATATTATAACCAAAGTTACATCATGAATTACATTCATTTTATAGCCACCACAATTTATGTATTATTCATTTTTAATGATTCTAAATTACAGTACAGTATTAACTAATGTTTCCTAATTTTTCAAAAATAATATTATGTTCTTAGATTTATCTACCTTTGGAATCATTATATTTTATACTATACTCTAAAATTATATTATAAAATAGTTAATAATAAAATTTTTAAAAAGTATATAAAACTGTAAAAGTATTTAAACACTATTTTTCATTACATGTAAGTATTGTACATGTGTTATGTTGAAGTGAACTATTTGTTTATAGATTGATAAAACTCAGTTCAGTAACTGTGTTCCTAGTATCTACTATCCAGTATCTACCTATTTTATTGTTATAAAGTGTAATAGGTAGTGTATAATACTAATATATAAATACCTTTTTTAGGAATCGTATAATTGTGAATTCCAGAACATTTTAGAAGAGACAGAGATTGGTATTGAAGATGTAACTAGTCTTATTGGAGATTTAACTGAGATATATTAATGAACACTAAAATCTATGTTAAGAGAATTATATACCCCTGATATGGTGTGTTTCAATATTATATATCTAATATCCTTATGGATTTTTTTTCATTATTTAATTATATTAAACATATTTATTTATTTTAAAGTTATGTAGCAATTATTTTTTTTTTTTTTAACTGCCTGTACTGCTGAATAAATGTATATTTAATTATTAATTTATTTTACCATCTATAAATATTGTTATTTCGGATTTAAAGTACCTAGTTAAAAATATTTTTTTTTTAGAACAAAAAGATATTTAAATAGGGTATCTTTGAGCATTTTTGGTCAATCAATTATAATTTTTACTTTCTTTTACACGCTATGTGTTAATCAACATATATAATGTTAATATAATTAATTTATATGATTACTTTGTTATAACAAATACATAAATGTATAAACATAGATATAAATAACAATATTATAATTGCCCATTTTCCCGAAAAATCTATTTGCTAAATTGTTTAAGCCTTTATTATTGAAAACTTTTTTAAATATCATAGTTAATAGTATATTACTAATAATTATAATTTTATATAAAATAATTAAAATTGTTTATCGGTTATACACAGATTTATTTTATGTATGTATATAAAATCAACAAATCACATTTTTAACATTTTATAAATTGAACTATGAAAAAATTAATTTAACTTAAATTACCATTCAAGTACAAATATTTTGTATCTTATTGTATTTTATATTCCAGAATAAAATAAATGTATGAATATGAAAACCAATTATAGCAATTCTTATAGCAAATCAAAATAGTATTTTAACAATAAATTAGACCTATTTCCACAAAACAAAAAAAGATAAAAATTATGAAATTAAATTAATATAGTTAAAAATATAAATACATAATATAAGTAGAAAAAAAATTGGTATGACCAATTTGAGTTTTAAATTTGAGGGGGGGGCTATTATAATTTGCATGCATGCTCCCTATGATATATAAAGGTGGAAGGGGATATATATAAACCATTTTTGGGGAGAGTTTAGCTTAGCCCCTTCCCTCCATCACCCTCAAATTGTACTCATGCCTATGACACATTTTTTTCATGGAAAACTGCTAACTTAAAAAATATTTAATTTATAAATATTATTTTAAAATTGTGTGTTATCATTATATTATTATTATTGTATTATTTATATAGATAATTCTTACTATTGTTTTATTTTCATTTTGATCTCTAGTAAAAGTTATTTTTCTTAATTGGAATTCAAAAATAGTGAAATGAAATAAATTCTTCATTTAGAATAAGAAAATATTTTAAATATGACTTAAGTTCAATTAAGTATAATTGAGATTATTATTTATTAAATAATTTATTATACTTTTATTTCTATTACTTTTACATTTGTTTATTTATTGATATATTATATAATAGACATGTAGATATATAATTAATTAAGCAATTTTATTAGTTATTACAATACAAGTACAAACAATTTAAACATAAATACAACTTATAATTATAATGTTCAATTATTTTTTTTTTTTGATGGCGTTTGCTTTTTGCTCAAGATTATTAAAGACCATCTAAATGTTAGTAAGATAAGAAAAATGTCATAAATCAGATGTTAAAAATTATAATTTGGTACTTCATTATTATTTATTATTTTAATGCTCAATTATTTTCAAAATTCATTGTTATATTAAAAAATTAATTGACCAAATATTTTAAACATAAATTTTATAAATTAAATTCATATTTTCACTATTGATACATCATATTTCAGAATAAAATAAATACATTGTATTTGAAATACTTAAAGCATCTAAGGCATAAGTTTTATCATATTTATGGATAATTAAGTGAATTTATAACTTTTATTGTTCAAAAAATGTATTTGTTTAAATTATTCAAGAGAAATAAATACATAATTTAGAACAGTTATTATCTTATGATTATCTTAAAAGTGTATTTCGTACATTTTAGTGATGTAATAATTTATAAATTCATTGTGATACTTTCCCAGATATTCTCAAACTTTATCAGTGATATGGTATTTGAAAATAAATGTATGGTTTTAACAATATACAGCTCGCAAATACAATTAATATACTGAACAAAGTTTTAGAAACTAATACTTTTTCTGTTATTCATATTCAAACCTTAATTTAAATTTAAAATATACCATGTGCTGAAAACCTGAATAATATTTTAGTTAAACATGTGTCTATCCTCCTTCAAGATTATAATAAGAAAATTTTATAGATTTATAGATAAATTAGAATATTTTCAAGATAACAAACATTATATTTCTTGTGTTGCTATAAACACTAATTTGTAAAAAGTAAATGTCAAATAGTTAGTAGGTACCAAAATATTCTCAATTATTACATATTAAAATCATGTCACATATTTTTAAAAATGAAAATAAACTTGTCATTATTATTGAATATTTGTATAAATTGAATACATTTGTTAAGTTATTTAACGAACATTCTCCGTGTTTTATATGTAATACACCAACACACTATATTTATTCGGTGTATTAAGTAGGTATAATTTAGTATAAATATTCAATAATATTTAGTTTAATTCCGGTGTTAACATGATAGAATAACTGATTATTATTCACGTAAAACTAGTATAGAATATGAATATTATTCATGTATACCTAGTGTAGGCTATGAATAAATTTCGTGTATAACTATATGAAGAACAAGAATTTTTTTTATGGAGGGGAGCTAAATAAAATTATTTTTAATTAAAGGTTACTAATCATGGATGTATTTATGGAAAGGATCCTAATAACATCTAAATAACAGGTGGATATTGACGTATTATTATATTCTTTATTTTTTCAAATCAACTGAAAATAATTTGTTTATCCTCTTCCCTAATAGAAATTCCTGATGACGCCAGTTATAAATATATTTTGCGTGAGAATACATTTATTTTTTGTCATAGAATATGAATGTTTGAACTCTAAATTATACAATACCATGGATTATTACAAAAGTTCCACACTAGCACATTATTTACAATATTATATCAATTTAAAATTTCCGTTTTCATTTAATTTAACAATTTTGAAGCTTTCATATTTGTGAGACTGTTTAATATGATAATATTCAATTCTTTACTTTTTGTTAAATATTCAAAAATATTTTGTTTGCGAGTATAAAAATATTAAAAATATTAATGTACAATGTAACATGTAATATTATCTGCTAATAAATTTCACGTGAAATATTTTACACTCATAATCCTAATCTTAATTCTTGAATTTATTACTTCTGAAAAAATAAGTTTATTAGAGCCCCTTTTAAAATACAAATAGGCAATAGTGTATGCATCATTGCGATTTTTGTTGTTAAACGATAGGAAGAAGTGATAAACGATTAATGAACGAGAGCATACTTCGTAGAATATTATTGACGTAAATTTTGTCGCTGCAATGTTTTGCGCGACAAAATTTACGTACGAGAACATAGGTATTACATTATTTCCGATGCAGTTATACAGATTTTATACTCTCAATGGCACAGTCGGACTGTGCAGTCTAAGACGACCGTGATCGGAGTTGTATCGGTATCGGACATCCGGACGATTGGATTGCGGATAAGGAGAGATATGTACTTAACCTAAAAAAAGATAATCGCAAAGAAGTTTAACAATGATAACAATGATAATCATTTTAAATGATAACGATTGTCGGCGCGACCGCCGCTACAGTTTGTTGATATTGGATAGTGTACGAGTTCCTGTACACGTGCGTTGGACCGTCATCGGTCATCGTTCTCTGCTATTCAGTCATTCGTGTCCATCATTTGCAAAGATCGCAGGCAGTGTTTAGGTCGGCAACAACAAGTAGCAGGCAGAACGCTGTCGAACGCATTGCAGTCCCGAGCGATGTCGTCCAGTAAAATATTCTTGCAGAACCGAGCTCTCGGTGAGTACTGTTGTCCATTTTTATTTTATATTTGCACATGGCCGGCTGCCCTCGCAACAACGACGTTGTCACGTTTGCATCGTTATTCGTTCCCTTCTAAAAGTAATCGACCTTGTTAGAATGTGTTAGACACCGGACGAAGTACTTAATAGAACACTCAATTCTAATTGTTTCCGTGCACTTTTCTTTCTTCGTTAGCCTTCTTATACAACACAGTTGCTCAAACCCAGGCCCGTAAACGCATTTGAATTTTCCCTCCGACATCTACTGTATTTTTAATTGTTATTACTTCTTTCAATTGTGTTGTGTATTTTGTTTTATAATACATTAATACCAATCAGTTAGTACTAGGTTATATTTATTGCAAACTTATCGGTATTATTTTTTTATCAATAGATTTTTGATATTATTGAAACTTTGTTTGATTTAAATACCTATATATTATGTATTAACTATCTAAAAATCCTAAGTGTAAGCAAGTCTTGTTCATAAGATGGCCCACCAGTTAAATGTAATTGGAATATTAAAGCTTGCTTTCAAAATAAATTGGATAGCCTTGTCTTATACCATTTGGATCTTGAAATGCTTTTTGCGTGTAACATAATATATATTTTTCTTTGTTTAATTGGTGTACATCGATGATTGATGTTATTGGCACTCTTATAATTAGACAAAAATGCATTTGTTTATTATTGTCAACTACTGGGTCAGAACACTAAAATAGCACTATATTTTTGTTAATTAAATATGGTCTATAGTACCTATTCTGTTAATGACTTATGTTTATGATAATCTATGGAGCTGAGTTTAAGAATCACATAAATAGGGAACAAATTTATTAGTTAATAGATATTTTTTTTTATAATTTGAGACCTGAATTATGATAAGCATCTACAGTTCACTATTTAAATCTTTTTGATTTTATATATTATTTTACTAATTTTTTAATAGTTTGAAACATATTATGGCATTTCATTATTTATATTATGTATATATTATTAAAGAAAATTCTATGGCAATTTAAAAAATTCACAATATTATGCATAATTATTTAATTTTCATTTCAGTTAATTTTAATTATGTGGTATACTTACACAATTAAAAATAAATATAAATATTTATAATAATGTAGTGTACAAATTTTAAAATGAATAACCGTAAATACTTGACATTTTCACAAAATAGTTTTGTTAGCATTTCCAACATGAATTAATTTTCTAAATATTTTCTTTTTGAGCTATTAGAAATTTGGGATACCCAATCTTTTCTCTTTAAACGTTGATACACATGGTAACATTTATACTTATATTAACAATAATATTTATTTAGTTATATTTTATTTGACTAATTTGTCAATTGTTAAGACACTTTAATTAAATTTAACATAATGCATATTATTTCCTTTAAAACATTTACCATTTATAAATTTAAAAAAATTACCACCTCTGAATAGCAGATAAAATTTTGGTGTTCGAGAGTGTCTGTTATTTAGAAGTTTCACTGTGTATTAAAGCAATCATAACCTTGAGGTTTTAGATTAATAATAGAGAGTAAACTATTTATCAGTATTAGGTCAGAAATATTATAATAAAAAATAATATATAATATATTATAATATTATTATTATTATTATTGTAATATTTTAGATTGAAAAAATATTAAAATACTTTATAATAATAAATATTTTATTAATGTATGTTAACAAAAGTGTTGACATTTCAATCAAGAAATCATGACAATATTGTGACCATAATTTTTCTGCAAAAGCAGGGCTTACTATATTTATTTAAGAATTCTGATATCTATTATTATACTATTATAAAACGTTTTACTTTTTGAAGTATAATAAGACAATTTAATTGTCAATAGTATTTGAAATTTGAGTACTACTTTTTATAAAACATTATACGTGTATTGGTAATAATAATAAAATTAGAATTTAGAAGTTAATAATGATGCCTCTATAGTATTAACTTAATAAATTAAATTGTGGACCATATATATTATAATATTTAAGAGGGTAATTGAAAAATTTTATCTTCAAGTTATGGGTAACTAGAATTTTAGTATTTACTATAATAGGTAGTTAAAAATATGACAGTAAATTATTTAATCATGTTTTGTATTAGATTTACTTCTTAATAATTTCATCCGTGCCACTAGTTTTAGGTAATGCTATCATTCCCTGAACATGTTAATTTTTCACTCATATCATAAAATTTATTTTATTCTATTACAACTTGTGTAGGTATTATACTCAATTTAAAAATTAATATATATTTTAATTAAATTCTTGAGCAGTTTTGAGTATTTTGCCAATTTTTTTGTTATTGAATATTTAAATTACAAATTCAATACATAAGTCAATACTCAATATACATTTTACTAGCATTGTAGCATTTTAAGATATTTTATATTTATTTCAAATGAAATAAAATAACAAAATTTAAGTATCTATCTTAACAATTTATAAGTATTTATGTACCTTTTTATGAGTATTAATTACAATTTTAAAAATGTTAATTTATCATGAGTCATAACTAGGTATATCTAATAATTACCAATAAATATTTATTGTATTATAATAGTTCAGTCATTTATATAAAATTATTTTTAAATTTTTTCAGGGTATGTCAGTAATGAGATTCCACTTGTTACCCGCTACATAAACCTCAGACGAGAAAATCTCATAATCACGTGTGTTGGACGTGCTTTTCACACATACAGTTCTGATAGGTTTCAGCTTCTATCTGTAAGCCCACAGCATGAGACAGATATTACTTGTTTAGCTGCAGATAGTTACCTGGTATATACTAGTTGTGGAAACCAAATATATGCATGGCGACGTGGTATAGAACTGAAACACACATATACAGGTCACAAAGCAGCAATAAAGTTATTGTTTCCATTTGCGGCCAATTTAGTGTCTATTGATGAATCAGGAGCTGTCAACATTTGGGATGTAAAAACGGAAAGTATTTACAAAGAAATTCAATTAGACTTTACTGCAACAGCTATATGCCATCCACCAACATATACCAATAAATTATTAATTGGCTCAGCTGAAGGAAAACTACAGCTATGGAATATAAAAACAGGAACCATGATACACGAATTTAAGGGTTGGAATAGTTGTGTAACCAGCTTAGAGCCAGCTCCAGCAGAAGATATGATGGCAATAGGATTGAGTAATGGAAAAATTATTTTGCACAATTTAAAATTTGATGTAACCAACATAAGTTTTACTCAAGATTGGGGCTCTGTTACACGTATAAGTTTTCTTATTAAACGACAATTAATGATAACCGGTAGTCCAAAAGGCACTGTAGTAGTTTGGAATCTCGAAGAAGGAAAAGTTGACAGCTTAATCATTAAAGCGCATCATGGACCTGTTTGTGGTCTTCAGTGTTTACCAGACGAACCGCTTCTGGTGACTTCCTCTTCTGACAATTCTTTAAAAATGTGGCGTTTTGACATGTCTGATGGTTCGGCCAGTCTGTTTAAAATACGTGAAGGTCATTTCAAACCTCCAGTTTCTATTCGTTTTCATGGGGCAGATGGTGCTAATATTTTGAGTTCTGGTAATGATTCATCATTGCGTGTCTTCAATACAATTACTGAAATTGCAAATAAGAGTTTTGGACGTGCATCCTATAATCGTAAAGCTTCAAAAAAAAAAGGAAATAAATGGGCTGATCCTCTTATAATGCCTCCAATATCTACATTCACATCAGAAACCACTCGAGATAAAGAATGGGACAGCATTGTTGCTGTACATAGAGGTATACCGACTGTAACTACTTGGTCATTTGACAAGAGTAAAATGGGAGAGCATAAATTATGTCATGAAAGATTTAAGAAAAACGTCAGTGGGCAGAAAGGAATCAGTGCTACGTGTGCATGTCTTACACATTGTGGTAATTTTGCAGTTATTGGGTACAGTTCTGGTCACATTGATAAGTACAACATTCAGTCAGGCTTACACAGAGGAACCTATGGACAACCAATTGCCCATAAATATGTACGCGGAGTCTATGTAGATACACTTAATCAAATAATGGTGTCTGGTGGTTCAGATACATTTTTACAATTCTGGAATTTCAAAAAATTAAGTATGTCAAATTTATTTTAAAAATTATTGGTTAAATATTATTTTATTAAAAAAAAATTTTTTTAGATTTATTGTCTAAATTGGAGTTGGAAGATACAGTTTCATTGTTTAGCTGGCACACAGAAAGTTCTTTTCTAGCAGTTGCTTTAGATAATTATGATATTTGTCTGGTTGATATTGATACACGCACCATTGTAAGAAAGTTTACTGGTCATCGAGGTCCATTAACTGATTTGACGTTTAGTCCAGATTCCAGATGGTTAGTTACATCAGCAATGGATTCAACTATTCGCACTTGGGATATTCCATCATCATCAATGATCGATATACTTAAAGTAAACTACTTGACATAATTATCATTTTATAATAAATATTATTTAATTGTTTTAATATTTTAGGTTGATACACCATGCGTTTCATTGACATTTTCTCCAACTGGAAGTTATCTGGCTACAGCGCATGCTGACCGTTTGGGAATATATTTATGGTTTAATAAAACATTATACAATCATGTTAGTTTACGACCCATCACTGAAGAAGATCAGATCACAGAATCTCTCCCATTGACTGGAATTAATCAAGAAACTTTAGAATGCCCTATAGACGAAGATACAGATGAATATATCTCTAAAGTGCAAATTGAAAACACCATAACTATGAGTGGCCTAAATGATGCTAGATGGCAGAGTATATTAAATTTGGATGCTGTCAAAAAAAGAAACAAACCATTACAACCACCGAAAGCTCCAGCTGCTGCTCCATTTTTCCTACCTACTATACAATCACTAGACTTTCAATTTGATTTAAAAGGAGTTGATAAAAATGATTCTAATACTAAAGTTATTCCAGAAACATTAATGCAAACTGTTTTTGCTCAACAACTTTTAAAAGCCTCTTCATTAAATGATTATCAAGTTTTATTTGACCAGTTAAAATTAATGGGACCGTCAGCTTTGAACTATGAAGTACGAAGCTTGTCTCCTGAAGCTGGTGGAACATATGAACTAATGGTTAAATTTTTAGAGCTTCTAAAACAGATATCTGCAAATAATAAAGATTTTGAATTGTCACAATCATATTTGGGCGTATTTTTAAAATATAATGGACGTGCATTGGCTCAACGACCAGAAGCGATCAATAGTATTGAGCAGTTATCAAAACATAATACATGGGAGCAATTGCAAAATAATTTTTTGTTATGTCTTAGTATTGTAGAATATATGAAAAATAATTAATAAGCATTTATTTGAGTTCTTGCATACTATTATAAAATGTATACATTAAATATGTATACATTTACACAGTTTAATACCTAGTTAAGGAAATGCCAAGTTAGAATACTTATCATTTAATTGATTATTGGTAATACAATATTATTTATTTATTGTATTTTTTTACATTAAACAAATAATTAAATACAATTCGAAAATCAATATTAATACATTATAATATATATTTGTGTAGGTATTTATAAGACCATATGTTTATGATACAAAATTAAGCATTAAAGCAATTATAATTATGCAATTGAAGTGCTAAATATTCTACTTTGGGATATGAAATTAAAAATGTATGTTGTCTTTTGAAAAGTTAAAAAATAAAAAAAAATAATGATCAAATACATTAATACATTTTGAAATAATGAGTGTTCTTTGATAATAGAATTGCTCTGTATATACTTGTATTTTTAATATATGACTAAAATGTATAAAATAATTGTACATTAAATTAGATACAAATATTTTAAACGTTTAAGATGCTTTTGCAATAAATTTTAATTTGAGTTAAAATATATTTAATACTTGCAGGAAAAAATAATGTTATTAATCCATAAATAGACACAAAATAATAACTATCATGTAAATAATTGGTGTGAAAATAAATATTGTGAATCAATAATATCAGATAATTGAACTTTTCATTGGTAAATATTAGTATACTAAATAATGAATAAAGTGATTTTTTTGTTTGAATGGCATAAATTGTAGATAAGTAGAGGGAGTATTGGTTAAGATCATTCGGTCATGTTATTAGGAGTGGTAGGTATCTTGAAAGCAGTAAGAGTGGCAATAAAAGTAATGTAGACAAATAAACCGAAAGGAATAACAAAAAAAAAGAAACGAATAAACAGAATAGAGGATAAAACAAAATAATTGATGTGAGTAAAGAAGATATGGGTTACAGCCCTATAGAAATGTAGAATAAGGTTTACCATGCCTATATAGTTGGGACAGAAAGGCGAAGAAAAAGAAGACATAATAACGTATTGTGTATAATGTGATGCATTTTAAGAATATGCGATCAGATAATTTTTGGTGAATTACAGATAAAATTACTATTTTTGATTATACATAATGTTATACCAATGTTAGAATATTAATACTTACTATTCAAAATCAATAGGAGTAAAGTGACCACGTTATATAAAATTATTTTAGATACCTGTTTGCAGATTGTATGACTAAAATCAGTTTTTAAAAAGTACAAACACAGATTTCAGGTACTTATTTTGAACTGAAACACATGTTTGAATACTCCTTAGAAAAGTATTTGAGTATAAATACAGATAAGTACTTTAATAATGTACTTATGGATACTTTCAAACTTTTTACATACAATTTGTTTTACTTTATAAGTCAACTGGACTAAATGTATTTTTGCATTAATTTTAAAGATCATTTTATTATTTTACATAATGATATTTTATTTTATTTTACATGATTAAATTTAAAATGGGTATGAAAGACAATACAGAGTATTCTATCTAAAAACTGTATGCACCCGAAACTCGACAAAAAATTGATTTATTGTGAATGTCCCGATTTATAGGACAATGTTCTCTACGCACCGATGGCCATGCCTATAGCTATTACAGCGATTATCGCGTATCGCTTGCCCTTCCTATACTGTAGACATCACATCTGTGCGTAGTACATTACTAATCAGTAGAGTCCGGATTTGTATGCACTCAAAAAGGCTAAAATAATATGCATTTATGCATCAAAAAACTTTAAAATATGCACTTGATATGCTCTTATTTTTTTTAATAATATGCAAAAATATGCTCTTATACCCATAATATATGCATTTTAATATTTTTTTTTATAAATAATAATTCAACAAAAATAGATGAACTTAATTTTTTAATTATAGACATCGACTTTAAACATTTATTAAAAAACAGTAAATATTTAAAAATATATTCAACAAATAAAACAATTACTTTAATTAAGAATAATAAAAAATAAAAATGTAATTTATATTCTTATACCATATCTTTGGTACATATTTATGAAAAAAATACAAAATTTTATAAAAAAAACAATTTAAGCCAATAAAAACATAATTTTGTTATTAATAAAAAATATTTTGATAAATAGATACAATGTATGATTTTTAATTTTTATAAAAAGAGTTGACAATAATATATTTTTCCATGTGCTCAGGTGTCATATTTGTCCTTCTATCACTCAGTATATGTTTATACAGACTAAACGAGCTTTCCACATCTACTGATGTCAGCGTTGCGACTTGCGATAATCGAGATATAATTTTAACATAAACTGTCCAAAAATATAACATACGGAGAATAACAATTATTTCCTATCATACGTAATGAACTAATAATTTCTACGATGAAATTGAAACAAAATAATTGACTATTGTACAAAATATGCTTGAATATGCAAAAATTTTCAAATATGCAGTCATCTCTAAAATATGCATTTATATGCAAAATAAACTTTTTTCTATGCATTATCTGTTACACAGATTGTCCACATTTCTTACTCCCATCGAAATGCATACACTCATTACAAATACATAAATGCATACACATCCGGACTCTACTAATCAGTAACCAGTTCACTAAAACAATAAACACAGATTTTTGTGCCAGAAAATGGTAAGATCGTCTCTTAGTCCGTGGTAGTAGCGCAAGCGCTTGTCATTTTGCCGCCAATCTCTTACGAATTTCCAAATACTACTCTACTGATAATAAACAAATACTTATCTGTTTTCCCAACCGTTAATTTTCAAGTTTCGATTATTGATAATAATGATAATGTAAATTTCTTTATTATCTATGAATGGTTTCGAACCACATTTAACGAGACAATATATTTCTAAATTTTTGATGATAATTAATTATAATTATTTATTACATACTTTCGATTCATGTCGTTTTCTTAATAATCTCCAATGATTAATTCTACGCGACGCCTTTAAAATTCCCACTAGGTGCTTACTCCGTGTTGGACGGTTTTTAAGCCGTGGACTTTTCAAAAGGTCGAGTACATCATCGACTTAAACAATATTATTTAAAGGTCGTCATTTGATCTCCGTACAGTTTGAAAATGAATTGCACAACGATATTAAGATTATTGTAAATGACGCACATGTCTGTTATCAACACTCGCATTTTTGTTGCCCGTCTGCCACCTCTTGGAAATCATCCTAGGTAATGAAACTAAAGTGAAAACAGTTCGATTTGATCATGATGAACGACTGTGGTGCCAAACGAATAGTGGCGTTAGTCGACATGGATTGTTTTTATTGTCAAGTAGAGGTTCAACACGACCAGTCATTGATTGGAAAGCCGGTCGCAGTTGTTCAGTACAACAGTTGGAGAGGTGGTGGGTGAGTATTATTATTATAATATAACAATATCTGTGTTGTTCAAACATTGGATCATAGTTATTTTGTTGTCGTATTCCAGCATCATTGCAGTGAATTATGAAGCGAGGGCAAAAGGAGTAAACCGACATATGAGAGGAGACGACGCTGTACAGACATGTCCAGATTTAAATTTAGTACGTGTAAAGGAGCTCCATGGAAAAGCAGATTTATCAAAGTAAGTGATATGTACTTGATAGACCCTTAATTTATAAATTGGACATAACTGTGATTGTTAAAATTTATCAGCAATTATATTGACATTTTAATATTTGTATAACATGATTTTAATTTTAATTATTTTTTAAATTACAATTGTGTAGTATTTATAACAACATAAATACTAAATATGGTTGTGTCTAACTGTTGTGACAATTGAGAGTAGCTAGTATTTAAATATCATTTTTATAATTAAATACTTGCTGATAATGTTCCATAAATATTAAAAAAATTGTTATTTTTATTCAAGACTAATGGAAAAATCCCCAAAAACAATAGTTATTTCATATGCATTAATAAAGTTTTAACAATTAATATTTTTATCTCAGTAGTCTATTATACGTTAGTAGACTTTTTTCTATGTTGTAAATTTGAAGTAGTATCTATTAATATATTTTTAAACATAAATTAAATAAACACTTTTATTGTTTGGATATTTCTTTGATAGACATTTAAACAAAAAGTTATGATTTAAGTATAAAGTGATTCACACTAACTATTTGTTAGGTTGAAACTTTTTTAAAAATATATTTCTTTTCTAGATACTATTTTTTACATTTTTAATTCTATATTGTGGAGCAAAACTTTTTTAGAATATTTCAGTTTTTTTATGTTATGAAATTAAAAATATATGTTGTCATTTTAAAATATAAAATTTAAAAAAAAATAGCAAATCTTTTCATTTAAATGTTATTTTTATTGTATGTTTTAACCATTTGTATTGTTCTTTACAGATATCGTACAGCTAGTCAAAAAGTATTTGAGGTCCTCAGTGAATTTAGTTCTTGTGTACAAAGAGCTAGTATTGATGAGGCTTATGTTGATTTAACTAGTGTGGTAAATGATCATATTACAAGTAATCATAATATAATAACAGAAAATGATTTATCCAATACATTTATTGAAGGTTATTCAGATAATTCAGAAGGTAATTTAATGTCAAGATTAAATAAATTTAAAATTTGTATTTCAAAAATGACCTAAATTATTAGGTTATGAATTTCTCTAAAAATAAAAATTTTATTTAAATCGAAAATAACAAAATATTTGTTAGTATTTTATGAAAAATATTAACACCTAATGATAATTTTACTTTAATAATAAAATATGTAAATACTCACTATTATAAATATTTAAATTGTACTTATTTTATTTTGTTCATCCAGAAGATAAAAGCGCGAGTATAAAATCTTGGCTCCACGATGTGTACAATAATGAGTTACAAGATGATTATTTGTTACGATTAACAATCGGAGCTATGATGGTTGAAAAATTAAGAAAATCAATTTTTGAACAAACTGGTTATCGTTGTTCAGCAGGAATTGCAAGTAACAAGGTTTGTTAATTTAAATATTGTTGATGATGAATAACTTTGAAATAATTCAATGTAATATTTATCAAAAAATATTTTAAATCATATAAACTAATTAATTATTATAGATTATTGTAGTTTTAATTGTATTTAACAATAAATATATAATTAATCAAAAATGTACTTCTTTAATATATATACTGTGTAGAAATGTTAAAACTTTGTATTTGTTTCTTACATAAAATTTATTTAAATTTTAAATTAATTAAATAATTGTGTTATATTTATTTCAGATTTTATCTAAGCTCGCGTGTGGTTTACACAAACCTAATCAACAAACACTGCTGCCACCTTCTAGTGTACCTAATTTGTTTGAATCTTTACCAATAAAAAAAATTAAAAATTTAGGTGGCAAACTAGGAGATAGAATTAGGCAAGAATTTAACTGTAAATTCATGTCAGATTTAGCTGCAATACCTCTAAATGATTTACAACAAAAATTTAATACCAAAACATGGTAATGATTAATTTTATAATATTTTTTAATATAAAATTGTGATCACATTTTTTTTTTCAGTAACTTTTTGTATCAAATCTCCAAAGGTATTGATAATGAACCTGTGGAATCTAGAATTATACCAAAATCAATTGGCAGTTGTAAGTCTTTTCCTACAGGGTTAAAAGTCAAAGATGAAATAAAAAAGTGGTTAAACACATTAATGAATGATATTGTGGACAAACTAAATGATGATCATGAGGCTGTATGTAATATTAATTAATTTCATCAAATTTTATTTTTAATTTTTTTTTTTTTTTAGAATAAAAGAAAAGCAACATTGATGACTGTCAGTGTTAGATACTTAGATAAAAATACAAAATTGCCAATATCGCAGTGTTCTGAAGTTACAACATATAATCATGATAAATTATTAGATACTGCCTATTCATCATTGTGTACCATGACTGAAAATCAGAAATCATTACATTGGTATTATGTTATATTATGAATATTAAATTATTACCTAAAATATCCCTCTCCCCCATACTTTGAACTATAACAATGTTTAACATACTACTCTAGGTATTTTAAATGTAATGAATATTACAAAAATGACATCAATCTGTGCATATGAAAGTGGTGTCTCGTATTTACAAATGTGTTTCAAATAGTAATGATTTTGTATTTACATGTTCAGGAAGCTTATTGTTTTTTTTTTTACTATAACCTAACTGGAGAAACTTACAAATATTAGTAATTACTGTATAATATTGTTTTAAGCATAAATTATCCTTGAATGACCAGATATATTTTCAAGGATTTATAACTTCTAGTCTTAAGATTAAAAAAATAAAATTTTATTTAAATGTAATAGATTTTAGCTGTTACTTTATATATTTTAATAGGCAAATTAAATGATATAATAATAATAATAATAATAATAGTAATATAAAATTACAGACTAATTAAGCCACAATTACAATTATTTTTTATACTTCTAACAAAAACACAGCAATGTAAATATTATTTATTTTTTTGTATCAATATTAAAAGCATTGTAATAATATTTAGTCATGGGTAATTATGACATTAACAAAATCAATACATGGACATTAAATATAACAAAAAATAAATTTATTTATTAAAAATTTAATATTTAGTTAATTAATTTTTGTTCTACTCTCATAATTGTAAAAATAATGTGTCAATGAATTGTATTTTATAATAACATAAACTTATATCAAACATTTTTAAACATATTTTTTTACTGACAAAACCTAAATAATTATGATAGTTACGTATCTAACTATGTATTAATTTAATTAATTTATCTTTTACATTATATTTTTGACCAGTGATTCTTAACAACACTCATACACTCATATTATAAGTAAATATAAAATTAGAAAGTATTTAAATAAAAAAAAAAATTATTTTTATTCTTGACGTTGTATATTTTTGGAAATACATTTATTCAATGGAAGATAATTTGATTAAAAAAAAAAACATTTTATGTTTTTAATTATTCATAAGTTTAATTATTTCATTTATAATAAAAAAAAAGCAATAAATGTTTTACTCCATATGTGTAAAAATAATATTACTATTGTTTAAACTTTAAATTCTAAATTCTAAACTTAAGCATATTCTATCAGAAGCAATGAATTCGACTATATATTTTTGCTCTGGTTTGTGTTTAGCCACCTTCCTTGGCTTTTACTAATATTTATGAATCATACATAAAAAATCTTGAAATATCCTGTATAATAGTCTATCCATAAGACTATTGTCTATACGCTCTTAAAGTATATGACATGTAGGGTACTTATAATTATTAATAAGATTTGATAATACTATACTCTGTCCAGAGAGAGAACACGCCGCAAATTGACCAAAATCAGTTTTTCTGCGCATTCCCAAATGATACCCAACTGAATAAGCGAACTAATTTTGATAGCATGGTGACAGGGGGGGGGGGGTGTAGAATCAGTGCTTTCTCTGGCTAGACAGACTATATGTAGCAATGTAATATGTTCTTTTGCAGCCAAAAACACCTTAGATGCTGATAAACTAATAACCTTTTTTTTTTAAATATTCATTTTTTATACAACATTTTTGAACAGAAAAGTTCTAATTTTTATTTTTTATTATTTATAGGAAAAATCCAATATCTTTTTTAGGCGTTGCTATTGGAAAATTTGTAGAAATTAATGCCAAATCATCAATAGAAAATTATTTCAATAAAGGAGCTGCCAAAGAAGAGAAAGATATTAATATTCCATTGTCAAGGCCAAATAATAGAACAACTTGTTCTAAAATTGATAGTGAAAGTAATAGTTCCACGCTATTTATTGAACAACAACAATCTAGTTCCAAGACTAGTTCACTATTGTCTAATCAACTTCCGCCATCATTAAATAACTCTAAAGATAAAAAGAATGAAACATGTATTAGTGATGTGAAGAATTTAAAAACTATGTTTGCTGCTCAAATGAAAAATTCTAATAATTCCTTAACTCATTCTTCTTTGACATTACAAAATGTAACTTTTAAAAAAGAAATTAGACAGCAATATAAACATAACATGAACAGTTTTTTCACAAAAAAACTGGAGATTATTTCTCCAGTTAAAAATCAAGTAAATGGAAAATTGACAACAGTAGTAGACAAATGTTCCTTAGAAAGCCCAGTGGAATTTTTATTGGAAAGCCCTGATGTAATTTCTCCTTCAAAAAAAATATCAAATGATAACCATAGCAGACCAGATAAATCAACAGATAGTTTTTTTGAAAAAAAACTAGAAATTGTATCACCTTCAAAATACCAAAACACTGATGAGTCAGAGTCAATGCCCACTATTCAATTTTCTATCCCAGAAGATAGTGTTGATTGTGCACCAATTACATTATTATGCGAAAAGTGTGACAAAATGATTGAAATTGATGCATACGATGAGCATATAGATCATCATGTAGCATTAGAATTAAACAAAAGTTTGAATATTACTAACTCTATACAGCCGTTAAATAATAAAATAATCAAAAATGAACTAAAGAAAAAGAAAAAAAATGAACCTTGTAAAAAACGTAAACACAATTCAAAAGCTTCAAATTCAAATCCTAAGAAATCATGTACAAGTATTTCATCATATTTCAAACCACTCTTAAGCCCATAATTATTTCAAATAATCTTATACAATTTAATGAATTGTTTTATACAACCCAAATTATTGATTTTCTTTTTTAAATTTTATATATATTTTTAAATTTTTTTTTTACTTATTTGTGAAACATTGTCAGTTGTAAACAAATGTAAACATCTATGTATTTTAATAAAAAAAATATAATTTATTTATATATATATATATATTTAAAAGTAATTATATTAACAATTTTATAGATTTTAATATCATTTTACTTAATTTATACAAATTTAATATTTAAAAATACAATTAAAAAAAAAAAAACTAGAAAGTTCAGTTTGGTATTTTATATTAGACATTTAATTATTTTAAGTTATTATTATTGTTATTACTATTTTATTTCTGTAATGATCTCTAAACAAAAATATTTATTAATTAAAATTTATAAATTTAATAATTTTAATACTATTTGTATTCTATCATAATTTAAAACCTTTTCCTTTTCATAAATTAATTCAACATTAAAACGTGACAGCGGATAATTAATATTCAATAGAAGGTAGATAATTACTTCTTTTCTAACCATTATTTAAACTTATCAAAATGGCTCAATAAATTATTATCAGAGTATATATGTATAAAAACATACAACACTATATATCAATTCAAAACCATAACTTCATCATTGGCGCAACTGGGGGTCTTAAACACCTCTTACTTTTTAAGTCTACCTATTATAATAATTATAGAATAATATCACCAATTTTATATTTAAAATTTATGAAATGTTTATATATAAAAAAAAAAACTATTTTGGTTAGAAGTCGTGGTATATTATGACTATAATTCCTATAATTTGTAGACAATTAGTGATAAGATATATATAACAGGCTACAGAGAAATGGATAGTTTATGAGCCATTTTTCGATAATGGGCCATTTGGTCACCTCAAATAAGGTTAGGTAGAGTGTAATATTACTATTAAAGTATTAAATTTTTAGGAGTTTTAAAATTAAATAAACATTTTATTGGCCAAATCATAAAATATTAATGCTAATTGACTATCAAATATCTGTGTACACCAATTGCAACCTGGGTTAATCATCTAATAATTACAATTATTTATTAGTTTTAAAAACTTATCGATGGCTAATTTAGTTTATAATTTTATGAGTTTAAACTATGATGAAAGTCTAGAGTTCATTAACCATCAAGACAAAAATTTATTCAAAAATAAATTTTAATACTAATAAATGATAACTTATATTTTTAATCTTTCTTTTTAAAGAAATTAAAAAAACATACAATAGAGAATAACATATTTTTCCTCTATTCAGAGGAATGTAGTCAAATCAAATGAATATACTTATGTACATCTGTATTTATATAATACAGTACAAAATTTTTTAGAAAATACAATACACTTTTACATAGATACGTTATGACCTCTCTTCCAAGTTGTGAACAAGCTAAATATATGAATATGACACTGAATAAGACCAATTGAGGAAAATAAATAAACTTTCAAATTGTTTAAAAAACAATAATCATTATCTTATTGTGATTACTGAGAATTATAAAAATAAAAAATGATTAATATTTAAAAAGCATCACAGTAATTTATATTACATTAAATAATATTTTACATATGGTTTTAAAAGTTATGCTTGTGAATAGGCCTAATCTGTAGACTGCATACATTTCATCATTCAAAACTTTCCTGCATACTTATGATACTATGTGTTGCTTTTTCAAATAATTTTTATACAAACATATCTCATTAAATAAATGTGTAGAAGGATTTTTGGATATTAGATGTTATAATTTAAGGGAAGTCAAAATTAAATGCAAATTATAATAAAACATTAGAATTAATATATTGAGACAGAATACAGAGTTTATATTACACTACATTTATAATATATGGTTGATTTTCAATAAGATAAACAATAAATATTTTTTGCTTTTTGTTAGTAAAAAATCTATTAGTTTAAAACAATTATAGGTAAATACTAAATATTAAAAACAAAACTGGTATAAATCTAAATAAATAAATAAATAAATAAATAAATAAATAATAATAAATTATATATATATGTTACTGTAAATATATACTGTTGGTGATAGCATTCTCCAACAAACGGTGACATTACATTAAAATTATCAATGAATATCACAAAATTTAAAAATATAAAATTAATCTACTGGACGTAGTAGTAATAATGATTATTGACATTCAATGATAGAATAATTTACATTTCTATAATAAATAATATAAATATCATAACAATAATATAAAAAAATTAATATAAATAATTATGTTAATAATAATAATAATAATAATAATAATAATAATAATAATAATAATAATTGTAAATTATGTGTAATGAATTATTGAAAAACACTGAATATAACAAACATAAACGGTGAATGCTATGATTATCATATTACTCAATGTGTAATAATGTGAAAATTATTAACAAATTGCCAATGACAGTTAGTAAATATTTACAGTAACATACTAACATAAAATATAAATAATGTATAATAATAAACACTAAGATTCAATAAAACAGTATGTGTAAACATTGTAACTATAAATCAAGAAAAAAAAATAATCCACACAACAAGTACATAATAGATAGACATAGATAATATTACATATTTATAATAGACTATAAATACAATAATAATAAATATCAATAGTGCAGGTGTGTATAATTGTACACCAAAGCTATCACCGCGAAGGCTGTCATATTATGAGATGATTAGTGGTTTAAGTACTACCTTCGAGGGCAACACAATTAGGAGGGCGGCGATATATAATTATCACAAAATGTACTACTTATTTTACAGCACTCTGACTATTCTAATATAATTAAATAATTAGCTAGAGAATAATATGGAATATGCTTATATACATATATATATATATATAGTATATAACATGAGAATACTAATATTGCAAACATCTAAGTAAAAACAATTGTATGGCGGATTTGTCAGATAGAATAAAAATATAAAATTGGGAAATATAGGTTAGGTAACGGAAATGTGTACTAATTGTATTATGTAGCTATGCATCTCTGATCTTCATACTCAATTAAATTGTCTACACAACCAGGAGTTCATTTTTCTAAGACTGTTACAAAATTAATGAGACCCAAAATTGATAAAAGTAAACATAAATAATAAATCCAAATTTATAAGTTAAATGTATAAGTTATATATGCTTAAGGAGTCCTCTAGTCTTACAGAGCAGCTAAGCATTTGGAATAATTTATTATAAATTATAAATAGCTACTAATTAGTAAATTGATAATCTAGAATATATTAATTTTTATCTTCTTCTAAATCTACTATTCTTCTTAAACACAACACTAAAAGGTAAACATTAATCAAATGCAACTATAAACTACAATACCTAATTTAAAGAAAAAAAATTGATTAAGTATAATCACTTTTTCAATAATTATAAATACTTAAGTCTAATAACAATACTTAATTTAAGTTGTAATAACAAAATTGGCAATTTGAATTTTTATCTCAGTATCCATGTAGTAAATAAATAAATACAACAAACAAAATAAATATAGTACATTAATAACAAGTACATGTTTACCATTATATGATTTCATAAAAATCTATTTAGTTATTCCAAAAACCAATAAATCTTAAATTAATTTGAATTCAACTACTGTGCAAGCTAAAAAGTTTCTATGGATTAGAGAGAATGATATTTCAACAGCATTCTAAAATCATGAAGAATAAAATAATTATTGTCTAAAAATTGTGCACAAAATCTCCAATAAAAATTGTATATTTAATATTTTTTTTAATGATTGTATTGATTCATCAACAAACTAATATCTAAGAAGATAATTAATTATAAAAATGTTGTTGTTATGTTTATACAGAAAGGACAAATTTAAGATAATAATTTTTCATTTCAGTACAAACATATATTTAGTGATCAATTAATTAAATGATAATACTTCATTAAAACAAATGTTGATAATAATAATAAACACAGTTTATATATTATAAACTCAAGCGTTTTCCTGAAATAATCAATAATAAATTAAAAAATAATTGTAAGTAATATCTGGTGGCTTATACATTTTAGTGAGTGGAGAATACATAATTTAAATACTAAAAAACCTAAATTATAGCAACGATACTGAAAGATATTATGACAAAACTTTAAAATGCAACTGATCTAAATATCAGCTGAATTTTTTTTAAAACAAATTTTAGATAAAACTAAAAATTAAAATTATTCTAAGCATTTTACTTTAAGAATTAAAATGTTATTATATTATTTAACATATATATTTTTTTTAGTATAAATTTCAGTGAATATTTTTAAATCTTTTATTTGATTAATATTTAAATCAAATGAATTAATCCTTTATTATAATGCATATGCATATTACTTTAAAAAAACACAATCTATCCCTACTAAATGTTTATATTTATTTTTTTTAAATATATTAATTATTTAATAAACAGCAAATTGTAAACAATTACTATAAATGCCATAATTAAATTTTTTTTATATTTATATTTTTATTTTACTTTTTTATAATATACTGAACGGGTCTAAAATACAATTAACACAAGGTTGTTATACTGTTTGTATAAATTATAAAATAAGTTTGTCTTTCTTATAGCATTTATTTTTAATTATTACATTAATGAAAGATGTATTTTTATTAGTTATATAACTATACATTGTTTTGGTAGTATACTAAATGATTAACCATATTTTCTATTCCCAGGTTTTTTTTTAGGAAACTGAGAAAACATAATTGTAATTAATAATAAACAATAATGTTTTTCATTATGTCACATGGAAAATTAAAATCTGCAAAAAGTGTTTAAGTGATTATATTTTTAAATTGTATTGAATTAAATTGTAGATGTTCCAATAATTTATTTATATAATATATCCAACAATGTAAGTTTAACATATTTTGCAATACATTTTCAAATCCAATCAAATAAATTGAATATTTAAATTAATTAACAACATATATATATAAGTATATAAATATATATAAGTATATAAATAATGAAAAATTTCTTATTGGAAATGTTAACAAGTTATATAAATAATGGTATTTCGAATAAAAACAAAATAAATAACAAATTGATCTAAATTTTAATTAATTATAAGGTATTTTAGATGTTATATGAATTATAAAAAATAAAATAAAATTGTCTAAACAAAAAAGAATTTGAAATTATTTAACAGTTTATTATACACCAGACACATTAAAAATTTTAATTGTTTGGTATAGTGCCTTGTGTTGAATCAATGATATAGTTGAAATAAAATGAAAGAGATATATGTTTGTACTAATTTAACGACAGACTGTTTAAAATAAGGTATTACCATCAAGATAAATTATATATGATTTTCAAAATCAATAAGCCCACTGATTTTATAAGTCTTTTAAAATATAATGAATTAAACCTTAATTGTAGTCTAATGAAAAAAATAATTTGATTAGATAAAAAAAAACCACCAATTTAAGATTAAGTTCTTACGAAATTGATTTCTTTTTTAATGGTCTTCCTCTTTTAGCTTTTTCAACTGGAGCAGTCACCCCTCGTTCAGCTCGTTTCAACAAACAAGTAGGACAATACCACACAGCACAATCTGGTGGACACTGAATTCCCACACAAACCCTGTAATTTATTCAAACAAGATAAAATCATAGTAAGTAGTAAAATCATAAATTATACTCACCAATGATACCATGCGTCACATCCATCACAACCAACCATTGGACTACCATCATCTTGTTTTCCGCAAGTCGGACATATCCAAACTTGATTTCCAGCATCATCCTATAAAAATATGAACACAAAATATATGATATCATTATCTATTTATTTAGTTCAAATTTTAAAAATACCATTTATCAATATTTATAATATAAGAATTAATATCAACAATATAAAAAATACAGTTGTTATTAATAAATTATAAGAATATTAAATGATATTTTGTATAGTAAAAGACAACATTATTATATTAAGTTTCAATAATATATTGCTACATTTGTATAGGTACTTACATAGTAAAAAGCTGGGTGTGGTTGAGTCACAACTTTTTTAGATTTCTTGGTAGTTTTAACCTTATGTTTATTACTTGATGCAATAGAATTTATAAGAGCAGAAGATACAGAAGCATTTACAGAAGTTGTGACAGAGATATCAGGATCCATAACAGTACTAGGAGGAACTACAATATTTTTTTTTGATTTAGAGGGTTTAGGTATAGGTTCAGTAACACTTTCAATTTGCTCTTCTTTGTTAGGTACTAATGGCATAGACAGTAAGGTAGTTGTAGATAATTTTTCTTTAGAGTGTGCTTTAGATTTTGTAGTAGAAGATTTTACTCGTTCTACTGGTGACTTTTCTTTTTCTTTAGATAAATTGTGTGATTCATCAACATATTCCGAGGGAGATTTGTTTTTAATTATAGGCTTGATTAAACTGAAACAAAAATTATATACATACATATTTATATTTAATTTAGAAACAAAAATTACAGTAAAATCTCACAAAGACAGAACATTTCTTTGGTTTCATTTCCAATAAATAATAAATTCACCCTGTTAAGACAAAAATCTCACTAAACCGCAAATGAACATATTTTCATATCAAAATTAGCTGAAAACTCTTGCTGGGGGAATATAATAACATGGAAAAACCAAACTCAAATTATGACTGGTATAATTATTTAAAGCAATAAACTGGCAAACTGTTAATTAATGCTATCGATTTTATTTAATATGCTGCTATATTATAAATATCTATAGATAAGCAATGATTGATATACGGGGCTTTGTATAATGATATTAAGTAATACAATCTATCTGAACTATCAGATGATTGCTATGATCGGCATCATGAATACAGATTATATTATGTACATAATATTTAAAAAAAATGTATAATTTTTAATTTAATTTCTAATGGGGATTTTTTTTTGTGAACCTCATGAAGACAGAAAAATTAGATGATCCTAGCGATTTCATTTTAGCAAGGTTTTACTGTATTTATTATTTTATAATTCTAACATTTTCCGTTGTACAGATGGAGATGAATTTGATCCATTTGACCCTGGTAATTTAAGCTTTATTTTTGGGACCAATGGGTCTTCTTCTTTCATAACAGCCTCTGGTTCTTTTTCCTAAAATATAAAATGTACTAACTTAAACAATAGCATAAATATGTACAATCAAAAATAACTAATCAATACGGAATCAAAAAATAAATAAATAATAATAATAAATAATTTTGAAAATTTAATGTGTAACAACCTCAGATATAGTAGGCTCCACTTTTGATTCTTCAGAGTCAACTTTTTCTTTGTTTTTTAATTTTTTCAATAATTTTTCTTTCTTTCTTTCACTTCGTTCTTTTTGTTTAGTTTTGTCTTTTTTATCTTTTTTCTTTTTAGATTTTATCTTTTCTTTTTTAATTTTCTTATGTTCTTTTTTGGGCTAAAATTAATAATAAATTTAAATTATAAAAATAAAAAAAATAATCAATAATAATTAATAATTATATACTTTACTTTAATCTTTTCAGTAGAAACTTTTTTTTTTTCTGGAGTAAGAGTGGATGAAAGTTCATCAAATTCTGATTTGTCAAAATCATCTTCTCCTGGTAAAGGCAAATACATCATAGAAGCAGTTGTACTTGGTTTTTCTAGTATTGGTAAAACACTGTTAGGAGCAGTATATTTTGGAACCAATGGATTTGAAGCAAGAGATGGTGGTAAAATACTTGGCACAGTTGGCAAGAGACCAGGCACTGGTGGTAGATGACCAAAGAATGAAAATTTCAAAGGGGATGAAAACAGGTCAGAATCATGTTTATTTTTTGATTTTTTATTTCCAATGTTTTTGGTTTTGACGTCTAAGCTTTTAGAATTATCATCACTTGGTATTTTCTGTTTTTTTTTTCGTTTTTTAGAAATATTAGAGCTCAATTCTGGTTTGGTTTCTTTTATAGATGGTTTATGTACACTATCAGGTTTTTTTGTTTCAGAAGTTGGTTTAAAGAAACCTGGTTTAAATTGTTTTTCCTCAAAAGTTTCTAAATTTACTTCAGGCTTAACCAAAATATCTGAACTGACAATAGTAGAATTTGGCCTGGATAAATTAATCGAGCTATTTAATTTTAAACTTGGATGTACTGAACTATCATTATTTTTATCTTCTTTGACTTTAGATATTTTTTTAAATATATTTAATTTCTGTTTATCTGGCTCTGTTGTCAGTTTTTCACTATCACATAAAAAGCTTTTTGGGTACTTTGAATGTGATGCTGATGCTTGAATAGGTTTATCGAATATAGTATTTAGTACACTTAATTTTGATTTATCTTTGATCTTTGGAGGTTTTTTAAGTCGAGGTCCTTGATTAGACTCCCGGATAGCTCCAGTTTTTAATGCTTTAAGTTTTGATGTTTCTTTCACATTTGTCAGTTTTTTTACTTTAGAATCTTCATTTTTATTGTTATTAATATTATTGCTATTATTATTGTCAACAATATTTTTTCCTTTTTCTTTAAAACTGTTCAATGTTTTTTGTGATAATTTCTTACTACGTTGTTGGTTCTGTTCACCTTTGACTTCTGGTGGAACTGTAGGATAAGAAGATGATGCATGTGATGAATTGACTTTAAAATTAGGAAATGGCATTAATCGAGATTCTGGCAATTTGCCTTCTCGAGACGGAGAAAGAAATCCAGATGTTGTCATAACCACACTAGAAATCTCTCTAAGTCGCCTATGAACTACTAGGTTGTCTTTTATTGGTCTGAAAATAAATTATTTATTTTTATTAAATATTAATAAAGCAAAAACTTTTTTAATGATGTAAGAAAAAATTTTTTATACTTATAAAATAATATTTAATGTTTACCTATCGTATTTTGAGACCTGAGATTCTTGAAAACTTAATGGCTCATTAAAAATTCCTAGTGAAGAGCTTGAGTGTGGTGTCTGGCTGCTATCATTTTGCATTGGTCTGTCATCTGTGATAAATAATTATAATTAGATTCCAGACTTTTATAACTCTAAAATGTATAGAATGTTATAAGTAAGTAAGCACAAACAATTAAGAAATATTTCACATAAAACGAAGAAAAATTTATAGAAAGAACAAATCAAAATATCCATAAACTGTTAAAGTTAAAATCAAAGATTTTTAAAAATGTATAAAAAGTTTACCAGATTGTTCAGGGTACATTGTAGGAAGATGTTCATGAACATAAACCGGTCTAGTCACAATTTCTCTGCTTCCTGGTTTCATGATATTTAAATTTGATTTTGTTGGTATAGGGAACTTAGGCACTTGGTGAGGAAATTCTATAGATCCAACTTGTTTTAAATATCTAATTAGATCTGGTACAGCGACATCTTTATCTCTAAATGCCATTTTTACATCATCAATATCTGGTTCTATTGTGTCAGCTGAAAAAATAAAGATTATATATTTTACAATGAAATTATAGTTATCATAAATACAATTTCTAATAATATTTTAATAAAGATCTTTTTGGTGATTTAAAATTATTTAATGTGAAAAATTAAATTAATATTTGTCCTAGGGTGTTATTCCTTCTAAAAATAGATTGAACTTTGTAAATATTAATTATGTTACAAGGTTACAACTATATTTATTAAATAAACTGTAATTTTTTGTAATTATAAAAATGTATGATTTATTTTTTTAAATTTAACTAATTATGCTGATATTACTTATACAAACTATATTAAAATTTATATCTTGTATACAAAACAAATTAAACCCAGAAATGATAATAGGTAATATTATGTGGAAAAAATAATGTTTACAACAAGTTTACAATTATGTTTAATGTTCTAATGTATATATGTCATATATATATATATATATATATATATATATATATATATATATATATATTATAATATTATATTTATCACTTTGAATAAGATTTTGATTAAACTTCATTAGCACAACCTTAATAATGTGCAAGGGATAGTGAAAGTAGTCTGGATACCCAGTACTTTTCTGGGAAAAACAAAAACAAATAAATAAATAATAAATCAAATTTTATGCTAAACTAGTTTTTGTCAATATCAATTTCTTATTTTGGTATAAATAAAAAACAAATAACTATAAATACTTGAAATGTTCACAGTTTTATTTTATAATTTTCTATAAATGATAAAATTTTCAAAATATTTTAACCATTTTCCTATATTTTTAATATTCAATTTTGATTAGTTTTATTTTTATAAATGTCAATAAAAAAAAATTGTGTTAAAAGTTTATAGTATGTTATCAACAACAAAATTAATATTTTTATGTTTAGATGTGATTTGTATAATGATTAAATATTTTTGGGATGCAATTAATATGCAGTACTTGCTAAGTAGCTTACTTTTACATTTTTTTAGAAGAACATGTTTGTATAGAAAATAGATATAACATTAAACTAAAATCAAATTAAATAATATTGGTACTGTGTATGTTCAACATTGTTACTAAATTAATTAATTGATTGTTAATGTTCAATTTAGAAAAAATATACTAGCTATATATTATTATATTACATCGTATTATACCATTGACGGTGTCTAGTAATTGAAATTTATTTGTTATACCATAACAATATTAAATATTATTTTTTTAAGTGTGATATTAAAAATATAATAAATATTAAAATATTAAAAACTATATTCTGTATAATATGATGATAGAAATATTAAAATTAATTTCATATAAAAATTTTGGAAGTGAGTATTTTTATTCTGTAAAGATCTTACCATTTGGTAAACTGTTTTTATTTTTTGATTATAAGTCACTTAAGTTTATTAGGTTTTAAAACAAACAAGTACATCCTTGTACATACTATGTTAAATGCTAAGTAATAGTTATAACCTTAAAATTGAAAAAGAAAACTAAGTTCAAATTGAACAATTTAATGGCTAATTGCAATTTGCACAAGAAGATTGGGTATCAATATTTATTATCACTGTCTTTCACACGTGTGATCTAGTTAAATAGACACATTTTATTTTTACCAATGCAATTGATGTAGTGATGCGATAAAAATGGTCAAAACAAATACAATTTTGTCACAAAGTCAACATAATATGATAAGTCAGGCAAATTTATTGAATTTTCAAAAAATTTGATTTGAAAATTTGTACATTTAAAAAAAAGTGGCTTGGCCGACCTCATGAATATTTCACATTTAATTCAAATCCATTTTTATATTTTTTATTGCTTTTAAGTATGGATTGTATTGATAGAAGCAGACATTTGAGATGGGTATACTTTACTGATCTATGTGAGAAAGTAAAAAAACAATAATATTTTATTTTATTTAACAATTATAATTCAATTGTAGTTTTTAGGCTATAAATAAAGCATATAATAATTTAATAAATCTGTTAAACTTTATTTCAATAATTCAATAATCTATGTTTTACTATATGTAAATATATTTTATAAATATTAAATAGCATTTACGTACTAAATTATTTAATAATTTCTGAAACATAATTAATACATTTAGAATACAGAGTACACATTCAAATTTTAATTCATTTACTTTTAGTCAGGTATGAACTATGAAATAATCAAAAATGTAATATATAAAAAGAACAGTAAAAACTATTTATTTTATAATAAATTTAGGATATTATTAAAAGAACGTTCCTTACAATAAATACAGTTAAATGATTATTTTTATTATGTTAAAAAGTATGGTTTAATATTAATAAAGACAATGTTGCTATTGAATTGTTTCTGTTTTTTGACTGATTTTTAATGTGGTTAAAATAATAATTTTTAAAGCTAAAAATCATAATGAGAAAAATCAATAAAGACTAGATTTTTCATAAAATACATGTTGCTATTTTCTATATCATATGCATGCAGTTAATGAATTATCATAAATCATTACTTGATTAATAAAATAACAAAATTGTATATTGTATATTTGTATATGCATATGGATATAATGTTATTTAATCACTAAGAATAAAAAACGTTTTTCATTTAAACTGATTTTTTGTTTGTATATAAATAGTATTATTCAATATTGTCTTAGCTTATCAATGTGAATATACCAAGTAACCTACCTATATATTATTTTATCTTATTTAATTACATATTCGGATATGTTCTTAATGCTGTATACTAATTGAGTCCCTGAACGGAAAAAAAATAATATATTAATTGAGTCCCAGGTATAAATGAGAAATATACTGATTAAATCTGTGGTTAGGAAACCAAAAATATACTAATTGAGTCCGAGTATTATTTTGAGTAAAATATAAAACCAATCATAGTATACATGCATGGAAACGATTACATGATATTGTTTATATTATTTTTTTGACTTTTATCAGATAATAATATTAATAAAAATTAATATGGACCCAGAATTTTTTATTTTATTTCTACTGTTGCTAGTATAATAATTACAATCTACCGATATCATTATATTATACAGTCTAGATTTTTTGATGGATACAAATTTTGTTTTATAAGCTTTATTTAAAAATCACCAATACTGAACTTGTTGCAAAAATAATTGTAAGTCATTTTTAAATTAAATTAATTTACTACTTTAACTGAGAAATCTACAAATCATAATTATGAAAAACAGCAAATCATTAATAAATATACTGAAAATTAACAATAGATTAAAATGCAGGGCATTAGATAATCTAGTTGAGAGACCATAAACCATTATTCATAAAAATCTCTGAGAGAATGATACAGATACATTAAATACCTATGACTCAAAATAAATTTGGAAAAATATATTACATGCTAGAAAATTGATAATGTCCAAATTAGCAAAAACTTATCAGAATTATACGTAGCTCATTTTGATTTTAACCCAAAAACAAGCAAAGATGTATTATTTAAATTTATTATTAATGACGAAACTACAAATATATTAAGATTTCCATGTGTTATTAATTTAAAAATTTTAATTACGTAAAATACACTATATACAGGGATTGATGGGACTTTTAAAAGCTGTCCAATACAATGTACTTAACTGTTTATTGTCTACAGAATAAAAAAAATAATAATACCTTTGGTCTTTTGTTTCCTTCTAGAAAAAACTTTAACAATGTATGAGGCTTCTTTTTAATTAATAATTTCAGAATGTCAAAAATTTAATTTATGTATTAATCCTAAAATGATGTTCGCTAATTTTGAAAAGACAATTCATGTTGCTGTTAATAAAGTTTAGCCATCAGCACAGTAAGTTCTCATGGTCATTAGTACAATTTAGGGATTGTCAATTTCATTTGGGATAAGTATAGTTAAAATAAATCCAATCAGTTAATAAGGCCTAGTTAATAAATATAAAAATAAAAACTCTAAATTGGTAAATATTTAAAAAAATGTTTTAGACTTTCATTTTTAAATTTGTCAGTGTCAATGATTGCTTCACCAATGTCCAGTGATTTAATTTTTATTTTATCTATAGATTATCAAGTAGAATGCTTTACTGATTATGTTTTAGAAAATAACATAACCAAAAGCTCATAATATTCTACAGAAATATGGGCCTAATTTATGTATTCATTAACAAGGACAACTAACAGTTGTGAATCCTTCCATTCAAAATTCAATGCTATGTTTTATTCAGCCCATCCGAACATTTATAAAAATTAAAAGTACTCATAGTATTAATAAAAGAAATGATATAAAAAAACATAGAAAAAGAAATCAAAGAACAAATGCACCTATTGCAACCAAAGAAAATAACACAATTTGAATATAGGTATACCATGTTTATCACATACATTTTTACCAATATAAAAAATGAAATTCTATCATCACCTCAAACATCAACTATATTTATTTACATTAATTCTACACAAGTAACATTTAAAATATTTATATAATATTATAATCAAATATTATTATATTAAAAAATATTTAAAATAAATCATTTTTTAACCATATCTGTAGCATTTTTTGTTATAGATTAAGTTCTAAGTCTATAAAAAAGGCAAGGAAAATTTAAAGTTTGACAGGACTCGGTTAGTATTAAAACAGACTTAATTAGTATTATACTTAAAATTTCACAGGATTCACACAATTTTTTTTTTAGCTTTAAATTAATGTTATAGGTAGATACAATTATAAAAATGAAATGTTTAATAATTATTAGTTCAAAAAATCCTGTATTTACTAATCACAATAGGGTTTTATAAACAAGAATTTTATTCAATTTAAAATCAAATAGTCTATAATAACGATTAGAACATAAAAATCTTAGGAATTTGGGGAAATTGAAAATAATTTTTGTCTTACTGTAGGTAACAGATACTATTATCTAAATTAGCCATTCTCAACTTTTTTTTTACTCGGGCCACAAACATATTTATATATTACTTCCATAAAAATGTAATAAAAGTCCAACCCTCCCCCTTGAGTGATTCTTTTAAAGGTTAAAACTAAATGTATAACTTTATATACAATATGTTATAATATGTTTTGTAGTATAATAGTTTAATTATAATTTTTCATTATAGGCTTTTTTAGGCTACATAAAAAAATTACATTATATAGATTGAGTATGAATGATAAATAAATGTAATAAAAGTAATTTAAAAAATTTATCTCATAAATAAAAAAACTATTTATTCCCATTTCTTGATATAATTATTGGTTACCAGCAGCATTATAGCCAGAGACAGACTGGCAGATTGAAAAATTTCCCGATGGACCGGTCAAAAAATTGAATTATGGGGTCGGCTAATTTGGTTGTATAAGTAATTTCTTATGATATTTATATTATAATAATTGTTTTTCAGATTTTGGTCTTTTTAAAATCTATAAAATATAACATAAATAATACTATAGTAATCATACGTAAAATTATATTTAGTTGTAATAAGAAACAGTTTATATAAATAGAAATGACAGCTAATAATGCATCCGGCAGCTGTATAAGTTTCTATCACTAATTGTTGTTTATATACGATAATTAAATTTAATATTAAAATTGTATATAATGTAATGGGTAATAGTAAAGTTATAAGTTCTATAAATTATAATTTGTATACAATTATCAGTATAAATTGGTTAAATGGTTTATACAATATAATAGAAAAGATAGTTTAAGAGGCCTATGTGGCCATGCCCTATTGGCCATTTGTATCCCACCATGTTGTCTCCGTGAATAATTTTTCCTAGATAATCTTTTGAAATCTAATTTTTGTCAATTTGTATAGTTTAATTTTTGTAAGACAATGTATTTTATATTTTTATATAGTATTTGAATAAAAATGTTAATAAAAACTGACAAAAATAATAATAAAAGGGTAATATTTCTGGAATATTGGGTTTTAACATTTTATATAACTTTCAATTTTAATAATTAAGGTTCAAAAATTGAGTACCAAAGGTTTTATTGTACTTTATTAATCCTTGTTTTACTATTGGTTACATAAAACATCCCTTATTGTTGTATTTTTTTAAAGTTTTAGAACAAAAAATCTACACTGCAGATTAAAACTTTTAAAAAATTACACTTTATAAATTATTGATTCATTGAGCCAATAAAATATCATTTCCATATATTTTAAAAACGTGTCATGTATCTACTGTTATTATTTATATTTTGAATATTCGAATGAGAAAATGTGTGGTATTTTAAACATAAGTGCTGTAATTAGGTATTAGATTTGGGCAACTTTAAAAAAAAAAAATTCCCAGGCCATTCTGAAGTAGCCAGTCGGCCCTGATTATAATCGTGCCAAACAGTTTAAAGGGCAGTCCCTTGTATTTGTATACTACTATATCAAATACAACAATAATAAGGAATATCAATATCTTCAAAGGTTACTCAAAATAAACTATTATCCCAAAAATCAGAAAATTATTCGATGTACACGTATAAGGTATTAATATTACGATATATAATGTCTTCTATACTAAGCGTTACAGAATGAACAGTGTAAACAAATCAATACTCACAAATCTCAGAGAATTTTTTGACTGACTGAGCTAAATCCTTGAAATACTCGTACAGGATATCTGTCATCATTTGCAAAGTTGAATTTGACATAGAATGCCAACCAATGTTTGAACATATTTGGGCCACAGATGTGGTCAATCCTTTCCTAATAAACTCGTCGGTCATGATGGTGCTCTCAAGTTTTGTTCAAAACGCTTGTTTGCGATCAATGAATGATTTACCGTCAACCGCCGAGATACTGGAGATGTCATTGATTGAAATCATTGCTATATCGCAGACGACTGTACAGAAACAAGACGTAAGTCTTCGTTGGTATACGGCGAAGTGATAATAATGTAAATACCTACTGATAAACTGCTGCGAGTCATTTTTCATTAGCCACAGTAAATATTACTACATTAGCATACATTTCACATTATTAAATGTTGTCGCGCGCTGCATTCGGTGCCATCATTTTAGCCGGCACTCGGTCGCCGATCATCTCGTTTACACAATGTATTAAAATCGTAGGTACACACAATAGTCAATAAGTAGTGTTACGCGGAAGATCAATGATGATGTTGCCCCCGTTACCCGTGATAACAGATAAGTCGTCGGATTGATTAGCTGCTGGTAGTATGACGATTTCCCACCAGGTCCACTCCCACCCGACACTCATCGTAACCCGTACACACATACACGCAAATACTATACAGTATACGGTTGGCTTATTTCCCTAGTCAACTGTGTACATAGAATAAAGATTTGATTATAATATAGCTGGGAGAGCCTGATAGGTAATCAGAATCGAAGCTTGAAGCCAAGAGTGCTTGACAATCTCGTGAAACAATTTTAACACCGCTCTTCTCTTGGCTCGAAAAACTCGTAGTTGGGAATGTTCGTGACACAGCGTTGCTGATTGCATCCAATATACCTACTGTGGTCGTTCTCGAAAAGAGACACTAATTCTAAACCCGTTTGGTGAGTACCCAGCTACAACATAATATTATAATATTTAATTATTGTGGTGGTTGTATTAATGTTTAGTACTACTCTTACTACTACTACTATTGTTAAGATATTTGTAATATTTTTGATTTTTATTTTCTAATCCTAACAAGTAGAATTCTTAACATCAAAATTAGTTCACAGAAAGCAATTTTTTTTTTTTGACGTTGACAATCATGTCGTTTCTCAAATGGTATGAAGGCGATTCCAAAGCAGCACTACAACAGATGATGGACCGAAATTGTGCACTTTTGATCTATATAGGTATTTATAAACATTATTAATTTACATTAATTGGAGTATATGCATATGACACGTCTATGCTGCATTTTTACAACTTAAATATTTTACTTATTTTATTTAAAGTACTCAATTTTCTATTATCTACATGAATAAGATTATTTTTAGATGATGTCTCATATCTTTTTATTGCCCTTGTTTATAAAAATTATTTTAAAATCCATTTAATTTAATTAACTTTAAATATTTACAAAAAAATATTTTTTTAAGTAAGTATACTATTAATATTAATAATAATGTTATACCTGCATTATATGATATCATATTAAGGTTATTCCAATATTATCTTTGCATTATCAATAATGTCAAAAAAAAATTATTAAATTATTATAATTTATAATAAATAATATAAATATTATATCTATTATTTTTTTTTCTAGGAAATGGAAAAGATGATCTTATAAAGATTTTTAATGATACAAATATCATTCAATCGCTGAATAATGAACTCATTTTATGTTATAAAATGGATCCACTGAGTCCAAGTTTTAAAAATTTTAAAGCTATTTGTATCCTTTTATTATTTTAACTCTAAATACTTATTAATTAATTTAATGTTTTATATTTAATTATTTAAAATACATTTTATTATTATTATATACTGATGTACATTGAATATAAATAGGTACATGTGTTGTCTCTATCTTCTTATATCCATACAACACGATACATTTTGCATTAGAAATATTCATTTAATTCAGTCATATTTAATAATGAAGTAAATTAACCTATTAATACATTTAATAGTAAAATGATCTAGAGTACTATGTTTTTTTAATTTTTATTTTAAAGCAAGTTAACTATGAACAATTAATACAATTGATTATTTAAGAGGATGCCATACTATCATGTGTTGTTTCTATCTCACTAACGTAAGAATAAGACATATCAATATTTAGATATAGCATTTACAGTTTTGTGTTGTTAGATTGAATATTAGAGTGATATTATTAATATTATTTATTTTGATCTTTTATCAAACTTAAAGGTAAAAACATTATTTCTCTCATTGGTTTTTTAGAATATTTTAATTTTTAAGGAAGTTATAAGCATTATTATTAAGTTTTAATATTTTATATACTCATAACTCGCTCAAAAGTTAAAATATTATAAAATTCCAATGGAAGAATACAGATAATTTTCTTACCTTTAAATTTTATAATGGATCAATTTACTCTAACATTTAAGTTTATAACCCAAAACTGGAACTCCTGAACCTAAATACTAGTATGTTATGCATTAAAAGGATGGAGAAAACACATATGGATATGAGGTCCTTTTAATTTCTGGAAATTCAATTCAAACAAAACAAAAAGTTATTGATAATGTGGTTGTATTTTAATTAATTACCTATTCTCACATTAATATCTTATGTAAATACTAATAACAGATTTCGAACACTTAAACTAATTAGTTTTTATTTAATACATTTTCTGAACTTTTTTAAACAGAATATTAATAAATTACAAATAACAATGTACACAAGATTGTTAAAATTGTAAATACATTTTTATATTAGTAACCAGAGTGATGGCTATTCTTTTATCCATATGTTGCTTCAGAAACACATGCAGTTTTTAATGAGTGTATGAATGGTTAGATCTTCGGTGATTAATAATTATTTATCATGCAATAACTCATTGTAGTTTAAAATAACTTTAAAAAATGTAATTACTATAATGAGTAAGTTTGTTATAAACTTGCTGATCCTGCATTAAGTGTGAGCCCCTCATTAAAATTAAAAAAATTGGCTTCAAAGTGTATATCCTCAACTAAAAGATTACATATATATAGTTACATTATAATTTTCATTATACGATAGACTTTGGATGTGGATCATTTAAATTTATACACAAATATTGCCTTGATAATTATTAAATTAAATTTAAAAAAAATCTAAAATACATATAAATAGTATAAAAGAGTCAAAATCTTCATATCTCCTTATTGTTAATATGAATACTAGTGTCAATAATAGTGCACCTATAAAGTTCTTGCCATATTAGTATTTATGATTTGATTAAAAACACCTTGGTAAAATTAGTATATAGTTAAACTTGGGTATGTAAATATTTAAATGGTTTAATTTCAAACTAGATTTTCTAATGATATATTTGCATGTTATACTGTGAATAAATTTATTCTTTAACTTATTTCTTCAATCAGTTGATAATGTTGTTATTCCTTCGATATATTTATTAGAAAAAAATAATTCTCAACAATATATCATAAACAAAAAACAAGTTTTAACAAATCCCAATGATATTCAACTGGATTTAAAACGTCAATTGTTGAATGCTATTCAATGTATTATAAAAGATATTTCTGGTTTGTTTAATATTTTATATTATATTTTGATAGATTATATTTCAAATTAACAGATTTAATAATTAAATTATAGACACAATCAATGTTGATGACAATAAACAGAAATATTTACAATATTTGACTGATATTACTAACAAGGTAATCTAATAAAAAATACTTACTATATTAATAATTTTTTTTGATTCATTTAACCTTTAGTCACTAGAATCAAACACCTTAACATCAAAATAGTAAACAATCTTAACTGTATATTTTAAAATTATTCTTTTATTAAAAAAAAAAAAAAAAATACAGTATGCAGAAAAATAATTAGCATACACTTTATTTAAGTTTATATGTTCAATAAATGTTGACACTTTAAATTTTAAATTGGTAAATAAAAAAAAAAACAATTTCTATACATTATAGGGAGATATCCTGTTACCTCAAGCTTAATTCATGTTACCTTAGTTGAGAACCACTGGCCTATGAGTTGTATAGTTTCATTTATACATTTATTCCTAACATCTGATAGATATTATTCTAATTTCTAATATAATTGTATGTACCATTTTCTATATACAATTCAAGTTTATTTATTGTTATGTATTTTTAAATAATTTAATAAAGTAATTAAACAAAAATTTGATTTGATCACCTAGTTGTATTATTACTGTTGCCAACCCACTTCTCCTATAAATATGTCACTGAAAAAAGTTATCTATGTCAAAAATTCCTCATGTTTTAGTTTAGATTATGCAACTTTAATAGCTTCAAATTTTATTTTGTATTTCAGTTGCGTGTCCTTGATAGTCCTAATATAAATTCTGGTGTCAAAAAAGTTGCAGAAGAAATTAAAAAGTAATTTCTATCCTTATAGCAATTACAACATTGTCATATTTTATTTATACTACTATATTATCTAAACATTATTAGTTATAAATAGGCAGAATATTTTAATAAAAATTAATAATCACTCAATATTTTAACATTTATTGTAAAAACATATTCTAATTCTATAAATTATTTTTAATTTATTTTTTAACAAACTGCCTATATGCTTTTAAACTTGGGTAAAGTTATATTTTATAGCTTATGTAGTCTATATAACTTTTATATCTATACAACTATATACCATAATGTTTAGAAAATATCTTGGATATATTATTTAAATATTTCAAAAGCAAATTTTGTAGTATTGTTGTCACTTCTTCATTAAAGCTTATGAAAAAGTGATTTGTGTGTACTATATTTATATAAATATATTGAAATTTTTAAATTATTATAGATCTAATGCTACTGCAAAAATTAAATTCAAAGTTCCATGTAAAGATGTTACAGTAGTCAAAGAATTTCAAACGAGTTCTTTACTCAAAGATATTGCAGCTTATATATTAAATGAAGTACATCTTTCAGGAAGGTAAGAACATTTTCTTTCTTTCTTGATTTTTTTTTAAGTAATATTGAACTTTACATAATAAAACATTCATTTTCAGACGTATAAAACTTATAGCTCATCGACAGTTTACTGATGAAGATTTTAACCAAACATTAGATGCATTAAATTTGTGTCCATCATCAACTATTTATGTACATATGGATATGGTAAATATAAAATTTCATAACTTTTTATTATTTTGATGCCGAATTGCAGAAATAACTAATCAACATTTAAATATGATTTCATAGTCCATTAAATTGTATTGAACTATAAATTAATCAGTTTTATATGCAACTTTACATAAATTGTATTGTTTACTTGTTTTGTATTATTTATGATGTCAATTTAGGAACAATCAAATCAGTGGCTGTACTCCATACTCAATTATCAATCTTGGCTTGGAAATGTACTTCATTTTACCATTATCAACCCATTTAATTTTATTCAACATTTTTTAATGAGTTTTGTGAGAACATCACCACCTGTTGAAGCTCCAAGAACGATTAATTATCATATTAAAAATAAAAAGGAAACTGTCAAGTAAGACAATGAATTATACAGAATTATTGTATAAAATTTGTTTATACTACTTTATGAAATGTTTAATTGTATACATTTTATAGTTATCTATTCAATTCATTCAATAATTTATAGAATACATTTTAAATAATTTATATAAGTATGATACATTCATATTTCATATTAACATAATATACTAAACTAATTAATTTTAATTGATAATAGAGCTTTATCATTCACATAATTGACGCAGGTGTGTACTAGTTGCCTTCAACAGTTAAAATCGTTAATAATTTGTATTCAGATAGTCTTTAAACTATACAAGAGTTGCTTTTCAACAAATCCTAAATTTTATTTTAAATAAAAAGAGTTTAGCGCTAATTTTTTCAAATAATAAGTTAAAAAAAAAATATTATTAAATTTGAATTTGGATATTTTTTATGTTTATATTTAGTGATCCTATAGTATTAAAACATCAATCAACAGCCTTAAATATAATATATACCACGTGTTATGACAACAGAGTACACTTTTACTCATTATTGTGTACATATTTTTCAATTCTATTTGTGGGACATGAAGCTAGACTAAATCATAATTTTCTTTGATTTACAATTTTTTCAATTTATGTAAATTATAAATGTAAAACAACTTAATTGTTTTTTAATGGCAACACCTATTTTGAATATCATTTTCACATTGATTGATTTTGTTTCAAGTATTTTTGATCCATGACTTGTATTTTAAATTCAAAATTAGTTTAATGAAAGCACCAATTAAAAAAAATAATTTAATTTAATCTCAATTTTTTTTTTTTTTTTTTATATGATTTTTGTCTTTTATCACCATGACACAACACAAGCATAGAATTATTACAAAAATAATAGTTTAAATGGTCTAAGATCAGATGATCTCAGGAGCCACTTAACTAGTCAGTGTGTTGCAAAAACTTTTGCCCCAAATATTACTTTTAAAAATTCTTGGACAATTCAGTCATTACGATCCGTTATTTCATCTTGTTGATAATGAATGTTTCTACGTATAATTAAGAATAAATTATCAAAAAGTAATCTCAAATGTTTACCCCTCTAAGTGTTTTTTCTCCATTGAGCTGCCATAAAAATAGTGCCACAGTAATTTACCAGCAATCTTATTCAACTCTATTTAACTTACTTATGTTTGAATCCTAATATGTGCAGCACAAAAATTTTAATTTTACTAATAATGATTATTCTATTTATTTAATAGAATAATCAATAATTCAAAAATCAATAATTTCATGTTATTTTAACTTAATTTTATATAATTTTAACACTACAATATTATGTATAAAAATATCTTTTTCTATTTACATGATATATTTTTGTTATTTATAAGCTTCTATTTAATTCTATATAGGAGGGAACCACTAAGTAGTATAAGCATTTTTGGGAGGCAACTAGTATATACTAATCTTTATGTTTATGACAAGTATGAGAGGCAATTTGTATATTTAAGGAAAAAACTAGTATGCTACAATTTACACCAAGTAAATGCTAACTATATAATTAAATGTATTACTTTAAATAACTGTTTTTTTTTTTGCAGAAAGTCAAAATACAAGTCAATTTCAAATATCCATCAATTGAATACTAAAAACTCTGATGATGATGAAAACAATACATACAATGGAAATTCTACACAACAATTGTAACTTAAGTATCTTGAGTAAATCATTCTTATAAACTTAAACAATATATTATATCTGTAAAAACCATTCTATTTTTTTTTAACATAATTTATTTATTGTAATAATTGATTTACTTTTATTATTGAATATAATTAATTCTTGATCACAGAATCAAAATTAAATTATTAATATTACTATACAATAGTATTATTGAGTTTGTAATTTTTCAATGTATTATTTTATTTTATTAAAATATTACAGGTTACACCCAATTTAAAATAGAATTTATTAAAGGGATAAAAGTTAAATGACAAATTATCATGAGTAATATTGAAAATAGAAATAATATAATAACAGAAATAATTATACCAACAATTTAAAATGTATAAAGTTATTTGATTAATTAATAATATATGAGTTACAATAATTTTGTATTATTTTTGTTAAAAATATTGTTAACATATTGACACAGTGACATACATTAATATTACCTTACCTGATATAGTGGTTTGTAAACTAGTGATATCTAATGAGTAATAATAACATAAACTGACTAAAGTGTTCAAGTAAAAATGTTTTTATTTTACAAAAATTAAATTTCATAATACAAAAAACGCAGTATTATAATAATAAAAAAACACAGTAGTATAATTAAATTAAATTATAAGCGTTTGTAGACACTAAGTTATCACGATATCAATTGTTAATTTAATAAAAATATAAAATATGATTGATATAATGTTGTTATGGTACAAAAATACACAGATAAAATATATAATAAGATTCAGAAATATATATTTCTATACAACTAATATTTAAAAAAAAATCTAGATATCAAATCATAGAGTCCGTTATTTAAAAAAAAATGAAAATATACTATAGTAAAAATAGTATATCAACAATTAAGTCAAATCAGCTGGTCGCAGTTGGCGTTCACCATCAGCTAAAAACACAAGCATGGCACGGTACAAAAGATGGCAGCCTAGCTTACATCGATCGCTATTCAACCATCGAGATGTATTATCGTAGTATGTGCCACGCTTCTCGTTTGTAAGTTTCTCTAATCCAATAGCATCAATCATAGCTGCCTCTCGAATATGTGCTTCTTTTAACATCAAATGGTGGAATGCTTGTACACAAACCACCCCCAATTTTTTCTTCCATAGGCTCAAAATATATTCTGTCTATTTTAATATAAAATTCAATATATAATAATTATATTTAATATAACATTTTTAATATTGTTTACAATGCTACATACTTTGCAGCTTTTATCTTGATTTTTGTTTCCGACCCAAAATTTAAATGCTTCATTCATATGATCGTTCGGTCTAGACTTGGTGCCTTTACCAATGTAAAATATTGATCTAATAAATGTCTGCCATATTTCAATAGGATTATTCATTTGATCAGCTCGAGCAGGTAGATTGTTTGTAATACGTGGATCTAATAATAAATATGTAAATGACGAACCACTCTTTGCACAAACAATGGCATCTTCCAGAATACTCCAACTTTTTAAAGTTTTTTTCCATGAATCATACTTATCATCAGTTAAAACTTTAGTCAACTGCATACTATATGAACCTTCTGAAAAATAAAAGAATAAGTAATAAATATGTACAAATTTTTTAATAAGCAATAACAATTAAAAATATACCAGATGAATTATTAACAGGCTTATTATCATGCTTCTGTTCTGTTTGTCTATGTAATATTTCATTAAGTTTTCTTATATAAACTCGTTTTGTACTAGGTACTATTGGTCCTGGAGGATAACCATACTCCCTAAGACTTTCACGGATATAATCTGTATCACAATCTGAAACTTCAATTAAACTGCTGCTGCACTCATCTAGGCAAAACAATAAAATAATCATCAAAAAATAATATTAAATATAGACTTTAAGCAAATAATGAAATATTATAAAGTCAAAACAATGTTTATAGATCATACCTAAAGAATTAATTATATTTGAAACTTCTAGATTATTTAATCCAGCTGATGTTTTGGAAACTGAATTACTAAAAAAAATTATTAAATAATATATATTAATTAGTAAAATACACAATTAACAATATAAAATGTATTGTAAGAAAAACATTACTACAAATATATTTCTAAAGTAGAAATAAATATTGAATTTATCATAAATTTTCTTAAAAATAGTCACAATAAAGATAATAAAATATATTAATTATTATCTTTAAAGATTTATTTAGATTAATTTATGGAAACATTAAAATAATTTATAATAATTAGAGCTATGAATGTGAACCTTTGAAAATGAATAAATAATATAACTAATTAAATACAATGTATAATATACTAAAACATGGTTACATAAAAGTTTCAAGTCTCAATGAATAATATTTTTGAATTACAACAAAACAATTAGCATCACTATTCTTTGTTTAAAATTAAATTTTGTCAAATAATAAACTTCAAAAATAATTAAATATAAAAAAAAATTGTACTTATGTTTTCTAAATATTTTGGGTTTCAGTAAGAATTAATTAATAACAGTGATTAACTCATTATTGTAAGACCAATATGTTTATTACTCTGTTAGAATTGTTAGCCCCTAATTCAAACTTTGTGTTTAAGAAGCTAGATTTTTATAATAAGTTAAAAAAAAGTGTGCTGTGTCCTATAAATTTATAGCTCTAAAAATAATAATAGATAATAAATATAGTACCTTATTGAATCATAAATACTTGTCGTTGATAAGCATTTTGTAATATCTTCCAATTCAATGTCAGTATTACAAGTAACACTATTAAGAATTAATTGTTCAGAATTTGTATCTGGACATGTATAAAAATCATCAGAACTCAAACAACTAGTTAATCCAGATATATCTGACATCAAGTCGCTGTCACTAAAAGATGAACTTTCTATCTGACTAAAAATATTTTTTGTTTCTAATTCAACCTTATCAAGTTCAAATAATTCAGAATCACTAAGTAAATTACTAGATGGAAAACTAATATTTTCTATGCTTTCGAATTCATCTGATACGCATTTGATTGAACTTAATATGGATCCGTCACAATACATTTTTGATGGAGTACCATTTTTGTGTAATTGAGTAAATTGATTGTCTGATGAAACATTTTTATTTAAAATATCGTCAAATGAATAAGCTGTTGAAGTTAATATACATTCATCGATATTATTATTTTTTTGACTAACTGAATCAAATGTTGTCGATTTGGAAATGCTATCTAAACTTTCACCACTATTAAAATATCCACTGCTTGTATGTAGTTTATTAGACTTATCAAATGTTGATTCGGCACCAATTGATGTTTCAGTATTCTGTACTTTTGTAGGATTATATTTTTCTTTAATATGCTTTGATTGCATTATATTGGAGACTTGTTTTTTTAAATTATCTAAGGAAAAAACAATTTCAATAATAATTAAATAATCTTGATTTTCCAGATAAAAACATAGGAATGGACACTTTTTAGTACAATAATTAATATTAAACATCATAAAATGTTGTCTCAATTATTTATAACTATTTAATCTCATAAGCTATGCAAAAACCATATTTTGTACTTACTTATGTAGTTTGAATGTTTCATATAAGATTGGAGAGTTGCAAGTGATTCCCACGCACTAAATTTCACAGCATAATTAAATACATTGAGATTTTCTTCATCTTTTATGTACGGATTGGGTATAATGTAAGGACTTTTGAGCAAAATTCCAACAACCTGTGAACGATTCCACGCAACAGCAATATGAAGAACTGTGCGATTTCCTTCACAAAGTACATTAGGATCACCACCATTATGTAAAAATAATGAAGTCGCTACTTTTCCGAATGCCAAATTTTCATGTCCTGCAGCTAAATGAAATGCTGTCATCCCTTCTTCCGGAATCAGGATATTAGGATTGGCTTTATTCTGAGATAACAAAGTATTAACTTGCCTAAACAAGAATAATAATTTAAATGATAAATAACACATTGCACAAATTCATAGAAGTCTGTAGTTGAACAGTTTATTAAGTTAATATAAACTAACTGTTGCACAATAAAATGTCTATGCAATTTGACAATAGAGACGTTGGTATAATACAATTTAATTACATACATACATTAGTCAAATTAACATTTTTCAAAAGAATTTTATTATTTTTAAACAAACAGTAGGTACGCTTACTGAATATTACAATCCTCGACTGCATCATATAGTGCTCGAGCCAAATACAAAGTTTTCCATTCGTTGTTCATTATGGCTTTCGCCATCGTTGTTGCAAGTCGATTAATAGAATGTCAATTATTATTCCACTTGTTTCAAACCACATCCAGTCCCCGCACAAATACGATTTCTGTGAAATACCGTGTCCCGGGCATTTGTTACAATATTTACGAACACAAGCATAAATATATATTATATATAAACATGACGATAGATAATGCCGCCGGCGACCGGTAATTACCGTTTAGTTTCAAACTCGGGGATCAAAGTTTATTCAAATCATCGTAACGATTAAACCATAAACATTAATAAAAAAAAAAGTACGCGATCGCGTAATAACTACGCGTCTCGTAACGAGAATCTCGTCATCACTTTATCAGTTATCACAGAAAGTTTGTATTTACTGTTTACATTTTACGTCTATCGTGCGTAATATCTATGCTATCACGAGTTGACACGGCGCTATCATAATATCCAAAACATTTAAATCTTACGGTAGGCAAGTTGTCGAAGACTCGGTGAATATATCGAAAGATTGACCTATATATGATAATAGTTGTATAATTTAATGTTCAGATGTTACTGATGTAGTGATGTTAGTGTTCTAGTGTAGTAGTGCATGATCGTCATAATGATAATATGATTAAAGAGAAATGCTTATGTTTTTACTTAATATTAATTTGATTACCCATATAATATATATCTTGTAATGGTTGATTTATTAATGCAACATTGATATAGGTACAATGAAACCTTGCATGAATAATGCTGTCAATAGTGCTAAAAAACCGTGAATAATATTTTTCAATACACTGAGCGCAATGAAAAAATCTATTTTTCATTTAAAATTGTATTTTAAGATCGAGGAAATACTTAAAGTAGGTGTATATCAATTTTTTGGTCATATTTTAAAATTAGTTTTTCTTAAAACAGACAGTCTTGAAAAATCGTATTTTCTATTTAATTTTTCTTATCTGTTAAGTACCTATTCCGGATTAGAGTTACATTATTTATGTGTTTATCAATGTATAGCAATATAAATACTCAAGTACATTAAGTACTGTGCAGGTATTTTTAAATAATAAAAAAATGGGTTACTATACTTACCAATATATGTAAGGTGTTATTATTTTTCTATTTACTATTATGTTATTGTTATATTACTTAGATAGGTACCTTATCATTCAAGAACTTTTTAATTGTTAAATAACTTTTTTTATAAACTTAAAATTGTATGTTTCTGAAGTAACAGTGGATGTGGTAGCTAGTATATTATTATCTAGGTAAAATGATATAATTCATAGTAAGAATTTTACAAGTACCTATATTAGGTGGGGTATTTCAAGGTATAACAGATGAATAAATATATAATAAATGTATTTCTAAAACCTGTTATAGGTCAAACAAGAAACTTAAACTTTTCTATAATCCAAACATTACCTAGTGTCCTAGTTTACTACTCACTATATTATTAAAAAACCTAAATTAATATCTGCTATAATAATATAATATGTCTATATAAACATGTTTTTTATTATAATAACTCATTTATTTACTATGATTAAGTAGTCACATCTCACATATCTACACAGTTATTATTATGAGCCATAAGTAATCACACTTCATAACTACACTTCATTTTAATTTAAGTTATTCGTTTCCTGACTTTGCATGTGGTTGATTTTTTAGCTCGAGATAGAAACATTCATGCCTAGGCCTTTTCCAATATTATCCTAGTATTTATAAATATATTTATTGAAAAAAAAAGTTATATAGTATTATATGCACCTATTATAAAAGTTATTGGTCGTATTATACTTAATAATTTAATGTTTTATCTTTAATGTAGGTATATAATTATATTATTTTGTATCACTCTGTATCGTTATTAAATTGAAGTAGGTATCTATTATTTATATTTTTATACATATACAATATACTTAGAGTAACAATCTCGTTGTTGTAATTTAATTTTTACAATTACCGATAGCGACAACAACGACCATAAATACAGTAGATCGTTTTTACCATAATTGCTAAAAGAGGAATCAGTTTTATATTAATCATTTTATTTACAAGTATTTTCTATCTCTAATTGAACAATATTACTGTGCCCACCACACCATCGGTTTGATCGTTAATTAATCAATTATAAAAAATCATAAAAACAAGAAAAATATTACTTAATAATGCTAAAAAAAAATTGTTGATAATAATTAATTTTGTCGAAAATCATTTACACGTGTTACGATGTTTTTGAGTAAACTGAATTACAAGCTTTTATAATAGTATCTTGACTTGTTTTACTTGTATATTTAACTGTACCATCACTTTTTAAATACATTTTCAAGTTTAAATTTTTTTGAGCTCTAAAACGAAAAATTTTTCCAAAATATCCTTCATTATTTTTTAAGTCATCAGATTTAGTTACAATAAACGACCATAATCATGACGACCTCGAAGAGAAATTTTCTGACGCTCACATAAAATTATAGCTTCAATAATTATTGGTTTAATTTTGTTTCTATTTTCTGTAATTTGGTTAACCCTTCCGGTATCTAATTGTTGTTCAATATACATGCTTGGGTTTTTTAAAACAATTCAAAAATTAGTAGCATCAAGAAAACATTTTTGGTGGTATTCTAGAGATGATTGTAATAATATGTTATCATATTGTTTTATTAACATATTTTATAAATAAGTTTTGTCCTATTTATGTAACTGAAATGTTTTTTCAATATAACTACCTAAATAACTATATTCTTATAAGTAGAGCGCGGATTTGCATGTATTTGCATATTTATTCTGATTGATCATATGATATGCTAAATGAGCACAACATTTGTTTCATGACATAACGATTTAAAAAATGAAACTTTTTTAGTGCATATTTTGCTTATTTTGACATTTTTCTATTTTAAGGGCTTGTTTCACAATTTTAATTGCATATTTCATCTTTTAGTGCATATTAATCAAAAATCAAAGCATTATTACTACTCCAAAACATAATGAAAGTCGCAAAAAAAAAACACACACATATCATTGTAAAATCAATACACTCATCACTTCGTTCAGAATCTAAAAGTAAAAATAACTATACGAATAGTTTTAATAATGCTATATACATTAGTAAAAAATTTTTATAAATTCACATTAAGAAATTTGTCCTGCATTAGGTGCAATATTATAAAAGTATGTGCTAGATAGTAAGTATGCTATACATTACATTTTATGCGGAAAATGAAAATTGACGAAATACCATATTTTATTCTTGTGTAAAATATCGATTTAAATGTATCAGCATACAACTTGTGTAAAACTTAATTAAACAGTAGTTAGGAAATAAGTACACAACTCAAAATTTTGCGGAGCATAACTCATCAATCGCCAAGTAGCTGTGTAGTCCAAACTGATACTTAGTTTGGTTATTAGTAGGGCTCGGATTTCAATGCATTTGCATCTTTTTATGGGATATCTTACGCGATGCTTTCCAAGCTACAAATATTTTTCAAGTACTCCGCGTTCTAACCACAACAATTTTTTGGGACATTTTTTGACGTTTTTAATGCATTTTTTAATTTTTTAGGACATTTTTGACCTATTTCTTGTATAATGACTAAAAAAATTGACCTCATTAAAATATAAGTACTAAAAAATTTGACAACGTTGTAAATAAAAATAAAGACTAACCAAATAAAAAGAATATGTCAAATATTAGAAGGAGAAGAAGATATTATTCCAGATGACTTAACACCTAACAATCTGACATTTTTCAAGTTTACCCCTATCACCTCAGTTAATGTAGAGAGGTCATTTTCAGTATATAAAAACTTATTGGCCGACAACCGTCAATCATTTAAATTCCAAAACATTAAAGAAATTCTTATTGTACAATGCAATACAAATGTAATTTAATTTTTAACTTATTTTTTAATTTTAATTTTTTTTTTTTTTGTAAATATAGTTTTATTTTTTACTCATTTTTTAATAATAATTTGAATTAATTTAATAAATAATGCATTTTTTGAAAGGGCATTTTTTAAATATTTTTAGAGCATTTAAATCCGAGTCCTAATTATTAGTTATTACTATGGCTGTGAATTTAATACACTAAAAAACCTTAAAAAATGCAATAAAATGTGCACTTAAAAGCGTTTTTAATTAGTTTTTATATTTATATTGATATTAGTATATTTAATATTATATTCATACAAATTTATTTATTAATAAAAAAAAAATTATAAAAATAAGTTGATTTAATTTGAATTTTAATTTTGAAGTCGAAAATATAAATTTGACGTAAGTGCCTGTATACAACCTGTATAAAACAAAAAAGGTTTTCAAAGAAATTAATTAACGAAATTTAATTAAAAATACTAGAAATGAACTAGAAAAGTAAAATAAGATCTAAAAAGGCGAAAAATTAAAAACGTCAAAAAATGCAAAATAAATGTTTCATAAATGGATTTGTTGTTACACAATTATAATTATGTACTTACAAAACTACGTTTCACAATTACCAAAAAAAAAAAAAATACACTTTCCTACAAATCCACAGCCCTAGTTATTAACCTATTTACCTATTAGCTTGATTATTGATAAATGAAATTGAATCTATTTTCAATATTTATAATGAGTATATAATATGTATTCTAAACGTTATATTATATTTATTCTATCTCTATGAGACTTATATTGATGTGATTAAATTGTTTAATAAATGGGTACGTGTACCTATTATATGATATATAGGAATGAAACCAGGGGCGGATTGGCCAGGGGGGCTAGGGGGAAATATCCCCATGGGCCGATCTAAATTGTGAAATTTGGGCCGGTCGTCGAACAATAAACTTGATATATATTTAGTCAAATAGTCAACTAATAAATAATAATTAATAATATATTTCTATTAGTCATTGACATGCGATCAATTTCCAACTGGTTTCTATTTAGACTTATAGACTGTACTTAATATACTGCCTACTGGTATACCAATTAAAAATCATTTATTATTTTTGTTATCGACGAAACTAACATAATATTGTTGGTTGTCTTTTATATGGGTTATTTTTATCATTAGATAAATGTGTCTGAATATTCAATTCTTATTTACCAGAAAATGTTTATTTTTATACTCTAAACACTATCTGCGATTGTGGGCTATGGCAGTGCTGGACGCGGGTTGAACACGAGACATTTACGTTTTCGATATTGTAAATTGTAATTGGTGACTATTTCAGTGTATTGTGTATCGTTTGTTAAAGTTTTTCGTATAAAATATACAAATTTAATATGAATAGCTCTAATAAAGTAAAAGGTGGCGCAAAAAAAAAAAAACGTTTAAAACGAACGGCAGAATTTAAGTCTGCAACTTCAGATCCGAAGCAGACAAAAATTTGTTTTAGCAATGTTTGCCAATCTAATGCTACAAATTCCATTGCTGTAATAGAAAAAGTTAGTTATATATGTTAGTAACCAGAATCTTAGTTTCAACCTTAATTGTTGAAATTAGTGACATAATATATAATATAGTCAATTCAATTTTTGAACACATAACTTTCTTTTGTGTGCTTCCGATTTTTATTCGCTAAAAAGAACATGGTTTGGAATATATTTTTAAGTCATAACTACAGCAATTTATCGTTTTATGATTTATTTTATAAATAATACATTTTAATGCTTTGATGTACGGTAAAGGTAAAGATAAATGTACTGTCTTTTGATAATAAATATAATTATTAAAGAGTAGATGAATGTAAAATAAAAAGTAAAATAACTTAACTTATTATGTTTGGTGTGTGATTTGCATATGAATGATAAATAAGACATTTAGTTCAAGTATTTGGAATAGTTTCAGGTGTTGTGGTAGAATTAAAAAATGTTAGTTACAAATTACAATTTATTCAATAATTTGAGTCACTATTACTGTATTCCACTTGTGCATCAGCTTATTTTTTATTGATTTCTTATTATAAAATATTTCTTATATTAAAATTATTTTTATTATCTATTATAAATGTCAGTAATAATAATTAGGAAAACACTTTTCTAGAGAGAACTTGATTGCAATGATGGTAATGACAATGTTTTTGATATTCCTGATACAGTTATTGAAACTAATGTTAGTAACTTTAAATTACCTATCAGCTCATCGATTTCCGATAAAATAGATTTTGTAAAGAAAAATATAATTCAACCAACAGTATTAAAAAGTGTTGTTATTGATTTCAATAAAGTATATTATAGATCTGTTCTTGGTAAACAAATTCACAGAAAGTGGTTATCAATTTCAAAAATTGAAAATGGCATAGATGCTATGTTTTGTTCTATTTGTATTGCATTTGGAATGAATACAGAAAGTAGTAATTTTTCTTCTTCTGAAGGTTGTACCAATTTCAAACATGTTTACTCGGCTATTGAACGTCATGAAAACTCATATTCACTCTAATGCAGTTGAACACTATTTTCGAGCATTAAATGAAATGTCAATTGAATATTCAATCAACCGAAATCTTATAATTGCAAGAAAAAAATAGATAGAGATAGAAAATAATATCCACATACTAAAACAAGTTTTTGATATAGTCAAGTTCATTGGACGTCAAAATTTACTCTACAGAGGACCAACATCTAACGAAACATTAGCTAATTTTAATGATATAGTATCAAATAAAGGTAATTTTCTTGAAATGATAAAATTTGCAGCTCAACGAGATTCAATATTGAATGAACATTTACAGCAATCTATAAAAAAAAGTAAATTAAGGAAAGTTAAACTTGAACAGGATAATAAATTAAACTCAAAAGGTCGAGGATCATTGGTAACATTTCTTTCTAAAACTACTGTTGACAAGGTGATTCAAGGAATTTTGCTATCTTTAAGAAACAAAATAAAAAATGAAATTGGCCAACAAAAATTTAGTATACAAGTAGATAGTACGCAAGACATTGGGGTCATTGATCAAGCCTCATTATGTGTCCGTTATTGTGCAAATGGTGAAATAAAAGAAAGACTCTTAGCAATTGTTCAAATTAGAAATTCTACTGGTAAAGATTTATATCAGTTACTAAATTGTTGTTTTTTAGAACATGGACTAGAATTTAAAAATATAGTAGGGGAATCATTTGACGGCGCAAGTAATATGAGTGGCCAATTTAATGGATTACAGTCTTTCATTAAATCTCAGAATAAAAATTCCACATACATCTGGTGTTATATCCACATTTTAAATTTGTGTGTAATAGATGTTTGTAAAAATATTGACTCTAAAAATCTTTTTGGTCTTTTAAATCGTTTAGCTACTTTTTTGGTAGTTCTTACAAACGGATGAATATTTGGACTCGTGAAAGTTATTATAACACTAATATTGGTCCACATAAACTAAGAAAATTACAAAAAGTAGCCGAAACAAATACTAGATGGTGGTCAAGACATAAAGCTTTAGAATGGGTTTTCAAAGGTAACGATTGTTTATTTCCAACTATTATAAGTGCATTACAACATATTACAGTGGATGACTCTTTTGATAATAATACATCCTCGGAGGCAAGTTCCTTATTAAAAAATTTAATTGAATTTAAAACTATATTAACAGCACATATTTTCTTAGATATATTTTATTTTATCAGACCTACATCTGACTACTTACAGACAAAACATCTTGATTTTGTATCAGCATGAAAAATGGTTGAAAGAACCAAAAATGATATAAAAACTATTTCATTTCATAATGTTGTAAAAAATGCTGAACGGTTTACTATAAATATGAACGACAAACTTTCAAACTTAAATATTTCAGATGACATAGTCATAGAAGAGACATTTCCAGGACACCGTATAAGGAGAAAAAAGACACATTTTGATGAAAATAACCAAGATTTCACCTTTTCAACCTGACTTGATCAGTATAGAGTACAAACATTTCAGAATATAATTGATCAATTGAATATGAGCTTGAATGAAAGGTTTTCCAACAATAAAGAATTAATAGCTGACTCACAGTTTTTACACCCTAGTTGTTTTCAAGAAGATTTCATACAATCAATTCCTAAACATGGCTTACAAAAATTAGCAGAATTAGCAAGTATTGATCACAATAAATTAGTTGAAGAACTTATTGCTTTTTCCAAAATATTCAAAGGTTTAGTTGGAAATATTTATGAAAGAACAACAAATATTTATTTCAATGAAAATGAATCAAACGAACTTGATGTTGAGGATGTGAGTGATGACGAAACATACATTGACAATATTGTTCTGAATGGTGACGAATATATTGTTGGTAAAAATTCTAACAATAAACCTGGTAAGCAGAGTATTCTAAAGACATAATATATGAATCAATAAATTAATATAAGTTTTTTTTTTAAATTTTACAGGAGTTGCAAGTTGTAAAAATACAAACTGTTCTGGTTGTTTAGTCTGTTGTTATAAGCTGCTGTACAAATATAACATGCATTCAGTGGCTTTTACCAATTTATTTTTAGCTTATGAATATTTATTAACATTGTCTTTTACACAGGTTAACTGTGAACGGTATTTTAGTAAGTTAAAAATTATAAAAAATAGATTACGTTCATCACTAAGCCAGGACAAATTAGAATCGTTTATGATGATGAGTGTTGAGAAAAAGTTATTGGAGGAAGTATCATTTGATGATATTTTAGAATATGTGAAACAAAGCTCACCATTAATGAAAAAAATGTTAAGTTAAATATCTAAACACATTCAATTGTAAAAAAAAATAAAAAATATTATGTTCATAAGATAAATAAAGGAAATTGTATTTTATAAAGGTATTTATATTTTTTTAAATAGTTCTACAAGTAAAATTTACATTTATTTTAAATTATAGTAATAAAACATTCATATTATTTACAAAATCTCAACTGATATAATAATAATATAGTAAAATATTTAGGGCCGCTAAGCCGTATTTCCCCCTGAGCCGACAATCTCCCAGTCCGCCCCTGAATAAAACGCAATAATGTGTTTCTTTAAAAAAAAAAATAGATATACGCTACTATAGCCTACAATAATATGTTATGTTAAAATTACGAATAGTATATTATACATTACATAAATGTAGTAATATAATAAATATCAAAATTTTGAAGTTTTGGATAAACATTAAAATAAAAACATTACTTTAATATCAGAATACAAGTCATAACACCATTATTAATTAATATATAAATGTATATGTCTTAATATTATACACTATGTAATGTATTGCTACATCCAATGGCCACAGTAACCATGGATCATATTATTACAATACATTTTTTTTTTTTTAAACTTACGTCATGTTTATTCAAATTTTATCTGATATCATCGTAATCGTATTATTAAAATTAAAAAGTGTACAAATTAAAGATGGTGAATTAATTTCATATGAAGTAGATATATATATATATTTAGTCTCTCTTTATAAATAAATTATTATATAACGTATATAGAATATATCTTACCATAATAACTTTATCACGGTTATTACTTATTACAACAAGATTATCGAGATATTTATACGTAAAATATCTGTTCCAGTTGAAAAATTTAAGTTTGCGTGCATGTTTTTTTATTGAGGGCATTGAAAATTGGTAGATATTATTAAATCAAACAAAAATAATAAGTTGTGTTGAAATAGATATACCATACAAGATACAACATATGCTTAAAATCAAAATTAGTTGGTATTGTATAAAACTCATTTTGTTAAATTGTTTCGCTTCGATATAACTACGGAATTATCAAAAAATGATCCATTATTGGTAAAAAATCATTCACATAATCATATCAAGCTAATTTCGACGAAATAGTAGTCACAAAATACTTGGCAGAAATGAAAGTAAAATGTATTACTATTTTATACTTACCTAACTCAAAAATTAAAAATAGAAATTTAATTACCAACATTGTAAAAAAAATAATATAAGATAGTAAGATACCTACTTTAAAGTCACCTACTATACAGCAGACCGAGTTTCTATTTTTTTTTTAAACGATATTTTTAAAGATTTTACTGTTTTAAATGATAACATACATATTTTATATCATATATTTTTTTGTAGAATTATTCAGAGTATTTTTTTTATATTTTGAATAATTAATTAATTAGTAAGTTATAAGTAGAGATGGGATCTTAATGCCCAAAAATTGCAAAAGTAACACGAAAAACTCAAAAAATGTATTATAAAAATGACTTTAAATATATTTATAAGAGTTTTAATATACATTACAAGTGTATTTATATTTTTTTAAATATTATTTTACGCATTAAGTAATAATAATAGAAAAGTAAATAGTAAAATTTTTGAAAATTAAAGTATGAAAAGAAAATATTAATTTAATCATTTTATAAAAGTTTAAAGTTTCTACGGCTAATAAGTACTTTTTTAATATTAACAAAAATCTAAAATCATTAAATACTAAATCGTTATTTTACGTGTACATTTTTGATTTCATGGACATTAAAATTTTAGACACTTGTAAAATTTGTTTGATTATTATTATAATTAATCGTTAAAATGAATTAAATATGAAGTGTGATATTATTACTAGGATAAAGCGACAAACTTTTTTCCAATTGTATGTAATTCACGTACAGTGTCAAGGCATTTTTATCACAGCTATTTTTTTTTTCTAACAAAAAAGAAAGCGAAATACGTATGAGAATGTTTTTAATATAATTTAAAAAAAACTTAAGTCTATATCTTAGTGCTTTAAATATTGACTTTGAAAAAGCTGTCATTAATGCGGCTAAAAATATTTTGTTCTATAATTTGTGCAAGTCAACAATCAACCCATAGAAAAATCCTATCTTTAAGTATTGTGCATTGTAGAGAAAACGAATTTTTTAGTATATTTTGTCGAATGTTAAATAGGTTGACATTTTTACGAATAAATGACGTACCAAGAAGATTAATTTATTTAAAATCAATTATGTCAAAAGAAGATAATGGGTTGATGGAGTATTTTGATTCAATTAATATATGGGGGGGGGGGGAGAATTATAAGTAATAATACTAGAAGTAATGTTATTAGAAGAATCTCTGCTGCATTTCTTACTTTAGTTTGGAATGTAGGTACGCGAAGTTATATTAAATGATAGTAAGCGCACTAACAAACAAACTGAAGGATAGAATCACAAATTGTCTAAATTTGATAATCATTCACATCCAAGTATATAGTTATTCATAGAAAAATGGGATTAGAATTAAGAATCGACGAAATTAAAATTGAACAGAAATATTGGACAACCTCCAACAAAAAAAAAAGATGTATATTAGAAAAATAAAAATAAAAAGGTGGGCAAGTGGATATCGCTCTGCTGAATAGTAGAGATCGAGAGTATAAGTTACTATAATGGATGTGTTAAATTTGAATGCAATGACAGATATCATTGTATACGAAAAACGATTCCGAATGGAGATGATTTGTCAGTTTAGGATATATTATGTTATTACCTGTATTTAAATTGTAAAATATCGTTATTTTACGCAATAATTATACGCGATAAAAATTAAATTTCGTACGCTCATAATTTTTTTGCTATATTGACTCTTGATTTTTTTTTACAGTTATTTGAAGAAAAAGTTATGGAGAACCTAGTATTGGGTTTTTCAAACTTAAGTATAAATTATAAAAATGTTATGAATTTTTAACTTCATAATTCCTTGCAAATTTTCGCGATTTTGACATACGGGTATTTTGTAAACATTTAAACTTTAAATGCTTATAAACAAAAATTGTGACTAACGATTTTTGATATTTTTTTTTACTTCAATAAGTACAACTTATAATAAACCTTGTATTACATTTTAAAGATTTTTTGGATTGTCAAAGTTTTTGATCGACATTTCAAAAAAAAAAAAAATTTAGAAAAATTGAAAATTTCAATTGTCTATAAATAGCAACCATTTTATTTTTCAAGCCAATAAGTCTGTAACAACTAAGTAATTATTTATTTTCAAGCCCGGAGGGGGCATTGTAAAATCCTGTATACGCCACTGAAGCTCGTATATTTTTCTTAACTATACTTAATTAAAATATTGTTCATATTGCGTAATTTAGTGTAACTTTACATACCTTTGTTTTTCATATTTTTACTCATGGACTTATTCATATTATTACTTAATATTTAAATATTTTTACAACTATTTTGTATATTTTACGATTTTACTCTTTTCTGGACATATTTTACAGAAAACTAGAAACAATGAGCTATAATATTTATAGATAATCTGTAATTTATGTTTGAATTTTTCAATAAAAAAAAAATAAATAATTAACGCGTGATATAACTGATATAATAGGGGTTTTCAAAAACTATCTTAAATATTTTGTTTATTTTTTTGGCGGAAATCGGAACATAAGCTTTGGCAGAAAACAACCTCGGACGAGGGTCATTTTGACGGGAAACGGTTACGCCCGCTGACATATATTATGTCAAAAGGAATCTGTGTTAGGTTTGTTCTAAGCACCATTCTGATTAACTGATTGACCGACTTATGTACTCTACATCGAATCATTGTTGAATCATTGATCATTACACTAAGCTGTCTGTTTCATTTCATCTGAATTGTTCATATAACATACAACGCATGACAACCCCCCTAGCTCCCTCTTACTGTTCTTGTGGATATTTCACCCGAAACAATATTTAATCATCTAAGAACAATGGCTGGTAAAGACCTGCCAAAACCAACAATCTATAAAACATTATCATGTTGAAAAGAAAAATTTGTGCTGTGTAATGTCGGTGAACTCGTGTTAGTTTTAACTCATCGATTGAGCTTGTTGATTGACAAATATACATGTATACGTATTTTTATGCTTTGTGAAGATCAATTTTTTGTAAAATAAAATAACATAAAAATACATATGGGGTCTGTGTCCTATGATCTATTTACAAATCAAATGCAAGGAAACATAACTATAATTCTTACAAAAATTACGACCAAATATTTTCAACAGTTCGACTGTACTTGTCGCGTTTGCTATTATTTATTTTGAAACAGGGTTGACAAAAATAGCAGTCTGTTGGGAAGAATGGGAGAAGGTAATATAACGTAATATAATGCTTAGTTCATCTATACTTGCACATTGATGTCGTCGACTTACCAGGTATTTATGTTCGATCACAGCATCGTGTATATGCGAACTCGACGACCATCTCAATGGATTATATAACTTTATGCATTGAATATAGATCGATTGTTTTCCCATTTTTCTTGTACCTCTTCCAAAATATACTATCGCTTGTATTTTATATCTACTGGTGTGAGACTCATAAGTTCAAGCAAAATATCCTACGAATTTTGTATGCGCTCCTCCCACAAAATGTATGGTTATAGTAATTGCATGCAATCGAATGAAAATACGTAATAATAGTAAAAAATAGTTACCTATGAATTATGAGCAGGGCTAGGATTTTTCTATGCAACAACATGTTTTTTTTGCGACTTCTGATTATTGATTTTGTCAGTAATGTCCACGAATCACTTCGTGATAAATAGTGTTTTTATTAAAATTTTGAATAAAATAATTATTATTGCATATTTCGATCATAAGAATGCGAAAAATGCATGTTTTAAAGTATATTTCGTATTTAATTCTAGCTTTGCTGATTAAATTATAATACTTGGTTTTTTTTGTCAAACATTTTATTTTTATATATACAATCCTATGGTACAATATATATGCGATAAAAGATTGAATATTTTGACGGAGAAAGATAAACACAATTAATAAAAGTATGTAGGTCAATATCAATACTACGATCCAATCGCCGATCATTTATAATCGAAAATTTAAAAAAAATATGTGATCGTAGCATGTAACACACGTATTCCCACTTTTGAATATGAATTATAAATTTTATTTCTAAATTATTTTATTTTATTTCTCAAAAGAGGACGTCACACCACCAGTAATTTGATTATGAAAAGTGTTTTGCGTAGGACAACTTTTCTCGCATCATATTTGTTGTAAAGCTACCAAATTTTCACAACACATAAAGAAAAACTTTATCTGTGCAATATTGTGCTCTAATTTTTGATAACACTGTCCAACCATTTTTTATAAGTAAATGAAAAAAACAAAAAAATGAAATATTTGGAAGCAAATAACTTTGTTTCTATTTATGTTATCTAAATTATAAGCACGTTGTAGCACAATAGACAATAGTGCAATTTAACATGATATAAAATGATTATTTTATACAGTTTTTTAAATTAAAAAATACTCTTAAATTACACCAAATATATCCCGAATAATTTTATTTGCTCATATGTTAAAACTTAAAGAAACTGTCACAACGGAATATAATAATTAATAGGTAGGTATAGTAAGTATATAAAACATATATTTGATATTAAAACATTTATTTATACATAGACATCGTCCATTATAAAAAAAAAATTAAATTAGAGATTGACAATTAAATAGGTATCAGAGATCATAAATTCATGCATTTAAATTTCGATCTTTTCCAGTCTTATTAAATGCCAAATAACGAAGAAATTCGCTACAAGGTATTTTAGGTATTTAATTATTTCAGTTATTTTATTCAATAGGTAGGTATGATATTTTATTTTGTATATACTTGCAATTTGGCAGTTATATTTTGGCATGATTATATAAGTGTTTTTTTTTTGTTTTTATTATTTTAAGCTAACTTAATAGTTTTTTACTGCATATTTATAAATATTTAAGTTGATAATTGAGCAATGTTAGAAGTAGATTAGACCGGCGTTTATTTAAGCGTTATCTTTGTACATGAACTTATGAGCCCTGTTTAATACATTTAATATCAATAAAATACTTTTTATAAAAGTATAGTTTAGAACAATACATACAATCATAATTTGATAATTGACAAACAAAATTACCATTTCGTTATAATATAAGAACAACAATTATTAAAAAACAAGTAAAACATTATTTTAATACAATAACATCAAATAAAATAAAAGAAGACAAGATTTTGTGCAATGAATAAAATAAATTATTTTAATACATATGTAAGATTGTATTTGTGCTGCAAATTATACACAGTTACTATATATATGAGGGATTAAAATCTAAAACGGACAATAGCTAATAAATATCTATTTATTAAATTTTATGCCAATATCACGTTTTGAAAAAATGTTAAGTAAATAATTCATTGGAATAACGTATAATTTGAAAAAAACTATCAGTGTATTCCAAAACAAAAATACCATTGATTTTATAACATCACCATAAAGTGTTTTTAAGTACTTAAAAAACATAAACATACTGCATTATAGAAAAATTATACATTTTGTAATAGGCTTAAAAACTCTCACTAACATACAATATATTTTATAAGGATATTTCCTTTGCATAAATTATTGTATTTTTACATTTATATTTAACTATATTTAATTGATTAAAATATTATTATCATTATAATGTATACATTATTAATTTTTTTTTAAATAAAAATCTTTTTCATCAACTTTTTTATAATGTATAAACACTGTCTGAGTATAAAAATACTAGATTAAATATTATATATCGGTGCCATAGCCATAGGGGTTTCCGGACTACAGTCCACCCCCCCCCCCCCCAAATATCAGACGACAATAATTTTATTAATTTTATTACCGTTTGTGGCTATAAAGTAACGCCGTTATCATCACACTTACTTGATCTTGATTTGATAAAATATCTATAATTATATGAATTATATTGTCAAAAATACAGTGCAAACTTAATTTGTTGTCATAATTGGCAATCAAAAATTAAGCCCCTTTCCTCGAAAAAAAATTCTGGCTACAGCACTGTTATATTATATTTTATATTTTTATAAAATTATTAATAAGAACAACATTTTTTTTAGTATTTACATTTGATTAACTTGAAAACTATACACATCATTGTACCACTCGTTCGAATTTTGATTTAGATAAGTATATCCATAAGAGTATTATATTAAAAAAAAATGCTTCACAATTTATGTGTAGTAAAATATGCTGGTTTTTTATTTTTGAAAAATTTTTTTAAGTTTTTACTACTATAAGACATTCTTTAAATGATATAGAAATTCTATTAAAAAATACGATCCTTAGTATATCTACTTCAAAGTTCTAAAAATATGAGCATGCTTGAAGAATCAATCTATATATAAATATATATATGAAATGGTATGCAGAATATTTTCATACAAAATATTCCATCAAGTTATGTAATACATTATTGAGCTTACATAAGTTCTTACTATAAATTTATATTATAAGTAACATTTAGCTCAGATATTACATTATAGGTACTACAGATTTAGTAAATCTAATTTGTTAAACTGACATAAAATAAAATGTATCCCCATAAAAATTGACCAAGTTACATAGGCTATTAGTACCAGACCGTATCTGGTTGGGAGGATCCAGGAGTCTGGACCCTCTCCTAATTTTTAAAAGTGAATATATTGGTGAATATAGTTTATTGACTAAACATTTTTAATATTTATATTTAAAAAAAATGTTGGACCCCCCGTGATCTTCTTTTAGTTATAGCCTTGATTGGTACCTATCTATTCTTTATATACCTAACCACTATCCAGTAGTAAATAACAATTAAATTCAAACTGTATTGACTTACACCTATTTTGAATGAACTTCAGTATTTTCTTTTCTATATATATTATTCAAATTATAGGTAAGTACCTACTTATTAATACTATTGGTAGGTAGTAAGTAGTTACTAATATAATATATATTAAAATATAATAAAAATAATAGGAACAGTGTATTATTAATTAAAGTCAAAAACATAGTACAGGAATGGCGAATCCGTAACATGTGTCCCAAGATACAACATAAAAAAAAGTAGAGGGCACACAAAAAATTAAAATACTTAATACTTTATTTACTAATTTATCAAGCGAATTAATAAATAATAAAATATTGTTATTTTTTTTTTTAATTAAATATCTTATTTATTTACTAAATAAATACAATAAATAAATTTAAAGTAATACATTTTACTTATAATATTTTTTATAGTTAAATAACACGCAGGGAAATAAAAAAATTAAGTAATTTCTCACAAAAAATATTAGAAAAATTAGCTATCTCTGACGGTTAACGGTATTTTTCCCGAATGTCATTTTTTTCCGAAAATCCGTAGACCCGTTGTTGTTTGCATATTCCCAGAATCGTAAAAACTTGTGTGAAAATAGTGGAACACTGGTGCCGTCCTTAGGAGGGAGGGGCGAGCAGGGCTCTAGGCCTCGCGCATTTTGCTTAAATTTGGGGCCTCACGTTTGAAAAAAGTAGTAAAATTAGTTTTAAAAATTGTTTAATTTTCGTAGCATTTAAATTTTATGTTTTATATGATTAGTAAATATCAAAATAACGATTTAGGTTCAACAAAAAGGTGTTACAAGTATTTTTACCCTGGACCTCGCAAATTCTAAGAACGGTCCTGTGGGACACACCTATAAGAATTATGAAAGGATTACAAATAGTATGCATTAACACACTATAGACATATTCCTAGGTAACACATTGCAATTTCTAAAATAGTATATTATAATTAATTTGCTTAATAAGCCCGGAAATGTGTGTAAAGTATAATAATTGATAATTGGTAATTTTTTTGTGTAAATTAATACATCTGTATTGCAATTTAAATAATTAATAAATATATATAATATTAATACTTTACAGTTTTTAATCGTTCGCTTAAATTTAAGTATATTTTTTATTTTTTATTATACCTATACTATATAGACCAGTAGATTAATTTAAATTAAAAACAACAAATATAATATAATATAATAAAAACTATCAAACCTTAAAAGTTCTACCTAAAAACCAGCAGTCACTCCGGGCCAATAATTCTAAATTTCTCCGGGTAGAAAATACAATGACATTACCTTCATTGACGGAATCATCATCAAGCGAATCATAAATTAAAAAAACAATAATGGCAAAATACCCATACTTTTTCATAAATACTATGCGATTTTACATGCGTCCGTGTATCACACGGAAAAAATTATTATTGACTAGAATGTATAGCAATAGCTTTATTTTAATTATAGGTATAAAATATGATATATAGTACAAAATACATAATTATTCACTATAGCTACTAGTTATAACAAAATTTTTATTTCTAGAACAATAACCGCCGGGAAAAAAGGTTTTGGATTTTCGGATAAAATACCAATTGGGAAAAACGGAGGGTATCATCTGTAATATAGGACCATTTGCATTTTACATTTATTAATTATTCTAATGTTGAAGTATTTCTAAAATTAAAATATAATAAAGGAAATAAATTAAACACTATTTAATAATTTATTAATTTTTTAATTATTTACCAAAACAAATATAAGTTAACACTAAATTTTATTTTATTTATACCTAATATTTTAAATACATATGTTAAGTTCAAATAATTTATACCTTATTTGAAAAATCATCAATTATTTCTGAAGGTAATAGTGGAATGGCTTTAGGTACAGATTTGATCTGGTTTGGTGATTTATGTTGATCATGTGAATGATTTGATTGAATAGTTTCATTACAATTAATTGTATTCATTAATTGAGTGCTTTCATATACAACATCAGGTAATGGTGTTTTCATTTGAACCTTTTAAATATAAATACCAAAATAAATATATATTTAGTATTAAAAATATGTATGACTTACAGGAATGATAGGTGTATTTAATATATCTTTTTTATCCAATTGTATGGTTGTATTAGAATATTTAAATAGCTTATTTAATATTACAGATTGTGAATCCTTATTTGGTTTTGATAATTGTTTTATGGCAAATGGTAAAATAACAGATTTACCTATTGAAGAACCTGTTTTTGGGTAAACCATTATTTTTGTAGGGCTCATCAGCTCTTCGGAATTCTTTCTTTTTAAATTCATTGTCGACATTTTTGAATTTTTTAATATTTCTACATTTGATGGAGCATCCATGCACAAAGGAGGAGTAATTGTATTATGTAATAATAAATTGTCATTCGACGGAGTTATAGCTCTCATAGATGAACTTGAAAACGTTGAAATATTACTACTTAAATCAGTGGATGTTGAAATAGAAGGAATTATCTCCGTATCATTGCTATATTGAGTAAAAATATTTTTTTCATCGCTTAATCTTGAATTTGTTATAGCTGGTAGATTGTTTACAGTTATATCAATGGATGCTGAAGTAGAAGGTTCATAATATTCAGCTATATTGGATTCAGTCATCTCAATAGCACGGTTATGATGAGTAAAATTTTTATTTTGACTATTTAATAATTTTGGACTAAGTCTTGAAGCCATCATATCTGGTAGACTATCTATAGTTGAATCAATAAATGCTAGAGAAGAAGATTCACTACAATTTACAAATTTGGGTTTAATTATCTCAATACTCGTATTATTTTGAATCAAATTAGATATTTTTCTTTTTAATGATTTTGAGCTTAATTCTAAAGCTTTTGTAACATCAGACACTGGAGTAAAAAGTTCATTTGATTCATTAATTTTAGATTGAGTAATCTTAATACTAGAGTCAGATTGAGTTAAATTATTTTGTTCAGTAATAGTTAAATCGGTTGGAATATCTTTAATCAAATCAACCTTCACTGGTGTAGAAGATATATTCATTTGTATTTCTTCAGATTTACTTGTCCTAATATCAGAATCAGATTCAGATAGGTATTTATTTTTACTCTTTAAAGATTGTTGGCATAGTTTTGAAGTTTTCAAATTATTTGGTGTAATATCATTTTTTAATTCTGTAGAAACTGAAACAAAAAATTAAGATTAATTTATTTTTAGTTTTTTTTTTAATCCTATGTAATTCTAAGTTATTTTTTGTGCAAGATAGTTTGATTAACCTTTTTCCTTTTCACCAATATTATTTGCTTGCTTGTCAACTCCAGTATTTGAACATAATGTTGTATCCTATAACACAGTTATGATATTTTTAAGTACAACATTAAATTGAAAAGCTAGTAAGATTATATGGATAATTGATATCCATTTTAAACAGTACACTAAATTACTATAATAAAAAAAAATAAAAATAATTATAATCTAAAATATAAGTTGGCTTAATAAAAAAAAAAAAAAAAATAGCTTAATATTATAAAATTGAATATAATAATTTGTCTTTGATTTAACTTGAGAATAAGAAAAATTAAGCGGGTAAAAAATTCAGAACTACAATATTATTTTTACAATAGAAACATGATAAATGGTTCTTATCATAAAATAATTACAACAATAAGAATAAGATCAGAGCAGAATCGCATAAATAAATAAAATAATAATAAGAAGAAAAAATATACTGGCTAAAGCGCTATTAATAATAACGCTGGTTAGGATATAATTATTTGTTTATTAAACATTAAAATAAGGAACATTCAAATTTACCTTTATATTTTTATCTTGAATATTGATAAGTCTTGTATTTTTATTACTTTGTGTACTATTTACTAATATCTTTATTTTATGTGACAAACAGTCAAACTTTGTTTTCCATTGATTGGTAGATTTTTTTAATAGTTGTATTTTTTTTTTAGTTTTAATATTTCCTTGCATCATCCGAATTAATAATTTGTTAAATAAAATGCTTTCAAATACCTACAAAATCAATTAATAGTATTAATTAAATATTTTTTAAATGTAAAAACTATATTACCTTAATTCCTGTCAAAGGATCACTCATTTTGTTTAAAATTGTAGGCCAATTTTTTTTAAGATCCGTGAGTATCATAGATTCATAATCCTTTAAATCAATTTCATTCATTTTATTATTAATCTCTTCACTATCATCAATTTCAACAAAATTCAAATTAGAATCATCATCTTCGTTGTCACTAATAATAATTATATCATCCTCATAATCAATACTCTTGTTCATACATCTTTCAATTGTATGTGTCATTTTTATTGAAGGTAAACTTGCAATTATAGGAGTATTTACAGTTGTAGGTATAGTTTCAATTGTAGGAGTACTTGTAATTGTAGGTGTAATTTCTATTGTAGGAGTACTAGTAATTCTAGGAGTACTTGTAATTGTAAGAGTACTTTCAATTGTAGGTATACTTGTAATTGTAGGAGTACTTGTAATTGTAGGCGTAGTTACAGTTATAGGAATACTTATAATTATAGGTATACTTTCAATTGTAGGTGTACTTTCAATTGCAAATGTACTTTCAATTTTAGGAGTAGTTATAATTGTAGGCGAACCTTCAATTTTAGGTATACTTTTAGTCGGAGATGTTAAAGTTGTAGATGTACTTGTAATAGTAGATGTAGTCATAATTATAGGTAAATTTGTAATTGTATTTGAATTTTGGTTTGTATGTTTTGAAGTGTTTTTTTTTACTTTTGAAGAAATTATTTTTCTGCGAGCATTTGTGATTAATGAATTTTTATTTTTTTGTTTGCGAGTAGTCATAATATTCTTATTATTGCGTGTATTTGTAGTTAAAGATCTATTGTATGTTTTTCTGTTAGGAGTTGACATATTTATTTCTTTTATCTTACCACTAATCAAAGATTTTTTTCCTTTGCGATTATTTTTAGTCAAAAAGTTTTTTTTATTTTTTTTATTTCTCAAAGTATATTTATTTTTGTGCATATTACTAATCAAAGAATTTTTGAATTTTCGAGTATTAGTAGTCAAATTATTTATTTCTTTGTGTGTGTCTGTAGTCAAAATAATTGTTTCCTTATGTGTATCTGTAAGTAAAGTACTTTCATTATTTTGTGTATCATTTTCCTTCTTCTCACTGACAATCATATTTTGTGCTTTTGGTGGTCTTCCCCGACGAGTTTGGATACATCTTTTTAGCAAAGAATAGTTTGTATGATTATTCGTAATGTCATTTTCAATTTTAATCTAAGAAACAGTTTTAATTTAAAATTATAGCCAAGATCAATAATAATATATATATATATATAAATAAAGAAAAAACCAACCAAAATCATAAATTTTTTTTTTTTAACAATTTAAATTGATAGTTTTAAATATATATTTTATTTTATAAAAGTAATTGTGAATTATTAATAATAAACTGTATGTTGTAAAAGGCATCTCTAAATTGATTAATTATGTTTAATATTTTTTTTACCATGACTTAATTAAATTAAATTTGTTAATTTAAGTTTTATTTAAAATATTATATATAATATATATGTTGGTAAAATGCATGTCAAGATTTATGAAGGAATTTATTTATCTTACTAAATAAGTCATAATAGGTTCTTACTTCTTTATTATTAAATATTTTATGATTAACCATTATTTATGATTTAATAATGGAATAGAACATTTAATAAGATTGCACTGATTTTATGAGGTTGAAAATAATTTTTTTCAACAATTTCTCTAGATTAATTATTAACTTTATAGATACTTATATTATGTATACTTGCAGCTCATTTTTTTATATTTTGTATACATAAAAAAAATCAAACACACTTGTATTACTATCATAAATGTATGCATGTAACAGTTTTATATATTACTTGAAGAAATAAATACATTGTGGTAAAATGAATACATTTGTCAAGTGATTGATTACAATGTTATTATGGAGTCTTTTTATACTTAAATAATGTCGATTATACATTTTTATTTTACAATAACAATTCATTAAATATATTTCATAATATTATTTATATTTTAATATTTTAATGAATAAATATTTTAGTAATTAAAGAATTTAAAATCATGGCATAATGATTTACTAAATATTATATCATTTTTTACTTGTACTAATTTCAGGTCTACTAAATCATACAAATCTATATCAAAAAAAACTACATGCAATATCAGCAAAGTTGGACAATCATGTGTGAAAATTATAAAATGTATAACTTCCTAACAATCACGTAGAGATCCCTATGCTGATATTATTTAAAGTTGTAAAACAAATAAAATATTAATTTATTAAATTTCTTGTTTTAAAATACAAGCAATTTAATGATATTGTTAAAATTTATTCACTTTTAATTGAAATTAAAATAAACGTAGTTATTTAGACATATATAACAAATAACAATATATTTAATAGTAACAATGCAAGAACAAATTTTTGAATATTTTTTTTACCTTTTTAAAAATTAAGAATACATTTATTATACGCAATTTAAAAAGTAAATGATTAAATGTAAATTGAAATAACTTACTTCTTTTTGGTTATTTTGTTGTTGTAATCCATTATATGGAAAATTTTCAAACTTAAAACTTGTATCTTTTGAATCATTAGTTTTGATTATTTCTTCACATTTAGCTATGTTTCCATATTCATAATCAGGATCAAGTGGATCAATAAAAAAAATTTGATTCATAGAAGCACAAAATCTGGCTAATTTATTATTTAACATATTATCAGGAAAGTGAATTTCTTCATCAAATTTGTCCAAATCTTTTGATTTAAAACAGGCATTTTTTCTAAAAAAAAAAAAAAAATTAATTAATTAATACAATTATTAAACATGATACAATCTTTTGAATAATTTCCAACATTTTTCATAAAAATAATAAATATTTTTGAATCCAAACAGAGCTAAAAATGTATTCATTTTACAATGTGTTTTTTAATTTTTTTTCATGTCTATTAAATTACTAACTATTTATGTTAACTATTTTTAAAGAAGACTTCCTAGTGCTCTAATAGCTACTAATTAGGAAAAAATAGGTAAACAAGTGAATACTGCTCTGCTGCACATTAGGAGTCGGGTTGGTCATTGTAATGTTACAATTAGTTAAATTTAATTTCAATGACATCATTGTATATAATATGAAAAAAGATTCTGAGCAGAGATGATCTATTAACTTAAATTACTAAGTATAGTTTGTGATGTTTTTCTAAATTGCTATTAAAGTAATTTATTTTACTATCAGTAACACAGTAAGTTGATTTAATTTTTGTTATAAACATTGTATTTATTATATTATTAATACTTAATTATAATTATTGAATTTATAATTGATACCATTAAATAATATATTTATACTATTATTATTCACTTTTGAATTGTTACCGTTAAACTATAAAACAGTGTGAATAAGTTGTATTATTCAATTTGTATAAATATGCATTATCTATAAATTAATTTGTATATTTTAAATATTGTATCGTGGAAAAAAAAGTTTGTAAAATATTATAATCTCATTCAAATATAAAATTAAAGTCCATAAAAAAATTTTGCTTACATATTTTTTATACATGTTGATTTTGTTTCAATGTGATAGTTTTATTACATTTTTAAGCTGCAGATATACAAATTGAACAATTTATAAATTTTCAACTACAAGACATTTTCCAAATTTTCTATGCGAATTTTTTAATTGCCTATTTTAGTGCGATGTTGCTAGATTTGATATTAGTCAATTATATTTTTATAAAAAATGGATTTAATGTTATTTTTAAACATTTGTAGAACTACCAATGGCCCAGATACATTTCAAAGGACGTACAATGGTCAGTTTTATAACTCCCATCCACCAACATACACAGTGATTTCAGTTTTAAAATAAACACAAGCAAAAACTTTGGCAATAACAAATTCTATTAAAAACAATGTTTATAATCCTATAGCCAAAAAAGAAAAATCTAAAATTGAATTAACATTAAAAATTACAATGGTTATAAAATCCACAAGAATCTAATTTTATATTTACAAAAACTGGAAATTCATAAAAAAAGTGTAGAAAAAACATTTTAAAAAGTATTATTTTGTAATTTTTTTTACTTATTTCAATGTTTAACATAGTTATAATGTAACATTGATTTATTAATAGTGAATAGTTTTTATTTAAAAAAAAAATGTTTTAATCGAATCTGTGAACAAAATAAAATATATTCAGAAATTATAAACTTATTAAAATCTTTAGTTTTTCAGCTAAAAGACAAGTTCTTTGATAATACATTCGTTCGCAATCATGTTATAAAAAATTAAAATGGTATAACATTCGCAATAGTGTTTTACCCGTCATTACTAGTCATTTCAATACGAAAAACAATTCTGAACGGGAATAACAGGCCGTCATCCTATATCACTAAATATATATTTTAATGATATGTTTATTGATAATGCTATTAAAATAATTTATTATGCTATTGGTATTACGGGAAGGTTGATCTATTTTTTTCCGAAAATATTGCGTTTTTTTATTATATTATTATTATTTAATTATTATAATAATATATATTTATACTATATTTTATCAACTTATATAACTCAAAATGTAATGACATATTTCTATAAATACTAAATACCGTATAATAATAAAAATAGGTTCACAGTATATATTATACAGTATGAATATATACAAACATATAATATCTTAAAATAAATAAAAATGTCATTGCGTATAGTATAATAATATAGTATACGTAAAAATTGTAAGTTCCTCACCAAAAATTAATTTAACTTTACAGTAGATATTTTTATTAATGCCTATTATAGGTTGAAAATACAAAGAAACTTGTATTACATTTTTAATAACCTTACTTATAAATATTAAAAATTTTATGGATTTTTAACTGAAAATAATTGTGAAAAAAATTGAAATTGGAATTATTTTTGTTTTTCAAAAAAATAAATTGGTTAATATTTATATTTCAGACGCATACGACAATATTTGAGAAATATGGTCAACTTTTTTTTTTTTTTTAATTTCCCTAATAAAAACTTAAGTTTTTTGACAGAACGAAAACATTATTAGCAACAGTAATTTAAAATACAATAGAACGCATTATCTGAACGTAAATAAACTCCAGCTAGATAATTAACGTTCTGTACGAGTAAAACTAAAAAATAAAAAATTACTCATGCCTATAAATAATTTAGTAAAAATATTTAAAAAATTTAATTATGTATAGACAAAGTTAATATAAACATTAAATGAATATTTCACGTACCTATCTGCAGTTATGAGTTTATGAGACATAATAAATTACACAAAAATCTTAATTGATTTGGCTGAAAATAGGTTTTGCATAAATATTTCTGTTCTTTATCATTTTAAATTTATATTAAATCTATATTGATTTTACAATAATGGGTTTTTTTAATAAAATATGATATAAATATATACTATTATTATAATTGATAATATAGTCGACTCTCGATAATTCGAAGTAAAAGCTCGTTCTTTAGAAATTAGAAAATCTTGTGGTAATTCAAATAAAAACCATTCATTTAAGTACTTGTAAATTAATTACCGGCAATTCGAAATTAAATTTTAAGAAAACTGTCCATTAACACGTGATAATTCGAAGTTTTATCCGTTCAACACTCGGTAATTCAAAGTTTATTCATCAAATATATTTCTTATAATATTTTCGTTAATAATTTAAATTTAAATCGTGTAGAAATTTAGCTTACTATTTTCGAAAATAATAGAATTATTATCGCAAGAACTTTATTGTTATTTCTTAATCGTCTCGTTTCTTATCGTATTTGAACTTGTTATTAGCTGAATGTAGTTTTTATTTGTAAACGTAACTTTTTGCTCCAGTTAGAAATCAACGTCAATGTTTTTAAAGCATTATTAACTCTAGAAAATACTATAATAATTTAAATTAAATTCAACGAAGCAAAAATCAATCACAGGTTTCTTCAAAAAATAATAATCTTTTATAATATCATAAATAATTTAATTTTCATAGTATAATTATACTTATAGTTTAATTTACAATAAAAACATAATTTAAATACAACATAATTTGTTGAAATATTTTATAATTATGTACGTACAATAATAAAAAAACAATTTTTTTTTTTAATCTCAGTAATTCAAATACATTTTTTTTTTGCTCTTTCGACATTGCGAACTATTCAGCAATTCGAACTCTCGGTAATTCGAAATATTTTAATAGTCCCGCCAATTTTGAATTATTGATAGTCGACTATATAATAAATGAGATGTTTTCGGAGATTAATTCCACATATCGTATTACTAATCAGTAATTACAGCAAAATAAATAACTATATCTAGTAGCAATATAAATGTAAAATAAAAACTATTTAGTGAAATAAATTCAAATTTAAAACATCCATATTTACTCAATAACGAGGTACAGAAAAATGGTCTCCTGCTTTTCGATCCTGAGCATTGATTGTACAATGATATGTGTGTGTGTGTGTGTGTGTGTGTGTTTTTTAGTTTATCTTCAACGTTTAAGATAGTAACAATATATTTCTACTTAGAGAAAAAGGGTCAAAAACAAAAAAAAGTCAGTACTTTCCAAAATTGTCAGTGAAATTAAATGACTTTCTGGGAAACGGATTTATTTTTGTAAGCGTAACAACTTCTGAGAAATTTCGTGTTCATTTTTCAAAACTTAGAAGTAAAAAGAAAATGTTTTATTTTCTAAATATAAACGCTTGTAAATAAATATTTTTGCTATACATTTTTAATATTTCTTACAAAGTAAATATACAATTTATGAGAAACCTTATAATACATTTTCAAGCATTTTTATACAGCCAATAATTTATTTTTGATTTTTAAAAGAATGGAAAATTTCAAATATCTATAAATAGTTCGAAAATAGTCAAAATATTTGAATAGAAAATGATAATAAAGACATTTGATGAAAATTTTAAGTATCTATAGTTATTTATTCTCCAGTAACACAAAAAAAACCAAATTGATTTTGTCAAAAATTGGATTTGCATAAAAATTCCTAATTTTTTCTTAATCTGTTTAGTTTTTTTCCCTTTTGTTCTCAATTTTTACTTCTCTAATGTACAAAATAGATCCAATTTGGTATCCAAAACCATCCTGAAAGTCGAAAATTGAAGAACTTTTATGACTATTTATTGCGTAAACATATACATAAAAAGATATATAAACATCATTGTTAAATCAATACAATATAATTCAATCAGAACCACTAGAATCTAAAAAAATATAGAAAAAACCTAGTTTTTTACAAAATAGATTTCTTTATTTTTTCATAGCTGATTTAAAAACAATTTACTATAATAACTTTTAACCAAGTGTTTATCACATAATTTGCTATTTCTATTTGTGTTATTATATTTAAAATATTTTGATTCCTTTTTAGCTATTTATAGAAAGTAATTAATTAAGTAAATTTTTTTTTATAAAGTAGTTTGTTCAAAATTCCAATAAAAAAACCTTTTATTTGGTCGAACATTTAATATAAGGTTCCTCATAAGTTGTTACCAAAAAAATATAAAAATAAATTAAGAGTAAATCTACAGAAATTTTTTTATTATCATTATTTTTGGCAAAACTGAATAAATTAGCAAATTATTTTATAGTTCAAAATTTATAAATGGATCTTTATAAGTTTTTCAACCTACATTAAAAAAACAAATTGTACTGGGAAGTCAAATAAATTTTCAAGGTGCGTTAGAAGTTCAAATGTTTACAACATTATTTTACCCATAAAATAACTATTTGGCGAAATTTATTTTTATTTTTTTATTGTGATTTAAAAACAAATAACTGTAGAGAATTTCTATCAAATGTTCACTTCAGCATTTATTAGGTGAAAAAAAAATAATTTATTGACAATTGAAATTTTTGACTGTTTTATTTTTAATGTGAAAAAAGGATTAAAAATTTGATACAAGATTAACAAATAAATAAAATAGTAATTACTAATTATAATTGAATAGAAGTTTAAACTTGTATTTTATATGTTGTGTAAAAAAATACAAATAGTTATATAAAAATTCTATACCGTTAAAATATGAGTAGTTTACATTTAATGGAGTAAGTACATAGTAAATTCCCTGGCATTATTTAATTTGATATGGACAATGCTTTTCAGGATTAACTATAAAAGACCATCAAATCAAAAGCCTATAACAGATTTTTTTAAATTCAATAAGATCTAATTCAGTATCATAGGCTACTATTTAATACTTACTTTTTACTTTTGAACATATAATTGTTGAATATAGTTGACTCAGGAAAACTATTATTTTTTATATATATATTAGTTTCATAGGTTACAGAAAATAAAATAGTTAATATGATTGGTTAACATTTTAAACTTGTATTTTATATTGAGTCAAAACTACCCAAATAACTATATTCAAATTTTATGCAGTTTGCATTTGTGAGATAAGAAAGAATAACTTCACAAGCATTTAATATGTCAAAGATAACGTTGTGCAAAATCAGCTAGTGTAAAACAATTTAACAGTAGATATAACTATACAAGAGCTCACTTGGAAAATACATTATTTAAATTTGGTAGTTGTCTTGAATCATTCTTGTACAAATAATAACTTTTATTTGAGCTAAGAAAATAATTTGGCTTTTTATAATTAATAAAAATATTTTAGTTAAAATATTGAAACAATTTTTTTTCATTAAGGCTAGTTTGATCGTAGTCATGGACAAATGTGTTTTAAAACAAAAATCTAATATTAAAATATTTATGAAATAACTATGATTTAGCTTAAGGTAATGGTAACTAAAAATTTGCTAAATATTCTCTTTTAATGTTTTTTTTGAATAAAAGTAATTTGAAGATACTAAAAAAATATGGTACCTTATTTTTATATCCCCATCTAATTAATATAGCCAAAGTTCCACTACTTAAAATTAATACTGTAATATTTGAATTAATTTAAGAGTTTAAAAATCACTAAATTTGAGAGAAAATACTTTCAAAATAACCCTATATTCTTTATATAAAATTAAAAAAATATATGTAACACATTACATGATATTTATCCTCCGTGAGTAAAATCTAGGAATTATAAACATGTTTTTAGAAGGATTTAACAATTAACTAAAATAAAATATTATTATTATTATTATTTTCTTAATATGGTCATGAAAACATACATAAAGCATTATAAGAATTTGTCAAAAAAGTTATATCCAGCTCAGAAACAAAAATATTGTCTTACAAAAAAGTTATAGCTATAGTATAAAACTAATGTAACTTCTTTGTTAAGCAATATTTTATAAAAAGGATATTATCTAAAAATTAAACTTTTTAAAATCTACATTTAACACATGCATCATAATTTTAATTTTATTGAATTTTGTTACTTAATCATCATAATAAGGTTAGAGCTTTGGTCATTACAACAATATAATATATATAATATATTATTTTTATAATTATTTAAAAACAGTAAAATATAATATTTTAAACAAGGTAAAAATATTATCACCATAGTCACTGAATATGTAGAAACAATTTATTTAGTAAACTTGGACATATTTTGGTGATGTGAGGACATTTACCTCGCTTCATGATTATGCATGATTTTCTGTAAAAATAATCATGTTTGTTAATTTCTTGAGTTTGAATAAAATTATACAAAATATTCAATATTCGTTTGTTATTAATTTGATAATGTTGGTCACTCAGTCAATCTAGCTATGATATAAACTTGGATTTTATGTATCTACAGTCAAATACTATTATAATAATGTAGAACAGTGTTTCAAACTAAATATGTTATTATTTATTAATTTATAATATAAATGATTAGTTAAATAATTGTTACAATACCTGTCATTTTTATAAAAATTATTATTCATAGTCTATTACCAGTTACCATAAAGATTATATTTTAAAATAAGTATGCAAATATAATTAAATAATTATTAGCATACAACGATGGATATAGAATATTTCTAAGTTTAAAGATTTTTTGAGCATATTTAATTAGTGTTTAATAGAAAATGTTAAGAGAATGTTCTTAAATTCTTACTAAATTTTCTATTAAGAAAATAATTTAATATTTTATCAGTATATATTAGAATTATATTTATAACTTTTTCAATTAAATTAATCTTTAATTTATACAATTTAAAAATTAAATAGCAATTTTTAGTATACAAAATATATTTGTTAATTTATATTACAGTCCAAGTAGTTTTCAGGATCAAAATGTGATGATAAGTAATTTTTTTTAATATAATATGTTTAAAAATTTCAGATTAAATAAAATAATACTTATTTATATTATTTTTATACAATTCATGGCATTAAAATGATAAGTTTCACTATATTTATAGTGCAGATATTGAGTAATTTTAAACTTGAAGATAGTGCATGAAAAAAATAATAAATAAATATAATGGGACTTCAGAACCATACCAAAATGTAATTGCTGATGTGAAGTTCTAATAACTATAGGATTCTAAGGGTTTTTAGCACTCTGAATCCTAGAACAAGCATCAGAAATTACATCTCCATAATTAGTACACTTTCACTTGCACACTATACACTTTATCATAATAAAATAAATAAATAAATAAAAATTTGTTTTTATACATTTTTAGTTTACAACAGATGGTTGGAATTTTTTATAGGTCTCTACAATATTTTTGGTGCTAAAGCAGCTAAACCAAAAGCAATCAACTAAAACTAAAACTTTGATATTCAAATTTAAGCCCAACAGATTTTTTGTGAGTTGTGTTTACCATTATTAATCATTATACATCTATGATTTATCTTTTTTTATGAATTTAATATTATATATTATTTTAACTTTGTTGTATACTAAATAGTAAATATTTTAATACTTAATAACCTAATTGTTAGTGTTAAAATTCAACATTTTACATAAATAAATAATAGCAGTTACATGTCATTAAATGAACCAATCAACTAATTAGTGAAATATATCGTTTAGTATAGGTATTATATAAAAATATAATACAAATACACGCAATTACAAATTTAGCGCAGAACAAATTAGTTGGAAATCATTTTTAACACATTTGATACAAACATATTTCATACTTTTATAAAAGTAATTATTTTCTTAAAGAGTATATCTAGGTATACGTATATAAATATATAATATTTAATGTAGGAAATTATTTAAATTATTTAAACAATACATAATTATAACATTCATAACAATATGTAATAATATAATATCTTTTGATAGGTAGCATATATTAGGCAAACATGAAAGAATATAATGATTCTGCATCTAATGAAGAAGATAATATTGTATTATACAAATATACCTAGGTAGTATAAGTAGTTTGGGAATTGCATTTATTAAGTAAAATATAAATCATATAATTTACAAAATGACAATTTTTTACAGAATTTTTATTAAAAATGTATTACTTTAATGTTATATTATTATATTTTTTATTGATTCCTGTATAGTTCATTGATTCTAAAACAATTACAAATAATGATAGGTCACTGAATCATAAATGATAAGGCACATATTATTCCTATTATGCCGAGTGTTATGCCTTTACATTAATTAATTAAAATATAAAATTTACGCATATGGTTTGTGCTAACAAACAAAGTAAAACACACTTGTATTCAGTAGTAATATTAAACAATAATACATAGATAAAAAATACAAGTTTATCATTGAGAAATAATCAAACTAAAACAGAAAACCATACAAAAATACAACTACCTACTAGAAAAAGTGGTATTAAGGTAATATATATTTTCAAATATTTTGGAAAATATTATATTATCAATTATTTTGAGCACAACTAAACAATATACAAGCTAAAAGCAATTAATATAATAGGTATTATATGTTAAAATAATAATATACATAAAATATTAAAATAATGTGCAAGTATAACATCATAGTTGAAATGTTAAAATAATATAAAAGCATAACAACATAAATGAAATGTTACAGTATTGTGCATGCATATCATACATGAAATGTTAAAATAATATACAAGCATAATAACATAAATTAAATATTAAGATAAAACGCAATATTAAGTGAATACCTATTAGTTTAATCAATTTAATAAAGTATAACAGATAAGAAATAATACTTTTAAGAAATTTCATACTAACTAAGAATATAGTTGGACTTTGTTTAAGATTGTAAATACAATAAGTACATGAAATATTATTTGAAGTCACTAAAAATTGAAAATGCTTACTCAACTCACATAATATAAAGATTATCATACACAATTTTATATTTGATTTGTTCAAATAATATTGAATACAATTTGTAGTGACGTCCATCTCTATTATAACAAGTAGATATTCCACATATAAATTGTAGTTGAAAATGATAGCATATCATTTTATTACAATTTAACAATTTATAATATGTAACTATATAACACAACTAGTTTTAAAATAATTATATCCAATAATCAAAGGTAACTAAATTAAAACCAATAGTAGAGTTAAGATCATGAAATGAATTACTTATGGAGTAAAAATAAAGTCATTGTCAGTTAATAGTTTAACAATCATCGATTAAATAATATAAATGAAAAAAAATAATTAATATAAAAATACAGGATAATTAATAATAATATGTAGATACTGTATTGTGTGAAATACTTTTAAATTTTGAAGCAGGATATGATAATACTATAACATAACACAAAATTATCAATATTTTTAATTGATAACTTAGAAACCAAGATTGTGGAGAAATTAATGATCTTAAGGAACCCCCAACGCACTACTATGGAGGTACAATAATTAAATAAAATATACATCTATGTATCCCAGTATGTGCGTAGGTATATGCATTTTCTTTATATTATCTTACTTGAATAAGGTCGAAGTTTGGTGTACGCGTAATTTTAATTTTAGTTGTTCGACTGCGATCAAATCGTTTCCGTGAACGTGTTCGTGATCGACGGCGATACACTCTGGATTTAACATATCCATGTTTGTCCTGAGCACCGCCGGGCACTTTAACGAATAAACACGATTGCATTTCCACCGGAGGTGATGACTGCATTTTTTGTGAAAATGGTATAGGTACCCTTCATGCACAAGTCTTGGGTATTTAAACGGTTTTAGTATTTTTGTTTCGATGATTTCTAAAGGTACCGGAGTCATGATAGGGGTGACGGAGTAATTAACAACCACCGTTGTATCCGCACGAGTGACGAGTGACGACTGAGCAGCGACGTACGATTAACTGACGGCAACCGGATCGAGGCGGGACGGACGAAAACGAAACACCACGAACGAACCAGGCCAGTGGTGGGCTGCAACTACCGTTCTCTATAGTAGTTTTATGTCGTTGGTGGCGGAACGGTGGCCTTGGGACTTGTAGCAGTGTCCTGGTTTTCCACCCAACGCTTGTGATAGCGTCCATGTCAATTAGTCGTTATCATGTTTGCACGTTATCACCAGGACGGTAGTCATAAAAAAGGAAGTATTAATCCTTAATCCTTTATAATAATAATTATTTTTATTATCATCCGAGACAGCGGGTGCACTTGTAGTCGTCATTACTCCGTCGGGGGCCCGTCCTCGTTCAAGGGTTAGTCACTATTCCATGAACGGGAATCGATTATTAAGTTCAACGACCGGACTACGTCACGACTCATAGGATAATTAACATAATAACAAATTATTAAAAATCGTCTTTGTCGCCGCCGTTATTATTTATACAATCGTAGTATCCTCGTATTCATTATTAGGTATCATTGTAGCCTTCGCCATTTTCATTGCTCAATGGGTCTTTCATGGAGGGTTTGGAAAAGGTGGTAGCTTTTTTTGGAAGGGTGTTTCGTTGGGGGGATGTTTACCCTTCACCACCCCACTTCGATTTCTCATGGCTTCTGATGTTCCATTCTCATTGTTGTTGATAGAGTTTATTCGGTCACTTTTATGGAATGGTACAATAAGCCGTCGGAACGTTCATTTACAGCTAACACATACCGACAACGATAGCTACGAAGATACCGTTTTTGTTAGTGTATGATAAACGTATTCGTTAATTATTGCTATACGCCGCCTTCTAACTGTATAACGTTGTGGAATGGGTTGAATTATAAGTTGGGTTGTTGGATTATATTTCATTTCATTCCTTCGTGAACGACCACATCCTTGGCTTGCTGAATGACCAATTTAATCCATGATGAATAGTACTGTGATGGGTTACTGCGATGTTTAATCACTAGAAAATTGAAAAAATAAATTTTGGAAATTAATAATAAATATAGTAATGACCTTCCTTTTTTGACTGTTTATTGTACAATTTGTATGGCTTAAATAAACGTCGGCTGGATAATCCGTCTGCACATAGATGCATTTTGTATCCCGGGTTTTGTAAACTTTCCATTATAATGCATCTGAAAGTTCATAAATCAAACGATGATTAAACTGTTACAAGGACTCAACGATGTACCTAATAGAATTATTTTTTTTAACATATATATTATCTTATTAGGCTGGATCACAGACGTATACTTTTATTAATATATATATATATATATATATGTATGTATATATATATTATATACATCAGTTAGTTTAATACACAAAAAAATCTGATCATTATACATATACAATTGCATTGACAATTAATCTATAACAATGTTGAAATTATATAATATATCGATTAGTAATTGTTAGTTACATCGATTATTATAAGATATAATATTATTTTATTAACAATATCACGTAGTATATTATTACAATTACAGTTATATTGCTCAGTGGCAACCAAACATTAACAAATAAATAAAGTAATATGTTAACTATTTTGCGTAACATTACAGTTGTTTTATTTAATATAAAAATTACGTTTTCGACTTTATTTTGGTTTTTTATCCTATAACCCCAAAACTATTTTTATTTTTCCGTACAGTAAATAAAATATCAAATACCGTTTGTTTCGTTTTTAATATTTTTTTTTCGAAAGAAAATCGACTCCGAGTTATATTACATGATATGTTGTCTATTGATTTTCGTTTTGAATCTCTTAAATCAAAATTAAGATCCCTAAAAAAATTATTTTACAATTTAAGTTGTAAAAATAAAAATTTTATAATTTATCAAATTGTAATAACACAATAACAATTTTATAATAATATGATATTATTATATTATATTGAATGTGTTGGTTTAATTTAAAAATAAGAAATCACCGCCGCTTAGTCTAGATTATTTTAAATTTTTCTGTACTAGAATATTAATATACTGTTTTAATTAGTAACATAATCTGGTTTTCCCTGATAGATGGATATTTTTGTCGTGATAACGACAACTGGCATATTATAGGCGATCAGCACACTAAATATAAATTCTTAAATTCACTAATCGTCTATGAATCCATTATAGTGTGTTCATTAAAAATATTCTAATGCTAATATTATTATATATTATTATATTGTGTTTTTATGTGCTATTTATCTTGGATATTTAATTTTATACTTCGTTTTTAAAAATATTGTAAGTAAGATCATGTCAGGCGTCAGCGTAATAATTGTTTTGTCTCAGATCCACACACAATATAATAGATCAAATATATTCACGAAAATCGTTTTATTGTAATTTTTGAATGATCGTAGAGTAAAATAATTTATTACTAAAATTATATAGAATAATAAATTTGAGGGTTTTATTATAGGTTTTAAATTTTATTATTATTTTATTTTATAATTGATTTTAAAAATAAAAAATAAATGTTATACCTAAATTTAAATAAATATTAAATTAAGTTGAGACAATATTTAGTCAAATCGATATATCATACCCCAAAAATATTATTCTATTTTCACGAATGCATTTGATCTATTATATTTCACGAGGGTCTGAGAGAGAAAACAATTATTAAGCTGACCTCCTCTTAATACTCGTAATTTATTTTATTGCCTTTTTATGTAAACATTTTATTTATTAAATTTTGTTTTACTTGAATAGACAATACGTGGTTAAATTAATTTTAAATGTGGTTTTAATTGTTTAATATTGAAATCAAAACGAAACAAAATACGTCATCACAAAACAATAATTTCGAAGAGACTAATGAATCAAAGAAAAAAAATTATGGAACCATACGTATAATGACCATTAAAATATTCAGCTAAAAAGGGTATTTTAAAATTAAATATACATTTTGATGATTTGGGTAAAATTAATTCGGGTACAAAAAAACCTAAACTTCAAATAAAAAATAATTTACCATTAATAAATAAAAATGAAATGTAATGAAAATAAAACAAGAAACAAACTAATTATTAGGGCTAGGATTTATATGCAACAGCATGTTTTTTTTGCGACTTCTGATTATTGATTTTGTCAGTAATTTCCATGAATCACCTCATGATGAGATAAATGGTGGTGTTTTTATTTTGCATATTTTTTCATATTTTGGATAAAATGCGTATTATTACATATTTTGATTATAAGAATGTGAAAAATGCATGTTTTATATTATATTACGTATTTAATTCTAACCCTACTGCTTAAGGCATAAAACTTGGTTTTTTTGTCAAACAAAAATTTTATTTTTATAAATACAATCCTATGGTCATTCGATGATCATATATATTCAAAAATTTTAAAAAATAATACGCAGTCGTAGCATGCAACACACGTATTTCCACTATTGAATGTGAATTATAAATTTTATTTCTAGATTATTTTATTTTATTTTATTTCTCAATTATATTATATTAAGACAAACAGCCAATCACTGATGAGTTTCAATAAATCAATATTTTTTTTGTAACTATATTTTGTGTTTATCTTATAAAAATTTAAATGCATATTTTTGCATATTTTAGTAAGTAAAATATATATTTATAAATTGTTATTGCGTACAAATCTTAGCCCTGTTAATTATTAATTAAAAACATAAAATATTAAGTTGTCTTAACATACTTTGTCATATATATATATGGATATATATATTTTTTTAAATTTAAAGTTTTTTTACTAGACATTCACATTTACAACATTTGGAACACAAAATCGAATTTTTAATTAAAATGTTTAAAATAGGTTTAATTTATAATATTGTGAATGTGTTTTTTTTTAATTTTAATTGTTTACATTTTATAAAGAATTTAAAAACTGATAATTTAATAAAAAAAAAACTGGTAACAGCAATTAGTGAAAAGTATATATTTATTTTTAGAAATTAAAAATAATTGTAGTATATATATTTTTTATAAACCATAGATATAACAATAACATAGTTTACAAAAATAAAATAGGTTATTCAATAAAAACTATATATCATGTATATAAATATAAAAGTATTTTTAATTTTATTTTTTAATTCATTGTTTTAGATGAATTGTTAAAACATTAAAAAACTGTTCAATATTTAATATCAATTATTCAGAATAATAGCCATAAGATTTTAAAATCAACTGTTATTATAGATACTCAATGTCAAAACTTAAAAAATAGACAATAAAAGAGCAGATAGAAGAAAGTGCTTAATATTTATTAATATAACTCCGTTATATGAAACAGAGACTTGCTTTAAATAATCATGATAATAAGTCATCAATGTTTTCTAATAAAGATATCCATATCACTATTCAATATAATTATCTATTATATTATTATTTTTTATTTTAGTACCACCAAGTATTATAGATTGTGAATTATAAATAATTGTCAACAGAAAATTGTAAAGAGCTTTTATACATTATTATCCAAGAACAATCAAGAGTTTTTTTTTTTTACAGAAAAGTTAACTATACAAGTTGAATTATTCAAAATAATTTACCTGCTTGAATGATAAAGTTTGTTCAAATATGTCAATTAAATATACATAATATTTATTTAATTACTAATTTCTAAGATAATTATACATATTTTTATTTAAAAAAAAATTGAAAAATCAAATAAAAAAAATTACTTTTCTTTAAGTGATTTTTTAGAATTTTTATTTTGTCTTAGTAATTATATTTACATAATATAGTTAAATAATGGTGTGAAAAAGAGAAATGTCTAATGACCAGTTATAAAAAAATTAAAGTTTAAGCACTCCATTACTCAAACGTTTAGTTTCACAGGTACTGATTGAAAATTTTTGAAATCTTTACATACTGAATGTGTGCATAATGATACTTAAATGACTAAATATTTAATATAATTGATTTTTTTTAATATGATATAATATACTTAGTGTTCTAGTGTACCTAGGTACAAATATTCTTGATAATATTTTTTGGAATAAATGAAAATCTAGGTATAGCTTTTTAGAAGAATATAATAATGTTTTCAAGTTAATTATGTTAGTTCTTTTCTTTTTAAACATTATTTGTTCATATAGTACTTATTTTACTAACTACTTATTTTAATTGGTATCAAAGAGTGTTTTTTAAATAAGTTAAAATTTAAAGGTATAATAGACAATGGGTAGGCAAATAATTATTAGATATTTTATTTTATCTTTCTATTTTTTAAGTTTATATTTATATTGTGGGTGCATGGGTTGTGCTGCACAAGGCACAATATTTTGGTTTATAATAAAATGTCATTTTGCATATTGCCTAACCATAGTTGTATTTGTGAAATTCAGTGAAATTTAATATATGAGATATGGTTTCTACATCATTAAGCTATTGTACGCGAATTATGGGCAAGTAGACTAATTTATAAACTCAATTAAGTAATTAACCAGGATAAAAGTAATAGACTAAGAAATTTGATTTTGAAAATTAGTAAATGTCAAGTCATAAAAATAGAGATTGGTTTATGAGAATTATTATTGAATACATTCTCAATTTTTATTACCTTGATATAATATAGGGATTAGGGAATCAAAATCAAGCAATCACTCATATCCAATCACATTATGCTAGGTACTTATCTATAATAAGTAATAATATAAGAAGAAAATTTAACATGAAATGTAGTTTTAATTGGTTTTAAGTTTTTATTTAGGTTTTTTATATAAATAAGTATAAAAAACTTACGTAGATTGATGTTTGGTTGTGTATCTGAGTTGGGTCTTCCATTTAATATATTGTAATCAGTAAGCCAGACGCAGGTACCTACTACGGAAATAATAGTTAGGTTCCGCATCTATTCAGAAGATCATACATTATCATAAACTATTATCTGGTGTTCAGTGTCCTGATATTTTTGACGATCATTATAGAATCACATCTACTCTGGAAATGATAAAATAAACCCAATTTAAATAGTTATCTGTACACCTATATATTGGTTTTGATATCAGTTATTGTGTACGGGCAATAATGAAACATAGGTACTTCACAATCGGCCATATTGGAAACGAAATAGATTATAATTTGGTATTGAGAGTGAAAAAAGCTGACACACAACCAGTGAATTCCGCTAAATTAAATTGGAATCCGACTCGTACGAAAAAATTAGATATGGGACCCGTTGACTAGTAATCACAGACGCGAACCAGCCGGATGAAAAACTCTCATAATCTCACAACCCCCTGCGGGATGCTTGTTGTCGGAATCAAACATGATGATGGCAACATTGATAACTGACAGACATTTTGAGCAATGGCCAAATGGTGCCCACTTACCTAGCTATACCTGGCTTATTACGACATCATTACAAATATAAATGGAGCGTGGCCAAAATTTATTTATTATTACAGTAGTAGGCACGCTATACTACACAGTCCAGTCATATATAGGCATGTGATAATCTCACCCGAATAGCGTCGTGCGTAGTTAGGTAAAGTGTCCACATTTTGGAACGCTGATCGGCAAACGATGGTAGTGATGATTGACGGTGTTTCAGACTAAGTCCATGACGATCGATGGGTGCACTCAACGGGTGGAACAGTTTGTGAAAATTTGCGGTTCGGTAGCATCATGTGAACGACGAAAAGAGAAGACGCGTCACAGTGGTTGTTGTGTTAGTGCAGTTAGAATACATGATAACCACAGTCTGCGCGTCCATCTCAGATTTTTTACGGGGAGGGGGTTGGTTTCACGCCTTTGTACAAGGTTTTAACCGTTTGGGCGTCGGTAACCGCCCAGGGAGGTCATATTAAATGATAATGCATACGATGAAGATGATTCGGTGGTGCGGAGGTAAACATCAGGACCGATCGGTATCACTACTTGTTTATCAAAAAATTTGTTTTCCAGAAACTACTAGGAAATAAAAATCTATAGAGGTTTGCACTATATCATTGTTAATATATGTCATTATATTAGGGTGTTTTTTTTTTTTTTAATAGTCTTATAGTCGGTTTAGACCAATGAATTTCTTCACTTTATTTTAATGTACATCGAGCTATAGGGATGGTAACTGGAAGAAAACAAAGTAACGTTTCATTGTTTTTAATTTCAATCTTTATCTTTTATATATTTGATTTTACGTGATGAAAATAAATTTAGACACAAGTATATCACAGTTGGTGACGGCGATATCTAAACGGGATAAAAATCAAGAAGTAGAATTACATTACTTAAACTCAATATTTAACTATAATTCACTTTTTTTATTAGCTTTTAAAAAAATAAAATATGTTATCATTACTACAAATATATTATATTTACAATATTTTACTCTGCAAACGATCATAATTTATATTTTATTTGACGACTGTTGGACGGGGTTTAAATAGGATGTGAAATTAAGAACGATTAAAAAAAAACGTGAGACATTGTTTAAAATCTATATACGAGATATCGGTACATAGGTATATGTTGCGGATAATTTACAGACTATTCATTTTTGTATATTATTCGAGGATAATTTTCCAGTTCACTAACATAAAATTCGTCTATACCTAATTTGCTGAAACCCAGATTATTGACAATCAGTATTCACCTAATTTCATTTCAAATTAAAGTTAAAATAAGGTATAATATATAAGTATTAATTATAAAACATGAAGAAGTAGGTAATGTTTTTGCTGTACAGTAATTATGTGTTGACTGTAGTACTGTAAATTTTAATTAATGTGTTGAATGATAAATTATTACATTTGAAGAACGATTCTGAACGAAGACTTCTATCAGCCAATATTATTAGTAGATTTGTTTTATATTTTTATCACTATTATAGTTATTTATTTTAATATTTAACACGAATATGCATCTAGCTCTATAAACTAATTCAATTGTGGTGAGCAGTCTTATTGTGGCCAATGGCATAATTATGGTGGGAGCGGTAGGGGGAGGGTAATATGGAAAATATATCTCCTCCCTCGCTTTTTTTTAGAACAGGTATACGCAGTACAGTTATATTGTTATAAAATGCCTTACATAGAGTAATTAAAGTCAAAAGATCACAACAGAAATAAAAAATTATTTCATATCCCTCTTCTTAAGAAAATCCTATATACGCTTCTGATTGTTGCATATTAGTTATAATAATTGGTATATGTTTAATATAGTTCAAAGTATTCTTTAAATTCATTCGATATATATAACTAACAATAATTTCTGACATTTTCATTAAATAAATTTTGGTATTTTTGAGTCTATAAGTAAAAAATACAAGAACAATTAAATATTATTTGGTTTTATTTAGAAAAAAAAAACAACTATACCAATGTTTTGTTGTATATTATTTCTGTAACCAATGGCAACTTTATAATAAATAAAACATATTGATTTTTGATTTTCGATTTTCAATTGTTTAAATGAAAAGCCGTTTTATACTATGCCAACTTATAACAAAATTATTGATACAACTTTCATTTAAATCAGTCAGTTTCTTAAATAAACGCTTTCAAACATACAAACCATTCAACTTTATAATATAAGTATAAATTATAATAGTTAAATATTTTACACATTTTACCTAATATACTCATATTAATTAATTATTATTAACTTTTGAATCAATACTGATTAATATTTACTATAAAATAGAGTGAATAGGTTTTTTCTAAAAAAAATTTAAAATTAATCTATATAATTTGAAAATCCTATTTATGTATAATAAAATATAATAATATACATAAAAGTTTCAAATCTCATTAAATAATATTTTTAACTATTCAATTATAAGAATATCATAAAAATCATTATTCTTCATCTAAATATCTTGTACAAACTATAACTTCAAATGTAAAAAAAAAAAAAAATTTTAGTTGCATATGTTTTAGATTTTTGGATTTCAATAAGTTATATTAAGGACCTTTTATAAAACCTTTAAGATTAGGTAAGCCATACAAGTTGAACATTTTATACAATTTTGATTATAAAATAATTTACAAGATTTCGTATTATAACGAATTTTGTCTAAATTTGAACTATAAAAGCTTTTTAATTAAAATCGTGACCATTTTTTTGTTGATATTTTTAAATTGCAAAAAAACCGCTTATACCAAAATTTTAAATTTTTTCACTGAGCCAATAAACATATTGTGACACATTAGGAATTTTTATAAAACCAATAAAACTGGTTTTTGATCGACAAATTATTGGGTATCGGTAAACTAAGTATACCAGTAATTCTAATTTTGAATACAAAAACAAAAAAGTACCCAAATCAGTGACTCAACCAGGATTTATTCAAGGGGGGGGGTCCAGGAAAAAATGTATTTACCTACTATTTTTCTGTTTTTTTTTCTGAGTATATACATTATAAATACATTTCATTGCTTGATAAATACAATTACATTATTTAATACACATTTTTAAATTTATATTTACAATGTAGGTATTTCAATTAATTATTATTATTATGCCAATTAAATTATGTTAAAGTCATTATTTATAATGTAAAATCCAAGCACCGGTTTTGATAAAAACTTTTGGGTAACTTTAAAAAATATAAAATAAAAATAAATAATATGGCATGAGCCAAGGAGAGGTGGTCTGGACCCAGGGTCCACCCCCCTGGGTTCACCATTGACCCAAATTACAAATTAAGGACTATGTATATCTCTCCAAGTAATGTGTAAGAACAATAATCACTTCCTATAGGTACAATTAATAATTAATAAAATAAGGTACCTAATTATTAATTATAATAATTAGTTTATACTAGTTTATCAGAGTACTATATTATAGTATATAATCTAAGGATAATAAAATACATAATATAGATTCGGACACTTATATTTGGACAACCCATGGGTTGTGGGTTACGTGTCCGAAGAACACAAGATTAAAGATAATAATAAAGGTATTTATAAAACTGTTGGTTAATTACTACCGACCACACATTTGCCTCCCGCTCGTCGCTTTTCAGAAATGCAGACAAGTTTACTACCTATCTGATTTCTTCTATATACTACATTTTTAATCATAATACATTATACAGAGTGATTTTAAGTATCATATAAGTATTTAAATTAAACATTTTTTTTTTGTAATTTAAAATGGATTTGAATGTCTTAATATATTTAATTAGATTATATGAACAAATTATTTTATTTATTTAAAAAACAAAAATACCTAACTTAATTAGCTTATATATAAATATTTCGATAAGTATATTTATTTAAAAGTTGTTAGTAGGATCAATAAATAAATTTAGGTAGGGAGTCCCAAATTGTTTTGAAGAATATAGATATCATGTTATTAGATAAATCAGTAGATATGCAGTACGTTAAAATGAAAATAGACTTTTTTAAATGTAAATCAGTCCGTTTTGAATTCCTACTGGCTACTTCTATTATTTTTATATAGATTGTTTATAGTATATCATTTCTATAGATCGATTAAATAGTTATATTTTTTATTGGTTTTTATTTTTCTAAATATTAGTCATTTATATACCTATATATTTAATTCACATTATGCCACAGGTGAAAATTTGTTTGGTATTTTTTTTAAATAAATTTAAATTTATTAATTTTAAACTGACATTATAATATAATATGGTACACATATTTTAAAATGATTAAAATACAATATTAATAAAATATGTTATAACTTATAAACAGTTGGCAAAGAGACTCTAAATTTCTTACCAAGCCAACAAATATTTCAGGCCATTTATTCTTCTTTTCATTTATAAGCTTTGCTATAGATTAAAATAATATCTTAATATAAATTTTCGATTTTGAAAAGTTTTGATATTATTTTTTGATCGACAGAAATTTGTTCCATTGAATTAACCATTATAATATAATGACTACCTTTAATTACTATGGTCTATGACAACAATTAAGTGACCCCAATGGCTAATAATCTTACTAAATAATTATCAATATGTTAATATATTACTTATATCTATATGCATACTTATTTTATATAAAATAGTCACCTATTTTTGAAAATCCTTACCTTGAAAATAACAATAATAGTTTATAAATACGCTTTAAAACATAAGAATATAAATAAAATATAGAAATCTCAGCAATTTAATGAATCCTTACCACCTCCTAAACAACAACAAAATTCAGGTCTCTCCACAATATGTTTTTTCCATACAAGCGAATTTAGATATGCAACTTTTTAAAACTGTACAAATGGATAACTTATAATTCCCAATTATAGATTTGTAAATTCAAGAGGATTTCATATCTACTCACACGTGTTGCACTATTACTACTGTCTTACTAATGTAAAACATAGTCAATTTGAGTTTAGCGGAATCCTTTTTATGCATTAGCTTTAATATTAGACTTAATTGATCTATAATCAAATATAAAAGGTAAGAATATTATAAAGTGCATCCCGTGATATTTCGGTTTTAAGGTTAATTATGAGAATTTTAAAGTTTTATATCTTATATAGCTATAACTCACTTAAAAATTAAAATATTAATACAAACCAACAAGAGAACACAGATATTATTCTTCCTTTTAAGTTTGATAGTGGATAAATTGATTCCAATATTAAAACCCAGTTGGCTTAGATAACAACAAAAAATGAATTTTCTGAATGCAAATTTACTACATGCGAGTACGACATACACGAACACAAACAACGTTGTAACAATACAAGAATTAATATTATTATTAATTTGCTTAAATAAACGTTGGAAATTTAGAATATATTTATTGCACTATATCCAAACACCACTGATGCAACGGATATCAAAAATAAACAAAGATAACTTGAGTACCTCTACCACTATTAGATAATACTTATAGTATATGTATACTATATATAAAAAAATACCTCATTATAAAATTTAAATATATCATTATATATAATTACTCAAATAAAATTGTAATGAAAATACTCCTCTATATAAAAAGTAGATAAATTACCTTCGTTTTCATGGTATAAAAAAGAAAAAATAGTTAACAATAATATTATTGTGTATTGTATGTTAAGTATTTCTCAGTTTGCTTTTAACATGGTCATTCGATAAGCAACAAAAGTAGAAATACTATACAGATAAAATTTTAAAAAAAATGTCCAAAAAATAATTGTTAAAAATAAAAATAACAGTTAACAATAAATTATAAACATATAACCATCAATGATGTAACTTACAATTGTTAATTTTTAGTTATAAAATATATTTATGTAAATAATTTAATATGTATAAAAACATAACACGTTATAATATACCAGTTCACCTAATCTGTTTATAGGGAAATTTTCTATTTATTTCGAGAAAAATTTATTGAAAATATAAATTATTTAATTAACTTTTCTTGTAATTTACGTGGATGAACCATTAATAACACATTGAACTATGTTGAGTTAAAATTAAATATGTACATATTTATTTAATATTTGTTTATCCGATGCCCGTATTATAGACACTTTTGTAGTATCTATTATTATTATTATACATTCACAATCACAATAGTCAAAATAAATCGAAACGATTACGCGTTATAATATACTATAATATTTATAATTATTCCTATTCTATTCCTATTACTATTAAAAATAATTACATATTATATTATTTTATACGGTATTACATTTTCATTACACGGAGAAAATTCTAACTAAATCCCGTGACGCATTACTTACGTTACCTACATTACTAACAATGTCCAATACTACCCAATAGTGGCCACTCTACCAGTGGTTATATACCAAATGTATTATGATGGTCGACTATCGTTATTAGGTATAAAACGGACAACGATAGTAGGTATTATAGGTATGGATATAATATATATATCTACATCTTAAATTGGTAAATCGGACCACAATTATTCAGATATACCTAATGATCCCTAATGCACAAAAAACCGAACCTAAATTCGGATTAGACCTTTTTTCGTACAATTACTTTTGGAGCACAAATGGTATGTGGAATTAAATTCTTAAGTACCTATACGTAAATGCAACATATACACAGTTTATAATATCAAACTAAAATAACTAAATATGTTATCATATTACATTATTATTTTGGTATTATTAGTATTATTGTGGAATCAAATAAAAATAGTTTAAATTGTATATTATTATATAATATGTTATTTATGTAGATAATCAAACATAAAAATACTTAATTATACCTTTAAACTATAGGTGTAACAAATTTACCATTAAAGATTATCTATATTATAAAATATATTATTAATATTATACTATTATGCAATTATAAAATTATAAGTATTATATTAATAATACTTATTATTATTATTTATTATTACAAATAGTAATAATATTATTGAATAATTTTATTATATTTAAACACAAAAAAATTTTGTTGTTATGCATTTGACATTTCAACATATTTTGTATTCTTATGTCTAGAAATTAATTATAAAAATTAAAAGCACAGTAAAGTTATCCGTAAAGAAAGCAAAGGTATTGTGTCAAAATGTTTTAAAATTTAATTAGAAAATATAAAATAAATTGAAAACATGAAAAATAATAAATGTTTAAATTAAACATTACGAAAAAACATTTTTTTTTTTTGGCTTTTAGTCCAATTTTAATTATATGCTAAAAATAGGTGTTATAATTTATAAAACTTCTAGTTGTGTTCCACTTACACGCACCGAAAATGTTTAAATTAAAAAAAAAAAAAAATGATATTTTAGTACTTTTAAAGTATCCTCGAAAACTTATATGAGCAGAATGTCTTCACAGTTCACACCAAAATATTCAATATTACATGTGATTTCGTATAATATATATTATTACATATAAGAATGCCTAAATTAATAATTGGTAAAAAGTTAACAATATTAAATAATTTTTAAATTTTTAACTTCCTAGAATCAAGTATATCTATTACTAAAATTTGATCTCAATAAAAGTGCATCTTGATTCTTGATTAAATAATATATACATCTATTCATATATTATTGCGTTATGCTTTTACTTAATTATATTTATTTGTTTTTAATTTTTCGATTTTCATTTTTATAATTTATCTATTACTTAAATAGAAACTTTGATGCACATTTTTTATATAAAAAATAAATAATAATTAAAAGATTTATTTGCAATTATTTTAAAGATCGTTACCTTTTAGTGAAGAGTACAATATTGAGTAATACAATTAGTGTACATTAATTTACAAAGTGACATTTTTAAATTTTCTCAATATATTAAAAAAGAAAAATTTTTAGGTGTCAAAATATATCGGTTATTTTTTTTTTCTTTATTATGTATATATAAATGCATATTCCATGGTTTTGAATAATTATTCAATATAAAAATTACTTAAATATTTAAAATATTTATTTTTAAATATTAATTTTTTGTTAAATATTTTGATCAAACATTTTGGCAATGCAAAAATAAATTAATAACTTTCTAAATAACAATAAAATCTTTAATTTTTAACGATTACAGTACAATAATTTTTCATAAAAAATAGAACACATAATTAGTTAGATTAAAAACTAAGTAGGTTCTATGCTTAATTACTACTTACTAGTACTACTTTAGTATGTTATTTGAGACTAAAGAAACTATTGTGGTATATTTGAGTATTTGTATTAATTTTTAAACAAAATTGCAGTTTATTGAAAATAGAGGATTAATAACTTAGCCAATTTTACATTCTGCACACAAATACAAAAATGTATTTCAATGACACGTTATTACAAAATTAACAAGACGATACGTAGTTAAAAGTAGGTAAATAATTAACAAGATTGTTTCCAATTTGTCATTTTAAAACAAAATAAGCCAAAGAAATTGCTGTAAATAATTGGTCATTCGCCAGTTAAGGATGACAATTCTAGTACTAAATGTAATTTTGAACAATATTTTCCTACAGTTTTCACAAATAACAAGTATTGGGAGTTGTTAAAATTATTTTAACACGGACATATTTTTAGATCGTTTAAAGAGGAATACCTAATTCTTTCATACATATTTTTTGGATAACTTGAACCGTTTACGCTGCACACGCAACGGAAGCCTTCAAATATTAATAATTTTCCTAGTTTTTGCAAAATTTTTCACTGATGCTTCGCTCCTATTGGTCGCAGCGTAATGTTATATAGCTTAAAGCTTTTCTCGACAAATGGACTATCCAACACAAAAAGAATTTTTCAATTCGAACCAGTAGTTCCTTTAAATTAGCGCGTTCAAACAAACAAACAAACTCTTCAGCTTTATAATATTATGGTATAAATTATAGCATGCGTTTAAGTTTTTACCATAACTCCCAATCAATAATTTAGGTGACACCTAGTTATTTTCGCTCTCCGAACTATAAATTTGTAATTATGTCTACTTTAAATATTATTAAAACACGAAAATATAAGTTTATAAGCAAAAACCTGGATCCGAGAAATAAAAATTGAAATTGAAAAAAGAAAAACAGCAATTTCAAATACTCAGATAATAAATACATTTGTCGAACCAGTTCAAACCAATACATATTCTGTGAAAACTAAACTACATGATAACAAAGTATTAGAAACTGACGTTCCTGAACAATCTTTTAATACTTTTAAGGTAAAAATACACTAATATGTAAATCCAAATGCCTGTTTATCGTAAGAAATCAAATGTAATAATTTTACTGAACCTAGTTTGTGACCTCAAAAAATTAACGTCGATATTTTTCAAACAATTATTAAAGCAACTTTTTCTAATTTCGATAATTTATTAAAAATAAAAAGTACGTAAGTCTAAAGATTCAGCTGGTAAACAATTTTCTGAATTTTTATTATATACCAAATCAACAAATATTAGAGAAAAACATCCACGCGATTGGCTAATTTATAGTTTATTCAAACAAGTATTAAATTATTTTCTTGTTTATTATTTAGTGATGAATTAAGTTCACTGAGCTAATAAAAAACCTAAGACTTTAAGCTAAGATAATCGGGTTTTCTCCAAAAAATATTATAAAAAAAATTATATAATAAGCTTCAACTAGGTACATGAAAATAGTGAAAATTATATAAAGTCCCTAAAGGAAATAGTTAATAAACATCAAAAACCTTTAGAACAAGTCGTTTAACGATACCGAGAATTTCTTGAATTCAGTAATAAACTTATGAAATCTAATTTATTTTCTTATTGTATTAAATTTAAGAAGCCTTATAATAATGTGGTATATTATTAATACTTCATAATTATTTTTGTTCAATTCTAATTTAAAAAATATTTTTAACTATAAACTAAAATGCTTCATTTCATTTATATTTATATTCAATAACTTGATAAGTATGTACATTTAATTAAATTTAAAATTTTAATAACAAGCCTCACTTTAAAACACAGTAACAATAAGCTTTTTTGTCAACAATTACCATCAAATACAATATATGTTCTTTGATAATTAAATCTTAATATTGTAATTTATACTTTCAAGTTTCAGATATATATTTTAATTGTTTATTGTAATATACACATATTTTAACTACCAAAATGTAATGATATTTCAACAAGTATAATAAATTGAAAATTTGAATAGTAAGCCACTATTAAAAAATAAACCATCAGTCAAAGATGAACATTTGCTATTGCAATTTGAAATCATTTAACTGGACACAACAACATGGTTTACTATCTTCAAAAATAAATGCTAATATTAAAGTAATTTATAGACTGGGCAAGTTTTAACTCTTAAAGTTAATATAAAAAAATTTAAATTAAGCTTAAAATGAAAAGTTACTTTTCTTTATTTTAACTTTTAAAAGTTACAAGTTAATTAAAAAAAAATAACTTTACTCAGTTAAAAATTAGATATTTTTTTAAAAATAAAATTTAGAATTTAGAATCTTTTTTTTAAAGTTTAATAAATAGTATTATAATATAATATAGGTTGCACAATATTAAAAAATAAAAAAATGCTTATATTAAAAGTAATAGCTGCAGGTACTTTCAAATTTGATATTTAAATCATTAATGAAATTCATTAAAATAATTAAATTATATTAATGTATTTTTACTGGGTCTACAACTTTTTCCAAAGTGAAACTTTTTAAATTATAATAATCATTTTCATTTTTAAAATGTAATTAATTATACCTATAGTATTAATCAATTGTATTGAATAGTGATAATAAAACATTTAATTAAACTATAATTTGATTTTACCAAATTAATCATGTATATAATAATATTAAATAATTATAATTATAATTATGTAATAATATTAAAAATAACAATATAAAATAATATAATTGATGATCATTAACTAGTTTTTCTGCATTCATATTTTTATTTATTGGCAAAATACCTAGGCCATGATTATTAACCTAACATTGTTAAGACCAAGTTATCATATAATGTTTATACTTAATTATTTTTTTGTTTTATTAGAAAAATATAGTAATTATTATTAATTAACAACGAATATATGTTTATAAATATTGGGTAAATTGGTTATATTTTTCTATCTTTTTTTTTTCATTAATGATTATTTCTATAACTGTTCTGTTTAAAATTTATGTATTTAAATTTATATTATATTCAATGAATATGCAAATGTACCAATATTATAAATTATTATTTATACAAGAGCCTATTAAACGTTATAATTTATTAAAAATATTTGATATTAATTTTAAAAATAAAAATTTACTAAACATAATATTATAATTTATAATAAATTTTAAATTCATGGGGCTTATATTAGGAAATAAACCAACTCAGAAGTTATACTGCATATCATGCTTATTCAATAATCTAAAACATTTCTGTTATTTACTAATTGATAATATACTATATCTTAATACAATTGAAGACATGGTGAGAGCAATATTGTTTTAATAAATTACCTGAAATTAGTAATTAAATAGTTATAATAATACAATTTTAAAATAATAAAATATTTATTAATCAAATAAATTAACTTATATGGAAGGAAATAATTTTAAATTAAAGGTAAAATTATTTACTGATACTTTTGACACAATATCCATCTACTGAAAAAAAGGGGAAAATAAATTCAACATTTTATTTGTTTGCATTGTTATTTTTTTAAATTATGTATAATTTAGAGCTTAAGAATTCCCCTTAATATGTATATATATATATATATTTATACAATATTAATTTGTTAATTTAACATATTAATACATAATTTTATGGATTTTCAAGTTTAATTAGAATAAATTAAAAAATAATACATATTTTATACATAAATCATTTTTAATAATATAACTGTATCATTTTTGTGTTACCATATTAGATAATATGTAGGTATTATATAGTTATACATTTTATGAGATTTTAAGTTATATAATATATAACGAACAAAAATATAGAATATTATTATTTCAATTTTTAAAAAAACAGTGGATTACAAATTATTCAAGAATGCATCAATAGATGAAATAGTAAAAAGAATAAAATTTATCCAGACACAATTATTTCAAAAGAAAAATGCTACTACATAAATTAAAGTAGGATATATTTTTAAAATTATAACTATCACTGTAGTTACCTATAATACTTTATATTAATTAAAAATACAAATACTGTAAAATAACCTATGTAGTAGTATCAATTAATAATAAATAGACTGAAATTATTATAATTTATAAGTCACATAACAAAATTAGGGTTTTTGTTGATTTATTTTAAGTATAATCTGTAGTAGAATAGTAGAATCTAACTTTTCTGATTACATAAAAATGTATTATTTATAAAATTCAGGCTATGCACCTCAATGCATATTGGAGAATAGTATTTGAAAAATAGTAAAATATTTTAAACAGCAATAATAAACTAGATATTAAATATTATGTTTCATGTTATTTTACATAGTCTTATTTTGTATTAATATACAAAACTATACAATATTTTTTACGTAATGGACTGAAATTTAGTAAAAAAATAAATAAATCAAATTAAACATAAAAGTGAAATTTACAATATTTTAATGGTTTTATTTTTAAGTTTTTTTCACTCCTTGTTCTCTTTTCCTTTGTCCTTTGTTCTCATTTATATAGGGTTGAACACTTTTGTCCTATACTTCCATAACGCTCTATCTACCCTCTTCTTTACTTACACCAGCCATTTATGTGTTTGGATTAAGATTTTCTATTCTGTCTATCCATCTCTAAATCAGTCTTCCTCTCCTTATCATTCCTTCTACGTTAATTTATATAGCTACTCTCACTGCCATTGATTCACCTCTCCTCATAATATGCTTAGATTATAACCAACTTAATCTATTCTATCACATTTTGTTTACAATTAATGCCACTCCTACACTAACCCTAACCACTCTTACTTCTTACTCGTTCTATTTTATTGTCCTCTGTTCAAGATACTGATCCATAAAACATTTGTTAGGTCAGTTATGTATGTATATACATATGGTATATAATTGGCCATGAAAACTAAATTTTGACTTTGAAAACTAGATCATTAGCTATACATTGGTATTAACATATTTTTTTTTAAAATCATTAGGGTTCCCATTTATATCCTGGACTTACATAGTTACAACACAAAATCTACTAAGCAACTTTAATGTAAAATATAGAGGCAATAACATATTTGTTCAATGTAATTGTAAAAGTAATAATACAAAAACAATTTAATTATAGTAAATCAAGTACTTTTATTTGCTGGAAGAATTGTATGACATTGTTTTCATTTTCAGGATTTAGTTTCAAATTCATTAAATTGAGACTTACTTATTTAAAGCTTTGCTCTAAATTCGTTGAACTCTCTGCATTCTTCAAAAATATGTTTAATTATTGTGTGGTATTAAATTTATAAGTCAGCCTTGAGTATCCAATCTTGGTTTATAAAAAATATTTATACAACATATTATATTTTATATATTTTTAGTGCTTGTTAATTGTTATTTAGGAATGTATTTGGATCAAAAATATTTTTATGACTTTTAACATAATAAAATAAACTAACAAAAGAAAATAACAAATGATTTATTAAATATTGTCTTTATAATTGGAACATTTAATAAATATTATAATTATCTTTGTTTACTGCGTGAAAATAGCTATATTTACTTATTTAAGTGTTTCATTAGTCTCGTGTTTAAAAATATTCAATTAATTAAGTAGGAATGTTTGAAACTACTCCTATAAAATATTAAAATTATATTTAAGAACTTGTCTATTTATATGTGCATAATATTATATTATATATGGATATTATAATAGGTTCAATTTTAAATTTCAATGACTAAAATTTGTATCTATATTTATTTTTATATAATTTATTTTAATAATTATTTTAATTATTTTATAAAAACAAAATTGATTTTTCAGTTATTAAATTTGTTATTTTAATTTTATATTTATATCACATCAGTTAATATAAATATATAATATACCTATTGTATTTATTATGTATAAAAATAAAGTAATGAACAATTTAATATTTTTAAAGTTTTGTTTTAATCATCAATTTAAATAAAATAATGGAAAGCAAACACTCTTAAGTAGGTATTTTATGATGCCCATAACCTTGCTTTTAGTTTTATATATTAAATAAATATCACTATAATTAAGTATGTAGAATAGTTGTAATCGTTGTTTGATCCGTTAGATAATTACAACTAAAATTTGGTTGATACAATGGTACGAATTCTTCCTCTAGCAAGCGATGAATGTTTGAAGTTTGAAATACAGAAATATTTTTTTTTAAGCATTTAAGATATTATATATAATATTGAGCATCAACCAGAGTATAAAAATATAAATATAAATTTGACACAAACAATAAATAAATAATATTATTAATTACATTGCTATGGATGGACAGTATACATTTTTCTAATTTTTACACCTACATATTCACCTTCATATTAAGATGACATTTCTTAATATTATGATTGTTTTATTTCTTAATGAAGTTGTAGATAAGATTTCAGCATTTCAAAAAGAACTAAAGATATTTAATTAAGATTGATGTGATAAAAAATCAAGAACTTTTGATGAATATAAACACAAATTTAATCTATTCAGTTTCTATTAGACTATTGATGTTTTATCTGGTTTAGTTAAAACATACCTATAGAAACTATGGATGAGTTAAAAGGAATTGATGCAGGTGTCCACAAATTAAAATCTTTAGTAAATTTTAAATAAATTATCTATTAAATTAAACATTGTAATAAATTGTTATTTATTTAGTATACAATTTTAAATCTTTTGATGCCAAGCGTACAACATAAACATATTGGTCAATGAAAATTACAGTACATGATAAATTAGCAGCATATTTAAACACCCAAGGTAGACAAGAAAATAAATATGCATTTAGCAAATTTAAATTTTTCTATTGTTATTGGTGATAAATAGTTTTTAGAAATCATACACCATAGTCAATAAGGATTTTAATAATAAAATATTTTAAGTTTATTCCATATTGTAAAAAGCAAAATATTACCTATGTTTTAGGTATTATAAAATTTTTATAGTTACGATTTTGATCTATGTATCTGTAAATTAATTTTGAACTATTCCAAAACTTACAATTATAAATGACTTATTTTACAAATTTAATTTATGAACAAGAAAATCTGGCTAAAACAACAATATTGTGTTCTGATTTTAAAAAATACCTATAAAAGAAAAGCTTCTGTAAAAATTACAAGATATATAATAAAAAAAATGAGTAGTTAACACTTTTAATTGTATTTTTTTCTGTATTTTTAGTGATTTTTAATTAAGTAATGTTTATTAATATAGGTACTATTGTATTTATATTGTTTGTATTAGATAGTATTAGACCATTTTGTACAGAATTAAATTGTATCATTTTATATATATTATGTATAAAAGTATATTTATGTATAGTCATATAATAAATGATGTAATCATTTACAAACAAATGTACTTATTAATTTACACTAACCAGGCGCGTTAATGTAGGTATTATAAACTAGTTTTGTGTTATGTTCTCTGGTCATCGTTTTAACTTGGTCGATATAGTGTACGCTAATTATTAAGGCTAAGAATTTATAGCATTTTCATTTCTTTTTATGGTACTTCAGGACATATCTTATCAAACACTAAATTCGATTCATACCTTTATACTACTTAGTTGTTTCTGTATTTTATTATGATATTCGTAAATAAATTTATTTTTGGTTCTTTTGTATCAGTTTTTTAGCTTTTAATGCTTTTATATTTAATTTTTGATAATTATATGTATATTGGCTATTGATGATATTTTTAGAACATTTACGTACATATTTATCAATTTTATGTAAAATTACTAAAGAATTAATATTTCATGTTTTCATGCCTAATGAAATGTTATCGTCTTTTCACTAAATATTACTGAAAAATGAAAGAACATTACATAAAGTAAATTATACATATGTATATGTTATTGAGTATTTATATTTATTTATATATTAAACAGATAGCTAAAATGTAATAGAATAGTTTTTAATGTATTGTTTTACATAGATATTAAATATAATTTAGGTTTTCTAAGAATTAATTTATTTGAAGTCATTTTTAGTAGAATTTTTATGGTTAAAATGCATTTTTTTTGTAACTTTATTAGTAGGTATTTAAGGCCTTTACTGTAGGTTTTCCAAGTTTTCGGGACATCATATTTTCCTTAATAAGTGAATAAATGTAAAATGTGAAATACACCGATTTAAGATTACCAGTAATTACATAAAACATTAACGTAAAATATTATACCTATTATTGTATATTATAATTATACCAAAAATATATGTAGTACACGCCAAGTGTTAATGTGTAACATACAGAAAATATACATTATATAATCTACAGATATTAATATTTAATTACCAAATATTCATAAAAAATACTCTACCTTTGAACATATACATGTGTCAAATTTTATATTGTTGAATATTTGTGATAAATTTAAGTAGTAAATATCTACGTTAAATAATATACAGATAGTCTAAACACGTTATTTACGATTAATTTTCTAATGATACAAGTACATTATCTTAATAAAATATTAAATTCCTTCGTATAGGAATAGGACACGTTATTTGGTGTTCAATGTTCACATCTACAAATATTAAACACATAATATTCGTACATTTGTTTAATGCAGGGCCTAAAATAAATTAAAATTCGTACTACACTATTTTATAATTTCACTTAATTTAATATGAGTTTTCACTGTCTTAAAATAAAATATAAGTTAAAAATGTCAATGGTATTATCATATATTCATATATATATATATTAATATATCAAAGTTAATAATATAACCATAGATTAAAATTTAAATTTAAAAATAAAAGTTTTAACTATATGGTCAATTGACAGAATTATCAAAGTCTAAACATAACACTAAAATAATCAACACACTTTTGCATATGGTACTGCACTATACCAATTTCGTACTTCACTTATAGTGTCGTATTGCACACTAATGTATTTTAACTATATGACCATAATTTGTACGTGCACTATCAAAGAAAAAACTATTACAGGATGCTATTGACTACTTCATGTTTGGGCACTATTTTTTCTGATAATATGACACGCTTTCGAGCTCTATGGTCTGTATTAATACATAGGTGTGTCATGTGTAGGTTTTTTTACAGTGTACCTACTTAGTACTTCTTTACGTAAAGTATTCACTATTTTTTTTTAGATAAGTTGCCTATACATATGTTTAAAAGTTAGAAATCAGATGATATTATAAATTATATGAACACGAATTAAAACTAAAAGAAATAACGAAAATGAAGCCGTAAGCGGTAAGCGCGTCATACCAATGCATATAAACTTTCACAGTAATGTAAATTGTAAATCGATAAACGCTGCCCAGCTCCCATACCATAAGCATAGCCGCGAAAGGAGACTTACTACGTAGGTAGTAACCTACGTAATTGTAATGGATTATTATAAAATGTTATGTTATAAGCAATATCGTAAAGCCATCTATAATATCCAATCAATTTTATTTAATTTTTTTATGGTTTTTTTTTTTTTGTATCTTGCATTATAATCAGTCGCTTGTCGTATGTGCCACTTTTATTAATTAATTATTACATTTTAAACTATACATTTTCACACATATTGAAATTATTATTAATATTATTAATACCTAGTATAATAGATATGGCTATATAGGCCAAATTATAAAGTTTATATACTTCTTAGCAAAGATATATATACCTTTTAATGCCAAATCGTTTTGTTACAGTTGAGTTCCATTGACCTAAATTTACAGCTAATTTTGTCCAAAAAATAATATTTTTTTTAACTTAAAAAAATTTTTATTAAAACATTTTCCATCCTATTTTACAGATATAACCAGTATGCAACATATTAAAACATTATAATTAGAGTAATGAATGATCAAAAAAAAAATTATGATTTTAACTAATTAAGTAAACGTGTATTTTATTGCAATTGAATTTTAGAATATTGTATTGATGATTTTTTTAACTGTATACAATATACACGATAGTTGATAAGTAATTGATAAAGTACTTCGATCTTCAAATTTTGAGAGTTGTTTCTGATAGAAAAATGAATCTAGTTTGTATTTTAGAGAAGTCAATTACAAAAATTCCAAGCAACCGGGAAAACAAATTTTTTTTATGTAAATCCAGTTGTTGATAAAAACAATTTGATGATTTTTTTATTATTATTCAATAAGAAATAACCATAAATATTAAAAATTTTCACTGAATATTTATTTCTTATATGATAATTTTCATAATATTTTGACTCTTTTTGAGTTAATTACGGACATTTGAAAATTTCTATTTTTAAACTTTTTTTTTATAATTATCGATAAATAATTATTTTCTTGATTTAAAAATTATTGAAATTTTGATATAAGGTTCCTTATAAATAGTTAATTAAATTAAAAGCGGTTAAATTTAGCATTTCGTCAAGATTGTAAAATTACGAAATCCATACAACAAAATTTTTTGTATGTCTAATATTTGAATACTTAATAAAAGGTTTTTAATAAGCTTTTTTACATGATATTAAAAAAAAAAAATGTCTACCAGAAAGTCAAATTAATTTTTCATAAATATTTCACATTAACATTTTTACAACAGATATTCACTCGTATAGTAAATATTTCTTTCCAAACGATTTTTTGAAAACATTTCGTCTGATTTTGAATTATTTATAGATATTGAAATTTTCAATTTTAATTTAATTTCTATAAATATTGAAAAAAAGTTTTTTCACAAGTTTGTAAATTTAATATAAGATCACACAACCCGTTGTTCTTATAGCTATATAAAAATATTTAAATTACATAGGTAATTTTTTTATAATAATTTAAAGTTCTAATTGTAACAACATTCGTCAAAATTACGAACATTTAAAAATTGTTTTACAGTGTATGAAACAGTTTTGATGAAATATGCTATTTTTATAGGTAAGGTTTGAAAACGTAGTACAAAATTTCTAAGTAATAACTCATACTAAAACTAAAAATCAAAAAAATATATAAACATGATTTTTTCCATATAGACATTATAAATTTAAATTCGGACAAAGTTGTATATTACATACTTGAACCATGAATAAGGTATTTATTTTTTTGTTATAAACGTTATAATTCAAAAAGATTATTCGTAGAGGAACATGGAACTTTTAAGTTTAAACTTATATAGTAGGTATATAGTATACATAATGAAATTTTCAAATTTAACCTACGCTGTATTACTAATAGTAAAATAAATTACTTTACCTAAGAAGAATATCAAAATACATAATATGAAATAATATACTTGGTGATATTGACTGATAAAATAAATAGTCTCCACTCAGAATAGTTTTTCGGATAGGTACATGTACAATAATATATCATTGAATTCAAATGTAATAAATTCATCACAGTGATTCATTCGACACCTATTGTACACCAGTGCGGTACTTACACTTAAGCTCATTTTTTTTTTTTATTAACTATTATTATTTTTAAATATTGCTACCAATAAATTGACTATCACAGTATCACTGATTAATAAACGTATGACATATAACGTATAGTCATCTCTTTTTATGCGGTAGACTATAGTACTGTATTTATTTCATTATGTTGAACTTTATAATACTTAGAGAAATATAACCTATTTAAGTACACACAAGATACTCAGAACAAATTTATCATATAGTGGAGGGAGGGTACAAATCTTAGTAAATTATTTTTAAAATATTGAACAATTTTTAAATGCATTTAAAGCATTGTCAGTACTCATACATAAATTAATAAGGTTTGTTAATAATTATTTAAATACGCATTGTGTATAATATAAAATAAAATTCAATTTTACAACACAAATTCTTTTTTTTTTTTAAACAGTTAATAACTCCCTAAGAACCGACATGAATATTTGTAAGTATACTAAGTAATACAAACCGGTCAGTTTATCGTCCATCTTCAGCGATAGCGTTTCGCAAATAGTTCTTAATTTATTATATAGAAAAAAATGTCCTTTCCAGTATTGTGTTTAACACTGGTAAAGTTATTAAAACTTTTAATACAAATTAAATGTAAGAAAAATCTTGTGTCTACAGTTGGAATATATTTCAACTATTTCAGTAAGTCGTTCTGGTATGAATTTATCTGACGAATGTTTTTCCAAAGATTTAACGCGGTTAATAGTGAATCCTAGTCAAAAAAATCGGAGTACAAATTAAACTCACTTGTCTTTACTGACGAATTTACACATTTTGTTATAAAATTTTTTCGACGAGCAATAATTGTTTTTGGAATTTTTATAAAAAAATTTAAAAGCAGTTTAGCTTTTTCAAAAATTGATTTAAGGTTTAATCTATATTACGAGATATTAATATAAAAAACTGATATTAAATTTTTAAGTTTGCGTAATGCAAGAGGCGATCATTGAATTGACTTCCAATATTAGGTAAAGTACCTCATCGAACATTGAATTGGCTTCCAATATAATTTTTAATAAGTAGTTCTCAAAATATAAAAATTGAAAAAATATGCGACTTTAATATTTTTAGCAATACAGTGCCAGATAACTGCTTGTAATTATCTAATTGTTAATCCGATAGTATTAAAAATTATATTGAAAATAATTATTCATTTCTACATCTAATTGAGGCAGAAAAAAGGAGTAATGTCTGTCGTATAAATAATTCATGTGAATCTTTTCACTCAAAATTTAATTCCCAATTTTGTTCACGCGCCCAAGTATTTATAATTTTATGGATGTGTTGTATGGTATTTAAGCGAATACTGAAATTATTATAAGAAGCTCCAACGTAGAAAAACCATACAAAAAAATATTCAAGAAAAAATACAATTTATAGACATTCAAATTCAGATTATATATAATTTATTTTCGAATAATTTTAATAACCAATGGATTTATAAGATCCGGGGGAGCCAACTCAATGCATACATTTTAGGAGCCAATTCAATATGTAAAAATATCAATTACTTGTGTTTGGAAGCCAAATCAATAGCTCAGATGGAAGAAAACTTCGGGGTAGAGGGAAGTTTGAACACCAGGTACAGCCTTGAAGACACATAATATACAAGATGACTTTTCAAGACATGTTTGGGTACAATAATATTAAAAATATTTTAAAATAAAATAACATGTTTAAGTAATGTAGACATATATATATATATATATATATATCATTATAATAGATGTTATATGATATTGACATTTCTTTATCACATTATAAATTTAACATATTATAACATTAGATTAATGTTTATTATTGTTCAGAACATTTTTAAATATAATTAATATCATTTCTTAATTCACTCACAGTTTGATTCAATTTTCTACAAGCAGTGTGGATTAAACATTTTTATATTTCTGAAGTTTTTAAACACAGTTTAGGAAATAATGTGTTGTAATTGTTAATTTTAAATTTAGTGATTTTAAACTAAATAAATACCAAAGTAAAAATGTTCTGAAAATAACAGAAAAAAATAGCTCCAACAATTTAAAATTCTCAATTTCTATTAATGGAAATACATAATCAATCATAAGACTCTTTAAGAAGAAACCGTTATAAAAATTCCCTGGTAATATCTTCTCGACAATGCTACTAATTTAAAAGTATTATTGTAAAAAATAGTTTAAAAACTATTATCCAAAAATGGTATTAAAAATAAAAAATAAATAATATTAAAAAAAAACCTTACCTAACCTGACCCATCGGCCGGCAGTGTGTCCATTTTTGATATTTGAAAAAAAATGTGTACCGAAACGTGTACACCTAACTGGTCTCGCGATTCTCAGATTAAATATCGTTATGTACCCCAAGTTCCCAACTATTTTTATGGCCCCTATATGACAGGCCTCCCACAAATATATATTACACTATTTATGGGTTCAGTGATATACAATACGTACGATTGTCTTTTTCGGCAACACAATTCAGTATCTCTGTACGTTTGCATACGAAAATATTTATTTTATTTTATAATATTGTAATACGTTCTAGGGGCATTAGCATAATAAAGAGGTTTCTAACACTTGTTGGCATCCTAAAGTATTTATTAATAATATCAATGCACCCTATAGTTACATACGGAACATTTATACCCTATAACAAAATTAATGCATCAAACACGCACGTTATATCTTTCAGAATATCATGTAATGATAAAATACAAACGTGTATGATTAATTATTGTATTTGATTCAAATTTCACGGCATTATATAACCCCCTAATTTTAGTTTGCAGACCGCAGTACTCTAGGGCAGGGGTTTCCAACCTTTTTCCATTGTAGGTTAACATTTTTTTGAAAAATAAAATAAGTAATGAAACCGACGAATAGCTAAGATTCATTATTATATACCAATTATATTACAGTGTATTAGCGCGCAGTTAGAAAAACCTGTCGATCACGAGTTTGATAGCATTATTATTATTTCGGAGTCGTGGTAGGTATACCGAAAGTCAAATAAGTGTACAATCGACGAGTTTTTCTGTTATTAGCTAGTACTCGTGTATAAGTATGATTATAAAGTCGTTATGAATAACACCGAATGAAAGAATTGATAATTTAATTTTATTTGTCTAATTAAATAAATTAAAAACAATGAATACTAGTATATTATTGTCAAAACATAAATTAGCTAGGCGGACCGGTTCAAAAACGTTGGCGGGTCGGATCCGGCTTCAGGGTTCAACGACATCTTGGTTGGAAACTTTGATATAATATAAATACATTTTTATAACTGACTCTTTAAAAACACCGAGATTGTGTATGAAAATGAGTACACCGTTGCTTCAAAATATATTATATTTTTTAATATTCAAATACAAATGTTCATAATAACAGTTTTTAATAATTCATATTTTTAAATAGACATAAGTTAATTTATTATTAAGCCGTCGAGTGAGAAGTGATAGTAAATATTAATCGCAAGAGCGTAATTTTAATTTATATACTTAATATAATTGAAATATTGTAGGAACATATATAATTAAATTTATTAAAATATAGTCAATAGTATAGTTAATCAAAAAAAAATATAATAAATTTATTAGGTAGGTACAATATAACTAACAATTTTAACTTATAACCTTGATATCTATAACTTGCCCCGATAAGCAATTTAATATATATTATCATCCATTTTAAATTGGTCTTATAACTCATATAGTTGCCATATTAAATGATTCATTTTTTTAATTATCTATATTTTTATTTGTGGTAAACATTTTAATATTCTTTAGACTGTATTTTTTCCAACGATTCAATGGAAAATATATTATTGTTGTTTGTGCATTATAAAATTGATAGTAATAAGTCCAGTGAAATGTCTGGATTATTTTGATGTTCTGACATTAAATGTAATTATGTATCATTTAAAAAATATTTTCACGATCGTTTACAACGACATTTATTCTCATAGTAAATTTGATTTGATTTATACATTTTTAAGTAATTTTATACAAATATTGTTTGCTTGGTAATTCCCAGAGAATATCAATTATAAAATTATGTAGTTTTAGAAAAATATAGTTATTCTACACACACACACACACACACACACATACATAAATAAATATTTATTATTATTAATACGATGTTCTTAGCTTGGCTATCTATATCTAGAGATGATAATAAATTAAATATAAATTTCGGGTTTTTTAAGTGCGATGAATAATAATACAATTATAATGGAATAGTTACTACTAAGGTTAACCTAACCTAGAGGAATAATACTAAAAGTTTAAAACTAGAATATGTAAGAATGATTCTTAAGAAAGTAAATCGTACACAATATTTATAATATAATATAGATATACGGTAAGTAGGTATATATATTCTAAAAGTATAAATGTTACGCGTTGAGTAGAGTTAAAATTCAAGATGTAGGAATTACAATCGAATAAATCTTAATTTAATAATAACGCTAGTAAATTATAAAAAAATGACGTGATATAGACAATATAGTTAGCAGCCTATTTCAATTATGTCCGCAGCTCTTGTATATTATTATAATAAAAAAAATACGAGTAATCAAACCACTATATCGTTCATAGTAAGTCATTTCGTTATATAAGTATTATTAATTATTATACTACATTAAGTATGTATGTGTGTATACTTGTGTCGTGTTTTATCGAGTTATTATTTGTTTTCCTACGTTTCGTCATGAACAGGAATTTTTCTTTTCTCAATAAAGATATATTAAATTCATTACTGTAATGAAATTTTAATGATTACTTATGTATAATAATTTAATGCCTGAATTAATCACAAAACTTCATCGATAACAATTGACAACGAACGTCGTAATTACGTTCAAAATAATAGGTTTATTATAGTTTATATCATAATAAATATGAATATTATAATATATAATAATAAATTATAATATGCTTAACCCTTATTGTATTGTATTGGTCAATGATTGTGTAATAGGTATACATTCATAAGCTATTCAGCGTTATTCTTGTACAAATTAAACAACAAAAGAGTGCTTCAAGTTTTTACAAAATTTGTTTTTTTTAACAGTCCAGACTGAACAATAAACAAAAAAAACGAATTTAAATAAACAAAACAGAGCCCGGATATGAGCTAGCAGAGCCCTGTGACGTGTTATTTAAAACCGAAAGCGATAATTATATATTCTAAAAATGTGGGTGTTAAACAAATTCCGTTGCTAGTTGTTTTGGATAAGGCAATACATATTGTTTGTCATTGAGAATAATATTATCAACACAAATGCAAATACATTTAATACATAACTTTATTAATATATTTTCACAGTTGAAAGGATATTTCGGTTGTAATAGTAGTTATATAGGTAATGTTAATAATAAAATAATGAACAACGGAGCCAGTGACGCGTTACGAAAAAAAAAAAATGTTTGAAATGCCGAGAGAAATTAGTGGTAAGAATCGTTCGTCGACAAACGCCGAGAATATCACGTTACGCGTAGTGTGTGTGTGTGTGTGAGAGGAGAAACGCAAAAAAAAAAAACGAAAATTATCGACCGCCGTCGACAACGACAGATGGCGGCGGACAGTGGTGGAGCTCAACAGCTGGGGCCCTGTGCGTGACGGAACACACCCGACAGCGCGCCAACGCAACAAACGAAAGACATTCACCGCAGCTCCAGCTGCACCGCGGTTATTATATCGCGCATACCGAGGGGATCCGGTGCGAGTGGTTCTCAAAATAGTCGCGCGCGTGTCGACGGGATATTTATTTGTATCGCCGCCGACGCCGCCGCCGTCGCCGGTCAATGATCGCGCCGAAAATGAACGTTCGGGCGCGATCATTATAAAGGCGGCGATAGTGTGTTGCCGCTTGGCATGTCAATTGCCCGGGCACGTCTGACCTTGAATCGTCGCCGGTGCGGAGAATAATGATTCCCCTTTGGACACGAAAATCAACAGACTATTATTATATTGTTCTGACTTATACTACGATGTCTCCCTAAAATATTATTAACGTTATTGCCGTGGTGCTACACGTACAGAGAAGGAAAGTTACCGGCTGGCCGCCGCGTAAAACGTGGTGTTTGAACAATGTTTTATTATGCGTCGTCACCGGCGACATCGATCGTACTAACTACGCAAACAACGTATATCGTAGGTACGACATCGTAAATATTATAATGTGCCGGACACGTCGTGATTACGTCGGCACTGCATTGCCACTGCGCCAGTTTGGCGGATAGCCAATCCGGCAAATATTGTCTTTTAATACATTTTAAGCAAAGAAAATTTGTCAATTTTACAGCACGTGTCATTATCGGTTCTTTGGGTATAATAAACCTTGCTCGGATGTCGCATTTTGTTTTTCCTCATTTTCTTTTTACTACCTGTCTAGCTATACTGTTATAAGCACGGGCGCGATTATATAGTTATTATTATAAAATATATATACCTGGTGTCCAGAATAATTATCCTGCAATTTTCTTTGCGAGGGTTCTTTCCATTTTTACGGTTTGTCGTTTTATTAGTAATTAATACATACAATATATAATATATTGAATTTTTTCGTAATTTTCCAATTGATACGTTTACTACAGTTCATAATATTTAATACTTTCTTTTATGCTAGTACAATAAAGCATAGACAACGTAGTAGTACATACGTATAAACATTATTATTTATATACGTAAAAATATATTATATATATATATACGCATAATTCGAATAATATTTATCTATATGTGATTGTGATGGATAAAAAAATTAAATACATTATTTGACAAAATTGTATGTATGTAAAACGTAGGTCCTTATATAATACTCGAAAATTATAATTAAATGTATTGAACATTTTCGAAACGATGACATAATATTAATTATGCACACCTTTCATAATAAAATTCAAAAATTACTGATGTCAGAACTCAATTATAATACGATCATTCGCGTTAAAAGGCGTGTAAACTTATGGAAATTATTAATTTATTAAAATTAAATTACTTAATGGACTTACACTTACTAAAATGAACCATTAATCATTATTTGTATTATTATATAATACAAGTAGATAATGTAGAAAGGAAATAAATTATATACCTATTTTAGAAATAATTTTAATTCCGTTGTATTCGTCTTACGAACGTACAACATGAGCCATGTTACATGGCAAATTTATATTTAGCTGTTCCAATTTTTTGAAGTAAACTTTAATTATATGATGAATTGACCTATTATCAAATTTAAAGGTAATAATGTTATCTTTGCTTGCATATGATGTTTTAATTTTTGAATAATTTTTAAGTTAGTTAAGTTTAATTAAGTTATAAGTGTGTAAAATATTACAATTTAAAAATTCTTTAATTCGTTTAAATGGTTAAAAGTTAAAATATTGTAAAAAATCTTCGTGAAAACACAGAAAATATTCATTACGTTGAAGTTAAATAATATTTCAATATTCTTTATTATTAACTTTTATTCAACAAAATTGGATCTGCTGAACATAAAAATTGTTCTTAGATAAAATTAATTGACTATTATCATGTACACTAATGCACTAAGGGTTTTTTTTATTTATAAATTTAGTTAACTTTTATATTTAATATAATGTTTTATTAATTTAAAATCGAAAATTCACTTTTTGCTTTATATAATTTATGTATGTTTATTGATAATTAAAACAAAAAATACGTTTATTTTCCGAATTAAGTTTTTTTGATTTTTCAAATTTGTAAGAAAAAATATAGACTTTAGCCTATAAGCGCTATCAATGAATTTGTTCATATTACTATTTTTATATTTATAAATTGAAATATTATTATATTACTATTAGATTCCAGAGCTAAGTAGGAAATCGTACCAGTTAAAATATAATTATAGCTTATTTAGATGAGAAAAATAATAAGTATTTTATTATTGTTTAATGTATCATTATTAATATTAATATTTTCTATATCGTTATTTTATACTTATAGCTAAACTAAAATGAGTAAAATGATCAATGATATCAATTTTAATAATATGTATGAGAACACGTACTCCAATATAATTGTCATGTCAACATACGATATAAAATAGTACAAACTTTATCAAAGAATCTTTCATTAATATGATAAGTGACAGCCCAATGAAAGACACATTTAAAGACAAAACATTGGTTTTATTTTGGATGTCAACAAAAATAGAATATCCATCTCTTTTCAAGCAAGCATTACAATGTTTAACTCCATTTGTCACTACTTATTTGTGTGAGAGTGAATTTTTTGAATTGCTGTATTTGAAAAATAAGTAAAGAAGTAGGCTCGATATTCAAAATATAAGTTTCATTCAGCCGGATATTGATGTTCTTGTATAAAATAAACAACAACAAATATTACATTAAATTTAAAAATTAAGATTTTTTACTTTCGTGAATATCAAATAATAAAAAATGTTCAGAAATGAATGAATAATAAAAATATACGTTAAAACAATTTGACTCTTAATTAAGTTTTATAATTGAGGTGGTACGCGTATTAATTATTAAAGTGTCTGGTGGTACTCGATGATAAAAAGGTTGGGAACCCCTGGTATAAAGCAAAAATACTTCGGTAAAGCATAATTGAGCATAGACTTTTTTAGCAACACGTTTGAGCATAGAATATTTTATGCGATGTTGTCACATTCACATTGCCAACATTTTGTAATTTATTATTTTCACTTATTATCACATCAATTATTACGTAATCGTTAGGGTATTGACCGAAACACAAACAGAAACGTTGACTAAGATCAATTTAATTCAACATAAGCCCGGAAAATTACAACCCGCTAAAGAAATAAAAAAAATTAAATGTTCAAGCCTACAACCAGTATTTAAATCGTAAGAATACGGAATCTTTGTTAATATATTTAAGCCAACTTGGAAACAGATACGAAGGTATATAAATTTAATTTATTATTATTATCAAATAGATCTCTATATACTATATTATAATGTGACTACTATTGAGACTATTATCACAGAACAATATTATTGATATTATTGATTTATAAATATTTTGATTTCATTATTTTCATAAGTCATAACTATTATTATTATGTTATTATTATCAAACACATCTATATACTATATAATGTGACTAGGTATATTACATATTGACTATTAAAACATGATATTTTTTTGCTATGTTATATTTTGAATTATTATAATTATTTAAATAAATATTTTTGTACCTATAATACAGTTCAAAATTGAAAATGGCAACGTTGCAGAGTTTTTTATGCTCAATCGTATTGGTTTTCTTTTGTATTTCAATTTCCTTTGATACACCGACAATTTATGCTCAATCGTGTCTCAGCCAAATATTTAGGTAGATATAATCATAAATATCATTAAATATAAATTATTCAATATATTAATATTTACAAGTATGACTATAATTAATAATTTTATAACCTTTTGAAGTACCTATTTGATAAATAATAAAAACTAATTCTAAGGAATTGCAGCCAGGTATTTATTTTTAAATAATATCAGTAATATTAGTATATGTACTAATTATAAACGTGATATCTACGTTGTTTAGAATATATACCTAAAGAATAAAAAGATTAATTATTACCTATAAATATGAATAATGAATATTTAAGTCAATATTAAGCCAAGTTTCAGGCAGTGTATAGCCCCGGCCTCAGTTAGAATAATTGTAGAAAATTACAAAAAATACAAGAAATATTATTTCATTATAGTACTTAGTTCATATAAGTACAGTTAATGTAATTGTAAGACAATGCTACGGAGTTCAAATATTAATAATATTACAATAGATATTCGAATGACATATAAGTAATATCAGTTAAATTATTTTTTTTTTTTATAGAAAATATTATAAAATATTAAAATATGACTTTTGTATAAACTATAAATTATTTACAACATTCATATGGATCTTATTTACATTCTTAAGTCATTTTAATATATTATTTGATTTAAATAACATTTAGAAAACAAACTTATTTACTGGAATTAAACATTTTAATATTAAAAGTAGAAAAAAGAATAATTACCATTGCTGTGTTTTGTTCGTATTCAATTGTTAAGTTGATTGATGAATTATATTTTTTATAAATCTGTTTTCATAATTACATTTCATACATACACCACTGATACGGCTATGAAAATCTAGAGTTATACCAGTTATTTATATTTTTCATAATATTTCTATTTTCGAGTTCGACATTTTAATGTGTTTGATTATTCTCGTAATGTTTTGATGAACAGTAATCGAAAATGGAATACTCGATATTTATATTTATTTATATAAAAAATATGTTATACTACTTGTATTATATAATATAATATATCTATAAATCAGTTCTGTTTAGATATTGTATAAATAGTACTTGTGTTGGGCAATATTGGCTGTATTTAACTCATAATGCTTATGAGTTAAATACAGCCAATATGCTGCGCACGAATACAGCAAATGGTGTTTTTGCTTGACCTAACTATTTATTTTGGATTCAGTGGGAAGGAGAGTATTTATTTAAAAGCGTCCCATAGTTCCAATGAATAATTTAATATTATTTAATAATATTGAATTTAAAATAGAATAAAATAGGAATTTTCAAATGTTGATAGTTGATATAATGAAAAATAACAAAACATATCATCGATATGAGAAGTATAAGATAAGTCTTTTTTTAGTATGTGGTATGTTACTATAGTAAGTAGGCTATTTACTACTTTTTATTGTCGATACTAGGCAAACCTTCTATCATTAAGAACATTTTTTGTAGTGTTAATTTTTTTATTTATTTTCTAAAAGGGAAAATTAAATTCATCATATAACATCGGAAAGAAGAAGTATAACCACTCCTTAGATATTATTTTTGTTAGTAAAACGCACGACATTAAAAATAATTGTAAAATTTTATTTACCTTTTACCGTTAAAAATATATTTTAAATGTATAATAAACAATACGGCAACGTTGTATCCGATTGTGATTTGCCGCGCAATCGTATAGAAAAAATGGTATTCTTTGTTGTCCTGGCACCATACACAATGATATAATACCTAACCTAAACCTAAATAAGGTACGATGACACGCCCACAATCATATTCCCCCGGGGTCGACATATTTTGGGATTACAAATCATTTTTAGACCAGATGATATTCCGTGACTCCCAGGGGTACTCTTTGGTAACCATCGATTTAGAATACTATAGAACCTATATAGAATTAGAATAAATTATTATTATCACAAGCAGGGGTAAACTGAAGCAAAATTTTCACCAGAGATTTAAAATTTCGTTGCCCCAAACATCTAAATCCCAATAATATCAATTTTCAATGACTTTTGTCTAGGTTTTTACTAGGTCAATCATCTTGTCAGATCAGAATCACGTGACTGCTTTCGCTTACATCACATGATCCCTAAGTTATTTGATAATGAATTTCATACGCATATTCATACGTCCACACCAACATATTAAATATTATCAGTAATCACACACAGACACACACACCCACACACATTTAGAATAAATACATACATAATATATAGATGTATAATCATTACTAAGCTCAGTACTGGTCTTCGTTTAAGAGACATAAAAAATGATAACGAGATAAATAGTTCATTTTAATAAAATTATTAATTAATAAATATAATTTGATGGTTTAAGTGATCAAACATATTTTAATAGACCATTATACAATTATTTTATTATAAAATGAATGTTGATATTTGATTGTACTATGAATTAACATTATTATTATTATAAATATTTTATTACTAAACTTATAACTTCCAATAATAAATACCCTATATATTTATAATGTAATATTACCTATATAATTATTATTTTCTATAAAACATACTAAAACTATACAGCATATATTTTGTTACCTATGTGTTGACTCTTAGAGTAAACCAGTTGAATATAAATATTGTACAATGCTGATTTATTGAACTGAATTAAAATAAATTTATTAAATAATCATTAATGACTATTAAACATAAAATATTAGTACACACAAACAATTTATCCAACCAGTCAAAATTATTTGGAGCGGTTTCCCCAAAAAATATTTTTGTAACGTCACTGGTACCGACTATAAAGATATTACCAATATATATATATACTTAGGTATTATCAATTATTTCACACTCAAATAATTCCCAATTATTCTTGAATTAGATAAATATTTTCAGCTTAACAACTTACGACGCTAGCTTATAATAATACAGGGAGGGACATATCCGCTTAAACAGTCGTTAATACTATACATTGCAAGACTATAATTATTTGCGTATTATAAGGGGCATGGACCAATTTCGCCTAACATGAAATTTACGTTTAGGGTCAGTATAACAATTGCGCTTACACAATATACTAAAATGCTTGAAAATGAAAACTTATTAATTGATCAATTGATTACTGGTTAAAGTAATTAGGTATAATATATTTATTATTTTATGACAGTACCCGGAGTTTTATGAAACGAATTATAATGTAATGTAACTGGTGTTTAATTTTGAATAATTGACGATCAAAAAATAGGTAACTTGTAAAATGCGGAAAAAAAATTATTTGTTTATCTATATTATATTATATTATATTATGTATTAATAATCACAAAAAAATCGGTTAATATTTTCATTTATTATATAATAATTATAACTAACAAATAGATTTTCCTTAGGTATCGTAAAATATTTTGAGTGCAATTGGGTCCATCGACCCTAAAATATACCTATATATTATAACTGGTATATCGAGTATCAACCCTAATATATATAGAGCGCAATTGGTGTATAAAAAGTAATTTTAGGCGTAATTGGTAAACTTCCGTTATAAGTAGTTTTTTTACAAGTAGTTAACTCATTAAAACAAATGTGAACAATGACGCTACAAAAATTATTAAGACAATGCAGCTGCAGTCGTGTAGTCAGGTGGTTAACGATACTTAGACGTATTCGATACAGTGTTAGAGTGGCGATCGGAAATATAGATCATTGCATACACCATTGTAACCCGAGTTTCAACGTTTGATTATCGGGTATTTTTGCCAAACAGTAGAAGGAGGACCTAAAATAGAGAATATGAAATGGGCTAATATTTATTCAGTGATTTATCAGAGCTAGAGTAAGCGTCTTCACGCCAGTAAGAACTTAAAATTAATTACTTGGACTTATGACTATATGATATAAATAAAAAGAACTCTATGCATAGATTGTGGATACTTACAGTGTTCGTGTCAACATTGGCACATTGCACCAAAAATACGAGACACGAAAATATGCGGTTAACTACAGCGTGCCAAGTGACAATTTCTCCATAAATCAGTGATTCTAAGGGATTTGCTCCGTACCGGGTCACCAGAAATTGCTGCAATATTGCTACTTATTATTATAAATAGTTATATAAAATGCCCGTTATAATTTATTATTTTTCTCAGAAGTTATAAGTTATGTGGCGCTCTCTATAGATGAAATTTAATATAATACGAATGGTTATGTAGAAATGGTAACCGTTAAAATATGAGTTATTTCTATGTAATTTTATTCTAAAATAAGAGTAATTCGTTCGTTTTTGTTTTGTTATACATACCTATATATTGATATAATATTAATTTTAAAGTATTCATTCTATAATGATGATTTTTAACTTGTAGTAATAATTTAATTTGTAATACATTAATAGGTACTTATTTTGGACGTCATATAAGCAATGACAGAAGGCAATAAGAAATGCGCAATGTTTGATAACATTAATCTTTATTGGTTTTAGGTACTATGATTCTGGATCATTACTCATTATCCCGATAAAAAATTAATTAATTAATATTATATAACTATATAAGTATTGAATTTCTATTTTAGATTCTGAGCTTATTTATGAATGTATTAATTTTACGAAGATGAGTTTTCTTAAAAATGCTTCAATTTTTAACTATGAGAAAAGTTTCTAACAGTTAATTAGATCCATGTTTAATAAAACTTAAATCCAAAATTTAAAAATATAAGTACAAATTGTTTATGGAGTTTAAAGTTTAAACTAGGACGAAATTAAATAATATTTAAGCTAAGAATAATAATTATAGTTATTTTATTGAAATTACAAATTATTAATTACCAGGATTTGAAACATTTTTGTATATTATTACATTTTATACAAATTGAAATTTAAAAAATATTTTGATTCACTTTATGCTATTGTTCTATACCATGAACTTATTTACATTATTTTATAGTAAGTATGTCGATATTGACTCAAAAGTTAGTATGATATATATATATCATATAAATATTATATACTAATTTAATCTATGTATATTGTATAATTACATTTTAAATATCACTTACTCACTCATTGTTACTTTTCAAAAATATAAAACATGAATATTTACAGAAATGTTACCGAAAACATTATCACATGTCTCTTCGTACTATTCATACCCCAATACCCCAAATACTATGTGTATTTCCCATTCCTTTGAAATATACCCGTACCATTTAGTAGTATACAGAGATGTCAATGTGATTTTACAGCAGGAGAAAGTCAATATTTCACATTAAGTGTACTGGTTCTATTATAAGCGCACATTTTGAATCGCTCATTCCTCAATGAGTTCCTTTTGCTTTTCAAAACGTTATCGACATTACTCCTTGTAATTTATTTATCTCAGGTAATCCTGGATAATTTTTAGATTTTTGCAGAGTTAGGCATATAAACTTTTAAAATGTATTCAAGTCTATTTATATTTTTAGTTATTTATATTATTGTTTTTATTTATATTTATACCAAAAGTAATAAACTAAGACTATCCAACCATGGCTAGGCTTTAAACGATTTAATAATATAAGAATCCGTTAAAAACCATGCCCTGGCTAAGACTGATCCGATTAAGCTAGAATTCAGCTAGAAATTAATAATTTTATTCTTAAGTTTTTTTTTTTTTTTTAATATTATTATTAATAACCTCTGCGATTAGAGCCGTTGGCTGCAAGAATATCATCTTAATTTTTACAATATTTTTCGATCTTCTCCGGAAGACTCCTGACTATTTTTATACGCCCGATGATTCTTCTATTAGCTCGAGTTGCTTATCTCTTGGAGGCCTTGATCTCCCTATAAAACGTCTGGTTTTTATATCGTATGATTTCTTACGGAGAACAATACGTAATACAGGTAGTCATCCATCTATGATGAAACTTGTCAATAAAAAATCTTTAGACCTTTTTCAATTTTTTTATCACCTTTTTACTGGATTGATTCATTAGATCGATGTTCAGCATCTCTCTAGATTGATGTGGATTTTGGATCATATCCAATTTTATGGCTTGTGATTTAGTGTTCTTACATATTCACAGATGTGGCATGTCTATACATAGTTATAAATATTAATATTTATAAAAGACTAAAATCACGGGGTAGAGGTAAGACGAGTCTGAGAAATATTAACGTGAGTTCTTAAACATGATTTAAATATAGCATTACATTGAGCACATAGATAGGAAAAAAGTTTGTAGTCATGTAATGAACCATTTATTTGTGAACGCGGTAAACCCGCGAGTGGAAGGTTGATCTACGAAAGGATTTAAGTGGGATGAACTATTGAATAGCATCACAAATGGATTCCTGTACCATCGAGACAGAAATTTCAACTCCCTATAGGTTAAAAATGCAGATCCGTCATTATCAGTTAACACTATGGCAATTGAATCAAAATCAGCATTGTTGAAATCATGAAACGTGTGATTATCATTTAACATAATTAGGGAGACATGAACCTGGTATTTAAATGATAGTGTTTTATGATAGCTGTCACAAGAAACAAAACTGACTGGGGATTCATTATCAGACACACTATTCTTATTTGAGAATATTAAATCAAGAAGGGAAACAGAACTATTGCGAATAGAATTCAACTGGAGAAAGTCCATACTGAGAAACCAATCATCAATTAAAGAGGACTTATCATTGTTTGTGCCACTAAAAATGAGGTCCTAGTTAGTGGATCTCCAAGATACACCTGGTAACTTGAAATCACCACAAACTGTACCTAGATTACAATTTACCGATTTCCAAGATAGGTAAACTGATTTAGCATAAGTGTCATTAAGTGACAGATTCTTATTAGGAGGGATGTATACGACACTAATAAGAACAGAAAGATTATTATATACAGAAATATTGTTCAACATTTTGTATACCAGTAGGGAAAAGTTGAGAACGTAGATTATTCCTAGCTGTAATAAGAACCCCGCCACCACGGGAGAAATTACTAAAATGTTTGCTTCTATCATATCTAAAAATAGTATAACGATAAAAATTAAACTCAGAGTTATCATTAAAGAGTCATGTGTCTATAAGTAAGAAAATATTATATGATAATAAAACAAATTTAAAATGTAAATTGAATAATTTTGATCTAAGGCCTCAAACATTTTGATAATAAAAATGTAAAGTACATATATTATTATTTAAAGATCCATTGTGGTTTTAGATAAATTTTTTTTTAATTAGAGAAACTCTTGTAAATAGTTATTCATAAGAGATTTAAAATTGTTACAAATAATACAATTATATTATAATACAATTACAACGAGGAGATAGGATTATGACAGTCCTTGGCAATGAAAGAATACATGCAGGGAAATAGTTTTTTGAAAGCGAAGAAGATGAATATGAAAGTGGCTACCAGAAACACCACCATCATTAAGGACGAGAAGTGGAACTCCACCTTATGGAGATGTTGTGTTCGCCTTTCTTCCTGCGATCATCGAGCTTAGCGTAGACACAACAGATTTCTTAACGTTTAAAGGGGGTGTGGTTATGTAAGATGGAGATTGAGTAAGTTAGGGTCAATTGAATTCACCTATGAGTGTTGAAGATAGTAACAAAATTAAAACCCATTTCCTAAGACGAAAGAGACACTTTTAGTTGTCCAAGTTTACCGCTTCTATTGTGGTCCAGCCCAAATAATTTGGGGTGTTGTGGAAGAGACAAATTACACGAATGAAGCTTCATCAAGGAGTTTAATATCTGATATAATTCAAATTGCAGAATCTTTAGATAAAGATTTTTGAAGACCATGAACTATAGTATTGCGTGAACACAGTTTATAGTTAGATAGTTCTTGAATCAGCTGAGACATGGTATTTGAAACCCCCGCAAATTTTTCCAAAAAATTAAATTCTGTTATTGAAGGTATCAATTTTGTAGCGGATAGTGGCATTTTCCTATCTAATCTCAACAATTTTAGATTTATGGAAATCAATGATCATTATTAATTCAGCTAGTTTAGAGTGTTAAGACAAATTCATAGCTTTACACTCCCCAAGCATATTAATCTGAGAAATACGAATCTCCGAGATAGAGCGAAGAAGATCATCCATGGTAACAGGAATCGAATTGTAAGCTTTTTTATTAGCAGCACTGGATCTAATATTAATATGCGATGACCTTAGTGGAGTTGGAGTCATTATATAAACTTATCGAAAAATGAAAGTGTTATGTTTGCACTTATACGTACAAAACATATACGAGGTGGATGGACAAACAAGTGCGTGGTAGGAAGCTTATTTTACATATAAAAATATATTTTGAGTGACGAGAATATACTTCATACAATCAAGTCCTATCTAGAGTAACACCCAGGTATTTGGTGCTTGAGTTAATGAGTTGTATTTGACGTTAAATGAGTGGTTTGCCTATTTATTTTTAAGGTGAAAAGCGAAGCCTACTTTTTACTAAAATTCAGTGTCTTCAAGAAAATATGTGAAATATTCATTTAATGTCTAAGGATCGGAATTTAGCAGTTGTTCAGTTAGTTCGCATTTATCCCATCCTGCTTCTGGAAAATATGCTAATAAAGCAGTACTACTGTCAAACTGTCATAACACCAACTGTCGAATGTTTTACAACACGGTAGACAGAGGCGAATTTATGACGTTGTTTATGACTATAGCAGTACAAATTTGTCACCCAATAACAGGTAAACAAATTATAATACTACATCTAAAATATTCTTAATATTAAATTTATAATAACTAAATCCATTTGAATTTTAGACTTTTTTCTCGCTTATAGTTATTTAACTTACTTTAGAAAAATATCAATGGATATCCACCAACATTTAATGAAAACTTACTATGCTAATTTTAATAAACAATTAAATAATACAATACAACATTATTTATAATAATAGGAATATAAAATTAGGTATTATAATATATACATAATAATTCTTAACCATTTTAGTTTTAGAAATTTAAATATTGCTTTTCGTTTCGCCAATGATTTTTTAATACCTTCATATGATAATGAAACTAGAAAACTTAACTCAACTTTTAGAATTTCCCCACTTTGAATGAGACAGTTCACGATAAAATTTAATTCGAATTTCGAATTAAATTTAAATATGAACTCATATTATATTATTATACTTGATATGGCTGACACTCAGCATCTTGATTTAGCGGCCCACATAATTTATTTTTATAATTATTATAATTATTATTATTTATTAAAAACAAAGGTTTCAATAGATAATTTATATACTTATAGTCTTTACTGATCCAGAAATTAATGCGCAACCTATGCCTGTTATATTTTTTGATGCATCTATGTTGATAAGATTAAAGTCACGAAAATCTTAATCTATGGTTTCATTGAAAAATGAGCTAATAAAGGAATGAGGATTGGAGTTTTTAGAATATAGCCAGAATGGAGTTGCTAAGAAAAGAGATGAAGTTTCGATGTTGAGATAACATTTTGATTCCTTGCATATGCGTGTGTATGTTTCTATAATTGTAGCTGGTTTTTAAGCTTACTAATTTGGGTAGGTGATTTAAATAATTTGTATGTTGTTTTGTTTGAAAAACTAAGTTTGTTAGTTTCAAATTTTAGTGTATCTTTATTTCTTCCAAATTTGTAGTGAGAGTTCGCTTGAAATACGTAAGATGCTGTCAAATAGGGTTGGTATGAAAAACACCTATAATGTGAACAATGTTGAGAATTTGTTTAGTGTTTGGTTTAGCTGAATGGTGTAGATAATGGAGCCGTAATTTTTTTTTTATTATTATTAGAAGTAAGACATTAACATCACTAGTCATTAGCCTATTAGTATAAATTATAAATAGAAAAATAAAAAAGAGAAATGTACAAATTGTATTGAGACTTAATGACTATGGATTTGTACATTGTTAAAATTTGTTTATGTAATTAATTTTGAATAGAATTGAAATGATTTTGGAGATGTTGTCACAAGTAGATGGAGGAATTTTTATGACGAAAGAGTGAATTAGAGAATGAGTGTCCGATTTTGCATCTTGTAATTGCAACTTCCTGTCGTCTGTCGAGGTAGTAAGGTGGGATCCATTTCTTTGTATCTTTCTTTATTATTTTAAGTTAATTAGTGAGGGGAATGATATTCCAATAATTTTGCCATTTGGAATATATTTTGTATTTGATGGATGCTTTGGATGTCATTAAACGGTAGATCGGAGAATGTTGAATAGGAGATGATTCTGGTTGCAACGTCAGCAGCCTTGTCAGCTATTTTGTTACCGGTTATACCTGTGTGGAATGGTATCCTTATAAGTTCAATGTTTAAGAGATTGGTTTTAATAATAATTGGATGTTTTCAGTAATATCATTTGAAGGTTGTGGGTTTTGAAGGGCTAGTAGAGCACTAAGTGAATCGCTTAAAATTAGAATGTGATTGTAGGTGATCGTCTTGGCTAATACGGCTTCATAAATGGCTTGGGTTTAAGCTGAGAATATACAAGTTTCAGATAGGAGTTAATGAAGGAGCGTGATAATATCTTAGGAGATTGCAAAGGCGACACCATGATTTTGATGTATCCGTATGTATTTTGATGAAGTGTGGGTATTTTGTTTGGACATTATTATAAAAAAGAGAGGTGATAATATTGGGATTTGTGTCGAATTTGCTTTGTTGTAAAAGCTCAGTATTAACTTTAATTTATCAAAGCGAAGTGAGGTGGTTTGAGTATTTGATTTTGTGTTTAGCAGATGTGTGAACTGTGTATATTGAGTTTATTGATCAGTTTGAAGAAGATGTTATGTTCGGATGATAAGGGTTTTTTAATTGAAAACGTTCTATATGATGTTTGGTTGTTGAATAAGTTGTTGTATCCTATGTAGTTTGAGGTGATTTTCTTTTTAATTCCATAGTTTAAGAGTTCTTTTTCTCTTAGTACGAGGTCTGTTCAAAAAGTTCCCGAACTATCGTTTTTAAAAATAGAAAAATTACATTATTGTAAATGTTATTAGATCAAAATAAAATGGAAATAACTAGCTATCTTTTCAATTAAATTCCAAATGTTTATTGTTATCTAACCATTAACTGTGCGAGTTCAAAGTAGACAAATCGTGTGTATTGTGCGATTTTTAAGATGAGTAATTTTTAGGAACAACGTATTAATATTAAATTTTGTGTTAAACTATGTAAATATTTTACTAAGACTCACAAAATGATATAAAATGCTTACGGTGATCAGTGTTTAGGACGTACTCAGTGTTACGACTGGTTTAAACGCTTTAAAGACGGTCGGGAATCAGTTGATGACGACCCACGTTCAGGACGTCCGTCGACATCGACAGATGATGCTCATGTGACAAAAGTCAATGCAATTGTGCGGTCTAATAGACGTTTAACTGTTCGAAAAATTGCGGAAGATTGTAACATATCGGTTGGTTCGTGTCATGAAATCCTGGTCGAAAAACTTGGAATGCACCGCGTTGCAGCAAAATTTGTCCCTCTGTTGATGTCGCAAGATCAAAAAGACAACCGCGTAACCATCTGTCAAGAATTGTTAGATCGCGCAAATGATGACATGTTCATGAGGCAAATTTTAACGGGTGATGAGACATGGGTCTATGGCTATGATGTTGAGACAAAAGTCCAATCATCACAGTGGGTTGGTAAATTTTCTCCAAGACCAAAAAAAGCTCGTCAGGTCAGATCAAACGTCAAAGTCATGCTAACAGTTTTTTTCGACAACCTGAGAGTTATTCATCACGAATTTCTACCTGCAGAACAAACTGTTAACCGATGGTACTATCTAAAAGTATTAAAACGTCTTCGAGAAAAAGTGCGAAGGAAAAGGCCTGAAGTGTGAAAGAAAAACTCATGGTTTCTTCATCACGACAATGCTCCGGCGCACACTTCCCTGTTAATTCGTGATTTTTGCGTGAAAAATCACATGACCGTGCTTCCTCATCCACCATATTCTTCCGACTTGGCACCAGTAGACTTTTTTCCGTTAAAAGGACAAAGATTTTCTACCATAGACGAAATAAAAGAAAATTCGGTAACGGAGTTACGAGCAATTCCAGAAACTGCTTTCCAGGATTGCTTTCAACAATGGAAACGTCGTTGGCAAAAGTGTATAAACCAAGAGGGAGAATACTTCGAGGGTGATAAGACTCAATAGCTTGTAGGTAAGCACCATAAATAAAAAATTGAAAAATTCGGGAACTTTTTGAACAGACCTCGTATGTTGAAGTGTGTTCTCCGGCATAGCATAAAATGCTAATGTTGTTCGGAGAGATAATTTGTTCGATTGTAATAATATAATCTTTAAGTAATAGTTTGTCGATTGGGTGTAAACAACAGCCTGTTTTCTTTTCGGCGTGTTGAGTTAGCCGTAGCTAAGGCATAGTTCAGTTTATTGTTTGTACCAATAGATAATAATGGATTGTTTTTACATCAGCTTTCGTCAGATGTTGAGAGGGTAGAGGTAAATTGTTTGGTGGTGGAGGGGTTAGTAGCGATATGCGAACTGGTTTTGTTGATGATAGATGTTTGGAGTAAAATGTTTGTTGCAGATTTTGCATTTGATTGGGTTTTAGATGGAGATTTGTTGGAAAGCATTTTTGAAGGCTGTGAGCCTGGTTTATTAGTGTTCAATTTTTGGCGTAATGTTATTACACAATTATCATATTACTTTTTATAGTTGCGATTAGGCGTCATAATGTGTTTGCTATCAAAGTTTAAAATGCGCACTCACGAAAGATAACACATATTATGTTACTCTGTCGGTTGTCAAACACGTACTGTATATTTATTATTATCTTAAACTGTTTTTTATACAATGCATACACACGAGATTTTGGATTATTTTTATGAATTAATTATTATTATAAATTATAATTAATTAAGAGATATATACATTATTAAATAATTATGTTTTGTAAATATAAAATAAGGAATTTGCTATTATTTTTTTCTACGAATGTTGTAATTTAATAGCAACAGATGATTAATTTAATTACGTTAACATAGTAACATTGTTGTTCATTTATATGAATGTACGTTATTTTTCTATAAATTCCGATAAAAAACATTTATATTAAAAGTTTTTATTACCAGAATTAAAAAATTTAACTTAAATTAAGATTTGAAATTGATTTCAAAATCGATTTTGAATACCAGTTATAACCGTTAAAAAGCTGACGTATAATATAAAAATCAATACCAAAAACTCAAAAATAAAATACTGGTATACAAAATTGAAAAATACTAATACCTATTTCAAGTATTAAAGTTAAAATAAAAAATGATTTAAAAAATTTAAAAAAGATCCTGAATTCTAAAGAAATTTTATTTTTTGACTTCAACAATAAAGTTAATAATAGTTAAGATTAACGAATAAGCCATTATCTAAAACAATAATTAATAATTTAATATTATTATTTATTTGATATTTATTACTGATATAATATTTAGGTTTCTTCCTTAAAGTAACAATGTTATATCTCATTAACTACTAATCACTAATCACTATTCATATAATAATGAATTTATTATATTGGTATATAAAATTTAAAAATCTTGTTTATCATATATACGAGAATAACAATTTACAATAACAATGTTACATAAACCTATTCAATTTAAAAAGGAATAATGTTGTTATATTATTATGTCTTAATAGTTTTTACAATTTATAAATCGTTATGTACTATAGATTATATAATTTAAATTAAATTATTTAATTATCTGCATCTTTCATAATTATGCCTTATTTCCGTCAAGTATAAAAATAATCGAAAAACGAATAACTAAGAATAAATTTAACGAATTATGTATCATCTAGGCGATGCGTGGCGTAAGTTATCAGTTTAACTTACGTCCATGAACTTAACCTACCAACTTTTATACGTTACTAAAAACACCAATAATATATAAAAGCAAATACTTAGCAAATATTGATAAATTTATTTTTGTTAGAGTTAAAATGTTTTTTTTTTTAGTAAGGTGAGCCAAATTCAGGTAGCCCATCCACTTTACCCAATCTTCTCAAAACAAGCACAGGTAGTTAGCAAATAGTTAAAAAATAATTTAAAATCTATTTTTTATGTTAGATTATCAAAGGATAATACTCGAATTGCCTCCCAAATGTAAGTAGGCAACTTTTTTTTCACTCAAATTGCCTCCGGGTGTTTTCGGAGGTAATTCGAGTATACCCAAACGATCTACTTGAATTGCCTGTCATAACATACCTAGATTATTAATTTATACATCGGTAGTTGTATGTGTAATATCGATTTCCGTAATGTTCAAAAATATTATTTACAGTATACAGTATTTCCCAAACCGATGGATTCGTCAAATGCAACAATTTTGTCGATCACTGATATTATCAGTTAAAGATTAGTCCATAATTATAATATACAAACTTAAGTATTGATTATTTATCATTTTTATTCTTTTTAATAACTACTGCTGAATCAGTATATTTACTAAAATATTATAATTATTTATTAACCTTTAGGTAATCTTAATTGACATTAAATCAATCGATATTTTTTCACTTTATTTAATTTATAAATATTTCCTATAAAATTTAAGGTTGTACTAAAATTGATTAATTGTACCTATATCTAAAAAGAAGAGGCAATTCGAGAAACTTTTCTTAAAAAAAATTACAGGAAGCAATTCGAGGGTCAGGTAGAGGTAATTTGTGAGCACCCAATAAAGTTGGAGTCAAAAGTGGCAATAGTGTGTATATACATATTATATATAAACTTTTAACTTTTATTGAAAATAATTATGTCCAATATAGATTTAAAATATTATGTCATTTTATAATGGTACAATATATATAATATTATTTGAAATAGTAAATAAATTTTGCTTATTTTATTATTATTATTATATAATTTCTTCATTAACTAAAAAATATAATATAAGAGAATTCATCAAGAATGTTCACCCACATTTTTTCTTCAATAATGAAGTTATTCTATATCTCATTTTTAAATTTTTAGATATACGAATACACAAACACTATATTTTTAAATTCTTGAAATTTATATTACTACTTAAGAAGTGTCCCATTTCTATGCAAAACTTTGTTTTACAAATGACACCCTTCATTTTTTTTTTACAGTAAATTATTTAATGAATAATTTTTTTTAAATATTTTTTGATGAGGTATTAAAATTTGAACAAGTAATTTTTGAGTTTAACTTTATATAGTAAGGATAATAGTTCATGATAATGGGTTTGAACATTTTAATGATTTATATTAAACCATCAATATTTACAATTTATTTATAAACTAAAAAAAGTATAGTAAATACTGTAATATACTGTTAGAAATATTTTATATTTTTGTAAAACTACTATTAAAGACTATTACCTATCCTTAATATAAACATTTTAATAACTCAAAAAGTTACTAGTTCGAATTTTTAAAAACATTATAAACTAAATAATTTATGGTAAAAAAGGATTCTTATCTGGGAAATCAAAATTTTATATGGCTATTGGACACTTATTTAATAATTAAAAAAAAAATTCAAAATATAATCTTATATATATATATCTAAAAATTCCGATATTCGAAATTTAAATAAATTCATTATTAAATAAAAAATGAGAGTGAGCATGCTTGGTAAATCACCTTGTATATATGGATATTTTATTACATTTAAAAGTTCTAATAAATTCCCTTTTTGATTGATTATAACTTATTTAATTCCAACTATATTAATTTATTTATTTCATCTATTAATATATAAATATATTTTCACTATTTTAAAATATTGTATAATTCATACATTAATGTATAATTAATTAGGTCATAAAGTGTCTACTTAATATAAACAATACACTGATTAAACAATCAGTACAAACGTACCTGAGCTATATACTTAAAATTTAGTAACTCAGAAACTACTTGTTTAAATTTTGATTTAGATACATATAAATTTAAAAAAAAACAACAATTTACAGAATAATGGGGTTCCATTTTGAAAAACAAAAGTTTTATCGCCATAAGACTATCTTTAAATAGTACAAAAATCTTAAGTATCCAAAAATATGATCTTCAAGTATAATTAAAAAAGAGGTAGGTAAGTGCCCTTGGTTAATTATTCTATAAATAATATTAAGTTACATGTAAATTGTAATATAATAAAGACCCATCTTTTAAGTTCTAATATATATTAGTATTAATTACTTTTGATTATTTTCATTCAGAAAGTTTAAAAAAACCTGTGTTATGTATTCTGCTTTGATTGAATGATAAATAAACACTGAACAAAGTAACATATATTTATCTAATTTATAAATAATTAATAAATGTTATTTCTATAATTCTATACTATCTAAATTAAAATACTATTAGTTTGTATTAAATGTCTTTAAAATTAAATTAATAGCTATGTCCAGTATTGTTTAAATATAACAGTATAATAATAATAAATATTTATGAATACTCCTGTTCTTATGTTAATTATAAAATACTTGCTTGTATATTGATTGGTTGACTAAGTAATAAATTTAATAATTTAACCAGGTTAATAGCCAACAAATTAAAAAACTAAATTGCATTAGCCTAGCTACTCAACAAAAAAAAACAAGAATTTGAGTGGTAATACTATGAATATAAATTTTAGTTTTACAAAATAATACCTATTACAAATTGGTTACATCATTAAGAATTATGCACATTATATGATGTGAGATGTGACTTAAAATATTACAAGTCAAACAATAATAAACATGACAGTTGTTTAACTGAATGATCAAGAGTTTTTAATACATATGAGTAGAATAAAAAGTATCTACTTAACTATGTATAATTGTGTCATACAATTATTGTACAAAACAAATTTATTATTAAGTTGACAATGAATCAATGATAACAATAAAACATAAATAGTAAATACTTCTGAATAGTGTTCTGCCTTACACGGCAGAATTGGGTAATCACTTAGTTGTACACACAGCGTTTACAATCATCAATAGTTTAATGATAGAATATAAATCATACACTATTAAAACAATAATTATTGTTTAGGTATATTTTTACTTTACCGTAACATTTGACTTTGACAATTTAATTTATGAATCCTGGAGTAATTTTATGCGATAAAATCATGGTGAAATCAAAGTTTGATTGTTTCCTTTAGTTTTAAAGTTGCAAAGTGTTTTCAAGTAACAATCTTACGATAAATCGCCAAATTGAAAATTCATCCAACTTATTCGATGTTTATGATACCAGAATTAAATAATTAACAATTTATAATGTCGGTAATAATAACTATTAGCCTAATAAAAATATTATATTATTTCAACGCCTTATGCCAATAATGAATGAATATTAAAAAAAATAATATTGATTTTTTGGTACGTAGGCAGATACGAAGACATAGTATAAGTACGTTTATCGGAAAATAATTAAGATATTATCAATACGTAATAAGACATGATAACCGTGGGGCAAGGAGTGATAATATTATTGTCGTTGAGGCAAACGATGATAACGCCGGGTCCGGATCCCCCTTGTCGATGTTACCAGTGAGTGCTTGTAGGTCATAGGCATATTTCATAAATGTATTGCGCATTGAAGAGAAAACCAGTTTCATCATTGAGTGAGAGTAATAGTAAAGTAATGTGCGTACTACACAACTTGGCCCATCTATGATGATATTATATGTCCATAAAAGCGAAACTAGCGAGAGACAGAAAAAATGTGAACAACAAAGATGACAACATTTTAAAAAAAAGATAGCATATACTCAATTTTATGTCCTATCATATTATACACAGTTATTGGCCGTCTCTTTCTAACAATTTAGGCACTTGACAATCTATGGTAGATTGTATAGTGGACTGCACGTCCATATATTATTACAATACTATGATTTATGATCGTGTTGTAGGTACTTACTGATGATAAACTGTGATGTTTAACCATTAACTAAGATTTACATACATAAATATTATAGATTTGAGTACAATAATTACCAATAGGTACACGTCTTTTTCTTTAATTATTTCTATAACATACCTACATTTGTTTAAGAGGATGTCAGCATAATTTGTTTTCTCTCTCAGACATAGACAAAACGCTTTCATCTAAAATCGTTTTTTTTTTTTTATGATTTTGAGTGATCTTAGAGTAAAATCATCTATTACAAAAACGTATAGAGGATAACATTTTTAAAGGAATGACATCTCGGTTTTATATTTTATTGTTATTTGATTTTGTAATCGATTTTCAAAAAAAAAAAAAAAAAATTGTAATTTTTAACGATGTTTAAATTGTTTTGAAGCAATATTTAGACAAATCGATATATCATACCCATAAAAATATTGTTTTCTGTCCTTTTTGTAATGAATGATTTTATTAAAAAAATGATTATTCGTAAATGCGTTTTTTCTATGTTGCGCGTGAATCAGAGAGAGAAAACAAACGCACTGCTGACATCATCTTAATATATAATAGATATATTATATTAGTAAAACGTCGAAGCGCCGGAAAATGACTTTTTTTCGTCCGGTAAGTACTGCTCAAAACATGATTAATATAATGAACGTGTCCAATGTGTTTTGTAGATACAATATGAAACACTACAGCGGGTAGATGGATTAATCCGGTGTTGTTCTACGTGACAGTTTGGCGAATTTAGATACCTATTGGCCATTACCCGTGCAATACGTCAATACAATATAATATACAATGGGTATATAATATAATAATACGTAGAACGGCAAGAACTGTTCATTATTATGCGCCATGCCGTTAAATCAACAATGTATATTTACGAAGTCAATATGTACTACAGTGTAAATGGGCAATATTATTCGTAAATCGTACACAAAACACACTACATAATATAGTATGTAGTTTAGTTTAAATAATATACACGTATGGAATATTCACGAGTTGAATTATTGTAGAAAGTATGAGAAGTACGACGTATAAAACGGTGAAGTACTAAATACAATAGTACAATAGTCTGGTCTTGCCGTGTCACCATAAACACCTTGACTATAGTACATACGTATTATATTATATTATTTATATTGTAGATAGGTATTTCGGACAACCTAATGTGTGGCCCCTCGTACTCCGTGTCGTAGACACGTAGACTGGTCTTATTCTTTTCGACTGTTCGGTTTCCTAAACCGAATATTATCTTGCAATAATAGCGGTTTTTGGCTATTCGTATACTTACGCGTATTTTTAAAACCACTTCTAAACTCGTCCAGTTAATCTTGGCATTCAGCAACCATAAAGATTTTGAAGAAAAAAAAAACAGTGGTTCGAAAACTACATCACGGTGAAATAAATATCATAAACACACTCTCTATCTTAGTCCATCAGACATAATATTATTTTAAACATTTTATAGTTTTTGGACAATTATTTATTCAAAGACGTTATGGTTGCTGATTACCAATATGAACTGCATAGATTATAATGTGGTATTTACAATTTGATAAGTTTAAAATTCGCAATATGTTGAATATTAAATCCTTGATTTTGAATGAACTCTAAATATCAAAATTACCATTTTACAATAATGTGTTTACATTTTTAGGAATTCAGCGAGACTTGAGGACTGAAATGGTTAATATCTATTTAATACATTCTATTCAAAAATAATCTTATTGAATAGGTATACCTATTAACATAAACGTTTCTAGTAAATAAGTTCGGTGAAATCCACGAGTCCATAACAACTGTCGTAATACTGATAGACAGTTTCGGAGACGACAAAGACGTGACAAAAAATATTTCGACGTGTGTGTAGATCGTGCGGAATCAATTTAATATATTACAGTCTGGGCGAATTGCAGTGCTTTTTTTTATGCCGTTTCAAACACTATGTCGCCAGCGACTGAAATAATTTTAATTTCTGACCTTGATACACAATTTTATACCTACTAAGGTATTACTGATGTATTTGTCGTTTATGCAATTATAAACAATTTCCAGTTGTATAGTAAGTTATACTTAAGGTTTGCTAAAGGATACAACAAATTATATATATAACTCTTATTATATTTATTGTTTGATTTTTAAAATGATACAACAAATCGAAAGAATCAATAATTTGCAATCACATTTGTTTTTTATTTTAAAGTGTGAATTTAGTTATTATTGAGAATTTTTATTTTTATTAAGTATGGACGAATTTTAATTTTGTTAATTATATTATATCCCTGTATCAATATGAATCTAGTTAGATAGATAAGATAAAAATTCCAAAATTACTTTATCTAGATATTATAACATAAGTGATTTTTGAATGCAATAAGTAAATGGTCTAGTAATCCATCTAGAATTTTAGCTGGTGATAGTTAAAATTAACGAATTACCGGTAATATACGGTATTATTATAATTAAGTAATCTTTCTCTATAACACATATTTAAGCATGATAAATTATCTTCTAGCTAGCAATATTTGTACTATGTTTATGAGATAAAATGACGTAGGTATATATAACATAATATAAATGCATACCTAAGCAATAATACTGTAGCGCAGTAATCACAGTATACATTTGGTCATCTTTATATGACGTATACGAGTGACCTAATTTCATTATGTAACAAAAATATACATGATTACGTGATTTATATTCATAATACCAATATGGTGCAACAAATATGCAATATAATATTGTATTCTTATATAATATATCAATTATATTTTTAAAATTTTAGATTTTGGGTGATGAATGGTTTGATTTTTTTGGTGCATGTTTACACGATTTATAATAGAAAAAAATACTTTGATCTTATATCTTGACGGTGGTTTCTGATGAAAAATTGGATTTTATTGATACATCTGAGAGGTTTTAATTGAAAGTTCCTAGTCTTTTTTTTAAATAATCCGCAAAAACAATAACTGAAGAACGAAAATTGTTTTTAAAACTAATTTTGGACAAAATTAAATTGAATTTTTATTGTATTCAAAAATAAATAATCGTAGATACTTTAATTTTTCACCAAATATCTATATAAGTATTTAGTTACTAGATACTAGATAGTATATCATTTTCAAAATATTTTAGCTAATATATGCTACTAATAGACATTTGATTTTTTTTTCAACTTATATACAATAAAAATTTCCTTAGTAAATAAAAAACTGTATCGTATAGTAAAATAAATAATGTTATACATTTAATAAAGGGTTATTTAGTAATTATTTTGTTAATATGATACTTAATGATAATTTTCTTATATATTTATATAGAATTATAGAATATTATATACTACAAGAATTTTTTTTTTTTTTTGTATCATTTAAATGAATTTGTGTTATATCATATACATTTTATTTATAATCATATAGGCAGAAAATTATACACGAAAGTACTTTTGATTAAATAATAAATTAAAAATACCACCTCTTATAGAGGACTTATACTTATTTTATCATTAAAAGATAATGATAGTTCCCAATCCAGCACATCGCATTACCCGTTGATGCTATTATTTTGTTTTTGTTGAGCGTTCTTTCTGATTTTTTTTTCTTTTTGCTCAACTATTAAAGGTCATAGCGTGACATTAAATAACTTATAATCATCCTCAAGAATTGAAATATTAAATGCAAAAATAATTTTTTAAATCCGGCTGGTAGTTCCAGAGATTAGAACATTTTAACAAATTAAAACAAACTTTTTAACTTTATTATATTGTATAAGTAGTATAGATATATTATATTGGCACATATAACTATAAACATTCTGTGTTTTATTAAACATTAATCAAACCACAATTTATTTAAATGAATAATAAATATATTATCAGATTTACTATTGTCTATTAGGAATGTTAACCTAACCGCATAGATCCTCATTTACATAAAACACGGTATTTTCCAACACGTGTAAAATTCAAATATCATTTTCATGTTAACATGCAAAATCAAAACATCATGCATACAAACACTTGTTTAATGCCATTGCGAGAAACAGCAACCAGAAGTATGGTGGAAAGTAATACTACTTTTTTCGTTATCCTCTAACAAAGAGGCTGAGTTAGAACTAATTGTTGAACAGTATGTTGATAGACACGATCTTAGATTTTAAGTAATGAAGTATTAAAATGTAGGAAGGTTGCAGCAATTTATTACAAGTTTGTCACCTAAACTTGGAGGTACAGAAGTATGCTCTGATCCCAAGCAATTTTTGCAAAGTTGTTGGGATTTTGTAATTTAAAACTATTCCATTGGAGTTCAATTTTGATTAATATGGTAATTTTTGAATTGAATGTAGGTTCTTATACAATGGAAAATTCGGAGTTATAGACTTGCTTTTAATGGTAGGTAGAAATTTAAGGACGACATGATATGTTCCAAAATAAAACTTATAAAAACCTTGATTGAATTAGCATAATCTGATTTTTTGAAGTGTACAATTATATAGGAGTGTGTCTAAATGAGCACGGGATAAGTCCTGTTTATTCTCATATAGTGCTTGCAAAAGGTTCCAAGTGTTGGTGTAGTTTTGTAACAAATAATGAAAGATGTGAAATTACTAATAAGGCTTCAACTTCAAGGAATATTCGTAAAAACACAACATTTTTTGACTTCAGCTAATTCTGGAGCATGTAATAGAATTGAATTAAAAAGATCGACACTCATCAAAATCCAGCCACTCAGTAAAGGTTTCTGAAAATGTGGGAAGTATTTATTTTGGTAACTAGAGCATGGATAAATTGTTTTTAATACTTGACTAATTTACGACTATGTTGACGAATGTCTATCAATCCAGGTTTGTGATTAGTGGGAGATAATACACTCGTACGTCCGCGAACATAGCAAGCTTGTATAGTAGCATAAGGTGAATGTATTAATTTCTCTAAGCATTTGAATTTGATCAATTATTGTATTTTGCCACTATTAGTTTTGTCATTATTGTATTCACTGCTGATATTTAAAATGTTGACATGCTGGTTAAAAACTGAATCACTCTAGCCTTAGCAATGATGTAGACAACAGGAGCTTAAATAGTAATTTTTCTTGTTGATAATGTAAATAAATCGAAGATAATTGAACAACATTGTAGTTTTGACGACAAGGAGGATTATACGGACTCGAAAAACGAGGTTTTGAGGTTACTACAGTAGTCAGATAGTCAAAATAATGAGTTAAGCATTTACCATAAGTCAATAACTGAATGTGGACTGTTTATCGAGGTCGAGGTATTGTTTCACGTTCATCTGTCCCATCTAGAATCTTCTAACTATTAGTCAGATTAACTGACCCATCCAGTTACATTAATAGAATATTTAACATTAGTAGACTATCATAATTGTTTGACTGGATTTCATAATTAAATACGTCTAGACAAACTTTCACTCTCAACATTAATATTTACATGGTTTTCAAAAGAAATCTATCCCTCACTTTAACTCACTCAATAATTAATGGATATACGTAAGACATATGACATGGTATGAAGACATAAGATAATATGGGACATCCCTATATCTATTGTACGCGGTATATTGTGAGCGAAAAGTCTACTAGTTACCATAACGATTATTATATGCGGTTACAGATACTAATAATATGGAGAGATGGATTGATTTGAATTCTTGTAAAGTAGAATATTAACGGCTATATCGTGTGTCCCAGAAAATAGGGTAGGTACATTTTATTATTCATTACCCTGTGAATATTTTTCATTTATATTTATGAGGCGTTAAATTAGACTAATGAATCATAAATTCCTATAACTTACAACTTTTTTAATTCGTGTACTTCACAACATATAACTTCATACTTTTAAATAGCAATAACCCCTATTTTTTATATTTTCGAATTAATCAATTTTTTTCAAGCAACTTTGATCTATCAACATATATTCTAAACCCAAAATTGATTAAGTTAAAACTAGGTATAACTTTAAAAAATGTATTAAATTAATTTCTTTTTTTTAGTTTACGTATGTTTTTGTTCTAAACACTATTTGATACATTAAATATTTATTATTAGAGTAATAAATTATTTACTATCTATGAATTATTATTACACATTATGAAATTATAGAAATTAGGTGTGTATAATTTATTTAAAAAAACCTGTATTTTCAGAAAATAAAATTCTAAATTTCTATTTTCTTTTTAACAATACTATATATTTTTATTTACAATTTAATCTACAGCATTAATTGTATAAATTATTTGAAAGTCTTTCGTTGTATAGAGTTGAGTAGAACATGCCTCAAATCTAAATAATATTCATAAACATTAGAAAATTTATTTTGTTTATAATTGTGTATATTTATCGTTTCATCTGAATTATTATTACTAGTGTTATAATTTATAATGAGCATTGGTTTTTCTTTTTTTTTATCTAATTACCTAATCATATTTATGGACTGACAATTTTATTTACTAACAATGAAATATTAAATAAACAAAATCATCGGTATGGTTGGATTAAATTTTAAATAAAAATGTATAGTATTATTAAAAAAAAATAAAAAATTTAGAAATTTATTTTCTGAAAGTACAATATGTTTTTAAATAAATTATGTATGATTTCTATAATTTCATAATGTATAATAATTGTTCATAAATAGTAAATAATTCATTACTCTAATAATAAATGTATAATGTAAACTAAAAAAAATCAATATATATTTTTTTTAAGTTATACCTAGTTTTAACTTAATCAATTTTGGGTTTAGAATATATGTTGATAGATTAAAGTTGCTTGAAAAAAATTGATTAATTCGAAAATATAAAAAATAGGGGTTATTGCCATTTAAAAAAATAAAGTTATATGTTGTGAAGTACACGAGTTAATAAAATTGTAAGTTATAGGAATTTATGATTCAAGTCTAGTTTAATGCCTCATAAATATAAATGAAAAATATTCACAGGGTAATGAATAATAAAATGTACCAACCCTGTTTTCTGGGACACACGATATAGCCGTTAATATTCTACTTTACAAGTATTCAAATCAATTTGTCTCTCGATACATATACAATATATGCAATGACAAAGCTAATAACCACAACAAATATCATACAAGATTCACTAAACACACCAGTACAATAATCCTAAAAAACAGGCTTTCTAAAAAAAAATGGAAAGTATTATTTAACAATAACAAAAAAATTCTTCAACTCCAGATTACGTTAAATAAAACATTATTTTTTTTTAGACAATATACATTTTAGGACTTATTTTTGACCATACACTAAAAACTTAAATTGCATGATGGTCAAAATGAATATTATTAAAAACATTAATTAACTTCAGTTAGAGATTAGATAAAAAATAGTTTCATCTGAGTAAACAAATTTATCTATCAAAAACTTCAAACATACTAAATCAAAGAATTAAACTGCCGTTTTTTTAAACTGTATAAAAATTAAGGAGAAAATAGTCTGTTAAAATCAACAACATTTTTGTTCTCATTTACATTCTTTGAACAAGTGACCTTGCAATGAATACACAACTTGTCAAGTACAATAAATATACTACAGAAAGCTCTATTTCGTTTTTTTATTTTTACAAATTAATAGACCTTCAATAATATTATTAATTTTATATTTTTTATAAAAGGGTGAAATTAAAGGGTTTTTCGTTTGTTTTGACTAATACATTTTTTATATTTTTTATAATTCTCAAATTGTTATAAAAACAATTTAATTTAAGAAATTCAATCATGATATTTTTGAATATATAACTACTATATTAGCATTATTGTAATTTTTTAAATTAATATAATTTTAACGTGGCAAATGACAATATCATAGAACTTTTAAACTCAATCGATTTATTTTGTATTTCTATATCCGTTGATACGCTGACAAATTTGATCAGTCGATTACATTCATTACTCGTGTAGTAAATAAAGTGTATTTTAAGCTCAATTATGCGAAGCCCATTTTATTACCTATTTATAACAACCCATGTAAAAATTATATATTTATACATCCTTATTTATAATTTAGTTTTATATCATTTGGAATAACAAAAGGTCATTTTAAAATAAAAACCTTTATAATTTACTGTCTTTGTTTATTAATCAAACATTAAATAACAGTGATAAGATTCTACTTATATACTAATCATATAATTATGAACACAAAATGAATTTAAAATTAGCTCATTTAAAAAAAAAAAGTTTTTTGTTGTTAATTATTTTTATTGTTTTATGAATACTACATAAATTGGTTTCACGAAACACCAGCCTGTCCAGCTTATTACATACTCTAAGAAACTTTATAAAATAAAAAATATTATTTTATCATTGAATTAAAAAAAAAAAAGTTTTGACAGATATCTTAATTACAATATTACGAGTACCTATTATATATCTTTAGAATACAATATAAAAGAAAACGCTTTTAAACGCCCATCAAGAGTAATGGCAATTGTATATACCCCTGCAATTTGAATCTCCCTGCTAACAAATCCACAGGACTAAGTTTATTTATTTTATTGCAGGTATAGTGTTGAGCATTATCGAAAATCTAGATAAATAAAAAAAGGTCACTTAATGTATTATCTTAAATATATTTTTATGTGTATCTCAATTTGGGAAAACTGGAATTAAGTCCCGAAATATTTTATCACTTATATTAAGTCCAAGTTCAGTTCTCGGTGTTTTATGGTAATACTCAAATTGGGTCCGCTGTAATATTTTATTATTTTATCTTAATATTGTTGATGACGAAATAATCGGACTAGTAATTGTCGACACTACTCCGCTGGAAAACATCACTGTCGTAATAGTTTTGTGAAAAACGGGTCTTTTAAATTTCTTCCACTAATTCAAGCTTTAATAAATTAAAAATATGAACTATCTATAAATATAAAATAAAAATAGAAATAATAACTAATAAGCTATAACGAGTATTAATGTAAATTTTAAAAATTGTTATAATAAGTTAAATATTTTAATAATATTTATACATGAGTAAATTAACAAACAACATTTTTGGGAGATATTTCAGTCAACCTCTAGGTTGTGACTTCTGATAAGTATTGATAATTGATTAACTTAACCTAAGTTTTTCCAAAATAAATAAATATACCCAATTACTCTTGCACTCAATAAAATATGCCACAACCTAATTAATTATGCTGTTTTTAAATTTTGGGACCCAACCCAAGGTTGTCCCTAAATTAATTTATATAAATAAATAGGTAAAATATGGTTTTTAACCGTAAAAAATTAAATATAAAATGTATGGATCATAATATAATAATTGTATAATTATTATTTAAATAAATATCAAATAAATATTAAAAAAAAAATTAAGTTTGACTTAAAAATATAAATAATATTATTATTGAAGCAATTATTCATTTATTTTTATTTATATTCTAGGTGGTTAGTTTATTAAGATTAAAAATATTTAACTTTTTAATGGGATGAACATTGAATGGCAGTAATGAGTAATAACTTAACAAATCCAATACCTAATAAATTACGCAGATACTGTTAACTTTAATTTTTAAGTAGTTATTTGATGAAATGTTGAACCTTGTTTAAACTAACATTATTTTCTAGAAAGTTGTTATACATGGCAATATTTTAATGTCAGATACGAACTTTTTCACAATGTTAATTAACTTTGCGATATTTTTAAAAAGTAATAAGAAAGCTTCAAATTTAACGATAATATTTCTTGTTAAAAACGAAAAACTTTGATTTTGGATCTTAAAATTTTAAATTGATAAGTAATCCATATTTTGTAATTAGACTTCTGGTATAATATATTTTTCTGAAAATGTTAAGTGTATTTTATCAGATTAATAATTATTGTATAAACATGACGTATTAGCTTTAAGTGCCTACAATCAATATCATTAGCATTTAATATTTCAAGGTAGTATAGCGATTGAAAATAACTACAATTAAATTCCACTCTAACTGAATTACAGTATATTAAATATTTCTTTAAAATTAAGTATAAATAAATAAATATTTTAGAAAAAAAAATTAAATTTAAATTTTATGAATTAATGTTCAATAACTAAACAAGATATATTACTTACTAATTAAAAATTTAAAAATTAATACCTACTAAATTTTTTATTACTTTTATAATTAATTATACTTTTTGTTGTTCCTGCTATAACAATAAATAAGGAATAATTATTTCGAAGATACAGACTGTCATTTATCTTAGAATATCATAACATTTTTCAACATATCTAAATAATAATCAGAAGATAAAATAAATTACCCTGTAAAGTTAAAGATTAGAACATTGAAAGCTTTACAAGTAATTACAATAGTCAAATAGCTATTACGGCGTAATAATTTTTGTATTACAATCTTTTGATTTTCTTTTTTTTTTTCTTGATTTTCGTTTCGGCACCACTGGTGTACTGGGAGGTACAATAATTGATAGTTGCGTCAAAGTTGTGACATCTTCTTCAAAACTCAACTTGTCAACAATTTCTTCACATACACTCGATGAGCTATCGTCGCTTTAACATACAACCGTAAAAAGTTTTTAATCCAAGATAGCGTAATTAATAAGCAAACATTTTGAAAGTTATTTTAAAATTGACTTAAGTATAGTAATTTTGATTTTATGTAGATACATTATATGGTATTAAGTATAAGTATACCTACGCTATATTATGTAAATATGTACTTTAGTTCGAATGTATCTATATAAATCGTATAAATATAGATAGCAATTGAGGTATAATACAAAATAATATGTATATCTACCTACTATTTGGCATTTTCCTATGTATTACTTATTTAGTTAAGTTACTCACAAGATATTTTACTGAATTCTTAATAAAAAATTAAGTAAATATTCAAAAAGCGTATTAAACGAATTGTAAATTGTTTAATTATAAAATTAGATATAATAAATTGTCTTTATTGATATGCAAAGTATTTTTAATTAAAAAAACTCTTTTATTAATAATAATTAACTATCTACTATAATAATAATATACCTATTATTTTCATTCTTTTCCTGACCAATTAAGTTTAGAATAATATAAACATGATAATAATTAATTAATACATCAATGTTCTAACGACTCACATGCTGTATTTAATTTATTATTAACTTAAAATATTTTTCAATTGTTTAATAAAATATTAAGTTTGTATTAAAAATTGCATTTTTAGACACTAAATTTGGCTATATACGTCAACGATATATTTTATACATATATTTATAATTTTCACCTTGAATAATCGGATATGTCTATATTCTTTGGTTGTTCCGCATTGGAGCCTTGTTCCATTAGTCGGCTGCATATTTTCAATTTCATTTTTTCCTAAAAACGAAAAATATCCGAAAATAATTATTATTCTTGTTATAAAATAAATATTTGATAACTTCAGAATATGATACATTATATATTTATAATAAAAAATAAACAGTCTAGTCACAAACATTTCGAGGATCCTCGTTATAGTAGTCCAACAAGGTTTCACAAAACGTCTGTCCAATATCTTCAAAGTCTTTGATAGCGAGATGAGTATTCGCTCGAGAACCAAGAGACGAACCACAAAATGATGCTTCCATTGTATAGCTGTTTTCGACACCCATCAGCCAAACGACTACACGAGCTGTATTTTCCTTTGAACGCTGAATGTTGAAATTGCAATCTTCAAACGAAAACTGCGGCGTGACGGTGTGTACATAACACAATAAATGACGTTATTTTCCCTATTCTTTTCGCTGAAATAAATAAATACGGCTATACTTTTTCCGGAGCGTTTTTGTGTAACAAAAGTGGAAATATTTGCTCCTGTAGTTTTCTCCCTTCGTGGCCTTTCCCTTCACATCCATACATGAAAATGTTCGACTTCCTCGAATGTGCATGCAAATCGCAAAACATCACTACTTGACGTTCTTCAATTAATCTTAAAATAAAGTTTAACATTCATACCACATTATATAGGTACCTACATTCATTACTAATATCATAGTTTGTATAATGGTTAAATTATTAAATCATTCAAGAAAAAACTCGAATAATTTTTTACACAATAATAAAAATTCAGTTTTTAAAAGCTTAATGTTCTATAAGAAAACAACTGTAATACTATACAAAATATATAAGTTTTATTATAATAAAAAAAGTGAGCAAGTGAGTACCGTTCTACTATATAGTAGGTGAGAAGTGTTTTAGTGTAATGTATGTATGTATTTATTTAAATTAAATATACAGGAACAAATGTGCCAGTTTAAAATGTGTAAAAGTTGTATCAAAAGTTATAATTTATAAGTCAATTATTAAAATTTAAAATAATCACACCGTGTGTGTATAAATATAAATTAAGGTAGGTAAATAATTACATTATAATATAATAATAAAAAAATAAATACCTTCGAAGCATAAGTTTTGTATGCCAAATAACCGGGTGGGCATCACGAATAACGCTACGATATTGTCGATTTAAGTCCCGTCCATTTAAGGAACATCTACTATTACCAACAACTACGCCGTCTGGATTCAACATGGGTATCAATTTGAAAATAAAACGATTCCGTAATTCCTATAATATATTGTATTATTTTACTAGTATAGTTCAGTTAAGTATGGTAGTTAAGTTGGTTAAGTCCTTCATCCTCTAATCATGTATACATGAAAAAGTAAGCTTTAATTAATACTTTATTTAAAATAGGTACCTATGTTGAAAAAAAGCTATTGAATTGAGTATGTTGTACCTCTTTGGTGACACTTAAAAATCTACAGAAAATTTTCCACTGTAGATTGACCCATACAACTAATACGATTAAACATAAAATTACGTACAATTTAAGATCATATAATTAATTTAATAAGGACAATTACGTTTTGATTTAAATACTGTCACACGTTATTAGTTTATAAAAAAATCTATTAATCGTATTTCTGATATACGTATATCATTAAGAATAGCCAATTGCAAGTAAAAGTTACGGTAATCAGTTACTTAATTCATTTAAAGCTACAAGTTAGGTACCTACTTACCTAATTATTTTTGATTGTTTTTCAAGAAAATAATCACACTACTAAAGTTTTGTATGCACGTGAAATTAATGAAAAATATGTATTATGTAAATTAAATAACTTAAAAGAATTAACATTAATTCATTAAAAATTAAAAATATATTTTATTACAAAGTATAATAAATAATATGATAATATATATATATGGCTGAGCTTAGATTAATACCAAAATACGGCAAGCAATATCATTATAATAATATTGAGTATTAACATAAAACGTGAATAACAATATAACATGTACACAGATTTATACATTAATATTATAAAATTAATTCTTTGTAGTATGTATACGAATGAATTTGGCAACGTTGGAAAAACATTAAAAAGCATAGTCATTGTTCAATTGTAATACAATAAAAATATTGCTCCGATAAGAGTTGTACTTAATCGTTTTTTACTAGATAATAAAACCTATAAAATGTCGAAACGTTTTTGATTTTATTTTTTAATTTTAAATCTAGTTGTTATAACTTATTTTTTTCAATCCAACTACCAATTTTTAATTTACATTATAGTATTATACATTTATACTAGCTGAACTATATATTTGTATTCTGACTCAAGGAAAATTAATAAGTTTAAAAGACAGACAATTTTAACATAATCCAATAATTAGTTGTACATACTTATAAATATTAAAAAAAAATTGCTTTAAAAACGCACTATTACACATCAGGTGTATTATTATTTTATCATTCAATTTTCCAAAAAACAGGAGGTGTGTAATTATATGTTAATATTATATACTGTTATGTTGATTAAGTGATCGATATATTAATGCACTATTTGTTGATAGAATTAATTGATTACCCCAAACACAACCGTAATTTAACATTTACATCTTCTACTTAATCATCAGTCTTCTCTCTCAATTATTTGAAGTCGGTCACCATTGTCCTACGCCCTATAGAGCTCTTTCTTTAAAACTTTTTTACTCACATCAGATATTTTCATGTCATCCTCTATTCTATCCATTCATTTTTTCTTTGGTTTTCTTTTCCATTTTATTTCTTCTGGATTTATTTGCATAGCCTCTGGCACTGCTTCTCAGTCACCTATTTTTATAACGTACCGAATTATCTCAGCCTTTTGTCTTTTATTGTATCTACAATTGGTGCCACTTTTACACTATTTCTAATGAATTATTTTTTTATTATATTCATATGATTCCAAATTCCTCAACACATCCTTTTTAGCATTTCAATCTTCACACACTCGCTCTCTATTCTATTTTATTGTCTACTGTACTACATTCCCATTCATAAAACATTACTGGGCTTACAACAAATCTACCGTTTAATCTCAATATTGCATCAACTTGTCACATAAAATATCAAACGCTTCTCTTCTCTCTATCTATCCACATTCCACACATAGTTGTATTTCTGATATTGATATTATCCTCAAAAATATTATTCTTTTATTTTAATGATTAAAATATTATTCTTTTTAAGTATTAAAACTTATTAATTAAAATACTACAATATTGCATTATCTGCCATCTTCATGATTTCATCACATGCCTTGCGCTATACTCGTATATTTCATGAAAAATCATACATAATTATTTCTATTTTACTTATATTAATTCTTAATTCTAATTCTTCTTCTTCCTTTCGAGTGCTATAATTAGTTTCTTATTCACTTCTTCCAGACTTCCTTCAACTATCATAACATCGTCTACAAATATCATGCACTATGTAACTTAATGCTATATGTCTTTCTTAATTTTATTCATTACCAAAGAGAACAGAAAGTAACTCAATACTGAATTCTGAAAAACTCTTACAGTCCTAAGCTTTCTAATTCTCCAAATTTATTCTCATCATTAACACTTCACATATGCCTTCTATTATTTTAACATATGCACCCTCGATTTATTTTTAAACATCCATTTTACAATTATTATATAAATAGATTGATAGATAGATAGTTAAATAGATAATCAATAATTAATGTAAAAATAAAATGTATCTATATTTAAATTACCTTTGCTTGCAACGAGTCACCAGTTAAAAAATCAATAAATCCTTTCATCATCCAAGACGATGGAGTTTCAGATGGATGGACACGTGCTGTTAAAACAATCACTTTTTTTTGCTATAACACATTAAAATCAAATACATAAAAAATACAACACTTTGATACAGTGATAATAAAGAATAATAATTAGAATATACTTTGGGATCTTCTTCTTGACAAGGCTCCGTTACAGTTAAGTAATGCACATTATTACCAGCTAATGTTCGGCACAGAACTCTAAGCTTTGTAAACACCGCTTTAACTGGATCATCCTAAAAATATCATTCATGTTATATCAAATTCATTCATCAAAATTAAAATAAATTTATGATAGTCAATGTCATTTTAGCTAATACGGCATCACCTTAAGCTTTATCAGGTAGTCTTGTAAGTCTGTGTATGTGTATGGATAGTTGTAGGCTAGGTATACAGTATCCATATCGTGCGGGAATTCTAAAAGAAACGAAAAGATATAACGCGGGTTATCCTCGCTATCACCATTTCTGAAAATACCAAAAACAATGATGAAATAATACTAAAAGTATCGATGAGCTTTTAAAAAACATAAATAATAAATAAACATTTAATAATAAAATTACGGTGCATCATTTCTGTAATATGCGATGCTTTCCCCGCAACGTCTCCAGCCCACGTTTTTTTGATTTGCATCTTTAGTTGAGTACAACAACGGTTTCATACCAGCGGTGAAAAGACTTTCAGACTTATACATATTGACAATAGAAAATCTAAAATAAATAATAAGTACGCATTTCACATAAATATATTCATTTTTTCTATATTTATTTTATATATAGGTGTGTGTGTGTGTGTGTAATGAGTGCCCTCCAACTAAAAATATCCGAGAATAAATACCATAAGTAAATATATGAAAAAGTCCAGGAAAAATATATCTAATGGATATTACTCGGTTGAAAAGTTTAAGAAAAGTACAACATTTTAGCAATAGTGCAAATTAAAAATTAAATTTTTGATTAAAATAAGTTATATTTTAAATATAATATCATAGTATCAATATTTAATCTATTTAAGATATTTAAGTAATGTATTTTATCAATTACAAGTATCTACTGTATATAGGCATAAATTAAAACAAAAAAAAATGTATACTTCGATTCTTCAACAAATAGATGAAAAATAGACAAACAATAATAGTAGGTAATGTAAAAATATTTATTCGATCATAATTTATAATTATTAGTAACATTATGTTATGAATAGTAAGGTATTTTGGGGTTTTTTGCTTTTGTAGAGTGTCCTGATAATATTTTATTCTCCTCTACACAAATATTACCATATATTTAATGATTACAATACCGTTTATAAAATATATCATTGAAAATAATATTTTTGTATCTATCGACTAATTTATCGATTATCAGGAAGTAAATAGAATAGTACTTCATTGAATTTTTAAGCTACATTAAAATATTTGTCAATAATATATTATGTTATTTATATACTTCATATAAGTATCACAGGGCCTAAAATAAATATAACTTCGTACTACACTATTTTATAATTTCGCTTAATTTAATATGAGTTCTCTCTGTCTAAAAATAAAATATAAGTTAAAAATGTCAATAGTATTATCACATATATATGTATATTAATATATAAAAGTTAATAATATAATCATAGATTAAAATTTAAATTTAAAAATATAAGTTTTAACTATATGGTTAATTGACGGAATTATCAAAGTCTAAACATAACACTAAAATAATCAACACACTTTTTCATTTTGTACTGCACTATACCAATTTCGTACTACACTAACAGTGTCGCACTGCACACTATTTTAGGCCCTGAAGTATCATATTAAAAAATTAAAACGGAGGAGACGGCTTATTGTGCATTATTATTTCTATAAATGTTATTAGGTACAATATAAATCAATACCGATGTTCAGAATAAAGCTGTGAAAAAATGTATGATATGAGTACCGTGATATAGATATCCAAAACGATGCCAATCCTTAAGTAATTTTTCATAATGAATTATTTAGTATTTTAAATTTGCGGTATTGTTATAATGAGATTGTCACAGCATTGTGTGCCAAACACGCAAAATACTTAGTTGAGTAAAGTATAGAAGTTTGGTATGGTAAAAAGGCAATCCGATCATTATCACGTAATTTAATAAAAAAAAAATAAAATATATATACCACTTAATGTCTTAGAAATTTAAATTTTAACCTAGTAACGTATAATACGAAAATACTATTAGTTAAAAACTCATTTATTATGCTTCAGAGATTATGACAATTTTATTTATTTATTGCAAATAAATTACTCGTGTGAATGTTTTTATTTTTTGTACAGGCTTCATTAAAAGGTTCTAAATCACTTAAATTTTCACATTTTCGAAAAAAAAAAAATAAGATGAGATACATTAACAATATCTGAGGCCATACCTATCTAACGCTAATGAAATATATTTTAATTGTTCGGCCTTTTTCTTCTAGGGTATAATTCCAGATCTTCAATTGTTCTAATAATTTCTCAAATGACAAACGAATTTGTCTAATTAAAAGATTTTTCCATGGAGTAAGCTTTTTTTATAATGATAAATGATAAGAGTAAACAAACACTTCCTTACAAATTGTCTATAAGAAAAATCTTTACTTTTAATTTTTATTAGTTATTATTTAAACAAATGACTTGCATGAACAGAAGATATGTTTTGATAACTTTAATTAAAAATATATTTTGTTAAAATTAAAATTGTTTTAAAATAATTAATTTTACTTCACTTTTTGTTCTTATTAAATTTTTAAATTTTTCTTTGTGTTGTTTCATACGTATAAATATGGTTGTGTCATCTTGTATTATTTTTTCTTTTTATTTGTTTTTAAACTGTAGTATAGTTTTTCTAGTAAACTATACTGCACACAGTGCACAATGAACATATATACAGTAAAATTCCGATTATTCAGACGCCTATCAACCGGACGAGAAAAATATTAACGGCTTAAAAATTTCTTTTTTTCTTTAAAATGTGTTTTTGTATTTATAGCTAATTATTTTTCAGTTAAATATAATCATAAAATTATCTGTTTATTTTTACAAATTTCAAATTATATTACACACATATTAATAATAAATACATACATATAATATATTTATACAATTATCTAATTCTTGATATGTCATGTGTCAATCATCCGGGTATTTATTTATTCCAGTGGATATTTTAAGGAATTATCGCTGGGCGACATTAAAAAAAAAATTTCACTCTACATGTCATAATCAAAATCAACAAATATTATGAGCCTAAAAAAACTTTTTTGTATTAAATATATAAAACATTACCTACATCTAACAATACTATCACAACTCACAACATATAAGTAAGTAGGTACAAATAATTTATGAGTTAAATTTATTCTTTATAATTAAAAATGGAATCAATTGTTAATGGCATACAGTACACACTAGACAGTAGACATACTGTATTAAGTTTAAGTCCAAGTATAAAAAACTAAATTTTAAGTTGTTTTATATTTATCAAAAAACGAAAATCGTTGTATATGTTGAACTTTGAACTTTAAACCTACAACAGTCTCCAACCTTTTTTTACGGCGTGCTAAACCTAAGATATGTGTATTTATCGCAAGCCAACATTTTCAAGAAATAAGGAAGTAAATAAATTGAAGAATAGGCAAGATTCAATATTATTTTTCTATTATATTACAGTATAGGTACTTGCACAGTTAGAAAACTCCATCGATCACGATTCACGAGTTCAATGAATAACATCAAATGAAAAAAATAATAAATTAATTTTATTTAACTAATTAAATAAATTAAAAACTATAGAAACTATTTTTTTATAATATATTATAACATAAATTAGCGGCCCGTAGGTTGACTAGGTTGGACTGGTTGGAGACTTCTGGTTTTAAAAGGTTTAAAGTGAAATATAATTTAACTAATAGCTTGTAGGAACAATAACTAAAATAAAATCAAAAACAATTAATTTGTAAATATTTGCTGGAACGACTGAAGACCAGATGAAACATGCGCATTGTCGCATGGAATTAATTACTTTCCTTGCCTTATTATTGATATACCTATGGGTATTGGGTACCTTTGGTAAACGGTCTCTCAGGTTTTCCATTCTCAATAATTATTAAATTTGTACATCCAAAATTCAAATTATCAAACGAAATTATATAAATTATAAAAAAAATAAATTTATGCTCTATATTGAACATATTATATGAAAGTATCAAAATTTAGTTTTCAAATAAATATGTACTATTGTTAAATTGTATGTATCACTTTTAATTTAAAAAATTTATTTATCTTAATGTTTTTAATGAAATATTGTACTTACCTATATTTAATATTTTTCTTTGTATTTTCTATTCGAAAATAGAACCATTGAGTGTGTCTGTTTGTATACATATCTGATCTTAGTGATAACTCATAATACGTACTAGTTATTTTAACAACTTTGGCTAGGTTACCAGATTCAAAACGTGATTCAAAAATCAAATCAGAAGGGTCTTGGCTACTATGTGCTAGAGAACATGCACTACCACCAACGGCTGAACGACAAAACTGTAAATTATAAAAGATCAACAATTAAACTTGTATTAGTAAAAAAAGATTAGGTTAGGTTTTGTCTAATATCTAATACTTACATAATTCACGCTACTGATAGGATAATATTTAAATATTACTTCTCCTGAATCTTCGCCTACTTGTTTTGGTTGTATTTCTTTGCCTGTAAACTTGTATAGAGGCTCTTTTTCTGAATATGACGCAGACGACGGGTGAATGTGAATAACAGGATCGTCTAGAACCTAAACCAATAGTTTTAAATTTAATTATTGAACTTCAAATAAAAGAAACTGCAAAAATAAAAATATATATTAAAACAAAATAGTGATCTACTATAAAATCGGTTAGTGTTTTTATTACAAATATATGCATATAATATATTATATGTTATATAATGCATATCAATAAGTAGACATTTTTACTACTTTTGCAACTTTCAAACTCATAAATGTATAAACTAACATAAATATAATACAATAAAAATTAAATGAAATTAGAATGAAATATAAATCATTTTATAAATAATTCAAAAATACACTTTCAATGTACAAATGTTTATTCATATTTTATATATACATATAACCTATGTATTAAACAGTGGCGGCACGTACATATGTGCGATGGTGCAGTCGCACTCCTTACAGAAATGAACAATTTATAGTACAAATATATTTACAAAATAAATAGGTACATATTTTAGCATATAGTATATTATACATTAACAATTAAATATATTTTTAAGTATTATTAAAATTATTTTTATAGTTTATTATAATATCGTTATGAACTCGCGATGTTATTATACGGGTATACTAAAAATACTATATACGTCTATGCAACGCCTCAGCTTGTGCGACATTGTGAATCGCACATAAAAATACCGATTTCCCGTATAAACTATAGGTTTAATAATATTAATTTACGAGTAATAATATCACGACGGCGCGGCGGCCATAGAAGCTTATGATGTGCGGTGAATTTTGTCACTCAAATCGGACGGCAACGACTTGTTTAATTTTTTGTATGATGTATTATAGCTCTTTAATCGCACTCCTGTGCTAAACTACTACGAGCCGCCACTGGTATTAAACAACCACGTAGTACAAAAATGTATAGTTTAAATAATTTATTTTAACTACGTATTTTAAAAAGATATTTTTACTAAAATACTAAAAAATGTCACATTGAAAACAAAGAAGATAAATATTAAAAAAAAATTAAACATAGATAGTGAAAATGGAAAATGTGTCAAAGCATTATTACGTAACTACGCGTGAGTTAAAAATATATCCAATTATGTGTAAATTGAATGTCCGGTCTAGCGGGTACTTAATAAGAATTCATAAAACATTTTATAGTTATTTTTCTCACTTGACACTCCATTGGCCATCTTGCAGCTTGGTAAGGACAATCTACTTCTTTCATTAACGGATAAACTTCTTTGACGTCTCGTAATTTAGAATCTAACTGCCTTGTGTCGCCGTCCACATTTATATCAATTTGACTGTTTCTCAACGTACGATTCAGTAAATTGTTTAAAAACGAACCTTTAAAATAAAAATCCACGTGTCTTAAAAAACGAAATGTTACAATAATATTGTTTATATATTTTTATTTAAATTTTATTTAATCAATACCTATGGTTTTTAACGTTTAAAAGAAATAAAATCAGCCTTAAAACATTCGCGAACTGTCATAAACGGGGAAAAAGGAATAACTAGTTATAATAATTTATAAAAATAGTAATAAAAAAATATTCTGTACAATAAACTCATTATTATTTTTTTTAATTTTTTGTCAAGTCAATATATATAATACCTTAAGTAAGTAGTAATACACTTGTATCCAATAAACAATAGATTACAATATAATGTATCTACGCTGCATATAACTCGTGTTCAAAATTATTATAACTCACGTGGAAAAAGTATTTTATACAGCAATATTAATTTCGAAACTTTATCAAACGGTTTATGCGCCCTCTTATCACTCTACTATACTGAAAAGTAAATGTTCAACGACATTCAAGACATCGAAATTCGTTTAAAATACTGCGTGTAACTGTTAGGTATTATAATATATTATTATGTATTTATTATTATTACTCGACGTGACATAATATATAAGAAACTCAGAAGAAGAATATTGTATAGGTACTTAAAGTGGATATAAGTTTATTCGTAAATTGATTTCATTTTAATACTGAAATATGAATATTAAAACAATGGCATTTTGGCATGTAACACGAGCCATTAATCAAAAATATAACATATTGTACACGGTGATAGCGTCATACCTATTATATAAATTGATTGAGTTTAAGAAGATACTGCACAACATTTTATCGTGTGATGTCACGAACTCAAAAAACAAATAATAAGCTAATATAATATATACCTATTTTGACATAGGCGCATATTATATAACGACATTAGGGTTAAATTTTTATTGTATACGACGTTTGTTAACGACTTATTAATAGTTTAAATGCAAATTTGGTATAACATTAATAACATAAATACCATATTACTGACATGATACCTATTGCAATTACCTACAAAACACAATAAAACAGTGAGTATTGTAGTGTACTAGTATAGTATTATTTATTGTAGAATACAATAAATTATTATAATTATTATATTATACATAACACCCATTTTTTTATTAAACAAATTTACGAAAATTTCAATAATACATTCGAGACTATATAAATTATATCTATGTTTGTATAATAAGTGAAAGTCACATAAACACTATCTAGGTAGGCATACAAATTAGGCAGGTACCTACCCAATGTCCAATGTACTGCCGAGGATCATTTAAATGTCGAATCATATTGGTTTACGTGAGGCAATTTTCGACTACGTCTATTTTTCAAATTTTAATTTTAACATATCAAACTGAACACACGTCGATTAGGTACGCACTAAACTACGGGTATAATGTTTATTATGATGAACATGCCTGCCACGTAACCAAAATACGACTAAATAATATCTGAGTTACGCAAATATTTCAAAAAAATATTTTACGAAATAATTACAACATTATTTTTTAAAATACTATCGTCAGTACATATCGATCGCACAAACGAGCGTGTGCTCGGAAACATTATTATCATTATTGCAGTTAACACGAAACATAATATTATTATTACCGAAAAAAAAATAATAATAATAATAATTGTACCTTTCGTACAAATCGGGAATAGCGACGCTTGCAAGTCTCTGACCTGTGCCATGTTAACGTCCGCGTTGGCCCCATCCATGGTTTAAACTCGCGGCACACCGCGTTTTCACCAACATTCGTCCGGTTACTACGGTGACACCGGTATAGACTGTGACCAATCGATAATATTCTTATTATATTAAGCTGCGTTTGCAATTCAGTATAAGCAATAACATACTGTAATCACAACAGTAGGTACCTATAATATTATTATTCGTGCTTACTGTCTAGCATAATATGTAGGTATAATGTATATACCAATGTATATATGATAAGTATACGTATAGTGCATGTATAGCTACTGACTACTATAGTATACATTGTACAACCCTTTTGCACAAACTCAGTAGTTACGTGTAACGCGCGTAAACAAACAACGAAAAAATACACGGTAAAAAAAAATTGTTGTCCCGCTTTTAATTTATATAGTATAATTTAACAACCGTGAATTTTGACGTGCAGACGATAGACATAACTATCAATGTGTAAAAATTATTATATTATATAGTTCATACATACCAATTAATGAAAATAGTAATAATAATAATAATAATGTTTTCGCTTTATTCGTGTGATATTTTGCCACCAAATATTCACATTTAACTGTGACAAAACACAGACAAATGTTACTGAAATTTCGTGATTCGACGACACAATTCCTGCTACAAAATTCTTACTACACATTATAATTTTATAATGCATGCATTGTCGTACTTAAATTTTTCCGCTTATAGACACTTTCCATCCTATTCGTCGTTTTTCTCTGTCTATCTCCCCTAAAATCATTTAAAAAACTACGATTAAAACATATTTGATTATACTATTTACTATAATATATTATACACAATAAAATAAGGTGGGCAAGTGGGTATCGCTCTGTTGTATAGGTTAGTAAAGGTGGAGAGTAGATCATTATAATGGATGTGTTAAATTTGAATGCAATGACAGGTATATAAGAAAAACAATTCTGAACAGAGGTGATTTATCAGTCTAGTCTAGGATATATTATGTGATATTTAAATTTTAATTAATTTTTCTTAACTATTGGTGAAAGTTTCAAGTTTCTATGACTTATACTTTTTAAATCACAACAAATATTTTAAATCGTTTTAGGATATATCGTTATTTTACGCGATTTCATAAAATATTAAATATCATAGGCTCATAAAATATTTTCTAAATTGATGTTAGACTTTTTTTTTACAGTTACTTGAAGAAAATGTTGTAGAGAATTTTGTATTGGGTTTTTTAATCTTAGATATAAATCACAAAAAAAATTTATGAATTTTCAACTTCAAAATTCCTTGTAAATTTTCGCGATTTTGACATATTTCGTAAGCATTTGAACTTTAAATACTTATAACAAAAATAGTGACTAACGGTTTTTGATTTTTACTATGATTAGTTAAACTTATTATATACTTTGTATTAAATTTTAAAGATTTTTTGAAATGCCATTAAAATTTTTTTATCAGCATTTCAAAAAAAACAACTTAGAAAAATCGAAAATTTTCAATTGTCTATAAATAGCTTAATAAAAATCAAAATATTTTGAAAATTTAATCGTAAATAGGTAACGCTTTAATGTTAACATTTGGTGAAAATTTCAAGTATTTGAAATGATTTATTTTTGAGTTACATGCAGTAAAATAAAAAAATCAATTTTGTCAAAAACTAGTTATATGTAAAAATTCCCGTTTTTCTGTTACTTTTTCAGAGTTTTTGCTGACGCTTTTGAAAACTACTGTCAATTTTTTACTTTTGAGCCCCCAAATTACCAACAAGATTCACTTTCCTTTTCAAATCGGGGCTGAAGTTAAAAATCAAAGCAATACTACTCCAAATGTGATGACAGACACAAAAAAAACATACATCATTGTAAAATCAATACATTCATCATTCCTTTCGGAATCTAAAATACATTATTAATCAAAATTAAACTTTAAGTAGGCTATATTTTTTTTTTACAATTTACAAATTAATAATACATTTTGCATCAAATTTTTTCCTCAGCACAAATGCATCACAATTCAAAGTCGATAAAAAATCCGCTTTGTTATTTAATATTGCCTATCTATTGCGTGCATTTTTGTTACGTATGTATTGGCCCGTATATTGCAAATATATAAGTTTATGAGTATAATAATATATTAATATGTAGCTATTCAGTTTTAAGCGAACGGACGCGATCGTTTAACTTGTAGTTCTAAATTATGTATACCATAGTATATTATGATGTATAATTTATATAAAAATAGTTTTTCTTCTTAAGATAATTAGTAAAATTGTATTTCATCAAACAAAATACATTTTATCATTATGTAAAAAAATATGATAAGATTAATATATAATAATAAATTAAGGCCCGGATTTAAATAAAAAGTGCATTTTTTGGGTGCTCTAGGACAATGAATTTCAATTATATATTTTGTTTCATACTTGCAAGTAATAGATACTTCAAAGACGAAACTTTTACTATGCGTTTTTAGCAGTTTTTAAATCTTTAAATAATTGTATGATATATTATACAACTTTTTATTGTATTAACTTTTAGTGTCAAAATATTTTATCAATAAATATTGTTTTTATAATATTTAATTTAATAATTTTTAGGTATTTTTCATCTTAACTAAATGTCAATCGTTCTATTTATGAATGTTGATAATATCTTTATCTACAGTGATTATGGGATGTGGTGTCTTTACTGGCAGGACTCAAATAAATAATAACTAACTGGTTATTAATTGAAGTTATAACGTGATCTTGTTTATCGAGTACCTATATTATTTATTTATTATGCGTGTCCAGGATTGGTATTTTTTTCACGTATACTGTTACTTAATTTAATTAAGATAAAGAAATGTTAAAAACGCAAGAAGTTAAACTGTCCTTTTCCTATCACTTGTAAGCCTATTAAAAAAGTTTTGGCCATTTTCATGACATTATTTATTTTCATTTTATGTTGAAAAGACATTTTTTGTTATTATTTTTTATGATTTTTAGACCATTTAAATTCTGGTCCTAATTTTAATATAGGCGTTATGACTTATAATGCAGGTATAAAATTGTTTTGAAATTATTTTCCCACGATTCTACATTTTTTTGTATGTATTTCTACATACATAATTTTAATTGCTTATCAGAACAAGATACGTGTAATTAGTTTATTTATCAATTAATTAATTTAAGTAATATAAACGTGGGTAGTTGGAATTATATAATGAAATCTACTATCTAGTATAAGTGTATAACACGAGCTCGCGTTTCAAATACCTACTAGTATATATTATGCGTATAAACATTTAATAATACAACTGAATCTATTGGTTGATGAAAATAATAAAACGTATATATAATATATAGTCACTGCAAGAATTTATTTATTTAAAATACATTTGTGACAAATATTAAATTATGTGTTTAAAGCACGCACTAATGAATTGTTTCAATACATTATTATTTTCTACTTACACAAAAAAGTATAAATCTACTGTCTACTGCCATGCTATATATATTTACTACTTCTCTGACTTATAAACTCTCACTTATAACTTATAAGTATAGGTACCTACTAAGTTAAATACAAACACGCAATCATGCGATTTTACAATTATTATTGTCTACTGATTAATAAATCATGAATGTACATTTTTATCGTCAATAGAATCATAACTATTAATTAGAATTAATTCTGTAGATAATAATCCATTTATGTAAATGTAGGAAGGGTCGACATTCCAATTAATATCTTTGAAATAAAATAGACAACCTCATTTAAAATGCATTCGATTATTAAATAGAAGAAAAAGTATTTTAATCAATGTTTATTACTTAGTACCTACTAAAAAAATCGGGTAACTCGCTTTGTTGTTGTAGGTGTTGAATTTAACTCGTCATTTATTATAGGTTATTGTAATGGGTGTGTTACATTTAAATTTAATGATGATATATCAATCAATGTTTATTTCAGTAGGGCTTCCCGGGGGAGAGGATACCCGTTATAGAAAAATGTATACGAGATTTTTACTTCCCTTTATTACTTACTCCTATGGTATACTACCTTGAAAATTTATTATACCTTCTGGAATAGAAAGTCTGAAATTAACACTAAAGTCAATGCATACGAAAAACGATTATGAAAAAAGGACTGTCTGTTAATCTATATTTCAAAGGATATTTTATAATATATCTATTATAATATTAGTAATACTTATACTTTTTATAGTAATAATACGTTAGGTTGAATGAATAAAATGAATCGCAAATATAATTAAAACTGTTTTTTTGAGAAAAATGAACAAGGTAAAAATAAACAAGAATAAAAACGAAATATGTAGAATAAAATTGAATTATTATTTAAATTATAAAAACATAACTAAAATCTTTATTTTTCGATTAACAGATTTAAATATCCAATATTATCAAAATCTAAACTTGAAATTTAAATTAAAAATTATGTAATTGTATAATTAAAACTTTCAAGTATTTATGTTATGTCAACTTATGAAATTTTACAAATTTTAAACTTAAAAATAATTTACGTATGTTGGTAATTTTAATGTATAAATTTGATATCGAGATCCTTGCAAAATAAAAAATTGGGACTAAATATTTTTGACATTTCATTTATTGTGGTAAACACAACTGAAGATAAATCTTGTATTACATTTTCAAACTATTAAACAAAATATATATTATACACAATTCGAAAAAAAATTTATTAAATTTCAAATCTCAATATAAATAATGCAAAAAAAGTCTAAATTTTTTAATAATTAAATCATGTTAAAGAAAATATACTAAAATAAATAGTTTGTGAAAAATTCAAGTTTCTATTATTTATTAATTTTCGAATAAAATCGATTTTATTAGTATCCGGATTAATATCTATAATATTGTGTAAAATTTCCTATTTTTCCTTAATTTTTTTTCTTTCTAGATAATTTGAAAAGTTTTAGAAATTCTCTCAAAGTACCAATTAGATAAAATTTTCTATCAGAAACTATTCTTTAAGTTGATGATCGATGCATTTTTTCTATTATTGAACGTTTATTATACATAAATATATAATAAAAAAAAACTGGATTTTTATAAAAACACTACATATATCGCTTCACTCAGACTTACATATTACTTCGTAAACTAGTAGTAGACAATATTATGTAGTAGTTACAATGTTATAACAATAACAAAATATAAATATGGATACTTTCTACATTAAATTATACTAAATTATGCTTTAAAATACTTAATTCGTAACCCGTAAGTAAAAATAGCTACTTACGTTAAACATATCATGATGAACAAAATTGTTGTTAATAAAGTTACAATGTTATTTTCATTTTTGTATAATATCAAACTCGAACAAAATCTATTGGAGGCACGAATATGAATTTTTAAATAATACATATGTATATAAAAGATAAACGATAAGAAGACTGTGAATATAAAATATAAAGGACAACGGTTTCTTAAAAAAATGTTTTTTTTTAAGAACGGTTAGGTGTGTTACGATTTGAAAGAAAATCGTAAATTTATATTATACATACAACTGACTTAATGGCTTAATAATGGTTACGATATATGCGTAGTCTTAATGATAATAATTATGTTTAAGAAAAAAAAGTAGTATGTAACGTAAACGAGAAATATAAACGCGATGTAATAACTAATTTTTCTAAAACAATAATATAACAGTTTAAAAGTTAGAATAGTTTTAAATCATTTATCATTTGTTTAACATTTGTATAATATATTATGTGTATAGATATTATACAATATATATATAGGTATAATGTTTAAGTTTTAAAATTAACTTACACGTTTAAAAATAAATTGTAATGCACAAACTTACAAACTTTGAACATAAAATTGATGACCTATGTTTCATTTTCTTTGGTTACATATAATTCCTAGATAGAATAAATAAAATTAGAATAACTAGATAGATACATACTATAATTAACTAAAAACACGCACATTTGCAAAAACAAAAAACTCAGATTTACAAAGAATAGCGATTTTTTTTTTGAGAATTTGTACTAGATTTTTAAATCGGATAGTTGGTAAATACCGGTAATTGAAAACTATAAAATAACTAACTAGTGAATACGGCCAATACCATATTCAGGAATAATATTCACTGTGATAGTGTGATATAAATAATATTTAAGCAAAGAAGTATTTAGAAGTATTTATGCCTCCATTAATAAATCTATAACAAATTAACACAAATCTAAACTGCAAGTAGGTACGTCATCACTCATAATACAAGATATCCATGATCCATCTATAATATATCAATTACCTACAATCTAATAACGTTCTAGATATTACCAATATAAATATAGGTAGCAATTATTAATAAGTAAATATAGACACCTATCTTGGCACGTACTTCACGACCTACACGTCTATACAAAATACAATTACAAATTACAATACACATAATATTAATTTACATTTAAACAAATTACATGCGATAAGTTAACGTTTTGGAGGCAGCGAACAGTATTAACATCTGATAAATTACTTTGTTTCTAAAGTTTCATAGTTTCATACCTTACAATAAAAATAATTAACAAATAAATAACGATATTATATTTAGTAGTAAGCTACTATTTAAATATTTTCAATATTGGAAGGTCTAAAACTATAGAAGGAAAGGTGACGTTCATTGATGTTATTTCAATATTATCACTCTTATTTCGATTTTAGATTTTGAGCCATGCATGAATGACGTATTGACTTTTTGACGAGGTATGTTTTTTATTTTTATCTCTGAAGACGTTTTCTCTCGTAGAGAAAATATTTAAATTAATATAATATTAATTGCAGATTGAAAAGCAACGTGGATTTAATTTGTATCTTCTTTGGTGGGTAAAAACTCAAAAGTAGATATTTCTAGAAATATTAAAAAAAAAAAAATTAGGTTGGCTAAAGCTATAGTATTACTCTGTCATACAGTCGATATCGAGTGGGTCACTGTAATAAGAGAAATAAATTTCAATTCAATGGATATATCATTGTTTAAGAAAAACGGTTCTTAGAGTAGACGGTCTATCAGCGTATATATATATATATATATTATACTTTTATTTTATAATATGTTTTTGATATAGGCAATATAACTTTTAGTCATTTATTTTATTACAAAATACTTGTAGTTTGTAAATTATTATGATTTTGACAAATTTCGTCCACATTTGAACAATTCAATAAATATACAACTACTTATAACTACTACACACTATCAATAATATTATATAGTACCCCTACTAACATTTCGAATGTTACATAAAATACTTTTTGATTTATTAATATCTTAATATACTGAACATTTAAAAATTAAATTTACTAAGAACTTGCGTTTTTGAGCTACTACACCAGCGTTTCTTAAAGCGTGTTCCGGGAAAATCTCAAGAGTCAAAGGGTTCCACCAGATGTATATGTGTATATAAATATGTGCTAATTGAGAAAATTATTTTATATTATTTACAGAAAGGGGGGTTCCACGACACACAAACTATTTCTCAAAGGTTCCGTAGTCGTAAAAACTGGGGAACCGCTGTACTATACGAATGCACTGTCGGGACATATACAGCCATACGTATTTCGTGTATATATACCTATTATGTATCGAAATAATAATATATTGTGTTTGGTATTTTATAATTTATTTTCTTATTGATATTTCAAAATGGAACAGTCACGGCGTTAATCAAATTTACATTATTTAATCTAACTATATTTAATGATGAAATAAACATCTAATTATTAATAGTAGAAAACATTTTAAAATAATAATAATAATTTTAATATTTAGTGGAATGGTTGTGTTTGTTTTTGTCACATAATATTATCAAATCATAGCTTAAAATTTTAAAGCACGAATTTTATTTTCCCATTTCCAGATCGTCCTCACAAAAATAATTTTGAAATTGAACAATAAGTTGTGATAAATGTTCCATCATTCCATGAATAACAAATTGACAGATTCTATCAAGTTTTTATTTTTTAAATTTTTGGTTTCTACTGCGGCTCCCTTAATAATAAACGACTACGCTCCTGGGAGTCTCGACGCAAAGGTTGAAAACCAGAGTTGGACATCATTCGAATTAAATTTTATTTAGATGATTATTTAGATAATATCTAATTCAAAAAAAATTTATTTAAATAATTTTCAAACACAATTCTTATATAAAATACAAATATATTATAGGATGATTTATATTTATTTTTATACTATACCATATCAAGTGATTATTCTATTACAAACTACTCAATATTTTAAAAAGTATTGATTTTTGAAAATATATTTCTACGTGGTTTCTAGTTGTTTAACCGTTCTAATTTCACTTATTCTAAAGCAGAATATTATATTATTATTTTTATTATTTTTTTTTTCATTAAATAAATAAAAACCAAACACATATGGCCATTGGGCAAACAGTATACGAATATTAGTAGATTAACATGATTGTTATAAATACTATATTTTATACATTTTAAGATTTTCAGTTATTTTATCTTAGTAGGTTGGTATTTTGGTAATTAAAACATGTACGTATTAAAAAATTATAGTTGGCATTGATTTTAAGTTCACAATTGTAAATCTTCTTTTATTTGGAATAAATAGAAAAAGTACTATAAATGAAACAAATATAGAACTACTTAAAGAAGAAACTAGAAAGTAAAAAATTCGAATTAGATAGTTTTTTTTTTAATCATAATTTAATAATATTTAATAATTAATAATAATATTTTATAACAATTACAAAAATAATAAATAATAAATAGTAGGTTGTAAATATAGACCTATAAAATATTTGTATTTTATATAAGAATTGTGTTTGAAAATTATTCAAATAAATTTTTATTCGAATAATATTTTTTTCGAATTATTCGAATAATTAAAAAAAATCATTCGAATAATTATCTAGATAATATTTTTCCAAACTCTGTTGAAAACCACTGATTTATAACATATAAAATATATGATACTGGTACTAAAAATACATAAAATAAATACAAGACATATAAGTTCAAAATATTTTAAATTACGTTGAAATTCCTAAATGTTTGCTATTACTTGCTAATTTCTGCAATCAAAATTAAAAACACGGTATAAAACTTGGGACACACATTTGTCATTTAAGGGACATGCTGATTTTGGGACAAACAAATGTGTACTTTAGTTAAAAAAAATTAATTTAGCTTTGCTATTCAAACATTGACGAAAAAAAATTTTCGAATTATTTTGAAAATTATAAGTTACTACGCTTATTTGTTTATACAAAATACATTTTGTCAAAAACTCGTTTAATTACTTTAATTTAAGTTCCCGTTTTTTAAATTTTTTATTTTTTAGTTTCCCTGATTAAAAGGATCCCTCGAACCAACTTAATTTAAGTTTCTATCAGAAACCACCCCCTAAATTAAATATTGGAGCATTTCTATGAGTATTAATAGTACTATCCTAAAAGATGACGATAGAAAGAAGGAAAATTGTGAGCAAGACGAGAATATTGCTCTGATGTATGGTACCTAGGTATCGAGTGAGCCATTGTGATTGGCGAGTTAAATTTTAATTCAACGACGTATCATTGTGTACGAAAAACGATTTTAAGCGGAAACAATGTAAGCCTATATCATTAGTTATTACTAAATATACTTCATGTTATGTTCTAATTGCTTTTAGGTAGGTATCTTAATTAATTAATTTTACTAATAGTAAAACACTATAGATTTAATTAATTTTTGCCAAAAACATTACATTTTAAAATATCATTGTGTGTACAAATACAATAGTACATGTAAAAGATTAATATCTTCACAAATCACGTTTTTAATTTATTATAAAATAATAAAAAAATATTATTATTCATACTTTAAATATGTAATTTTTTCCAAATTTTACTTAAAAATTAAAATGTAGATAAAATGTTATGCATAATATATAGTTTATAGATTTTTAGTTTCTGTATGAAAACTGATAAAGAACTTTGTATTAAATGTTCAAGTATTAGCTATAAAAATTACACAACTTATACTTTATAGATTGTCAGTTAGATAATTTGCAAATTTTCGTAGTTTTGATAAAATTTATTAAAGTTTGAATTTCGATGCTAAAAAAATATTAGGTAACTGTGTCTGTATTATTATAATATTTTTATATAACTATAAGAACAAATTATTTGGGATCTTACATTTTCAAGTTATTTTTGCTGAATGAAACTTTAATAAATATTTATAGAAATAAATAAATAAAAACAATTTTTAAAATTCCAAATGTCTATATATAACTAAAAAGAGTTGAAATATTTTAGAAATGTTATCTTGTATAGAAAATAATCATATTAACTAGCGATTCCCAACCTTTTTAGTTATGCAAACCACCAATTTTATAAAAAATGTCTGAGGCCCACTAATGACTAATTATAGCACATCTATATATATATGTACATGTATATAATATATATATAATATTATTAGATACATAATAAAACATATATAATAATAATATTTCAAAAATAGATATACATTAGTAATGTTAATATTATATGGTCTACTGACCAATTCCACGTTTTTTTATGGGAACTGCTGATATAAACATTTGGTAAAAAATAAAATGTTAATTCTCTATGGTTATTAATTCTTGACATACAAAAAAAAAGTTGATTTTGTCAAAAACATTTTATTTTCTCAAATTATTTTGAAAAATATTGAGAATTTTTATCCATTTCAAAGTACAACGTAGATCCAAGTTGCTATTTGGAATAACACTTAAAAGTTGAAAATTGAAAAATTTTTTCGACTACTTATCGTTTATACATACACAAAATATAAACATTTAATTATAAAATTAATACATCTATCACTCTGCTCAGAATCTAAAAAAACACATATCATTGTAAAATCAATACATTTATCGCTGTACTTAAGAAAACAAATATTTGTTAAAATTTTAAAATTATTATTAAACTAATTGTTTGTTAACCACGTTTATAATTCATATCCTATTATTAGCATAATGACATATTATATTCTTTGTTGATTGGGAAAATTCAATAAAAAGTAATAAAACAATTTACGTAAATATATAATATGAAAACACAATTAAAAGATGAGAAAACTGTGTGAAATAAATTATTTTATGATTAACGGGAGTTAATGATAAGTGTAATTTACAATACATATCAAATAATAAATATATAATAAAAAAAAAATGAGCGTAAAACAAAACAGAAAAGTATGTAGGATTAACACATAATATTAATATAAAATAAAAAATAATTAACTTAAAGAAATATCCTGGGATTAAAAATAGGATTATTGAAAGGACAGAAATAAGTAAAAGAAGTATTGGCAACAATATGACAAAAGTTAAGAGTAGTAATTCCTAAGAAAGAGTAAATAGTAAAATAATCATAACGGAAAGAAGAATTTTAGAAACAAAAGCATCTAAATAGGAAACTGTTTTGTGCCAACTCTATACAAAGTTAATCGTCAAGCAAGTAAAGTATCAGAGACATCAGTTAGATTAGTATTTTGTCTAATGAACATATTAGTTTTTTAATTTGAAAAATATTGTATAAATTAAAATCTAATTTTTGAGCCAAATCTTTCCTTGGGTTGTTGTTAATTGCTCATTTTGTCCCTTCCTTTTAATCTAGTTCAGCCTATACAAAATAAAATCTATTGCTTATTAGTTTTTAGTATGTTACTTAAAAAAAAAAAGTATTGTGTAATCAATGATATTGATAAAAACTAATATGTTAATGTATTACTGATATTTGCTAAAATAAGCTAACCGATTTTGTGTTGTTAGGTTTAATACTAATTGAATTGACTTAATATCAAACTTATTTATCTGAGTTTCTACATTAATTTTTACAATACTTAAATTTTTAAGCAAATTATGAACATATTTAAAATTTAATATTATACATAAATCTTTGTTTTCTTCTCTCTTCGCATCCGACTATATGTGGTCACTGGTCAGCCACTTTAATTCTACACTTCCACAAAGCTATATCTCCAACTTAAGTTTTACACCATCTATTTTTGTGTCATTAAATAGTTAAAATTGCTATCATAAAAAACCAACATACAATTTCAAATATTGTTTTTCTATATAAGTTTGATAATGACCATTCAATCAATATTAAAATTAGCAACATAAAATTGATCTATCAAACACAAATTTAAACATTTGTAAAACAGAGACCAAACTTGACAGCATAACATACTTTAAATCAATAATTTGAAATAATTGGTATTTAATATCTTAATATTGTTAAATTATAAAAAGTAAAAAAATAAATACTTTTTCAAAAAAATAAATAAAGTTTTTAATTGTAAAAAAATATTTAATAAAAAATTTTAATTTACATATTAACCTTATTAAATATTAAATTATTTGCTTTCAATATAAAACTGTTTAAGAAACTGTTCTTCAAGAGGATGTAATGTACCAACAATAACAATTGAATGTAATGGTGAACCCATATCCACATTGGCCATTTCAGCTAATGTGCCTGCCAATATTTTTTGATCTGGCCATCCAATACGTGCTGCACCTACACACAAACTTTCTCTGGTAACATCTATGAAAAATGAACATAATTATAAATAACAAGTATTTCATACTTAATTAATATGACTAACAATTTTCTCCATCAAATTCATTACTGTCTATTATTTGTAATAGTTGTGAGCATGCTTGTTTTACTTCCATAAATCTTGATGGCTGATATTCTTTTTTCTTTTTTGTAATACTTTCCCATGTTGGTTCTTTTACTTGAATATCTACAAAAAACCAATTATTATAGCTAATTTTGGATTTAAAACATTTTTTGACTCACCAAGTAAACATAAGGTATGTAATCCATTAGATTTGTTTTGGTTAATTTTGTTTAAGAAACTTGAAGGTTTCCAATTATCTGTCCAGAAAGGTATAGACACTGTTTCTCCAAAATGATATAACTAAAGTAAAAAATAATCATATTATTAAAAAATATATATTGTAGTCAACAATTAAGATAATTTATTTTAACATTAAATATCTACAATTTTAGTTATACAAAATGTTTTTAATAACAATACTTTTTATTACAGATATATTATATTTTAATTGCAAATGTATATTGTTTATGTACATTAGTCTCATAATAAGCAGTATTATAGTATTAAATTATATAAAATGTAAGATTATTGATTTTTGGAAATATACATAATATGTGAAAGAATATAAAAAGAAAAACAAATAGTGAAAAAAGAAAGTAATAATAAAAATTAGAAAATAATAAAAAAAATAATGAAACCTAATGTTTTAAAAGTTAAAAGATAGGTATAAATATACAACTAACTTTATAAAACGTGTATATATTTATATATATTTTATACATAACATTTTCCTTATTTGGAAATAAAAAAGAAAATATTTAAAATTGAATAATTTTAATAGAAAAAAAACAATATTTAGATTTGCTAGTATCAAAATTATACACATAAGTAAAGAAAAAATAAACATAATAATTGTTCAAATGTAATTAATAATTTATAAAGGCTATGAACATATTTCTAAATATATTTATGTTGGATATGACAAAATAGTTGGAGAAAACATAAAATTTGCAAAGTTGTGACTAACTTTGGTCATTAGTAAATTCTAGTCCTTAATATTTTAATATTTAGTTTGTGCACAATGTTTGTTATGTTATTATTATAAATATGAGAAAGGTGATACAATTTTATTATTAAATATTAACTCACTTGAAGTCCACAACATCCTATAGCATTCATAATAGAAGCATTATGAATCACTTTAGTCTCAATGTTTAAATCTCGTGCCCTTAACAATATGTCAGCATGAGTAGTTGCACCAAAAGGATCACCAACCACAAGTAAGACTACATTGTCCTCATTTGCTTTGTCTAATATTTCATCTGCGCCTTGCTCAACTAGTTCTCGGTCAGCTTCAATCAATTGCCTTTCATAAAACTCTTCCTATATAAAGCATATAGTATAATTTCAACTATCATATTTACATTTGTATAGTATAATATGTATATTATAGTAATTTTTGTTGAATTTTGGGTTCTTATGTATTAATCAGACTACCTATATCAATCGTGAATTTACTGGACTACCATGATTGTATTAGTATATAAAAAAAAAAAAACAAAATGTTTTTATATGATATTTTATCATAAAAAAATTTAAAAAATTAATCTGATGAATTTTTATTAGTGCAGGTAATATGCAAGTACAAATTTTGTTAGTATTAATGAATTCATTTTTTGAATAAAATTAAAATATATAGTACACCAGTACAAACTGTAACAATATGTTACCATTTAAATTCATAAGTCTTGGTCTCCGCAATAATTATCAGTGGTATCGCAAACTTTTTTAGTCTTTGAAGCATATTGTATGTTACGTTGAAAACAAACGCAGGTCGGCACAGTAGGTTGGTAGCATACTAGCATATCATATTTTATTAAATTAATTATGATATTTGTCTTAATATTTATAATGAAATCTTACAATTACATATCCACCCGAACTCCCACCTACCCATTTCAAACAAGAAGCAATTGCTTCAAATAATTCTGTATCCCGCCACCACTGATAATTATTATAACTGGATGTGCATGACTCAACACAAATAATTGAGTATTTAAAATTGCTTTATTATTTAAACAAAGTATATTTACAGTCTGTAATATTATTATATACAATAAGTGAATTTGGTAGCTTAACTGAATGTTTATACAAATAAACTATATTTTTAACTCTGTAGATGACAGGTACCTATTTAAGGTTTAATTTAATTACTGAAAAACAATAACTAATACATGTCCAAAAACTACAAATAGCATTTTAATACTTATTGATATTTACCAACCAGTTGAAGTTTGTTTTCTGGTAATATAGATGTATAAGATTCTAAGTACACTCGTTTAGCACTTCGGACGATTTCGAGGCCTCGAACTGTAATGTCTTTGACGTCTCCTAAACCTACTCCAATTATGTAAAACATCGTTGTTACAAAAACGTAAGTATATTTTGCTGAAAATAATTAACAAACTGAATAGCAGAAGTGACTTATTTTTTTGAAAGTATCTATATATTACAAACTCTCTTCTAATCGTAATAGCCGGGTGTGGGATATCTATTGATAACGGCATGTGACTATCACATGGTTATGATATACTGATAATGACAACCACTACTACTACTTTTAAATTAGGTACCTACTGCGAATAATATAAAAATTATTTCTATAGTTAATGATCATTTTAGCAGTTTTTTAAAATAAATCAATTTTCGATATTTGATTTATTGGGTATTACACCAGTGCAGCAAATAACTACTGCTCCGATATTTTATTATTACTATTTACAGCCACATAAATATACAAGTATACAACTATCTCGTATATCAATTGTTACGAATAGTAATCTCCTACAATATAAATTGTTTCCTATAACAAATTAACACGATATATTATTATATTTATTTCTACGGTGAACTATTACAACAAATCAAAGTTTATATATTCTGTGATTTATAGATTATAAATCACTATAATCTATAAACCTTGGCAACGAATTACGATATTATCACAAACTAATCGTGCAAATAATAATATAAATATCAATTCAGATTTCTGAAAAATTCATAACATAAATACATTTTAAAATATATCTGGAGGTAAAATCGTAATTTAAATATTTAATTATTGGGGGAGGGTAGCTGATCAAATGTACACTAAAACAAACCCGTGGGGTCACGCCCCCCATGACACCTAAAGGGTGGTGTGATGGGGGCATCACTATTATTATTCATTTATACCTACTTCCATAATTGAAAATATAAACTTAAGTAAATACCTATTAAAATAAATCAATACAATCACGAATTACGTCAATCTCAATTATTATGTTACTCGATACTAGTACCATAAAAGCTATTGTAATTTTGATTTGTATGAGAATTATGGTAATCGGTCAAAAATTCTGTTTTAAAGAAAGTTGGACAAAAAGTCCGGATCCAGTTTTTATAGTCGGACAAAAAATCCGAGCACATTTTTAATGCCGGACAAAAAGTCCAAAAATACAAAGTATTCTATAGATATATTTATATTATATTAATATTTTTATTTTAAAGATTTAAAAATTTTAAAATGTTTGCAGAAATTATAATATAATATATTATACACCTACACATAGCATATTATTATATATTTTTTCTATTTTATTATTTTTATTTATAATTATATAAATTATTATTAATTTTAATAAGTACGTTGATACGTGTATTCAAAAATATTAATATACATAATCACAGGATATCTTAGGAACAACCATATCAAAATGTATTTGCTACTAAATTTATAATATTAATTTAATTTTAACTATCAAGTATTATTCTTTATTCTTTATATATACCTACTATACTAGGAAATAATATAGCAATATTATTATTTTATTTATAAACAGGTCAACTAAACTCAAACTAAAAAAAATAAATAGTATAATATATAATTAAAAAATATATAAATTTATCATTACAACTACATTCAGTGTTATCAGCTTGTACACAAAATTTTAACAACAAAAAGTCCTATGTTTCTATTTTCTTATTTTCACATATAGAAAATGTAATAATATAATATTTTTACAAACATTTTTAAATTTTTAAAATAAATATTTACTATATAGAATATTTTTTAATTTCGGACTTCTTATCCGACACTAAAAATGTTCTCAAACTTTTAGTCCGACTATAAAAACTGGATTCGGACTTTTTGTCCAACTTTTTTAAAACGGACTTTTCATCCACGATACGAAAAATATAATTACCTAAATATTTATTGATAGTGAATTAGTATTTAAATTATCAGTATGAAAATTACTTTGTTATTTGTCGGTTATAATGAGTTGCATGTTTTTTACAGTTGAACTGAATTTAAAGATGAACCAATTTTAAATAATCAAATCAAATAGATAATCATATTTGTGAGATTAAATAAACTACTTATGTCTGAAAGCTGTGTATAAATTAGTTAAATAAAATGCAACTAAGTATCCCGATTACAAGAGAAATAGAGCGGAAATAATAGTTTCAGCTTTAAAAATATATACCTACTTAGCAGAGGTCTACTCAAGGTCAAGTTGGACTATATCTTCCTTAAAAATATTGTCTATTGAAAAAAAAGTAATAGACGATTTAAAAACGAACCCTTAGTTTTATAATAGAGTAGGTAACAGGAAAAGCTTGTTGAAAAAACAGAGGCATTGATTTTATTTATAAGTATAAATAATGCGGGCAAGTAAGAACCACTCGCGTTGACGGAAATAAATTTTAATTTTAAACTATTTGGTAGTTAATAGAGATATCAGGATTTAGATGTGTCGTTTAAAGTCTGACGTATAATACGGGTAATTAAGTTAAAAAAAAACAGTTCATGACGACTAATAGGTAAATACCTAAATATTAAGAATTAATAAGTAATTTAATTAGTATAAGTAATGGTAATTGATATAATAGTGTACGTTGTATAGGTAATAACATTTAAACATTTCTTGTTAATGCTATAAGTACCTACATAAACAAATAAACGTATAAATATTCTACGCCGTATTTTCTGGTGACACGGTAGAAATATAAGTGTATAATATCAATCGTTTAACATCTAAATGTGTAAATGTTTACACATAAATCATAATTAATTATAATTACATTTTATTTTTGAATCCAATCTCTTTTATTTGCTGATAAAAAAACAATGATTCTCGGAATCTTTAATAGCATTATTGTGAATTAATTAAAATATTGATAGACACCTAATTTATCTTAATCGAAAAACACACTAATTACTAAATTTAATGTTAAATACAATCATGTTTTATTTGAATAAAATATTATTATATTGTTGTTATTGTAAAAGTAGTATGCTGTTGAACATTATTTGTTATTAATTAATAATTCATAAGTAAGTACTAGTTATAAATGCAAAGGTTTTGAGCTATATTGAAATGTCAAACCCGGTGTTGATTCAACATATTGCACTGAAATGCTGAATCGGTTTAAGATCGGTAAAAAGACAAAAATATTAAATTGTACACATTGAATGTGGTTATTAATATATTTTGTAAATACTAGAATTACCTTAAGGTTTAATAAATTGGTCAATAAATATAATACGGCCCATAAGAAGATTGTATCCACATTCCACGGGATTCAATAAAATGTAGTTCCGCCATCGCATGTTTCATTCACGTTTACATTTTTGTTATTATTATTTTTAGGTACCTACCTATTGATTTTTGTTTGTGTTTTTTTCAATTTGCAACACCCAATAGTAATTTTTTTCGTTTTTAATTTTGATTACTTCTATTGTTATCCATTTTTTCTGATTTTGTTTTAAATTTTCAAAGGCGTGATTATATTCTTATAATCTTAAGTTTGATATCAATTTTTATTTTTATTTTTATTTTGTAAGGGTTTTAAATAAAATATGATACCGATTTCAATGCCGGTTGTAACTTGTATTAAATTTTCAAAAATTTTGATCCAGTGAATAATTTTTATCCTTTATAGAAATTAAACTTAAAAAAAATGTATTTGCCCATAAATAACTCAAAAAGTTAAAAATTTTAAATATTTATAAATTAAAAAAAAAATGTAAAAAATATGATAATACAAGCATTTGGTAAATAACTCAAGTATCTAAGATTATTTATTTTCGATAACAAAAAAAAAAAAAAAAACGATTTTGTCAAAAACTGCAGAATTTGCATAAAATTTTCCATTTTTCCTTAATTTTTTTTTCTCCGGTTATTAAAAAATGACGAGGGATTTTTAATTTTCACTATATTTCTAACTATTTATTGTGTATACATACACACAAAAAATCATATATCATTGTAAAATCAATATCTACAATTATAAATTTATAACTGATCAGAATCTAGAACGTACATTTGATAATAGGTAGGTTTTTTATACACATTGATATTTTTACTAATTCTTAAAGCAAAAAAAATAATTAGAAAGCTTTTTCCTCAGTTATGGGTTGTTAATTTAAATGACAAAAATTCGTGAAGTGTTTATAATGTTTATATGGTTATATGATTCCAAATCAGATCTACAAATGCATTAATTTTGATTTTTAAGAACCACTTCGGTACAGGTTCTGTTATCATATCAGATTTCTGGAGACGCTGACTCTTTAAAAAGTAATAAATAATAATCAATTTAAACATATCCAGGTCAATCATATACATAATTTTGTAAACTCGGATGATGGGACACATACTCAATATAGCGTTTATGGCGATCGATTTAAGATCAAAATAAAAAATAAATCTTCAATTTTCAACTTCAGTATATCTTTTGATAAGAAAATGAATCTTAGGGTTACATTAAATACCTTAGTACTTTTCTTGTTAAATAGACATTTAAAGATGAAATTTGGATGAAATTAGGTATATTAATATATATTATTTAATTTTTGTTATCTTACCGCTAATATTATAATAATTGAATATAAGGTATTATACCTAATTATAGTAAATGTTCAAATGATTCGATAATATTTGTAACAATACGTTAAACACCATAATATAATAATACTAAGTACCTAGTTGAGTAGGTATATTATTATAAGAATTTCATAGTAATATACTGTATCAAGAGTAGTTAGGTATATATAGTTTAGTAGCTGTAGTCGCCATTCGAAAACTATATTTATTTACCAGATTTTCCTGTTTCAGACATCGACTATTTCGAGAACCTTTAATAGGTAGTTATTAATTATTATATTAAATCGTAGCAAACAATTAACAACATTCCAATGTAATATTATATAAACACATAATACGTTTTATACTTCTATACACCTAAATGAATAATTGGATAGGTAACCAAGTAGGAGGTAATTGATCTAATGCTGTAATATATTATTAAATCGACACAATTAAACAAATAAACACCTACTAACGATGGTAAACCGTGGTAAAAAAAAAAAAAATATCAACTTGAAAATTAATTTACATATTAAATAAAAACTATATATAGTTTACTTTGTTTGATTAGGAATCAAATACGATCTTATGTTATAACTACCAACTTACTTACATATTATAAGGTGTAACAAAAACACCAATTTTGTACAATAAGTAATAGTATATGTTACATGTAGAGTATCTGTGTTGTTATTTTTTTTATAGAAATTATGTGTGAGTATTTTTCAAGTATTGGGATTGCATTATATAATTACATTTGAAGTATTTTTTATTCCGTCAATTATTAAAGGCAAAGATTAGAGAATAACAACAATAACAAATAGCTGCCTAACAATTATTGTGTTAATTTTGATCACCATAGTAACCACATTCACAACTGTATCATTGATTTGTTGTTAAGTTACATTTTAAATTACACTAACCTACCTAGATAAACGATATTGTTAATTAAATATCAGGAATTGTGATAATATAATATATTTAAAATATAATGTTTAGTGACAGTCCAGTGAATGTAGTTGGGTTTAACCACACTGAAACACATAAAAAGGGGTATGTTAGAAAACTAATTTAATATTTTTTGTACAATTATTTTTAATTATTTGTTTAAACAGGAAAACTGAAAAATCAAGTCAATATAATGGACTATTTACTGAAGACAAATCATGTGATACCGTTGATGTGAAAACTGTAGAGGTTGGTTAAATTTATCATCAATTGTGCATACAACATATCATTTACTGTTGAATATTTTAGATGCAGACTGATGCCATTGAAAACATTGATATTGGAAATATTGATCTTGTTGCATTAAATGGCTGTTTGGAAAAAGGCTTAAGACTTTTAAAGATTGAATGTAATGACTGGCCAAAAATGAATAGTTATTTAGAGACAACTCAGAAAGATATAAATAATGACAAAACCATTAAAGTATCTTTAAGACAACATCCTACATTAGGAATGGTAATTACTTGTAGTTTCTCAAATATAGTTTTAACTGTTTTGAGTAAAAGATCATATTAATTGTATTTTAACAATATTGTTATTTCTCTAAATCTAAATGAATATTACGATAAATATAAAGTAATTTAAATTTAGTGGTTTTAAAAATTAATCTTGTCTAAGCTATGAGGAATAGCTTAAAGAAATTAGTTTGTGATGTCAACAAGTTATCTTTAGTAAAAAACACCTTGGTAAATTATTCTCAGATATTATAAGTCATGTTCATTATAGATTTTAGTTTAAAGTTTGATTGTAATACTAATGGTTATATATTTTAGTCATTAGAGTTTAAACTAGTATCAGTACCTATATCCTACATATTATATTAATTTAATTATTTTAAATATCAATTTTTTTGTGAAATTTAAGTTCTAATTCATATTTATTTATTAATTGAACATTTTAATAGGTCTTTAATATCAAAACGGTATTAATTTCTAATGATGTACTACAATTATTTGTTTTGAATTGATTTTTAAGAAAAATATCAGTGCACTTGGTTGGAATTGTAGCGGTGACAAGTTAATGGTAGCTACTGGTGAACATTGTCATACGCAGTGGTGTAATCATTTAAATTCAGTGTTTGTTTACTCTATGTCGGAGTGAGTAAATTATCTCTGATATTGTCATATTGGTGCCCAATTTTATGAAAATTAATATTTATTTAATATTTATAATAGTATGATTATGAATAATAAATACTATAATATATCTTCTATATGAAATTCAGTTTAGAAAATAGTGGCAGTACTGTATCTAATAAGCTGGAGGTCACTTCTTGTGTAACATGTTTAGCTACACATCCAACCAATGAATATCTAATAACAGCTGGATTATACAATGGTAACAGTTCAAGTATTTATTAAAAATACATATAATATTTTAACAATATTGCTATAATATAATTTTCTCAATTTTAAAATGATGAAATTTATTGGCAATGTATAGTTTTAAAATATTTATAAGTAATTGTTTAACACATAAATATTGCCTGAGTGATCAACATGTAGTTTACTGGTGTCGTAACCTTTATATCAGTTTCACAACCAGCGGAGGTGCATTGCATCTTTGATGAGACCTCATCATTTCACAAGAGGGCTCCCAAGACTTTAACACTAAATTATGTTAATATACATAGAATTTAACCTGCACCTTAAGTCACCAAATCCCTAGTAATGACACTGTGTTCTATCATATTTGTTATGTTAAGCACTAATGATAAAGGCAACATTTACAAACCCACAAATTGGAGCCCATACTTAACCCCAAATAACCCACATTAAATGTTTGTGGGTATTATTAAATAATGTTCTATCCATGTCAATAGAGCTTTCACTTTGTTTTAAGAGAGGTACAAAAATAATAGAGATAATGAATGAAACCATTAAAGGATTCCATAATCCATGATTTTCTAAATAATTATATGAAATGCAACTTTTTGTGATTAATTAATACAGTAATAATATTTTTATCATTTATTTGTTTGTATTATTTTTAAAAATATTTAATGTAACATCTTTCTCATTATAAATTAATATTTAATAGAGTTTACTTTAATAATTTGTATGAACTATTTGTTTGTATTTTTCATATGTCATCAGTGAGCTATATGTAGATTGCAAAAATTATTGTCAATTTTATATGACACCGTTACTGATAAAGATTATTGTACTAGGTATATTTAGTACTTGCTACATTTACTATATATCAATGAATGTATGATCCTAAACATTATTTTTAGGTGAATTATTGATTTGCAACACAAATGACAATATGTCTATGGTTTCCCTTGAATGGCATTCACAAGCTGTATCTGAATCATTATGGTTTGTGAGATCTGATCTTCGTGTGGTATTGATAACAGCTGGAAAAGATGGATATGTGTGTGTAGGAACTATGATGAGTGACAAAATAAAATTTACTCAGCGAATATGCAGGTAAACAGAAATTAAATTATTCAAAATAATAATCGTAATTCATAACTTTATAAGTAACTAAATTATATTTTATTTAAATATGGTACATGTACCTTGATATTAATTGATATAACTAATTTTACACAGTAATAAAATTAGTTCTTAATTTTAAAATATAAAAATGTGTAGGTTTGTGTTGTAACTGTATATTATATATAAATAAAAATTTTAATTTATATTTTTAAACAGCTGTGTACATAAATTACATTATTGTAATCATAAAAGATGTGTTTTCATGTCTTATAATGACGACTTCTTATTTGTCAAGCACAAACATAATAATAATAATATTTGAATTCCCGGGAATAATTTTCAAGTGCATAATATACTTATTACCTAATGGATTGAATGGATAGTAAAATCCATAATTTAATGGTTAAAATGAATAAACATTAACTTTACATACATACTGGAGAATTAAGTGTTGGTTTGGAACTGATCATGCAAATGTCCTTTGTTAACATTAAATTTTGTTTAAGCATCAGTGTATGCATCTGTTAATTGTATTACAATAAGCAGTTACTTACAAATTTCTTGATTATTTATATTTATCTATAATGTTGTTTGATATCCAATACCTACCTACTTCTCCTATTTCTAATGAATAGAAACATTGCATAGTGGCTTTGATTCAATTTTATTATAAACTATTACAGAACCCTATCACTGAATAGGTCATTGTAAATTTTAATAGCTGTTTAATTTGAATTAAATGAAATTTGTGTGTTGGAAACAGGTGGATTAACATATATTTATAAAATGCATTTTAGAATTTGTTTGAAAAAACTAATATAGGCATATCATATTCATATTTATTTAATAAATATCCGTGATTATTATTTTTTTTTTGTCATAATATTTAAAATTTGACATAATTAATTATATTAAGTAAAAGATATAATTTTTATAAATAAACATGTGACTAGGGCTCAGATTTATATGTATTTATACAATTAAAACAGCGGTTCCCAAACTATTTTTTTTCCGTGATACCTTTTTTAAACCAAATTCAGCTGTGGTACCCTACTATGAATTCCACGAAAGACAGAACATAAGAATATTCATTGATAACAATACATTATTTATTATGAGTCATAGAAAGTGCTCAGGTTGCACAGTTTGGGAACTACCGTATTAAAATATATATTTTACAACCAAAATAATATATACATAAATATATGTTATAAGTAACTTAAGATATGTAAGTATTCTAATTTATTATTTAAAATGTAATTATATTTTATGGAAATTAATAAAAAAATTATACTAGAAAATAAATAAATATCTGTAGTTAAATAATAATAATGATTAATTATTTGATTACAATTTATAACATGTAATTTTAAATTTTCAAATTCAAAGGACTGATTATTCTGTCATAAAATTGGTTTATACCAATTAAAAGATCTTTTAACTTCAATTAATGTTATTGAACAATATTTCATGTTTTATTACTAAATTTGAAGGAGAAATACTTCAGCTGATAAAGTATCTATAAACAAATAAAAATATAATATTATAAAAACTTAACACGTTGAGTAGTATAATGATTGTTTGTCAGCATGTAACTCATTTATAACTAAACCATAAATATGTCTTGTCAATACCACTGACCCAACAATATTATACTACAAAATTGGTTACTATTGGTTTATTTATCAGTTTATTTTAATCAGTCTGAACTCGGAAAGGAACACACTGTATACATCAGAAAGACATTCAACTTGTTAAATTACTAAAATTGTTTAAACATGGGAGAAAAAATAGAATAATTGTAAAGTATATAAAAACATATACTTATGACCAAATATGTAAAATCAAATGTAGCTCATTTTATCAACAATTTTAATTACTTGCGGAAATCAATTTATTATATCAGAATCAAAATATGTATTAAATATTATAAATCCAATCCCCATTATCAATGATAAAATAAATAAAATAATAGAACATCAACAGAATTGTAAACTGATCAAAATTCTAGCACAGGCCAGAATTTAAAGTCAATAAATATTTTTGAACAAAATAATATATACATATATATTGTATATTACATTTTTAATTATTTAAAAATTTTTTTAAGTGGTTTTGTTAGTTTTATCACTAAATTTAAGATCTGAATTCAAATAGTTATTATTTATGTAGTATGTATATTGCCTATATATAATGAATAATAAACACCTAATTACTTATCTATAGGTACTTAGTTGGGATTCCAGGAAAAGTTGGTATTCGGTGTTTTGATTATTCAAACAGACATTTTTTAGTAGCTCTGGAAAATGGCAAAATTTCTAGTTATTTATGCGGAACAACAAGAAACATTAAAGGTACCTTTTATTAATTGAAAATAAAATAAATTGGTAATTACACACTATTCCACACCACCCATGAGGTTGTGTGTCAGGTGCGTTTTTTTTAAAGTGGTTTCCCCAATAGGCCTAATCCACTATGACAAGTACAGAGGATTATTACTTGTACCGTGCAATTTTTTTTTTTATTGAATTATAGAAATTAGTACATTAATATAAACTTGGCTATTGATGTTGATTTTAAATTTAACAGAAAATATTGCAATGTATACAAGTATAAATATGTACCTATTATTTTAATACAGATGATGTTAATAATTAATTTTTGAATAATTTGTATAAAAAATATTAAGTTTAGATCTAAATTTATTTATTACAATTTTTACCTAGAATTTTAAGCCGCAAGAGCTTTGTTATAATTTATAATTTTTTTTTGTACTTTCGGTGATTAATATTTTTAACCAACATTTTTATTAAATTGTGCGTTACAGAAGACCAAGTTTTAGAAGCAGTAAAAGTTAAAACATATAATGGATATTCATTAATGATTGAAAATATACAATTTTGTCACAAAAATTCTACTACATTTATTATTACTCAATTTGATTGTACAATACTGTTATACAACGTGTATCAAGTTGGTAAAAATAAATTACTAATTTTGAATATATTAAAGATTAAATGTATTTTATTCACAGAAGGATCCATTAAAAATTATTTTCAATCAAAAACTAATAACCAGATTATGTTGGAGTTTAGAAAATGAGTTTATAGTGTATGTTGGCGAAGAAAACGGAGAATTTACTAAAATCAATCTTACAAATGGAAAAACAGAATTAATCAAAAAATTTGCATTTTGTGATATAATTGCAATGAAAATCAACCCAAAAAGGTTTTAATTTAAAAAGTTTTATTGGTATATTTGTAATTATTTAATATATTTTATTTTTCATACAGAAAAAAAATAATTGCAATCGGTTCAATACAAGGAGAAATTTATATATGTAAATATAAATAGCCATTTCCAATTTGAAAAAAATTTATTTTAAATAATAAAAGTTATTATGATTTTATACTAGAATATCGGGCGGAATGTTACTCACGGTTTAATTAATTATAAAAATGCGCTGCGTTTATTAAAGTGAAAAATTGTATTGATTTTGAGTTTTATTTTTGTGCTATATAGAGAATATTTTGTTTTGATTTATTTTAAAGAAAAACTAGTTTTGATGTGATGGCAAAACTGATGTAGAAAGGAATAAATAAATATATTTAGTGTACTTGTAGTAGTATTGTTATAAGAATGAGATCGTATAAGGAATACTAACAGCTTAGGAATGGCTGTATTTCATTATTATTACTATTTTTTTTTTGTTTTTTTTTTTGATTTTTCTTTTTTTTTGGTTTTTACATTTTTTCCTAAAGTTAATGATAAAAAAAAAAAAATTAGTTGAATTATTACACTAATTGAAAAAGAAAACACTACTAAATGTTTTAACATTAATAACAATTTTAAAGATATTTGTAAAACAATTAAGTAAATAAAAATACATTTGAATATTGGTGATTCATCTTACACATAATGGATTGGAATACTTAATATTTTTAACTGTAACAGTCTCACAGAAAAAAATTCCAATTCAACATTAATATTCTTAACATATATTTTTAAACAATAATAAAATAATTTATCATAAAAAAATAACACAGTAATATCACACCAATGGCCACATTCCTTATAATATGTATAATATCAACAATAATAGGATAGCCACTAAAACAGACACATACTGTGTTCCTTAAAACTAATTTGAAGAATTATTCATTATCCAACTACCTTAACATATTAATGCCTAATGCTCAACATAAGGAGAGTTCAATGGGATATGGTTTGTGCCCATTATTTCAATCACACACTTTGTATGTCAATATTATTTATAGCGAAAATCTATACCAAAAATTAATATTGCATTAGTGATAACATATTATATAGTACAAACATATGTATTGTTAACAATTATTGAACAACATATTGCTGTTTTACATTCTTTTTTTTTAAGTCACTTATAGCAATTTACATTTTTGATCGTATGAAAATCTTTGATATGAATGCATACCAACCTCTATAACACATGATGACACTAAATCTATTCTACTTGATACAGTCGGTGGAATAGTTTTTAAAAAACAATTAGTATATAATAATCTGTGATATTGAACTACAATACTTATTAATTACACTTAAGAGAGGTTGACATACAATTGAAATTCATTCGCATTTCTTTTTTAACAATCTATCTTTTAAACATTATACATTCATTTAATCTTTTCAAAAGTTACAACATTCACAAGATACAACACATATACGGGCTCACTATGTATAATATAATTATGGTAAGTAAACCTTAAAAAAAATAATATTGTTCTGTATCACAATTGCACTTAAATAATATCAGAGAAGGTAAAAAGTGTATTTGAAGTAACATTTATTTTAACTTTTTTTTTCACGTGCTTATGTTCATTATTTATAAAATTGGTAGTTAAATTAAAATATGAATAAATATTAAATAAAAAGGTAATATTTAAAGGAACGATGACAAGTTCCATATGTATCTGATTGAATTGATACATATATGTGTTTATGTTATATTTTCTTTGAATTTCATAGTTTTTAATTCAAATACAAATTTTACCAATTACTGACAAAAATAAAAATTGAATCGCTGATTTTATTATCACAAATATCACATTAACAAATGAATTATTTTTTCTTAACATAATTTTTTTTTAAATTTAAATATTGGGTGGGGTGGGTCTGATGACATAACATATTGATTGATAATACAACTAGGTATGTATAAAAATTGTCTTATTAAACATAGATTTGATTTTCATAAATATTACAACCAATCAGCAATTCAATTCAATTATATTATAGCAGTTTAAAATAATAATTTTCATAACTATCTATATACTAATATTTGTATTGCATTAAACTTGTAGTTCACCTAAATAAGTGACTAGATACTGATGCAAAAATCAGTCCATGATGAGAGTTTTGTCACAAAAAAACAATAAAAAAAAAAATTAAATAATTAAAAAACAACATTACATTTAAATAATTATGATGCTTAAGATTAAAAAATTTAGTTAAGAAAAAGAGACTGATAAAATAAAAGTTATTAACACATGATAATATATAAAATATAACTAAAATGTTGAAAATATTTAAAAGACAACTTCATCATGAATATGGGGAAGGGGTATATAGTAAGGTGGAGGGGAATATACTATAGTGAAAAAATCACAATAAGCGTTAAAATGTAAAATCAAATAATAATAATGAAAAAAAAAAATATTTGTTAAAATTTAGATTCTGAAGAAAATCTTAGATAGTTATGTTGAAGATAAGAGGTGATTTTTGCCGCATGGATTTTGCTTGTGCTTGACAAGAGTTAAGCCATTGCATTGGTGGCAATGGCAAATCTCCAGGAGATGGGCAATTATTGAATTTGGCACCAGCATAAAAGTTATCACCATTAGGTGAGCTGCATCGTTCATCGATGTTCATAAGTTGTTTGAGCAGGGCATATTTTTCAATAACCAATTGCTCTATATCGTCTTCTTTAAATTTCTTGTAAGGACCATATTTTTGTGGGGATTCGTAAGATGGGGGAGTGTGATGTAATGGCACTTCTTGTAGATATCTAGTCGGAGTGTCAATAGGCTGGGAACATAACATATGAGGTCTTTTATCTTTTATTATTTGGTTGTTTTTAGCTACTTTATGAAAATTTGCTTTATCATCCATAATGTCATCTCCATCTGACAAACTATGATCCATAAATTTCCTAACATTCTTTGTATGTGATTCATTATAATTTAGCTGTTTAACGCAAATAGGCGTTTTTGATTTGGGTTTTTTTGATTCATGAATCACTTTAGAATTTTTAGTTGGACTGAATTCTGCTTTAGGTAAATTTTTTGTTTTACTTCTATGTACATTGCTTGGTAAGCTGTTTCTCCTTGGACGAATTGGTTTGTACATGTTTATGATTTGCATTGAATAATATTTAATGAGCAATGTCGACCTACAAAAAAAATATTCTTATAAATATCATTGTTCTACACAAGCTTAAAAATTAACATGTACCCCGGTTTGTTACAAGTGCAATATTAATGGTTGTACTTAATATAATATATCAGGATATGCTTATCTAATATAAGGAGAACTGGTCATCTCAATAACAAATTACTATCAAACAATTGTGGAAGTAATGTTTACTCTTAATGTAATTAAGGAAACTAATGATAAGGTAAGACACACAATTTCTTTTCAGAATTTGTAAAATGTTTTTCACTTCCAATTCTGTAGTTTGCTTAAAGTGTTTGTTTGTTATTATTTTTAAATAGGTTTACTGATCTAATTATAAAAAAATCATAGTTAAAAATCTGATTAATTAGTCTACGCCTTTTAACTTAGAGTCAATTAATATTGATTCATAACATACATATTTATGTAGGTACCAAGATAAAAAAAATTTGTTTTTTGTCATGTACTTATATACATTAGGTATAGTCACATAATTATTATAATTAAGTAGGTAGGTAATCCACTTTAAATAATTAAGATACAACACAACAATGACTAATAATAATTATTAACTATATTGTTATATAATGGTACATATAAAAGTAATATAGAGAGCAATAGATGAAATAATGAAAATGTCCACTTAATAATATATATATTTTTATATGTATTTCATTAGAAACTAAAGAAAAACACGATGATAATATACTAGTATAGCGTAGTATAGGTAAATCATAATCATCTGATTCAAATACAATATTGACTAGATATTGAGTACCTACTAACTATTTTTTGTTACTATGAAATTTTACCTAGGTAAACTATTAAATTTTACTATTAATTCAATTTAGAAATTGAACTACAAATTTAAAAGAAAATTAAACTTAAATGTAATTTATATTACATTTTTCATATTCATAAACTAGTGGTATACCATATATTGCACTATAGTGCATTAAGACTGGTAGAAAGAAATATAAATTTACAAAAATGAAATAAAATTGACAATTTAATGTTGATTCTTGTGTTGTCAGCTCATCATATATAACATATAATCAAGATTTCATAAATTTATACAATTTATATATCTATACACGGCATAGTAATTATTCAGATAGAGTTTAAAGTTATTTGAAGTTTTAAAAAAAGTAAAAAAGTAGCATAGACACTTTAATATTATAAATAAGTAAAATATTACTTATGAAAAATATAATGGGACTGGTTTAATATGTGATTACTGCCAAAGGCTATCTATAATAAAGTATTGTAGTTGAATGTTAAACGTGTGATATACCAATAATCAATACTAATAACTACCTCTATATTATAATTATACTTTAATAACATTGATACAACTGAATTTTTTATGTCTATTTAAAGTATTGTTTTCTTAACTGTGAATTATGGCACCAAACTAATATTGTGGTGGTCATTTATAAGAAAAGATAAGAATCAGTAAAAGAGTAAGAGAATATAATATGGTTGGCACTTTTAAATAAAGTATACTGAAAAATACTTCAAAAGTAAATGTAATTAAGGTATGATAGAAATAATAGAACTTGTCTGATACTCTGGAATTAGATATAAATACAAATAGAAATTTTTAATCAAATTTAAAAAACACTTTTACAATAAAAATGTAATGAAAAAAAATTTAGTAAGTATCTAAATTGCTATTTTAAGAAGCAAATATAGAAGGGTAGTCGATAGATCACACATAAGATTATAAATATAACAATAAATCACATTTTGAATCAACTTAATACAATTAAAAAAAAAAAAAATTTAGCTTATTAATATTTTCAAAAAATATGCTTATAAGACCTAAATAGGTACTAGGTTTATTCTTTAAAGTTATAGTTTCTTCTAAACTATTAATCATAGTAGTATGAATGTTAATAATTTCAGATATATAGTGAGTTCCATTTAATGTGATCACTGGTTTATAGAATCAACCGTTTATTGCAATCAAAATTGAAAATCCTAAACCAGATCTTACATTACTAATGTTAAATTAACCTTTTATTAGAACCACCAAGTACCGGATAATTGAATCATTTTTAAGAACATTCTTATCGTTATAATGGTATTTCAAAACTTTCACTAAAAAGAAACAAGAATTATTTTGAAAAATTTAAAAGGAGTTATTCAAAAATATGGTGATAACAATACTTTTCAGTCAATCCAAAAGTTATAGGTCCAATCATACATCATACATTATTATTTATTTAATTTTAAATAATTAAAAATCATGTATATATTATATTAATTGAATATGGATTTTAATTTCAGGCTAATATGAAAATAAAATTAGTAGATTCTCAAGTACAATCAAAAATGGATAGTTTGGTACTTATTTGTTATTGCCCCACTAGTATGCTACATAAAATGTATCGCCCCACCATTCTTGTTTGTAACCACTCAGCCGTAAATAAAATATCTTAAAAATTAAAATATCGTAAAAAGCCAACGAGAGAACACAAATAAAGTTCTTACCTAAAAGTTTGATAATAGGTCAATTCTCTCTAATATTAAAACTAAAAGCACACTATTGAAACTAGTGAACAAAAATTTAGTATCTCATAAGTGTGTAAGACAGAGACAATAGATGCGGGTGAGATGTCCTCTTAAGCTTTCACAAAATTTAGTGAACAAAGAACCATTTTTTATAAGTGTTGTGGCAAAATGCCAAAAGCTGCATACTTTAAGACAATAATAAATATAACAAAGAAATGTATAAATAATACAATACGATCACATAGAATGCATGATAATAAAAAGGCTCTTAAAGGTGGATTATTGGTAATAATGTAATATTCATTGTATTATACTAAAATTTTTAATTATGCTGAATTTATTATGTTATAGTTATTTTTTAGGGTTATAATTAAGTAGATTTCTATCTACCTAATTAAATTATTCCAATATTTTTTTAAAATATGATTTACCACAAATAATTATTATCTAACTATTATAAGAAATATATATTTGTTACTGGTGATTAAATTAACGACAATTTATTTTTTAAATTTTTATCAAGATTTGGTTGAATGGCATACAAAAATTTGAGAAAGCTATTAAATTTAGTTATATAATATTTAACTATAATTATAGTGAAAATAAAAATAAACTTCAAACGACACGATAATCGTTGAGACCATTGTACCTGTAACACTCAGTGCTCGTCACCGCGGTATTCGCCTACCTGGTAGGTATCCAAAATGCAAATAAAACACGTCGATTATAATATTATAACGATCATTGATCACTTTTCACCTGACGGCAAATGGGACGTCGACGGTAACGATAACGGTATTCGTGATGGTAATAACAACACAACGCGACTGTACAGTGTGCAGACTGGGTAGGAAAAGTATATACTACTAATACTAGGTCGGTAGGAACCTACCTGCGATGAAATTTGTTGGACGCGAAAAAAAAAATTCAATTGGTCCGCCATTGCCCTACTCTCCCCTCCCCACCACAACACACGCCATAGACAACACTCACTCAACCGAGACGACATGGGCCGCGGACCGTGGTTAGCAGCTATGGCGTCCAATGTCGATGCCAGATTTCTGTTTTGCTTACCATGGATAAAAATTAGAAATACGAAATAACCGCTTGGCGCTTACCTATCGGCGGCGAAAGGTGGCGTACGTTGTCGTCTTCTTCGTAGTCTCTGGTAATGACGTCGACGGCAAAATGTTTTCGCCGTGTTCAGGATGGCGTTCGTCACGCACGCACAGCACACGTACGGGCAGCACGGGCCACGGCCTGGCGTGTGTTCTGCGGGCGGCTGTACTAGTTTGTTGACAAAATCGAATTGAACTGAATAACGACGCACGACAAACGCACTGTTTTTACAATAATTACAATAATAATAATAATAATAATAATAAGATATTACAAGGTACCGCACTGACGAGCGAACAATGTTTTTTTCTTCCGTTTCTCTGTCGCACTTGGGAAGAACGAAAGAAAATCGCCGAAACAGCAATAGCGACGACGTCACAAAACGATCGGTAGGCGACGGGTCGCAGTCGGTAATATAGTAAAATAATATTATTATCGCGACAGTGACGTCGATTAATAATAATAACAACGATAGTGTCAATAATACTACAGCGTATCAATTATTTACGTATAGATTCTCCGTCGACAAACGCGCGCTAGTTTCGTGAATGTCTACGTGCAAAAATATACAAATGTCGCTTCGGCCGTCGTCTTGCGCGGACGGCGGAAACGATACAAATAATAATTTAATAACGGATAAACAATAGTCACGATGCGATGCGGACGGAGCGCGTCGCCAGTGGCAAAAACGCAACGGATGGAAATTCGAGAACGACTGCAGTAAATCGGCGGTACCACAACGATAGTCGTCGCAAAAACAACAACAACAACAACAACGCGGTCCGTAGCTTGTGAGTGGAAGTGGAGTTTACTCGATACCACCCGCCGCCGCCCGCCCGACCGAAGCCTCGCCAACTCACCGACCCCCACCACCACTCGCGCACGGCACACGGGCACAGCCGATCGGTAGTCGCGCGGCGGTGGCGGTGATGTTCCTTATCCCCACTTTGCTCACCCGCCACAGCCACCGTGAACCGTGGAACAATGGCACTCGGCACTCTGTTGCTCGGCGGACGGGTGGTAAAAAAGCGAAAAAAAGTGAGTGGCTGCCGTTCGCTACTCGTTGTGCCCTACCAGCTGCGCCGCCGTTAGCTGTTCTGTACGTCTGTGGCGCACGGCACACTGAGCATTGCCACATTGCCACATTGCCGGGCCGACCCGTCCACCGCTACCCGCCGCCACGACGTTTGCGACCTGTGCGGCGTTGTCGGTTGTTGGCGCGCGCGGACTGACGGGGCTGCGATTTCTCGACCGACGGTAATGCCGGCGACCCGGTGAAAGGCTCGGCGCGTTTTACGCAAACGTGTCGGCGTCACGACCGGAGAGGAATATGAAAGTTATCCGTTATCCGTCACAGTACCTGCGACACAATGTAATAACGTGTAATAATATAAAATATTGTAGTTGGTACCTGCCTAGGCTGTCCACAAATATTATTTCGGTCGGCCGTCACACCGAAGTGTTTACGATTTACGACGACAGCGCACTATAGTGCACAATGCACGTATATTATACAGTCGGTTTTCGTTTCCATTTTTCTGAACGGTGTTTTTCGACAAACACGATTTGGACGACTTGGGTCCGGCCGGTTTGGGTACACTCAATTTATTGTGGTATATTGTTTTGTATTATCTGTAGTATTTATTTTTACCTTTCATCTAGCTTGACTCGAAATCGCATCGTCGCAATGAAGGTTTTCGAGTTTGTTGGGTAAATCCCGTAGTCGGCCGATCGCCCGTGACTTGAGAGCGTCAAGTTTCTTACGAATTGAGTCATGAATTTCCCGTTTAGTTTTCAAACAGCAGTGCGGGTCTTGAAATTTAGGCGTTAGAAGAGACAGGAGAGTACCTACCTATTATACGTGCGTATATCATATTTTTATGGTTTCAATCACGTGCAAAGCATTTAAGTATATAAGTAACCTAACCTAACCACTCGTACAGAATATATCTACGCGATGAATATATAAAGTATTAATGGGCACTTGGTTCGAGCTTCGAAAAGCTAGGCACTAGGCTCCTCCTCGCCTCTCGAATTGTCATGTTGAATTATTGTTCACGACACGTGTTACCTATAGGCTATAACTAATTATGATTTATAAGCTATAGGCGTATAAGCCTAGTAATTTTTCTCTGTACAATTTTATGCTAGATAGTATAGATATCTGCATTACATTATAAGAAAAGTATGAAATAAATATTTTTCTTTGTTCGTAGTATCTATATCACACGACAGACCTTGCTGTGTGCCCGTGTACCTACGACTGCAAAATTACAAACACGTAAATACAGGCGGCAGTCAGCAGTTAGGTAATATTGTATTTAACCAAACAGTCGTGCAAGCATAATATACAAAACTACTGACTACTGAGTACTAATAATGGCGTAACGAATGTGGTAATCGAAAATCAGTCTCGGTAAATAGGTTGTAGGTACGAAAACTGCTTTTAAATGGTTAAATTTATTAAAGTCTAAAATGCTGATCATTACTATTTTACTATCGTGAAAAATTTAAAACACCACTGACATAAGTCTTATTAGAGCGGTAGGTCGTTTATAAAACCCTTTGTCATTATGAAATTGTTTACAGTGTTTGGAAGTAACTTAACAACTTAAGTTATAACTTATAAGTTATTGTAAACAATTTGCTTTTTAAGTAATTTTATGGTAATTTAAATACATTTTAATTTTAAGTAATTTAAGTTACATTTTCGTAGTAAAATTACCAATTTACTCATCACTTTTTTTAAATATGTTTTAAGAACCAATGATGTATAAATTGATATATAATATGCAAATATATTTTACAAGTTACGATTTACTGGTAATAATATTTTTGTATTGCTGTATGAAAAAAAAGTAAGGTAATTTATTTGCCAAAAAAAGAAACTTCTCCACTATTACAGGTATTGTGTTATTTTTAATTCGTTACGCTAGTGGGCGGTACGCCGAGACTGCACAAGTACGAAGTACCTGTATATTATATACGTAATGTACGATTATATAATTTACATATAGTGAAGGATATGATAGATAGTATGTATATTGTATATGTACTGCAGTCGCACAGTAATGAACGAGTCGTATATATAATGTTAATTTATATTTATAAGGGTTGGCCGAGGTTATATTTTCATGATGAGATATCTTAATCCAACAAGTTATAAACAATAGTCATAACTCATAGCTCATAAGTTATATTATGAATCATAGTCATAAATTCACACCTAACAAACACAAAATTATTTAATAATAAAACGTTTGAACTTTTTTTTAATAAAAGCATAAAAATTAATATTAATTTTATAACTGTTTAGCTGTGGTGGCACATACATATGTGCGGTAGTGCGGTCGCATTCCCTACAGAAATGAACAATTTATAGTACAAATATATTTAAAAAATAAATAGCTACATATTTTAGTACATACTATATTATACATTAACAACTTAAAAAATTAACAATTAAATATATTTTTAATTATTATTAAAATTATTTTTATAGTTTATTATAATATCGTTATGAACTTGCGATGTTTTTATACGGGTAAATGGATAACTATATACGTCTATGCAACGCCGCAGCTTGTGCGACATTGTGAATTGCATATAAAAATACCGGTTTCCCGTATAATCTGTAGGTTTAATAATATTAATTTAAGAGTAATAATATCACGACGGCGCGGCGGCCATAGAAGCTTATGATGTGCGGTGAATTTTGTCACTCAAATCGGACGGCAACGACGTGTTTAATTTTTTGTATGATGTATTATACCTCTTTAATTTTTCCATCGCACTCCTGTGCTAAACTACTACGAGCCGCCACTGCTGTTTAGTAATTATCACAAATGAAACAAATGTTTTTGTTTGTTTAATAACAAAATTTGTCCTGATATATTAAAATGTAGAAGAGCTGTAGAACTTTTAAGATCCAATCGCATCTAAAGTAGTGTCTGTGACTAGAAAAGTGGGAACTATTACCATATCTGATTCAATATGATACTATTTTCAACAGGGAAGTGATTCTATGATGAACTGGTAAATATTGGACGTTCGCGTGTACTATATCGACATATTGCATAATATACTAGTTTTAATTAAATATTTAATACTATCGAGAAACACCTAAGGTTTATTTACGTATTGTGCGCATTTAATATTTTCTAGTCTTCTAAAAGGGTCATTGGCAGTTTGGCACGGTTATTTAAACTATATATATATATAGTAGATAACCGCAATTCCACCGACCACACACGCACCACAGTTCCAAATAAACAATAATGTTTGTGCAAACACTAATATTTGACGTAATTATTTTTCATTCATTTCAATTGATAAGAATGATGAGATAATAAGACATACTATGTAAAAATTAAAAATTAACTACACCACAGTTATAGGTATACATCATAAAAATATCATAAGATTACACTACTTATTAATGAGTTCGTAACTGCGTACCTACATAAATTTTACTTCTATGGTATATTAAATATTATCTTATCTATTATTGTATTCGATTAAAAATATCTATAAACAATGTTTTTAAAATGTTGATTTTAAATTGTGATTGATTAAGTAATTATCACAGTGAACTAAACATTTTTGACTGAAGAAATATTAATTTTTGTAATAATTTCCAAAAGAAACAATTTTTTATTTTTTCATTGACATTTTAATATAAAATATTTTTAGTTTTTAAATTGGTAGGTATCTAAATGAAGGTATACATATAAATATAAGATTTTGACTTTCCATACGGGTTTAAAAGGTATAAAGTGGTAGTAACATATAAAATGCTAATGGAATAAAATTGTAATTTCAATTGTACTTAGATGGAACGATCGTGTTATATATAGATTTTAGCTACAATAAGATAATATTCTACAAATATGTATTTATAATAAAAGAAAGATTAGGTGGTAGTTCATCCTAATATAAATTTTTATGTAAATCATATATTTGTAGGTTTCTATAGTAGGCTAATCTACCTAAATGACTAAATTCCTATTGTTTTGTTTTATCCACGATATTTTAACTTGCAATACACCGATATCAAAATATAGGTATAAATAGATATATGAAAATATATTTATAATATATATAAAGGCCCACGGATAAGGGGGGAGGGTAAACCCTTTCCCATTGTCTTTTTTTGCATCTGGATTATTAACAACTATTGGTCTTATCGAATTAAAAGGAAGTTTACTTTTGTAAGACCCCTAAAGTATATTGCATATTCGAAAAACTATAATAAATATACACTTTTCATATACTTGAAAAATTGATACAAATATAATATTTTTATTTTGTTAGTCTAATCAGGTCAATAAATTAATAAAAGTATGTATAGTATTATACAGTGGAACGTATTATAATTATACAAAATATTCATGTATTTATTTATCCCGTATATTTAATAAAAAAAAAATAAAAATATTATTACTATTTTTTTGCGGAATAAAGGAATGAACTACGATGGTCGTATTTAGTAGGCCATCGACCTACAAGCGCGCTGCGCTCTTCTTTTGCGGCTCTTTTCAGTTTTGCCATTGACCGTTCGTCAGTACCGATTTTCTCAATCCAAGATACTCCCCTCCCTACCTCTTTCACAAAACGATTAAAACGTCAACTGCTGTGCATCATAACAGGATCGTCGTTGTCGTCGGTGGTTGATTTGCTCGATGTCGGTCTCGGCTAATCATACCTATTTAATATCCGCTTACGGTGCTAATCCTTACTGAGTTTTCAACGGCCAGCACAGCCTTAGTAGAAATTATAGATTCAGGGCTGCTCAAAAGCAATAAGTTTCGTCTGCAAAGATATCTTAAGAACCTAATATGACTCGGTTGCCATCGCTTTGATTTGGTGACCAGCCGTGCTCCCGATGAGGTGGTTGGCGAGCCAAAATCGTAAGTCTATAGCAGTCAATCAAACTTCACGCGACCAAACAAATGCCTGCCACACGGAACATTCAGTTCTCGATCTTTGGTCACAATCCAGCATGCAGGAGGTACTCATTACAGTATCACACGAGTAAAATATGGTGAGACGGTTGCCACCGAAAACCGTTAAACGTAATCGACAGAGTATGCCGGTCGTTATTGCTGAATCTCGTTAATGACAGCGATGACGTCGGTGTCGAAAGAGGTGGTTGACTTTAAGCGATTTAGTTTTGTTGTCCATCGAGACCTTGTCGTTCTCCCAGACTAACAAACTTTTGTTAGTAGAATGCAATTTACACTCGTAGTGGTGTTGATTTTGGTATACAAGCTGCTGTTGATACTATATATTTCTCTTTAGTTTCCCATGCGATGTAAATCAAAGACAAGTCTGACTTTGTGCTTATCACATAAATCAGTCTTGCCTGTAAACAGATTGAAATAGTTTCCGATGTAAACATGTCGTAGTTTATCACACGTTTAAGTTTAATGATGGTTTGCGCGCGTGATTATGAGGATTATTATTAGCAGTCTCGTCCTCAATCCCACCTGCAAGCCTCGAAATACACATGACTCATTCTCTGATAGTTTTAGCTCTTTCCTACATCCGACTGGCATTATAAATTTCGACTTAAACATAATATTTATATCTGTCACGGTATACTCATGAATTCATCTCTGTAAACACCCAGATTGCTCCGTAACCGATTTAAACCCATTACCGAAATATGTACCTACTTTGACGGCATTCTTGGAACTCATGCATTGACTTCTGGTGTCGACATTTATGTGATCGTACTTGATTTCGGTGTCCAACGGTGGCCATATGGTGTTTAACTTTGGAGTTATATGGTTATACTATCTAGTAGATATCCTGCCGTTAGGTTATATATCTTTTAGCTCTTTTTTGATCTATTATTGTTCGTTCTGTTCAGCTCAACTTCAGATATCTAACGTATACATTGCAACTTTTGTCTTCAACATTATGCAAGCGTCTTCATAAAAGATATTCATTTACTTGGTGTATTATTTTATAATCTGTATTAATATTATTTGTGTTAATTGGATAACTGCACTTTTATGGACGACGTGCTGTGGCGGTGTGAGTGAAAAAGGGTTTAAATATTTTGGATCAATAATTGAAAATTTTTTAATGAATCCAATTTTAATCGACTTAAGTAAAAATTCAAATCTTATCTTTTATGAATATGGTATATTTAATTTACAATATTCACATATTATGCTGTGAGCTAATATTCTTATTATTAACGAGTAGGTACTTAATCATTTTTGTAATTTAAATCTTGAACCCTTATGGTCTATTTTTAGTTCGTTTAAATTTTTATATCTTATATGACTTATTTATAAACAATTTACTATTTAGGCAATTATTTATTTTATATACCTAACACAATGCGTGTTGCGTAGTAATGCTACGGCGACGTAAGTGCTAAATAAGTGCGCACCGACGCGGCGGCCGCGTTTATATTTGAATCCGAACCCACACTATATGGTCGATGACACGGGCGGGTAGCGGGTTATCCGCTAAATATAATAAAGTTACGTAACGAAACTACTAAATGTACAGCAGTTACGACACTTTGGTCGCGGTTTAATTATTATTAATAGCGTCCAACTGAGGGCAACGATCGTTCTCGATGTCGAAATCGTACACGTAACCACCGTTGTCAGCAGCGCATTTTCTGAAATATGCGAACACCTTTTGCACTTGGCCGTCGGACGCGGTCGGCCCGATACCCAGTACGTGGTATCCGGTCTTTGGTTTACCGTGTGCGGTTGTTGCTGCTATACGACGGGACAAAATCGATTCGAGTGACACACTAACCTCGCTTTGCTTCAAGTTGTCACCTTCGATTGGCGGCGTTGTAGATACGTCCAAAGACTTACTGGTTTGGACCACCGCAGGTTTGCCACCGCCTGGAATGGGAAAAAAAATGTATAAAAATTAACATAACTTAGACACGGCTAAATTATAAGTATATCTGATAACAGATATGCACTCTTCAGATATACACATCAACTCCACTGGGCTTTTTTTAGCTGTATTTTACGTTTTACAAAGGTTAAAGATTCATTCAACACAATTGGAATGCTTTTGTTTATACAACATTCATAAAACTCTGTCGGTCTTTTTATGATACTCGAAAAGTTGAAAATAAAGTATTGCAGTGCTTTATTAAAAAAAAATTTTGTATATAAAGGTACCTTCTCTGATGACATACGTATTATACATTTATTTATTTAAGTCCTTTAGTACATTAGTAAATATTAGTAAATACGTATGATCAAAGCTTATTATTGTATTTATATTTTTTTAGATCAAAAGTCGATGTTTATTTTTTAGTAAAAATTGTGCACCGCTGTATACGTTATTTGGCATGAACGTATAATATCTACTACATACATACCATATTTTTAGTGCGTTTTAAATTTTTAATCGTAGTGTCTTCTATACAACGAATTTTGGCAGAATATTCAAACAAATTACTAATTAACTTCTTTCGCTCTTCCTACCCAGTGGAGCTTCACATTATCGCGTGCAACAAAATACTTATACCTAATAAATTGTAATCATACCTATGCGGCAATTAGTTTTGGGGTTTGGTAGGATTCGCATATTACATATGATATCATAACTATTGCCTTACGTTTGATTAGGTCGTTATTATTGTGTTGTTTAAGAGATAACAGTTTTTCCTAGGTAAATCATAAGACGTTTTGTCGTTGATTAAAATGTGTAATGGGCATGTAAATATAAAATAGAAACTAGAAAGAGTACTAGCAGGAATTACCACGTAGCAGCACATACGACCGACCTGTGTAATCGTCGCCCGGAAGTGAACAATCCAATTTCGCGAGGTACCCATAGAGCTTGCAGGCGACGTCCACATGCATGAAATAACCGTCAGCGGCTAAACATTTGCAGAATGCTTCGCAACACAATAACATGGTTTCTTTTAGTGACTGAAATAAATAAATTTAATCAAATTGATGGATGACACGTCACAATTTGTTTGCCATATCTTCAATATGTCGTTATATTATTATGGTTAAATTTGTTTGTCATCCACATTTTTTTTTCAATTTATACCTATTTAATCAATAGGTATAGTGTTTTCAGCTTTGCACCATATATTATAATATATTTTAAAGACTATTAGAAATAACTAATAAGTAATATTATTATTTATGTATTGTAAATTGTATAAAAAAAAAAATTCAAAATTCAAAAAAGTATTATCATAAACTAAGAAACCAATATCATAATTATAAAATAAAAAAATAAAAGTACTTTAATAGTTTAAGAAAATTAAGTTATATTTTTTTATGTATAATTAAGTAAGAGATAAGAGGCACAATTTTTTTGCTCTAAATAAATATAAACGTCATTTTGATAGATTTATTTATGATTTATAGTTATAGACGTTATAGTGTTATACACTACTCTACGTGAATATGTTATGTTGTTATAAATATATGTGAATATATAAATTTTTATTACTATCGTAATTTATTACAGATGGTAAACATTCAGATAAAATACATCTATTTAGATAATAAAAAAATAATGCTAATAACTAATAAAGATACCGTATATTATTTATAAACAATAATTAATAAAGAATAATACAGCTTTAAATAAGAACACAATACTCTTTTAATGAATAATTATTAAAAAAAATTTTAATATAATATACATATACAATTTTTTAAATAATCATTATTTTGGTTATCTATTTTATTTATAATTATCGGACACAGTAGCACAGGTTACAATATTTTTAATGTCTCATATTAGATATTTATTAACTAATTACTATTGTATTTGCACGGATAGGAGCATTAATTAATTATTATGATGATTATTTACTATGACTCAATTAATATTTAATAATAACTATTAAATCGATATTTGTAATTTGTATTAGTAGGTTTTATTTTCATTAAAAATTATTAATTATTATTACATTCATCTTATTTATATACCTGTTTGGTATCTAACTTGCGATGATTTTGATAAATATTAAAAATATTGTATATATTACATTAAAATTATACTAAAAATCCATAAAACAATTTATTAATGTTATCAATATATTTTGAAATTATTAAAAACAAAAAATATGTTTATACATTTTGTTAAAATTTGGTCCTAATAATTATTTTTTATCTATGTAATAAATGTATCTTATATAAATTATTAAAATATCAATTCATCTTACTTTTGTCCAATGTCCAAAAGTTATACCCAAAAATTCTACCATGTCCACATGTTCAGCACGAAAGTTCCCAATTGTATAAATTTGTTCTAATTGATTGAAATCGAGCGATAAATCCGACCAAACTTCTTCTATTCTTTCTTTAGTGCCTATAGTGGTACCTAACTGAAACAATTATTGTGAAAAAATAATTACATTATTGATAGTGTAACTATTATAAGTATTCAATTTAAGGTATACAATATATATTGTCCGATACTTACCTGAAAAGCTAATATTCTGAATAGAGTTCGATCTTGTTTTTGTTTAGTGTTAATACTATTTTCTGTACTCGAAGAAATGTATTGATTATCTGTGCTTTTGAAATATTTCGCAGACCAGCTTACAATGTCTTCAGGTTGAGATCGGATCGCAGCTTTTACATATTTTTTTAATATCTCCGGTAAACTGTCGGGAACGATTATTGAATTCATTTTTTTTAAAAATATTTTTATGTTTTAATCGAAATTATGTTTTGACAATTAATATTATTTTTGTGGTACAGTGTACAAATTTAAACAATTTTTTTTTTATCCGAAATAGCGTTTATGCCAAACAAAATATGTAACACTTACAGATATATAAATATGAATATCATGTAAACAATGAAGTACGGTTTTGGTCTAAAAGAGATACATGCAAATTGAACACACTATTATAGTCTTCCACCACAACCATACGCCATATCGTTGTGTTATGACATTTGTTTCTATGGTTCTAGGACGGAATCGATTTTGTTGGAAGAAAAACGCGAAAACTTTGGAAAAGTAAACATATGATAATATACGTATAATATGGTATATTAATGGTATTTGTATATTAATGATGATAATATTGTGTATTCATATGAGAAGTTTAAAAATAGAATTTTATTATTGATGATGAAATCAAGCGTAGGTATATAGACCTACAATAGTACAGAAAAAAAATCGTAATATTATAAATTAATATTATTATAATACATTAGATTATATATAAATATCATTATTTTTTACCTACTATATTTTCTATACCCATATAATGAGGGGAATAAGTTGGTTACCTAAGTTGTTTCTGTAAGGCCGGTTAAAAATTAAAAAATGTAAAAATGTATGCTGTACCTAACACAAAATCCTACGCATACCTATTGGAGGTTAGTAAATTTAACACAACTGTATAGTTGTTCCTTAGGTACTTATTTTATTGTATTTTTGTGTTAATGACAACTTAAATAGTAGCAAAATGCTCCAGTTTTCAACTTTAATAAAATTTTTTGATAAAAATTGTAGATACCTCACCACTGTTTAAAATTTAAAAATTTTTTTAGTTTTTATTTAATAATTTTCTAACAAAAATTAAAAATTATCGAAAATATATAGTCATAATTTTTTTTATAGGCACTTAAATTTAAAATTTTGTCGACAAATCATGAATTATTTTATACACATATAGACTGACAAGATGTTTTGCACTCAGAATCATTTTTTATTGTCGGTTAGTATAAAATATAATTTAATTATCCTTAATACTATTTCTTTTTTTTGTTATTACTGTAATAACTATATTATAATATTTTGTATTATGTTATTATTTAATATTATATTAGTAAATAGTAGTTAGGATACTAGGTATAAGTATTATCTTAATTATCTATGTTATGTAACCACTTTAGAAACCAATTATCTATCTTTATATTTTTTGTAAAATTTAAATAATTTTTAATAATATAATTCTTATTAACCAGTGAGCAAAAATAATTCATAATCGACTTTAAGAAATCACACTGCGACTGTGCACGTTTAATACCCATAAAATATTATAATAATTTCAACAAATATTTTCTATACAAAATAATATTTTTGAAGAAAAAAATTAATTTATGCTTGTTGTTATAATATTTTGAGGCAGCTTATATTTTTTAGTTTCCAAAGCAAAATATTTTTCTAAACATTTTAATATATTATAAAATAAAATTTTGTTTAAGTAGTTATCAGTTTATCAATATAACTTTTATATATTATAAATACCCAGGGCCCCCTCAAGGGAGCGAGGGGAGTCAGAAGGACCCACGGTACTGAGGCCCGGACTTTCGAGGAGCCCGGCGTTTATGCAAATAATTACTTCAAAATATATTAGAAAAATGTTTTGAATACTTAATTTTTTTTCAAGATTCAAATATTATTTTAGAATTTTTTTTAATCAACTCGAAAATAATATTTGAATATCTATAGCTTATGATTACATCTTAAATATTATGATATCACACCAATATTAATTACTTGAAAATATCGATCGCCTATGAAATTTTTCCCTCTCTTTCCCAAGTTATTAACCAAAGTTTGTTTATTTATAAATTGTATACACGTGATATTTTTTTTCGTAATAATTTAATTTTTATTTATCTTTTATATTATTATCATATATTTATTTTATGTAAACGTACAGTTCTACACATAGACATATTTATACATTTATTAATTTATTAATATGTCTATGGTTTTATACTGTCAATAGTATATCACACTAAAAGTAGTGGTATTGTTTACGGATTTCATAATAACTAGCTTATTAATAAGTATGGTACGAACAAAATGTATAATCTGAAATATAAGTAATATTTATACTTATACAATAACTGATAAAAAAATTAGTTAATATAGAAATTTGAACTTAAGTGATAATGTGTATTAAGTATTATAATTTATAAATTTACCAGAATTATACACATACATATATTTAAATATTATACAGTATAAGTTATAACAATCACACTATTTTATTTTTATCTAATAAATGTTTTATTTTTTTTCAAGATTTTTACTTTTAACATACATTTTTAGTGTGTAGTATCATTGATTATAAATAGTATATACTATATACTATTATAGTATTTATAATCAATGGTACTATGTGTGTAATATCAATTTTTAAGGGATACCTATCAATTTGTTGATATTTTACTTTTTAATTATACCTACTCTTCATGTCAAAAAATTAATTGTTATTTAAGAGGAGCCTGAATTAACTTCTGTACCAGTACCAAAAATGTGATGTGGGGGCCTGCAAATAGCAATTTAGAGTTTAGATGAGTGGACTGGAATGGAACCCCCTGTTTTAACTTACATAAAAGTAAATTGTATATTTAATTACCTAACTTTAAATTACACTTCCATTATTATCAACTGATCTAAATGTTATCATTAAGTCTTGAAAATTAAATAAAACATTCATCTTAAGTTTTTTATTAAAAATAAAACCACATTAAATTTAATAAGAGATTGAAGTTAAAATTTTGATTATATTGGATATTCAAATTTCAAACATAAAATTACGATTTCTTTAAAACAAATTTAGAAAATTTGTTATAATTTTATTTGTATTCTCTTCAATTGCAGAAACTTGAAACAGTTCACTATAACTTAAATAATGACTTTATTTATATAAAATACAAATAATTAATATAACCATCATTATAATTTTAAAAACTTTTTACTAGACGTCCTTACATCAATAAGTTGTAGGTAGGTACATACAATTCACCAACAACTAAAAAAGATAGACATGATCTGGAATTTATCACGTTTACATAAAAATAATATAAATTTTTATCGAAAACTAATATTTTTTATTACATTATATGATTACAATATTTATTACATATTGAGAGTAAACATCTTTGTTTTTTGATGTAAAAACTATAAATAATCCAATAACAAATGTTAAAAACCTTACACATGAAAAATATTCACTTTATGGAATTTGTAATACCATTAATTTTTAATTAACTACGCATTTCAACTATTTCAAGTATGTACCTGTATATTATATAATACTATTTTAACTTCAATGTAATTAAAAAAAAAAAAACCGCTTGGACTAATATAAAAATATTAGAAATGTTGGTAAGTATAAAAATCTAAATGCTAAAAAAGTAGGCTATAGCCTATAGCATGTTTAAAATGTTTCACAGTAGATGGGTAGAGTAAAGTACATTATTTGTAACGAGTTTACTATGACAATAAAATAAACAATCTGTTTATTTTATATTTTTCATATTATATATTTTTTTGAACGTAAAAAACTTTCATAGCAAGGAATTATATTACAATCGCGTGACTAAATCAGTCATGTTTTTTTCCAGATTCATTTATACAAATCAGGGGTTTACAATTTTTTCTGAATCAATTGGTTTTTATTTTATGACTACCCATATGATGTTTAGAAATTTAGAATTAAGAATAATAAGATCTATAGTTAAATAAATTGAAATATTGTTGTTTGTAAATTAATTTTTTCAAAAATATTTATTTCAAAGAAGATACTTCAAATTTAAATTTTAATAAAAGATTAACATCAACTTTAAAAATAATATAATTTCTTTATAAAAATAATACTTATTTTACTATTTATTTTATATATATATATTAATAATAATATATTATAGACAAACAGCATTTTACTTAACCAATACATTTAAACTTAGATGTTCGTGATTTGAACTTAAAGAAAATGTTGGGAAACATTTGTCACGCATACGACATTTAAGACACGATACTCCAATAAATTACTGCATAAAATGTCTCGTGCTTAGGTTTACTGTGACATTTTGTTCATCCACCAAAACGGTTCACTAGCTACTATGTACGCTAATAAGCAAGTCTTTTCATTTCTATACATCGTTAAATATTATGTATGCACATACATCGTATCAATATAGTATTATTATCAGTTAGTACGCTATTAATCAGGTAATTATGATATTATTTAAGGTAGTAAATATCGATGCTATATTAATTGTTATTATTGAGTTTTATTGAGTGAATATCATCTACCTAGATGTTAGATCATCGATTGAGACTCAATTTATTTTTTTTATCAAATAATGTATTTATCCAAATATAGTAGAATATTGCAATCCAAAATCAAATTTTAGAGAAAATAATATAATTTTAATAACATTATTAAGGATGATTTTATCATTAAACGTTGAAAACTAATTTTTAGACAAAATGTCTGAAGGAAATGACAATCCACAAGATCCACGACCCGAGTTTTTTGGAAACTATATAATAAAAGCTCTGAAAGTTAAGTCTGAAAAATGGTTCAGATTAATGGTGACAGAAGAACAAGGTTCAAAGGTCTACAACTTCTTGGATAATCCAGATTGTATTGTTTTGATTATATTTCAGGTACTGTAATTAAATTATATATTGATAAATTTAATTTTTCATCACGTGCAAGTACTGTTTGAATTTAAATAAAAATACTAGTACTTAATTATATCATAAATATTTTAGATAATAAATTTTCACATAAGAAAATATACTTATATAGTTATTTATAGGTATAATATTATTAATTATTATCGTATGAAATTTAAAAATCTGAACAGAATACAGCTAGTAGATATAAAAGGCATATATTTCGTTTACTTTGTTATAATCGGTGGTGTACTTAAAATTATGAATTATGATAAATTTAATAGAATAGTGTAAAAAGATAGTTCAAATGTTCAAACCTTGGTATTATAGTGAATACTAATAGATTAATAATCTATTTATAATCTATAGATTAATAACGAGTACTTACAGATTAAACTTTGTATTATGGTATATGGGGCTATTTACATTTGCATATAAGCCACATGATAAAAATGATGAAAAAATAACAAGTATTAATATTATTATACTTACACTTGAAACTTGAAAGAAAACATTATTAAATTTGTTTGAAAATAATTTCATGTTTTAAAAGTACTTAAATAAATAATTGGTGAAAACATATTACGTATAAATTAATTTAATTTTAATTTTTTAATGACATATAAACGATAGATTACATTATTGTTTCGCTAATTTCGGTAATTTTCTTTACACTAAATAAGTAATAGCTATAATATAAAATAATAGCAAAACAATAATGAAATCTTATATAGGTCACATATTTTAATATGTATAAAAGAGGAACAAGTTTTTTTTATGTTCCAATTTTGCGATGATACTATTTAATTTTTTTCTAATTTTTTTTCACAGAGTTATTCCAAATATCCTCCTGAATGTCACTACGTCACCCGATTTTTATTTTTTTCATCTGGGGAGGGGGGTTGTATTTAAAGATTATGGGTTTTTAGCGTGTCATTTAATTAATTAAACGATTTTTTTTCATAAAGTTGTTCCAAATACTCCCACGAGTAAGTCACTCTTATTATTTCCAATTTAATTTAATTTATTATTTCAGTTATAAATATTATAAATTAAGTTAAATTATAAAAATTATTATGTATTACATGGCTAGGCTTTAAATTAATTAATGAATTATTTAACATACAAGCGAAGCTGGGTTATTCAGCTAGTTATAATATATTAGAATAAATTATAAAAATATCTATTGGATGCTAACTTGAAAATCTATTTTCCAATATATGATAAAAGAACTAATTAAAACTAAAGCGTCTGATATACTATAAAATAAATAATAATTGATAAAAAAAACTATAGAAAAACACACAAATATTGTAAAATACCATTTAGTAACAATATTTTGTTTAATCATAATCTAAAATAGTGTATTCATAATTTATTTGTATTAATTAATTTATAATTTTATTAAAACTAAACCTTAAACGTTTATAATTATAAGTTGTCTCACTTTATTTTTTGTTTTTAATTTACTTGTTGTATTAAGACAATGTATAGATAAAATGAACAAGAAAAAATGTACATATAGTTATGATAACAATAATAGACATATTGTTTACTTCATTCAAAGTATACAATTTCAAATAAATATTCTGTATTTTGATACTTCAAAGTTCAAATATTGAATGCAAATATAAAAATATTGAATAATAATTTTTGAAACATTTTAAAAACTGCAAATGATCTTTTAATTCTATTAATATGCAAATGTTCTAATTTTAAATTTTAATTAAATTGTTTAATGTGAAAACTATACATTTTTTTATTTAGCTTATTATTCAAAATTAGTCTATATTTATTAATAATCGTTGTAACATCTTTTCTACATAATATTTAATTAAATAATTGCGAACATTTTTTACTTCTATGATTAAGTATAGGATATACATAAATAAATCCATAATGAATAAATTAGTATTGTGAATAAATTACTATTTTGTAAAAAAATATGTGCTTTTTTAATAATTTAAATAATTTATTTTTAAATGTTATATATTGTGCTAACTATTATGTATACTTATTAGTAATAATATTAAAACTAAATAAATATTTTTAGAATATGGCGGCACAATTATTTGCAATGGACAGTTTTCCAGTTCCTCTAAAAACTAAAGCAATTTATTTTGTAAAAATTGCCAAGGTTGTTGTACCTAAAGATAATCCAAGTTCAGTTCTTATAATTGGTGATATGGCAAGCAAGCCTATAGAACAATTGGCAACTATTGTAGATGATGTAAGTAGTATAATGTTACTTTATCCTTGTTTTTCGTGTTTAACATATACAATGATAAATGTACAGTACATATGTAATAATTAAAACAATTTAAATATTTAGGATAAAATAAATGTTAAATAGTATATAAAATTGAAAAATAAATATGAATGTTAAATTTAAAAATTTAAACATAATTTAAATTTGTTCTTCAATAAATAAAGTTATTATAGATATTTTCAATAATCAATTATTTAAAATGAAACATAATAATTACAGAAGCTTAAACTTTTTCGTAATTTATTACTAACGATTACAACACACCCATAGCAAAAGATTTATAAATTTACCAAAAAAGCGATACGATTGCAGATGCATTTTTGCATTGCCAAGTTTTCAACTAAATTGAACTAGAAACGACACTTCAAAATGTATTACCAATTATATTTCATAATTACTAATGCATTTCGGTAAACATATAATAATAATAAATCATAAATGTTAGTTTGTAAACCAGGTTAATACAATAATTAATAGTAATTAAAATAATATTATATTGACGTTATTCAGATGTATTGAATAATTGAGATGCATTTATATTATTTAATGTATTGTTTTCAAAATATACTATGCATAATGTGATGTTATTCGACTCAACAATCAGTAAGTTATTTTAGGTCCGTATTTAATAATAAGTAAGTCACGTGCATACGCCACTCGTAATATTACACTATTTACAAGACAGTCATTAATTTTATTATCTCCTATCTCAGCTTTGTTGATCGTTCATGATGTTATTATTGTTCTGTTTACTCGGTTCGTGTCATACGTGGTTCTTATATTTTGTACTTGTTACACGGCCACGGAGTATTTATACAACGTCGCGAAAGTAAAAAAAAAAAAACAGAGTTAGAGAGCTCCGAGTGTGACGAATTCGAACAAAATAATATAAAATATTATAATACCTACGTTGCTTACAAAGTACGGTTATGGCCTTGTGTTCGCACGTAGGTTTTGGCTATATACCACGGCTGGTTATTGTTGCAATAATATTGCTGTAGTAGGTATTTATATAGCTATTCATCATATACGAGCGTATAGCATAGCGTATCATTTGAATATTGTTAATATTTATCGATTATTTTTGGTTTAATTTGCTGATCAATATTATAATATAACATGCAGGTTCACGATAAATTCATTACACTAGGTAGTTTCTTCGATAAGTTAAAAAATATTAAGCTGTATCTATAATTAATATTTAATATTATATATATCGTAGTATATAACTGAATTTAACTGAACATTTAAATGAATAACATTTTGTGTAATGTATAACTTCGAGTCTTGGGGTGTACATAGTATACCTATAATATGTTTAGCATCTGTTGCGGAGATTGAATTGTAATTATAAATTATGTTTGTAGGCTCAATTTTAATCATAATATAACATTTCTGCCTCAATTTAATTAAGTATGTGTAACTCGTTTGGGTTTCCGAGTTCTAACTAAATGTATGATACACAGTTATTACTGGTTAAGTGATAGAAGATAGTTCATGATTTATGACTGAAGTAATTATTTAAATGGTAATTTAAATTGTTCCTCGTGTTTTTTGATTTATATAAAACTATATTAAATTATGGGAGTGAGAAAAGGTGACAAGTAATCTCGACGAATCATTTTTAGAAAACAAAACTAAAAATGTAGTATGTACATTTGGTAAAATTATAAAAGTATGGTTTTATTCACAATAGGTAAAAGAGTTAAATTTATCATAATCGGGTTAAAATATTCAATTATCGGCCTTAAGTTTTTTTTCGAAACTAATTTTGGTTTTTTATTAAATTTTATAATCTTTAAAAATGTTTGTAAGAAGTCTTATACTGAAATAACTACAAAGTTTTTGTATAGTATGATATTCAATTTTTGTCTAGAGAGTATGTTAAGGTTTTTAAATAAATATGTATTATATTTTATACTTTTCAAAATAGTATGAACTTGGATTTGAACCATGTCTATATTTTTCTTAAACTTATTACTCGAGATAAAAATTAAAATTTTTAAGCATTAATAAATATGTAAATAAAATAAAAAATTCATGATTCAAGTATGTTTATTTATTTCAGTATCGTTTTAACTTAAGTAGAATTTTAAATATTTTAAATAAATCGTTATTGTAGAAATGCTATATTTTAACATATTATTTTATTACTATAATAGTGTTATACATTAATTTTTTAATAGGTACTAATGTAATTTACAGATTTTTGTTCCTTTGCTTGCAAATCCAGAAAATCATAAAAATTGGGCAACTGTAGTTTCATTAGACGTTAAAGAACATGTTCATAGTCTGAAAAGTACTGTATACCAAGTTAAAGGTCAAATAAATGGTCAAACTATTTTACCAATGCCAGTTGGTGTAGAACGTTTAGATACTATAGAAAAAATAGTTAAGGAAAGGTAAGAGTGATAAAGTGTACTATATTGATATTATATTATATATAACTAATAAAATATAATTTAAAATTCTTAGATTAGTCATTTTAATGAAATAAATAATACTTAATGAATATACAAAATATAATAAACATGTAACAAATGTATTATGTACATTAAACTAACTATTATTTTATATGTATTAGTTTTTTGAAAAACCTGCAGTGGCCCAGAGCCTCAGTTTATAATATAATGAAATCATGGATTTTAAATAGTCTGGATTAAAAAAAAAATTCAACTATTTTATTGGCGTTATATATTTTAAATAATGTTTATTTTATTCGAAAACGAATTGCAAAGTATTTATTTTAAATTAATTTGAACTTTAAAAAATTATTTGTTGTTTTAAATTTCTTAAGCCATGTTCGGTTTGATTGTATGAAATAATTAAACTTTTATAGGTTTTTTTTTAACCTTGAAATAGTTTTGTAAATTGAGTAATATTTATCCTTACAAATAAAAATAACACTAATTATTTTTGTGTTATTTATATTGAGCTACCTAACGTTATCTAAAATATAAAAACAAAAACATTAATAAAAATAAACATATTTTAATAATTATTTATAATTATTTATTAATACAGTTATATACATAATAGGACTAATGACTGTAAAATATTTACTGATAAAAAAAATGGAAAAAATGATTTGGCATTGGTCAATAAATTGTTATATTTTATAGTGATGGAAAAATAGTCGATCTACACTTTAAATCAGCTGTTGAAGGTGTTATTATAAAATGGGCAACTCAAATAACTGAAGTATTAAGTGCAGATTCTGTATCGGCTTTTAAGAGTAATCAACACTTAACGCCTTGGGCTGGTAATATTAAAATCAATAAAATCTTCAATAAAATTTAGTTCTATAAATATATACATAATAAAGGGCTACATTATAGTTAAAGTATTAATATTTTTTGAATTTTATTACAGAAGTGGCGTTCTGGAATAATCGAGTACAAAATTTAGAATATATTTTTGAACAGTTGAGAGATCAACGGATAATGAAGATGACTACTATCGTTCAGCTAACTAACAGTGCTTATTATCCGTGTTTGAAGAATATCTACGCAAATGTTATTTCTGGTATTCTTTAATGCAATTTTAATTTGTCCATAACACTCTGTGTGATTGTTTTTCCCCTGATTATCCAGCACTGGAAGAGGCTAATGATATCGTTCGCTATTTGAAACCGTTACAAAAGCATTTTAAATTATTAGAAGAAACTGATTTCGGTGATATAGCCGTATGTTTAAGTCCATTGATGCATGTCGTTTGCTTAGTGTGGTCCAATTCCCGATTTTACTGTAGTTCCGGCAAGATTATTGTTCTTTTAAAACAAATATGTAATTTATTGATCACACAGGTTAGCATAAAAGTTTAAATCAAAACATAATAATTTTCCACTACTTATGTTCTTTACCCATAGGCAGTTCGATACTTGGATCCAACATCAATATTTCAAAGTGATATTCATGAAACAAAATTGAGAGTCCGTCATTGTATATTTATTTTTGAAAAGTTTAGGTAATACTGTTTTAATTTTTAAATTTCACAATAAAATCAACAGTTATTAATAGTTTGGGATTGTATCTTTAAAACTAAAACCAAAAAATATAATTTATGATCTAGTGTTTTAGTCTTATATTTTGAGTTTAATAAAAATATACATAGTTTATGACTAGGGTTCAGAACTTCTTGTATTTGTACGTCTTTTTGTAGTGGTCGTAGATTATTATAGGTAAGTTATAAATTTGTTTTATAAAATGGCGAAACAAAAAATACTAAGTTTAAATGTGCATATTTCGTTGTAGTTTAGGAAAATTGTATATTAGAGTAATTTTTAGCATATTTTTGTGATTTTGAGTACATATTTCGATAATTTTAAGTGTAACACATCCTGAACTTTATTTAATATGACAATATTATATAAACTATAACATTTCCATGTAAATAAAAATTTATGAGATAAATCTGATTGTATACCTACATTGTATAATAGCTTGAATCAAATAATATAATAACTAATAAGTATTTACTTTTCAAATATTTCGAACACGCGTAGAACATATGATGTAAAAGAATTTATTAAAAAGTAATTAATTAAATGTCATATATTTTCTTCCATGTTTACAAAAAAAAGAAAACGAAATATTTACAAAATCGGTACGGCGTCAAAACGATTTGTTATCGTTAATATTTGTGTATAATAATCAATGATCATATTATATTTATGTTTAATTTATGTAAAATTATGTTTAAGGAATATATTCAACGATTATCGTAAAAAATTACCGTCGTATTTTGAAAACGAAGAAACTGCACTTTTGTGGACTTTCCATCCAAACATAATTTTCAACCGTACAGATTTGTTTATTCGAAGATTACAGATAATTGAAGTATGTTTAATACTTATATATTACCTAACCAACTTATTTTACATATGCTTGTAAGTAAATTATATGTTATCATGGTTGTTTACAAACGCTTATTTTATTCGGTAGTGGTTTTTCGATACGGTTGTTGAATTTACAAAACTGGAAAGGATCGAATTTAGCGGACTTAAAGGTCGATTGCTCAGTGCTCGTATAACTGAAATATATTCAGATTTCAATGAGCAGTTCTCATTGTTTTCTAGCAAAGCATACGATGTTCTTGAACCAGAAGACGAGCGCTTCGAAGTAGATTATGAACAGTTCAAAGAGAGTATCAAGGACTTAGACCATCGTTTAGCATTTACGCTTAGTCAAGCGTTTGAAGATAGTCATAATTTAGACAGTGTTTTCAAGGTTAGTGTTTTTGATACAAAATGTAATGCACGAAAAATATATAGGTAATAGTATGTAAATGTCAAATTGCATAGCTATTTAGGTTATTATTATGCTAAATTATAACGAGCGTGTAATCCCACTCCCCCTTCATACATACTACACTTTAAACCATGAATTCTAAACTTATTCAAAAACATTAGTAATTAATTTGTTTACAGTAAATTATATAAAATTAAATAATATTTATTTATTTGAATCGTAAATATTCAACACTTTAAAATAAATAATATGTCAATATAATAATATACATGTAGTTCAAGTGTTTTAGTTCAACTAAATCTTGAACTAATTTTATTTTATGACTTAAAATTCAAGATTTAAGTTTTATAAAGTTTAAATATTGTGTAAGTAGATTCTTATTACCTATATATATATATAAGTTTATCTATTTAATTGATAAAATTATATTAAAAAAACCATATAATACTGTCAAGGTTTGGTATTAAAATTTGAAAATAATACTACTGGTGAAACGGAGCTATAGCTTATAATATACACATAATATTTAGGTACTGGTACGAACAATTTACTAAAGTATAATTATTATATTTAAACATAATGTATGAATATTTGTAAATTATAAGATAAAATAATTATCTTTAATAATATAATGTTGGTTATGAACTTATGAATATAGATTATTATTTTATAGTTAATTGAAATTGTGGGTGTCGTAATGGATCGGTCTGGCATGAAAGATATGTTTACAAGTAGTTATGGTAAAATTTTGAATATGTTGTCTAAAGAAGTTACAATTTGTAAAGTTAGTATAACTATAGATGTACTTAAAAAATGTCGATTAAACAATAATATCTGTGTATTTATGATTTGTTTATAGAATTTATTTGAGAGCCAATTAATTGCTATAAAAACTCAGGGTTCAGCAAACGTTGATAAGCTTATGCCACCAATAGCTGGTTCCTTGAAATGGTCAAAAACACTTAAAGCTAGAGTTGAGCATCCAATACAATGTTTTAAAAATCTTGATCATCCGTAATATATTATTTTACTTATACTTTATTCAAATTAATTGTAACAATTTTTTAGAATTGTACAATCTAAAAAGGCCCAATCAGTTATACAAGAGGTAGATGAAATGATTGTTTCATTAAATAAACTTGAAACAAATTTAATAGATAATTGGAAAGTTACTGTATCAAAAAGATGTGAAGAGTTATTAAAGTTACCATTATTTGATCGTAGATCCAAGTGTAATGAGTTACAACTCAACTTTCATTCAGAGGTGAATAAAATATATTTTCTATTATTCAATATTTAACGAGTACCTATCTATTCGATAATAATAAAAATATTTTTAGTTGGTTGCGATATTGAGAGAAGTTCATTATTTCCGCTCATATGAATTGAATGATATACCTATTGAAGCATTACAATTTCACGAACGTGAAGATACGTTTAGAATATATTGCATTAATCTTAATAACACAAAAGAATGGTATGCTAGCTATTATGTAGTTTAGATTTTAATATTGTTATTATATATACCTTTTAATAGTAAAACGAATTATATATTATTAATATTAGTTACAATAAATTGAGAAACAACAGCCGAGAAATTGAGTTTCAGTTGGTTCAAGAAGAGATTCAACAAATCGATGAATTAGTTAAAAAAGGGGAATATTCATTAAATTGGAATTCTGAAGGTATTTAACGCTAATCTAAATATATTTATATATAATTATTAATACGTAGAAAAAAAATTACTAAAGTATTACATCATGTAAGCAAATTTTAATTAAATTAAAAATGTTAGGTCTTAACGAGTACATTGGAAGTGTTCAAGACCTTGTATATAAATTATACCGTAGGGTACAAAAAACACAAGAAAATATTAAACGGATGCGATCAGCAATATCTTCGTGGGCAAGACTGCCGGTATTATGTCGAAAAGATAATAAAAAAGACACTCTATTGGCAATGGACGATCGCGTTGAACGATTTTCCAAAAGGTAATAATATATTATTTTTAGATCACACTTTTTATTGGTATTCACTCTTAATTAATGTTTAGATTTACAGTTTATAAAACATATAGGTATTATATACCAGAACATGTATTATCTGTTCAATTCAAATACATATATTGTTAAATGCTCGGCCATTAAAAAATAGTTTATTAACATTGCATTTTTATCACTAGTAGTTAAATATACAGTACTGAAAAATAAAATAATTTAGTTAATCATCAAAGAGCTTATAAAATATGTAAAGTATACGTACTAATTACAATTAACAAAATGTTATATATTATAATATTTTATATTAATGATTACTAATACGTGAAATAAAATAATTTTGTTTATAAAATCAGTTCAATTTGAAACACCGATATTTCAAACCTTTACTGTGATACACACTATATGAATATATTCAAATTTGTCATATAATGATATGGTCCCTATTAATAACTATTCGTAAACAGCAATTGCCTATTATATTTGGCAATTCGTCACTATATACTAACTATATAAATTTATAACACATAGACGAAAAGAAATTGAAAAAGCTGCTACGGAAATCCATAAACTCCTCAAAGAAAATTGCGTATTATTTGGTATGCAAGACCAAACGAATGTCAAGCAATGGCAAAATTATATGGCTTTCGTAGATTCCATTGTTGCGGACGCTTTGTTGAACGCTATAGGATGCAGGTGACCATTAAATTATATATATACATGTATAAAAAAACCATTCATTTTTAATAAGATAATTGTTCATTGACGTAAAATATTGTACTTTCAATCATCTGATATTTTCAGCTTATGTTATATAGCAGAGAATATGATCCCGGGGGTATCGAATGCACCATTATTTGAGGCTTGTCTTGAGTTACACGAACCGGATTTGGTTTTTACGCCCTCGTTAGATTCGAATACCGAAGGTAATTTTTGTTCCATCATTCAGAAAATAATCGAAGAAATAATTGAACTTTCTAAACTGATGCCACGGATTTGTGACAAAAATAATGCTCGTGATTATTTTGTAAGCCAAGACATATGAAATTTTGAGTTTTAATTTGATTATATTATTATACAAATATTGATATTTAAAAAAAAAATTAAGAAAATGTTTTATTCAAACACTTTAGGAAGAAATGAATTCCAATACTGACATTCGTGATATGAAAGAAGATATTATGAATACAGTAACTCGAGTGATAGGAGAGGTAATTTATATTTATAAGTATATTCTTGAAACTATTAATACATTTGGTTTTAGGCAAACGATTATTGTGTTAATTTTGAAAACTATTCATACTTATGGTTGGATGATCGAGAACTTTATATGCAACACTTTTTACGATATGGACATCCACTCTCAATCGAAGAATATGAAAATATGTCACTTGATGATACTTATTCCCCACCTATTGTGAATCCTACAATGGATCAATTTAAGGAACAAGTATAATATAATATTATATTATTTTTAAAATAATTAAAAAGTTTTTTTCATACCTATTAATCTTAAACCGTATACAAATATTGCTACGTATTACATATTTCACATTTCTTGTTAGATTGATAATTTTGAAAGTCTTTACTGTGAAATTGAACAGTTAAAATCTGTTCAAGTATTCGATTCATGGTTTCAAGTAGACATGAGACCTTTTAAACAAGCGTTATTGAACACTGTATGCAAATGGAGTCATATGTTTAAACAACATTTAATGGATACTGTTACAAATAGGTGAAACGTGTTATATATACAATATGTATCGAACATTTAGTGTAGTATTTTAAATAAGTCAGATACTCTTCATTGTAATTTTAGTCGTTATTTATTGTTTTGATTTAAAAGTTAAATTATTTCCTATTATCTAAATATTTTATATTTTTTTAGTCTATTTGATTTGGCCAAGTTCATACAAGACGCGGATGGAGGTTTAATGCAACCTGTGATAGAGGGAGATTATGAGGTTCTCGTTAGTGTTATGGGCTATTTGTACAATGTAAAAGAAAGACAATCTACAACAGACGAAATGTTCCAACCCCTTACAGATACAATACAATTGTTGAAATATTATGACATGGAACTATCAGAAGAAGTTAACGTTTTATTACAGGTTTCAAATTAATAAATATTTTACAATTTATACTTAAATAAAAAAAAATACTATAAGGATAATAATTTATTTTAGGAGCTTCCTGAACTTTGGAACAACACTTGCAAATTAGCTATTAATATCAAACAACAAGTAGCTCCACTGCAAGCAATTGAAGTTAATAATATTCGAAACAGAATATTGCATTTTGATAGTAGAATTAACTTTTTTAGGGAAATTTTCAAAAAATCTAACATTTTTAGGTAAAAATAAATATATTAGATTTAACACATTAAATTTATATATATTATATTGATAAATGATAATGTATAAGTTATCGTGATAATTAAGTTCATTATACGATTATCGAAATTCAGTTTGAATTTAATGAAAATTTAGGTACGATTGTCCATATCCATATTTCGTATTAAATGACGCCAATGCAAAAATAATAGATTTCGAGATGAATATGGCTCAAATACAAGAATCCGCGTCGCTCTTTGAAGTGAACGTACCGGAATTCAAACTACTTAAACAATGCAGAAAAGAATTAAAATTATTGAAAGTTCGTAAAATGATTCTAATGGATAATTCGTGTAATTTGAATATAAAATAAGAAGTATAATGATTGTGGTTAAAAACAATTATTCTAGCAACTTTGGGATTATGTTCATCTAGTTCATTCATGTATAAACGATTGGAAAACTACTCCTTGGCGTAAAGTCGATGTTGAAAACATGGATATAGAATGTAAAAAATTCGCAAAGGAAATTAGAGGTTGGCGTTTTGTTATAAATATTAATTAATCTCTTTATCTGTTCATATAAATTATAATATATTATAACAAATACATAGGTGCAAAACTATATTATCTTTATTATCGTATATAATTGAAATATATTTGTATTCGTCGTATTGACATTATTAGAGAAATCGTTTATTTTATAAACAATTGTATTAAATGTTAACTTGAACTTGTAAAATTGTAAAGTCCACCTATTTATCTACTCGTGATATATTATAGCGTTGGACAAAGAGATGCGGTCGTGGGATACTTATACGTGTTTAGAAGCTACAGTGAAGAATATGGTAACATCTCTGAGGGCTGTCGGTGAATTGCAAAATCCGGCGATTCGCGAACGTCATTGGAAACAACTCATGAGCTCTACAAAAGTAAGACGAAATTAATTTTTATCATTTGAAATCCCTAATTGAACAAATCAATACTAAAACATGTTTACAGACTTTAGCTGATTTACCTGAAGCGTATGATGTGAGTAAACAGTCGAAACACGATGTGTTTGTGCGTTGCTTGTTGTAATTGTATTTGTCTTTTGTGTGTGTTGTATGCATTGTGAATCGTCCTATTATTTGCGTATTACCTTGGAATCACTCATGGGCTAAATAAAAAAAAAAATATATAAAATTATAATTTAAAGACATTCAAATTATATGTATTTGTAGCATATCTATAACTAAATAATAGTAAAACAATAAATTGTAATAAGTAAAATTAAACATTTATTAAATACATTTTATAGAATTAACATTTGAGTTATTTAACGTAGGACATTCATGTTTTATTCCGTGATTTTTAAAGTGTATATTTTATAAAAATTATAAACATTTACGGAAAATATACAGTTTCAATATGGAAAATTAAAATAAATAAACAATTGAGCTTAAAATAAATTTTGTAGATAAAATATAGTAAAAATTCTGTGTTTGATTATACAAGTTTTCAAAACACAAAAAATTCCTTGAAAAAAAGTGTCTTGCGTTAAAAAAACCCATTGTTTATTTATCTAAATATTATATTAATTGTATATAGATCTATACCTCTTAAAATTAATTTACGTATATTAACACTATCATACTTTAAACGTATACTGTTGTGTATATTTTAATTAATAGGGAAAACGTAATTGTAGTTAACAACTTGAAAATGCAAATGGGTAAAGGGTAATTAGAAAGAATCTATTTAAATTAAATGATTTAAATTTTAGGTTAAGTTTGTTATGGATCAAGGCACAACCTTAGCTGAGTTATTAGCATTAAACTTGCACGAATGTGAAGACGATGTAAAGACCATAGTTGATAAAGCCGTAAAAGAAATGTCTATGGAAAAAATGTTACGTGAGCTTCAAACAACTTGGGCCGCTATGGAATTTTATCAAGAAACTCATAGCCGTACAGGATGCAGTTTGTTAAGAGCAAGTGAAAAGCTGATTGAAACACTTGAAGAAAACCAAGTGAGTTACTTGTTTTAAAGTATACTGAATAATTTATTTTAAAAACCTTTTACTTATTCCTGTTTCAAAAAAAAAAAAAAAAAATAATAATAATAATAAACTAATATCCTGTAGTAATACAATCTTCTTTTTTCTAAAAAACTAATTTTTTTAAATATAAATTGTTTAGTTAATTTTTTAAAAAATTTTGATATATACATTGAAATTTAATTGAGTAATTTTTATGTTATTCAACATTAATATGTAAGTAACTGATACTTCAGAAGATGTTGTATTATATTGATTTTAAAATTATTGTAATTAATATTGTTATAATGTTTAGTAAAAATTGCTCGAGCACATAATATATTAATACTAATATTATATTTATTAATATTTTAAAGTAATTAAATTACTCTTCTATGACAAATACATTATTTATTTAAACCATACTAGTATTATTGTTAACAATTAATACGAGACGTACTAACTATAAATACGTTATATTGTTTTTTTATACAACTAATAGAATAATGATAAAATTTATTTTCAATTCTACATTACTCTATAAATATAAAACAAGTTTTAAATGAAGTTATGTTGGACATTTTTTCAATGTTGCGAAATAATAGGTCATGGTATAATATTGAGGTGTTAAATTGTTATATAACGACTAACTATAGTCGATAAGGTCATCAAACCGGGATCTTTGGATCTTGGTTTCGTTTATTGCAATTTTATTTTTATTTTTTTATTAAATGTGCAATAAAAACGTATAACAACATGATAATTGATTACTGATCTATAATAAGTTACATTGTTATAATAAATTAATAATTAATGAATAAAAAGTAAATAGTCTTATTGCTTTGATCTCCTTAGTCATCACTACAAAATATTTTATCAATAATGATTTCTATACTATGTGATATTCTGTGTAGCGGTGTCGTCGGTTTTCACTAATACCTTTTTCTACTAGTTATAATTTATAGAATTTTTGAGTTTGGGAATTCTTACGTAAAGATTTAATAATATTTTATTTTTTAGTTACTATAATGTGTGTTTTGTGTATAGTACAGTAGTGTAGGTATACACTATTCAGTTAAATAATAATTGTATACATTCAATACGTCATATACTGTCCACTGATCGGTGATCACCATTTAATACTATAAGTTCCGACATATCGAACTAGTATATCAAAAACAGTTTAGATAATATAATATATTATTCTCTACGTATATAAAGAAGCATGGATATAATAACCCACTATATAAAATATATATTATATCTCAAAATAAACCATAATAAAAAAAACTGTAAGAATAATATAAGATAACTAATAATAGTTATAATAAAATTCTATTTTTGGCTTATTTTGTCAGTGCAATAATATAATAGCTTGAAAAAATTATGTGAAATGATTTCAATAATTGCAAGTGTACAGTTATTATTCAACTGTATAGTTTATACCCAAGGTTGGGCAAGTCGACAAGATACTAAAAAAAAGTATCATGATACATGATACATACATTTAATGTATCTAGAATCTAGATACAAGATACAAGATACATGATACTTTTATACTTCAAATTGAATTTTATTAACTATTATTGTCTATGTACTAAACTATCTATACATAAATACATATAAATAATAGAATTTATGTATAGACATATAGTTAAATCAATATAACTTATTATACGTTTTAAAAATAAAATAAACTATAGGATATGCGAAATATTAGAATATAATAAATATATTGTATAAGTATTAGTAGTATTGTATACGTAATTGATATTTATTGTCATTTTATTTTGAAAATTAATTTGGACTGAAATAGTTGTTATTACATTATTTTAGTTCATTATTTATTTCATATTAAAAATTATTATCAAATTATTTATTAGTTTTTGTTTAACTATATTATATTAAAGGTACAATTACAAAATTTAATGACTTCGAAGTTTGTGGCATTTTTCTTGGAAGAAGTTTCTAGTTGGCAACAAAAGTTAAGTATAGCTGATCAAGTAATAAATTCGTGGTTCGAGGTGCAACGGACATGGATGCATTTAGAATCAATATTTATGAGTTCGGATGATATTCGTAAACAATTACCAGAAGATTCAGAGAGATTTTTTCGTATTGATTCTGAATTTAAAGTAAGTTTATCATGTGTTTTTTTTTAGATAATATTGAATTTGAATTAAAACAGTTTTAATTCAAATATCTTCAGGAACTTATGGCAAACATGTCTAAAACACCCAAAGTGATCGAAGCTACAAATAAACCAGGGTTAATAAAACATTTGGATGATCTACACGGTCATTTAACTTTGTGTGAAAAAGCTCTGGCAGAATATTTAGAAACAAAACGTTTAGCATTTCCGAGATTTTATTTTGTGTCCGCCGCTGATCTTTTAGACATCTTGTCTAATGGAAATAATCCAGATTTAGTCGTGAGGTAAATTGATCAAATAACTCTTTGTATAACATTCAATTTATAATCATATCTGATACCAATATACTTTTGAAATCATAAAATGATTATAAATAACCATGGTTAGTTCTTAATAGTTGGGTCGTTAGATGTATTAATTTCTGTTGATAATTATCTAAATAGTTACCTACTAATAATAAGTTTTCAAATGTATTAACCACCACACACACACACACACACACACACACACACACACACACACACACACACACACACACACACACACACACACACACACACACACACACACACACACACACACACACACACACACACACACACACACAAAATTTTCGATTCTAAATTAAAAGTAGCGTGTCGGTTGTGATTTGGCAGTGCTAATGAATAGGTACATTATATATATTGCATATATAATATTCGTTTATGCTAGTGATTAATCATAATTGGGTATTCTTAAATAGTTACCCATTGGTATTTGATAAGTAATTGATGTATTAATATATTATAAAATAAATGACTAGAGGTTTTTTACATTTATTTCATCATTCAATAAATAAAAACAAAACTATTTCAAAATTATTGAGCATAAATTTATGAGTAATAAATGTAATAATAAATCTATGAAACTATGAACAAAATATATAAACTGTGTTAATAAAAATAAGTTGTTACTATTGTAATAAATTATTTACTGCCTAGCAAAGTACAAAGATTGGGTCGTTGTGATTTTCTGTTTTACATATTACGTCTGTGTTCTCAAAATACAATTTAAAAAATTTTTATCGACCAAATTCTGCCTTATTAGAACCATTAAATTGCAAAAATATAATTATGATAAAATCTAATTCACATCACATTATTTAAAATTTAATGCCTTCTACAAATTAGAAAAAAAATATGTATACCTACTTGCTTTAAAATATATAATTTAATATTTCAGACATATGATAAAATTATTTGACTCAATAGCATCACTTGAATTTATCGACTCGAAAACAACTGAAAAGAAAGTAGCTGCAGGAATGCACGCCAAGGACGGCGAATATGTAAAATTTAATGAAGACTGTGACTGTAGTGGACCAGTGAGTAATGTTGTAATCACAAATTAGACAAAATGCGTTCATTAGGATTTTAGTGTTGATTATTTTAAAATAATACGTTTTCCTTTCTACAAAACTGATATATATATCTATATATCATTATATGATATATTTATAATTAGACGTAAACGAATCCATGTCAATAGATAGTGGTAAATTGACAGGGTGGCAATAGATCACACAATAATTGATAGTGTTATGAGGTTTTTTTAATTCTAATTTTTCACAAATATATATAATAAGTTCTTACAAATAAACTATGTCAATAATTATAATAATAATAATAATAATAATAATAATACAAATAAGTTTTTAAAAATAAACTTTTACAAAGTTGTCAATAATTAAAATGTACACTATTAATTGTCGAATAGTATCAATTTTTGAGCGATCCATTGTCCACTATCTATTGTCACGCTATTATTGACCGCTATGTAGTATTGATGGTTTATCAGAGTAGACATATTATGATTATTTGGAAGATCATATTTCAAAGTCAATAATTTATGTAAATATTATGTAGGTGTTCGTTTTTGAAATACTTCTTGAATTGATTTATACCATTTATTATTTATCTATTAATAATATAAAATGTAATTGAGTCATAACTCATGAGTTTTAAGATACTAAGGAATTATAATCAAACTATCAAAATATAATTTGTTAGGTATGGCACAGTGGTGTTTTTTTGTAAAAAACACTATAGAATACAAGCCCATTTATGATTTTAAGGCAATAATGAAATATATATTCTTATGTTATTCTGAAGTGCTAAATTAATCAGATTCAACTCTCCAAAAAGCAATAATAAATTAATTAATTTAATTACATGAAATATAGATTATTAAATATTTAAATCTCATTCCGTGAATAAGCTACCTACACATAAAAAAAAAAAAAAAATTGGAAATATATGTGCGTACCTATTTGTACTATTCTTACATACCTAGTACATATATAAAAAATCATTAAATCTAAGTAGATATTATACACCACACCGTATACTTTCCAAAACACCACTACGTATGAATTTTAAATTAATGTATAACCTATAGCCATACTTAGATAAATAAATAAAATATATTATCGATAAAAAAAAATAAATATATATTATTATTTTACATATTTTTTTTATACTATTGATTGAAGTTTTTTTTAAATATCTGAATCCTATATTTGAAAATACTTAAAAATACTTAAAATACCAGTCTTATTCTTCTGTGAATACTTTAAATGTATTTTAAATAAGTATTCTAATATTTTTGGACAGTAAAAATATATTTTACAATAAATAGTTAAGTAGGTACCTATCAACATATTTTTTTTTAATAATATTAATTATCAAAATAGGTTTGAAGATTGGAAATAACAGTAATGTTTATATGCACCACGTATTTGAGAAACGTAAGTCAATAAAAGGTATAATAGTACCTCGATAAGTTAAAATTCGAGGGAAATGCAATTTTTTCGATTTATCAAGGTTTTCGACTTGCTAAGGTTTTCGAAAAAAAATTCGATTTTATAAGTTTTTAAAATGTATGTACCTACGTATAATATAGTTTTTAATTATTATATAGTTTAAAAGTTATAGACGTTATAGTATACAGTATATACTATATACTATAAATAGGTATATATATAACTACAGTGTGTTTTTTATGATGGTTATTATTTTAAAATTATAATAAAAATGTGATTAAAAATAATTAATAATTTTTATATATTTTGATACCACTGTATACGTGTAACCAACCGATCGCAACTTACAATACCGAATTCAATAATGAAAATAAACCGAATAAAAAATACAATAATAAACATAATAAACGCGATTAGATTATATTATCGGAACGCACAAGCAGATTAGACAATTGATTATAAAGATTATCCGTCATTATCTATCTATATTTGGAACTCAGAATATTCGAGTTATCCACAGTTTTTCTTTAGAATCATCGAGATTTCCCTAGGGGAAGGGCATTTATTTTGACTTATCAAGGTTTTCGACTTATCGAGGTTCCACTGTAATTTGAAAAAGAAACAATAAAAAAATTGTTTTTACGGTACTATAGTTATGAATAATGGATCAACTGAGAGGTAATAATGGAAAGAACCTAGAATTACACAATTTTAAAATAAAACTACGTTTTGGCCAGGGGAGGTACACGGAGGAATTGAAGGATGTTCCTAGATTTTGTTATTTCTACAATACACGGTTCTCCGTGGTGTAATGTTTGGCTGAATTATTATAGGTTTAAGAAGTAGATTATTGCAATAAATTAATGATATTGGTTATTATTTTGTTCAACCATCTTAAAATTAAAAATGATTTTTTTTGTATTTTTACACATGATGAATCTATCTATAAAGAACACATTTTACGCATCATCTCAATTTTCAATATTTTGTAACTTACCTCGTTTCTCAAATTGGTGGCTCATATAAATTTTAAATAATAATAAGTTATCAAATTCGGTAGTGTTTTTCAGTTAGCTGCAGTCCTTTAGATAATATATATAAAATTGATCATTTTAAGTTTTTTAATAATATTAATTTTTGAAATAAGTTAGAATATTAGAAATGATAATAATAATGAATATTTATTCTAGCATTTTAAAATTATTTACATAATATTGATATTTTAAGATTACATCGCAACATCGATCACTAAAGATGTTACCTTGATTTGGTAAATGTCAGTATCGAAAAAAATAAGTAAACAAATAAATAGTAATAATTAAGGTGTATAGTAGTTATGAGTTTATGATGGCAAAAATAATAATTATAATAGCATGTTAATAGTTCATACAATATAATATAATACATATAAATAATTGATAAGAGAAAAAAAATAACTATATAATAGTTAGTAATTGTATAGTTAACCATTAGTCCAAGGATTTACTTCATTTGTCAATAACCATCTGTTTATTAATAATTTAAAAGTATTAAATATTTTTCAATTTTTTATAGTAATGGGAATTTTATCATGTAATTTCAATCCAAATTATCAAATAGCTGTCATAATATTAAGTTGAGTTTATTTTTGAATAATATATTATTTTTACAGTACTTATGTTTTAAGTAAGACTGGTTGTATTACATTTTTTTCTTGATAAGCAATATAGAGTTTTATGCAATATAATTGTTTTACCGTTAATATTTTGGCTTCAGAGCGCAGATTTTTAGTTGAATAAAGTTTAAGTAACTATGCAAATAATAGTATTGTTTATATAAATTTAAATAATAATAATAAATTATTAAATTATGTAATGCTCAGTTAGCCGTATCCTGTAGATAATAGTAGATAATATATAAAACGATTAATCATTTTAAATTTATTAAAAGTAAATAAATTATTTAAAAATACAAATAGTAGTAATAAGTAAATAATATACGTATTTGAGCAACCTCAATCTAATATTTAAAAAAAAGTATTTTTAGTATTATACTATTATTTTAAATACATTCAAATAAAACTATTAAAATAAAATAAAATTTGTTACTTAATTGAGAGTAAATTTGACAGGAATGTTTGAAATTTGATAGTATTTGGTTTTTTGAAGCACCCCATAATTATATATTATATATTCAGATTAACATTAATAGGGTTTTACGAAGAAGAAACTTTGATTTTAAATGCAATTTAGAAAAGTATATAATAAAAAGATTTATGTCTAGAGTTTAGTAAAGGTTGTTTGTTTTGTATAGATCCATTTAATTTAGATTTTTTATTTAGTAATAGGTGGTACTAATCACTAGTGGTGCACTTAGACCTGAATTTGAGGGTCGCAGTTAATTTTTAAATAAACAATTTGGATGACCAAAACTATACATTTCATAAGAAACAAATTATTCCAAGAAATTTCGGTAAGGGATGGGGGTTATACCTAAGTTTAAAAATAAATAATTAATAGTAGGTTTCAAGTACATTTTTATCGTTGAGTAGGTTAGTAATGGAATGGGTATATTCTGTATATTAAAATTGGCTTTAATGATAAAATCATTATAAACGTAAAACTATTTTGAGCGATGGAGACGTTTATATTTAAGAATAGTGTACTTATGTTATTCCATGATTTTATTAATACTAGTATTTTCATAATTTGATAGGCTGAACTATAATATAAGTTAAACCAACGTAAATATAGGTTCGTGACATAAATAACTGAAAATTATATTTTTTACTTTTACTCCATCGTATATTTTTCGTATATTATATTATTTTTGTATACCCCAAAAATACCAACTAGATTCAATTTACAGCCAGAATTTACCTTCAAAGTGAATCTAGTTGAAAATTAAAGAATTTTCTCTTGTCCAAAAGATGATCATAAACACAAAAAAATACGTTCACAAACAATTCTTGACTACCACTAAACATTGCTGTAGAATATAAAAAAAATATATTATTTTAATGGGATGGTCATCTGCTATCAAGTAGATGATACTAAATTCTGTTTACACGAATATTGGTAATAGTAATGACTATTGCTATTTATACTATTCTTGGCCCATTGCTGTTGCAATTTGAAACAATACATCGCAGCGACGCGATCAGCCATCTATATTCTATATAATATTAAATTTAGACGAATATTCAGTAAATATATCCTAAATCTTATAAAATATACAATCAATTATTCCTATCCATGGATTTTAACGAACATATTGCGGAAACTTATTAAACTAAAATAATATTATATTATAATCATAATAAGGAAAATAATTAAATGTAAAATGTTAATTGTGTTAGTTAATAATGATAGCTAATTAATAAAAAAAAAAATGACAATTTTTTATAAATTAAAATAGTGTTGTTTGTATTTACATAAATAACAATTTTGGAATTAAATATTCGTACTGTTGGGATTGGGTATTGATCGAATGTATTTTATAGTACGTGCTTAGATAACGTATTCTATATAAATAAATCGTATATCCGTTTAATAAATAATTGTACAAGATAAAAAATAAAACAAAACATTAAGTTTTACTTATTATATTTTTATATATTTTTTTAAATTATGGGAATATGTGAATTTACATACCTGCAGTAGGGGGTATCTACATTAAATTTCCCAGAATTTAAAATCTCTCATTCCTTTACTTTTTTTTTGTGTATGTAAAATATTAAAATTTAATAATATTTATATAACTTGTTTAAAAATTAAAAAAATTAAAAGGTACTTAGAAGATAACACAGATAATTTTCTTAATTTTGAGCTTGATAATAGGTCAATATTCATTCTAGTATTTGAGTTAAAAGTAATAAACTAAATTCTAAAGCTAACAAACCTAAATATTGGTATATTATACGTTAGTAAGACAGAGAAAACACACGTGGGTATGACGTCCTCCTAAAATTATATTTTTAGGATTTATGTGGTTGCCTAATCGTGATATTTAAAATTTAGTGTAACTTTGCCTCGAGATGTTAACCTTCAAATAAATTTCAAGGTAACCGCGTATTCTGCATTCGACGTTAGTCATACATAGGTACCTACCTACAATATTATATTCATCAAAATATTGATACGGAAACAGCTACGATTCGTAAAAATATAAATATAACTATGATATGTCTCTTTATTGTCTATACTTAAATAATAAAATAATAATGTAGGTACAATTTAAATTCTCTTCCTCGTATTGTTTACAAGATAATTTTTAAATCTGAGGCTTCGTCGTAATATAAATGTTTATTTTTATATCGTTACAGTTATGATGCCATAACAACTATTACCTATAAAATAATGTAGATACTTATTCATAAATTGTGTTGGTTAATATAATACCTTATGAGAATAGCTAGAACAATAATTGTAAGTTCCTAAACTTTAGAACACTTTTTACTCCCGTTGTAACTGTCCGTTATAGTTATACTATTATACATGTTATAATTGTTGATAAAAATATATTTATTTATTGTCCGTAGTTCTACTGTACGTCTGTATAAATAATTATTAACTATAGTTGTTCGTATTAACATTTTATAAAATTATATTTAGAGTAAATACATATACTATATAACCAGCATTAAAAAATAGGAAACTAAAATATGAAGATATCCAAATTCTTATTAAATTGTAATTATAATATTGTTTATTGTAATATAGGTATACTAAAATATATTTAAAAACTCAGAATTTAACACTTATTTTTGAAGTTACCTTTTTAGTTTTAGTTTTTATAAAATGTTAACTATAAATATTTCGATGAATAATAATGCTTGAATTAAAAATATTTAACACAAGGTTTCTCGTAAGTTTTTTTATTTAAATGCGTTATAATAATAATAATAATATAATAGTTATAATTTTAACGAAATTCGTAATATCTCGAAAATGTGCAAGTTGTGTTATAGTTAGATATGTATAAAAAGATATTTTTTTTTGAATAAAAGATTTTAAAAATTAATACAGAAGTCCTCAAAATGTTTTTAACTTATAATAAAAAAAAAGTATCCCGGAAAATTACATCAAGTTTTTGTGTGCGTTTAAAATTCAAATTTTACTCAAATTTCAACTAGGTATATTTTCTTACACAATTTTTAATAATTTGTTATGTAAAAAAAAAAAATAATAACTGCAGATACTTGAAATATTTTCATTAAATGTTTAAGTTACTATTTTCTACAGATGATATAATTTTCATTTTTCTTAGGCCAAATATATAGGTATGAGAAAGTTTAAATTTTTAAAATTTTAGTTTTTATTTAATTGTCGATAAAAAATTTATTTAGATTACAAAGATATTAGAGTTAGCTAATTTTAGTACACAATTGCTCATATAGTTCATATTGAAACCAAAAAAAATCTTAATGATCATAAGCACAATTTTTTTTAAATATAAATTTGGAAAAAATTAAATATATACATTTAAACTATAACTATAAATAATAATATTCAATATTTTATTTTAATTAAAAAACATTATTCGTGGGGAATACATTTTTACGTATATTATGAATTTTATTATATGCAATGATGTTTTAAAAATATATTGACTGATTTTAAAATAATATTAGATACCTAATATACACACATTAGTTGTTTTACTATATGGTGGTATTGGATTAAATAATAAATAAATCAATTAGTTTCAAAATAAAAATCTTTTTACTTCCTAAATATCATAAACTGACATTTCAATGAAAATCCTTTATTTCTATTGAAATATAATATGATTCTTATATTTAGTTCATGGCCAATTCACATTTTAGAATATCAAAAAAACCTTTTTTCTTTAATCAATCAGTTCCAAATAACCAAGACATAATATTATATGATTTTTTTTTATTATTATTAATTCATGTCATGTGTATTGGATATTATTTTTATTCCAAATAAACTAGGTAGAACGGTAGATATTTACTTACAAAACGTAGCTATCTACTGAGTTTTTTCGTATTAATAGGTAATTTAATGATCAATATAAGTATTTGGATATTTGAAACTTGGATAATACCTAAAATTACAATAGAGTATTTTTTTAATATTTTTTTGGAGGTTATTTCTTATGGTTATGAAGATAAATATGGGTTCAGAATTTGTTAACTAAAGTAAAGACCAATGAGTTTTGTAAAATATTATGTATGAATGAACCAGAAACTCTGTGAAATTTATTAAGAAAAATAAAAAATAAATAATATATTTATGGATACTTATATAGTTAAATAGATTCGAGTTTGTCGATTTTGTATATTAAACATTGAATGTGCTGAAATATGTTTAAATATTTGTAATTTCCCTATGATTTTCATGCTATTAAATACCATTAATAGGATAAATTAAAATTTGCCTGATGCTTAATGAAATAGTGTTTTACTTAATTCGATAGTGAATATGTTGTTCTGAACAATAATTAAGATGATTTATTACATTCATCGTTTTTGTATATTGCATTCTATCTAATTAAAGATTGAAGTAAATATCTACAGAAATTCCAACAGAAACCAGAAAATATATTATTCAATTAAAAATTAAAGGTCAATCTTTCAATCTTAGAGAAAAATAGGACAAATCGACAATAGATCTCACTTAACAGTTACAATAAATTATTATTTATTAATAATTGTTTTAATGACACTGAGATTTTCAAGGATATAGATTATAGACTATAAAGACACAACCAATTCTGGTTGACAAAAATAATTAAATCTTCCTTTGCGGTCTACAGTCATTAAATCAATGTTAAATTAAAATAAAAAAATCAGTATACTATTCAAATAATTATTACCGTAATGATATATTATCCAAAGCAATTATAAAAAAGATTATTGGGATATATAAGATATATCTACCTTTATTCTGTTTTTGTTTTACATTTACAAAAGAATACTACACTATCTGTACATAATAATTTTTTATAGCAAAAGGTATAAGAACCAGTTTACTTTTTGAAGCATAATTTATAGAACTACCTATTTAGGTAATTACTTATATACATTTATATATAAATATTTATTTATATAGATGTTTAATACTATAATGCGATAGTAAAAAGGGTGATTAAAAATATAATGCATTATTAAATTGATTTGTCATCTTTAATTCATCACATTATTATTGATTTGTTATATTTTATTTGTGGGAGGGGTAAGAACGAGAATTCTTCAGGATTAAGTTTTAATTAATTATATCTAATGTATTGAATTAATATATATTTTATGGTTTATGGATTTTTTATTTAAGGAAATGTATGTTGTATTAAATAAATTTTGTTAGGGGGGAAGTCTTCTGTTTCAATGTATCTCAATTTTATTTTAGTGATATTTCAGTGATTATTTGTACATAAACGATAAAATGTTGTGTACATTTCTGTACAAATGATGTATATTGAACCCGATAAAATTTTCAAATTTTATTATTGGAGGGGCTATTGAAATGAACATATGCATAATAATATTATTTTCTTCATAGTATTATTTTAATAGTTGTAGTGATATATTTACGCTTTAATATTTTTTTGCAAATTTGTATAGATATATTTCGAATAGTTTTAGTGCAGTAAGTTCCTTAAAACCATTATTATAAATATTTAAAGTTATCTATAATTAACAGGTAGAACCAGCATTTAAGGGCGTATAACGATGCCACTCCACTTCGTATTTCTATCAACTTTAAATAATATTTTTCGTAGCATTGATTTCATTAGGTGCGATATAAGTCACATCTCAATGTAATGAACGCGGTTAGTTTATTTTTAAAATATTAAAATTTTAAATTATACGCCACGGATCATTGTAAATCGTAATAATGGTTTAATTTTAAATTTAATGTCCTTTGGATACAATTGGTATTCATTCACCGGTAGGTTAGACTACATAACTAGATAATTGATAATTATTATACACGAAATAATTACTTTATAAACATTATGTAACCAGACAATTGTTATGTAATTAATATGATAATAAATAGCTTAATAACCTTTATATTTTAAAGTCATGCAGTCACGTTAGCTTATTTAACTTAACTCGTATCACAATATTGTTAAATTTGAAATAAAACATAAACATTAGATTCTTAACTATAGGACTTCGCTATAGAAATAGATAAATTTATATTTTTCGTCCATATACTATAACTAATATTGAATGTGCAGTAAATAAAAACGATGGATAAGGAATGACTATTTAATATTTAAATATTATTTACGAGTGAATCTGTTTTAGGCTTAGTATACGGACGTCATATTCTTCATTATTGTTCAATTAAAATCGTTTCTGTTTCCTTTATAGATAACATTGATACACGCATAAACACGTTCACAAATTTTATATTAAAGCGTGTATACATAAGTATAATAATTGTGTACACATTTGATTTATTAAAAACGTTATCTGAGTATATTTGATTGCGGAAATGCATATTATAATATATACTTGTCAACAACAAGTACGATAACCGATAAGTACCTACCTACTGAATATTTATTTTTTTATAATTTAATATAATACTCATTATTATTTATGCGTGTTAAACTTGAGTTAAAAAGAGTTCATTACGATTTTTGTATAATATAAGTTTTGATAATAATAATGAAAATACTAAACTTTTTTCGTAGTATAATAAAATGCGAAAAGGGCGTTAATTTAAGTACTATATTAAACTATATTTAACTTTCTTTAAACTTATATTAAACTATAATAAACAATCACGATGATAATATGGTGTAAGTACTATTACTGTTATTAGTGTACTACCAAATATGACAATATTTAATAAGTAATAACTGTGTATAATGTATAAGATCGATTACTAAGTAGGTATATTATTACAATAACGGTGTGGTGTTCTCCCCCTCTCGAACCTACAAAATATAACCCAAATGCGACTTCCGAGGTTTTGTAGAGTTTAGTTTAGGGCCCAGAATCCTAGAACTAGCATCCATCAATTCCATAATGGGTATGGTATCAGTGCTTATAGGCTACCAAATATTATTAGAATATAAAAATATTCTTTTTATGTGTGATTAAATTTATCATAATATATTATGCAATTAACATCCTTATGCACCGATTTTTATTTTGATGTGAATACTTCAATTAATATTTAAGGATTATTCTATATGAATAGGGACTTAGAACATAATATAAATAGTTCAAGATATGTATTTCACATTCAATGAATATTCCTTTATTTGTTATAGTATTCTTACTCTGGGCAAATTTCTATAAATTATAATAATATGACAGATTTAATATATGAATATAAATTTAATAATGTATACATTTTTACTTGAATATTAGTTAATATTTATATTATTACAAATTACCTAAGCAAAATTGATTTCATCGTTTTTTAAAAAAATATTAACTAACCGATTCCATGAATTTGAATGGCTGTGAACTATTTTCCTCCACCGGCTTTTTGCTATCAATGCGGAATAATAAGAAAAAATTATAATAATATATTTTAAATTCGTATTAAATAACATTAAAATACAAGTATCTATGAATTACTAATAATTGTATTTTTTATAATTATTGAACATTTTAATAACAATTTAATACCTAACTGTTTAAAAAAAATGTAATAAACAGATAAATAATTTATTTATTTTTTGTAACTAATTAGAAATTTTTTTGTTTAACTACGGGTTTGTGACCAGAATGGAACTGATAAAATACATAGTGTGATCCATAGCTTTACTCTCTTTTTTATGATACGGTAAACAACACTACAATACCTACTACACTGGTGGTAAAATATTGGCTTAATATTTAGATTTAAGGATTCTTAATCTATCTTCGATCCTCATCAAGGTTTATAAGCCAAATGTTTAACAGTAAACTGGCATGCCCGCGAACTATAATATTATAAATTTATAACGACGAGTATTGTGTATACTATGCATGACTATATTATATACATGTGACAGGCGCACGTGTCGGTCATCACGTACTCACATATACGACCGAGAAAAAATATTATTTTCATTTTAACATTGCGACATATCATATCTATACCAGAGTGGCCTCTAACTATTAAACTATCTGTACGACTGTACTGATCGTTTTGGCATGGTGACTGTTGATAAATAACTGTCGTATGTCGACAAATTTAAAGATGCACTTGTAATACTTTTTTCGTGGTGGAAATACTGGAAATTTTTTCTTGAATATACTGTCATTACTATGTTTATATTAATAACGATAGTAATAATCTTAAATAAATCATAATACTTACTTAAAAACGATCTCCATATAATATTTATACAGTCTATTAAGTATGTTAAACATTTTGTCGAAATCCATTTTATAATTTATATTAAAGTAGTATAAAGCTACAATTATAACTAGAATATTGCGCGTGTTCTAAATTTTTAACGTCTCAAAAACGTATATAAGTACTCACTAAAAAATGTAATATTAGAATATAACAAATAATGATATGCATTTAAAAATACGAAGATTGATTTCGTAATTTGTTCCAAAAATTTTATTTTACACTATTGTGGAATTCGTTAATGCAAATATTATCGCGATTACTATTCGATGTCCGACTGCATAAAATACAACACTGCTAACATCTGTTAGGTTAGGTATATATTACACAATTTTATATTAGATAGTCGTTTTAGAAACATAGTTCATTGTCAAAATGTCAAAAATCAAGTTATTAATGGTGTTCGTTTCTCTTTTTCAAAATCCGTCGATTTTCACACAAGTTAATTATAATGTTAAATATGTTAATATACGCGTAAATATAATAATACGTGACTACTGCCGAAGTCTTCGCTTCTCGGAAAAGAATTCGAAAACAAAATTATTAATTTATTATGTTATAAAACAGTTCCTGGCATTCTATAACCGACGATAACGCCACGAAGACATTATTATTACGAAAACATATTATTTTAGCTGAACGTCCAGTTGTTGTTTTATCGATACATGCATGGCGCGGCTGGAATATACCTCTGACTTGATGGGATCCTGTTATCGAGCAACCGATAACGGTCTTTGTCGGAGAAAAAAAAATTTGTCGCTGGGTGCAACAGGTGTGTCCATCGACGGGCGACCGCGGCGTGTTGACGGCGGCGGTGGCAAAAGATTCGACGACTGTTAGCATGCGATCCTGGTAGTGCAGGACTCTCAAACAATGCCCTCGCCGAGACGATACGAGCTCCATCCGTTAGCTCTCGCGCGTATTGATGTCGCTTACAGCCCTGGTAGGCTGTCGCGTTTTCGACGTGTTGATTGCCAACTAACGATCAAGTTTCAAATGTTTTTTTTTCAAATAACAATAGCAAAACACCAACCATTTTCACGTTTTCCGAAAATAAAATATTGATTTACGGTTCTTTAATGTTTCGAAATTGCACGAATTGCACTTAAATCACATAATGTATTATTAATACATTTATTATATTAATATTGTTTAATTTATCAAATTGCATTTATGGTTTGTGTTCTTCACGATGCTAATGTTCAATAATAATTGACAAAATTACAAAATTTTAATGCCCAGGCCTGTTGATTCGTACACAAATCATTACCGTTGCTTCAGGTATCAATGTACACTGCAACTAGCAAGGCCTTATACTCCTATATAATATATTATTTAAAGATATCAAATCAGATTAGGCTAGGTATGAGTAAGTTTACTATTTAGTAAGTACCTATATTTTATAGTATATATTTAAATTATTGTATTGTAGGAATACTGAATACTTATGTTTACTAAATACTTACTAAATAATACTACTTCAAATACCACAGTAAATGTAGAGATATGAAAGACATTTTTACAAAATTCTACACAATTGTTTTATATAATAGGAATCATATTTTCAATGCAAAATTATTGTTTACTGGCGCATTTATCATATTTTATATTTTATAAATAAATTAAATTATGAAATTCAAAAGTAAAATAATAAAACAACGCGAGTTTTAGGTTTTTAATAATTATTTAAAAATGTAATTATTGTACGGTTTATTTTAATATATTTATTCTTTATATTACAAAGATCATGACTTGATGACTTTATCATAATGAATTGGGAAGTCTGTCAGTAATAAACTCCTTTATACAACTTTGGTAAGAGATTTTCTTAAAAAAGTGTTCTTAAAATATTGTATATTTACACAAATTTATACCAATAGGTAAACAAGTGTTTTTATTTTTTCACCTTTTGTACGGTTTATTTGTATAATGTTTATATAAATTATTTAGTGTCGATTTAAATGTATTTAATTTGATTGAGAAACATTACAATATAGGTATAATTATATTTTATAATTGATTGGCGATGCGTATACAATATAAGTACATTATAGTTAATAATTATGCGCAACGAGAGATCAGGAAGTCTAAATGTTTTTACTTATTGACTTGTGTCGTTATTATACAAAGAAAAAATTTCTAAAAATCTTAAATTTCTATTTCAGTCTTACCGGTTTCTGTATGAATTTATTCTCGTTTTGTGGGATACAATTTATTTTTTATACTCAACGGACTCCACTATGTATTTGTTTTTATAACACGCACGTGATAATTTGTACTTCCTGGATAGTCAACATTTTTGGCGTTATGTATACTACCTACTGTGATATCTATAAAAACATTCTAACAAATAACAACTAATTTGTATGGTAAATAGTGTTATACACGTAAATACGTAATTTAGATTTGTATTATATTATAAGTTAATAGTTATCATAAGCACACTTTCGTCAAACTTCAGTTAACGAAAACAACTCTATAGGAATACAATACATTGAACGTTGATTTCGATATCGTGTGTCAAAGTAATTAATTTGCGTCGTTTTAGACGTTACGCAGTTATTAACCGGAAATACTATTGGGTTTTCTCCTGATATCCTGTTACGCCCACACGTCCAACAAATAGGATTCTTTGTATTTTAAATTTTGAAGCACAACCTAATGATAATAAATGTATAAATGAGATTCTACTTTGGAATTATCACAGGCAACATTTATTTATGTTTGAAAATATTGCATTATTTATATAAATATAATTGGTATTTAATTATTATAATATGTTTATACCATACCTTCCATAAAACATTGTAAATATGTTAATACTAGTATAATAATGTAATAGATAATATTTAAAAATTAATCTACACATTTTGAAAAATATAATTATGTTGAGAAAAATTCATAATACATACATTTTAAGTACTCTTCAACAATAATTTTTAATTACATTAAAATAACGAAAACCACTTTTTTTGTGATATATTAATTGGTACAAATTTGAAATTTAAATATTAATCTATAAAAAATATTGAGTTGTATGTATATAAAAAAAAATTGATACGGTTATATAAGCTACATAAGAGAAACCTTGTATTAAATTTGCAATCCTTATAGTTATAAAAATTGAATATTTTTTAAATTTTTAGCTACAAAATTATTTGTAAATTCTGTTATTTATGACGAATTTTATCAAAATGTTAACTACAAAAGCATATAAAAAAATATTGTGATATATTTATTCGGGTATATTAATAACTTATAACTTAAAATTTCAAGGATTTTGCCCAAGCATAAAATGTTGTATCGATATTTTAGAAAAAAAAAATAGACATTTAAATTGTTTTTACACAATTCATAAAGAATCAAAGTATATTGTAAATTTTATAGCGTATAAAAAATATTAATGTAAATATTTGTCGAAAATTAAAGTTTCAAAATTTTTTGTTTTTTGAATTTTACAAAAAAAAAACTTATATATAACTGGTTGTATATATATATATATATATATATATATATATATATATATATAAGTCCTCTTACTTATTTTTGTTTTGTTTTTATTCATTATAAAGTACTGGGACTTTTTAATTTTGACCTTTTAAAAGTACCAATTCTAAATTCACTTTCCTACCAAATGAAATGTTGAAGTTTAAAATCAATAATTTTTGCTATTGCTTTTTGTGTACATATATAATATTACAATTAAACATAAAAAAGATACATATCAATATATTATTATGAAATAAATTCATTTATCAGAATCTTAAATCAATGAATTAATGTATAAGTAATTAAGTTTAAAGTATCATGTATTCATGAAAATTAATTTAATTTTCTAATTTTACTTTAACAATTATCTGAATGAAATTTAGATTTGAAAATATAAAAACTATGCAAATGTCAAATAGCTATTAGCTTTAAACATTATGCACACTAAATTTGTTTTAATTTAATATTCTAAAATAATAGCTAAGCATTTCGAATATTTTTCAAAAAATACGAGGATTATAATGTTTAATAAATAGTCATATGTTATATATATAAAAAAACCGTAAGTTTGTTCCTTTTGTGAAAAACATAAAATCATGATAAGTATTATAAGACATACAAAACATATTACTGATCTTATTTCTTGATATTGATATTTATTTATTTATATCAACAGATAATACTTGTCATAATTATAAGTACTGATTTAGTGATTTACGATAGGAAAAATACGAAATATAATTTTGTATTTGTAAATGTTGAACATGGAAATGTTCGAATGTGTATTTAGGAACAAAGCACTTCGTTAGTTTCTACCTTGTAAAATTATAGGGATTATATTCTTATACCTTTAAAGTATTAGTTAGATTTAATTATCTATCTAAAATCACCCTCATTGCAATGGTGAAAATTGAAGCATTTTTATTGTCCCAAAAAGTGATGACAGACAAAGAAATATAATTATAAAAATTAAAAACACATCGTTGTAAAATCAATACATTCGTTGCTTGGTATCTAAATATAAATAATTTATATACCATATAATTTTGTTAGAATATGCAATATTAATGATACAAAATAAAAAAATACGCAATAAAAATATAATAAAATATATGCAATAAATGTATAAGTACCAATGATTTCCAAACTAACATAAAGTGAAAAAGAAATATCTTATAATTTTATTTAAAAAATATTTTAAGTAAAGATAATATATATTTAAACTAAATAATTTTTATTAATAGGTAAAATTAATAATTAAATCCATAACATTTTAATACCGTTTTACATTTTTTTTCGTCGAAGAAAGAAATTATCGGTTTTATAAAATTGAAATTTTTAGTGTAATATAACGTGGCATATAGTCTTTTATACTACTTTTGTTTTTATAATTAAATAATATAATACCATAAAATATTCATTTTTCGTGTTCATAGTTAAGATATACAATATAAAATATAAAATCATTTATATCAATATTAGGTGATTTGTAGACAATATATACCTTATTTTCATAGATTTTAAAAAGATTATCAATTCATATAATTCTTAGTCATAAATATATCAAATATATAATATAATATGTTTTTTCAGACGTATAGCATATAGATACGACTATTATAAGTCTGTTCACTCATGCCTTTATTGCTATTATTATTATTAATGACTTGCAGGTCATTGGATTTGACCTATAAGAGACTACTCTGCAGATATGTACTGCGCAGAGTAATCGTTGAAAAAATATGTAATTTATTTTATCATAATACTGAAGAATATTAATTATTGTTTAGTAAAAATACATCTAGCAATTTTCATCATCCCAAGATGAGAAATGTTTTCTTTGAATTCTATGTTGACTGTAGTTGAGTAACGTTACTTATTTTAGATTCAGACGAGGCCAAGAATCTCTTGGTTTTACAAATATAATATTATTTCGTCTCATAAGTAGTACATTGGAATAACGCGCAATAGACAAAATATGTTTTCTTTGTAAGCCATCAATATTTAAAGTATGACGTGAATGTTTAATGATCCGAGCTCCATTCTGATTTTTTTTTTTAATGTGAATAAATTGCCTTTGAATTTGAAATAACAATAAAATTACCACCAATTGAACTATTGTTATTTATTCGATTGCAATAAATAATAATTGTCATCTACTATGTATCATGCAATGTATTATGTTTGTTTTTAATTATTTCAGCTGTGATTTTTTATTAAATGGATGTTTTTTAGTAGTACAAATAATTGTCGATCTATAGTCACAAATAATAATTATCCAATTGAAAATAAAAACTACTCTAAAAAGAGTCGATAAGAACAAAGCCTCATTTTTGTATCTGTTTCATTGAATTTGACAAGTTGTTATTATTTGTAGTTTTAGATATATTTGAATTCAACCAATCTAATTATTTAAAAGTAACCAAAACTACTTCAACGTTGCAACATTGTCAGCGATTCTGAATTTACGTTATAACGTATATTGGTAGATACTTGTGTATAGATACTACCTCTTCAAACCAATTTAATAAATAGGGAATAATAAAAATACAAACAATTGTAAAAAGTTATTAGTTGTAATCCATTGATTTATACTAACATTACTAACATATCTTTAAATATTTAAATAAAATAATGATTGATAGGTGATTATAAATTTAGATTACAAGTGAAATCTATTTCAATATATGATATATACATGTCATATACATTTATGTAAAGGTTAGTGGAATTGGCATTAGGAAGAGTAATTCATTCTCATTACTTTGCCAAGACTATTTTCAGTTTCGAAAGTACCTAGTTTATCCGAGTGTAAAGACCTTTAGAATAAAAAAATAAAGCGATAGCATAAGTAATGAAAATTAAAAATCAATTTACCTACAGCAAACGTACGTTATATAGAAGCTTTATGAGGTAAAAATTATTTTGTGATCAATTACATAAATATCTATATTAATTGGCGTTATTTTTTTTGACCGAATTGGTTCTATTAGATACTGCCTATTAATACCTATGTATTATATAAATTTGTATAAGATCAAGAAACAAAAGTGAAAACAGCAGTATAATTTATCAAACAATTATAAAAAAAAAACATTAATAAAAACAAATTTTTCGCAATGTTTTTCCTGTATGATAACGCTTAATTCAACAATTAAAACATTTTGTATAGTATATTGTATACATATGTGTAGGTACTTTATAAGTATAGTGTATAGACGTATAGGAAGTAGAAATTGTAGTATTTTAATGTAAACACTGACTATTATTATTTGTAGGATTGCATAAATTTTAATTATAACCGGTTAGTAGAACGTAACAAATAATTATTTAGACAACACTTACTAAATTAGAATATTGTATTTTCAATATCGAAAATATTAAAGTCAATACCTACATAATACAACTTATACACGGCATATAGTGACATTGTACGATGTATGTAGGTAACCTATTAGTTGACAAGTATCATTAAAACACTAACACTTATGATAGGTATATTCTGTTTAATGTAGATTATATTTTATACGAGTTAATCTAACTGAAAAATCATCAAATGGTTATTTATTATCATTTATTTATATACATAACTTACTATAATGTATTATTACATTTTTATTAATAAATTATTAACTCATCGTATCACGAAAAAGTTTATTTACTAATCCATAATATTAATACATTATATATTAATTTTATTATTTTATTAATTTACTGGAATATGAATATTTCAATTTTAAGTGATATTCCTGTAGGAAAATCGTGTAAAATCGATCGAAACTTTATATAATTCTTATGAAATAATTATATTTTGTATTAGCAACATAGATAAATCCAAAATAAAAAATAAATATTATTAATTATTATCGGAATTAAAAAAAATTAATAATAATTGTAATAATGATGATGGTGTTGTATTTGATAATATTGACAGTATACTTTACATTCTTTAATTACTAATTGTGGACATTTAATATTTATGAACTTAAAGGCAAGAAATTAAATATTTACTATTGTAATGTGTTTTAGACGTTTTAGTTATAAATTATAATTTATTTACAGGTAGAAAAATGGCTCAATAAGATACAATCAATGATGCGTGAAACGATTAGGCATAATTTTTTAGAAAGTACTTTGTCTTACGAAGAAAAACCAAGAGAACAGTGGTTGTTCGACTATCCAGCTCAAGTATCGTTATGCGGTACTCAAATCTGGTGGACTACGGAAGTAAACATTGCCTTTGCCAGGCTTGAAGAAGGCTATGAAAATGCCCTAAAAGATTATCAAAGAAAACAAGTAATTATATAAAATAAGAACGAATAAGTCCCGTGTGTATATACGTATTTTATTAAGATTTAAGTCATGATGACTCGTGATAATATTTTGGGTGTGTATCTATGTGGGAGAGGATGGTAGCCTAGTTATTACAATATATGGATACAGCATATAGCTCTCATCCGGTTATCTATTACTAATTTTTGTATTTTGTCTATACAATATTGCAGTATATTCAAAATCCATCGGTACTCAAAAATTAACAACTCATTATAACTGATAAATTATAAATGTTTTTTTTTATCGAAATAAAATAAATTAATATTTGATATAAGTACTAACTTATGATTCAGTACAGAGGCGTATACCAGGGAGGATGAGGGGGTCAGGTCCACTTTTTTGAAATTTTATAAATTAATATTATTTGTATAAGAACGTTACAAGGAAACATAAAAAAAAAGTTGTTAGAATTGTGGTAAATTTTTATTTTGTTACATTCAAAATGCCTACTGTACATTGTTACACTAATGAGTAATGAGTACAGAGTAATGACTAATTAGTAACACATATTTATTTCATATAATATATTTATCTTATCTTTTAAACATAATATTATAACAAGAATAAAATCTGACCGACTGGTGGCCGCGTTACATCCGCCAATAACAATAACACTGTGACGATGACGCCTGCATGTCCATCGGCTTAAAATATATTTTTCTAAATTATAAAAAGTTGTAAGAAATAAGAATATAAATATATAATGTACGGATGGGTTTTACGCTTTAATAATAAAATATTATACATTTTTTGGTTACCTATTGGTTACTGTAAGATCATTCCTATCAATTCTGAAAAAGTAATAGATGAATTAATTAAAAAAACAAAAATTAAATTTTGTATTTTAATTATTAGTACCTATATACCTATGTTTTATTATTTATAATTTTAATCTTTAATGTGTATGTACTTAGATTTAAAATATTTTTTTCTGACCCCCCACGCCACCTCCCTATAAAAATGATTTATATGCAGAGTAGGGCGTTATTCGAATGAAATTTTATTTAGATGACATTTTATTCGTATAAATTATTATTCGAATGATTTTTTCACAATTATTTGAATAAAAATGTATTCGAATAATTTTCAAACGTTATTATTCGAATAAAAAATTACTCGGATCATTTCCAAACATTATTCGAGTAATTTTCGTTCATTTTGTTTGGGTAACCACAGGGTTGGTAATTAAAAACAGGCAAATAGTAGTATAATTTAAAATTATATAATAAAAATCAATAAAACGTTTGATTAGTAAATTATTAAAAAAAATTAATTTAGTTTAATGTATAACAGTATAATTTATTAATGCTATTATTAATATTAGAAGACTTATAATTTATAATCTTATTAACATTATATGATACATATTTTGTATTAGTATGATTTTTTATTCGAATAATAACGTTTGAAAATTATTCGAATACATTTTTATTCGAATAGTTATCTAGATAAAATTTTGCCCAACTCTGATTATATGCCACCGAGTATAAAGTATGATATTAATCATTAAATTAGTTCGAAAAAAAATTATAATTTAAAGTATAACATCTACAAATAGAAAATTAATTATAATGTGTAGAATATAATATTGTAATAAACGACCCATAATACACTAACTTGAATTATTGTGCAACAAAATGAAATAAGAAGTTATAGTAACTATTATTTACATTTGTATTTATAGATATATTAATAAAAATCTTATTATTTTACCATTTGAGTTATGCTCAAAACACATTATTGATATAATTATATAATAATTATACTAAAAAATGAAAAATAATAATTTTCTATTGAATAATAATACCGTCAATATTATATGTTTGTATGGATACTTATACCTTATTGCGATTTGCAGTTAAAAACATTTTTAATTCTATATTATTTTAATAATATACCTAGTATAATAATAGTATTATTAAAAATATAGATAGTATTTCAAATTAAAATAAATTCAATTCAATTTTTGTTTTGACTATTCATGATCTTTTTTTATTGTGTTCATAAAGATTTAATTGAGTTTAGAGTACACTTACATGACCACATATTAGTATTAGCATTGATTATAAATATTAATATTTATAATCAATGGAATTAGTATGTAAATAATATTATTCGTGAGTTTATTAAAAGTAAATTTGTAAATATAGATTTCACAATTGAATACATTGATATCATTACTATTGGGAGAATTGACCAGACAAGACAGACAAAAAATAATGACAATTTGTACGATTGATGTGCATTCTAGAGACGTTGTAGGTAGATTAATACAATCAAAGATTGAAAATGTACTTGCGTTTCAGTGGCAATCACAACTCAGACACAGGCAAGTATATACCTATACAGTAATTAAACGCATGTATGATGTTTTAAAATGTTAATTTAAATAAAAAATGCGAATGTTTATATTTTATGTGATAACATAACACTCGAGGGTTTATAACTATAATTTATATAACTGTTAATTATATAACTGAGTAAAAGATTTGAACTGATAGTATAGTGACGCACGCAGAAAACATTTGGGGGGGGGGGTGGTTTTGAAAATCAGTTATTGAAAAGTAGAATTTTTTTTAATAAATAAACAAAAAAATTTTATGAAAATTACATATACTTAAAATATTTTTTTTATATACAAACATTGATATAACAAAATTAACATTAAAATTGAATAAGTAAATAACCATACAAAAACCTAAGTATTTCGGGGAGTATTTGGACACCTAACATGTGTACGTGCCTGTTTCGTACGTTATTAATTATTTTTATGACAATATGACTGAGTGAATCATGTTTCTTTGTGATTGTAATAACACTAATAAAATAATAATTAATAATGTTATAACCTTTTGGAGCGGTAAAAATTCTTCAATACTAATATTTTGGAGTTTCTAGTATTAGTAAACATTTCAGTATGTCTAAATATAATCTGAAAAAATAAAAATTTAAAGAAATCAAAAATTTTACTGTTAAACCAGATTTTGTCAAAGTCGTGATTGCTGTAATTCCAAAATAGTAATCTTTAAAAGATAGAGTAATTTTTTCTTTTAATATTCCGATTAAAATTTACTAGATGTCATGATAAAATTTTAAAAATATTTTGCAAATTTGGGTGCTTTTTATAGATACAATCGAGTCGAAATAACTAGAATTTAAAATTCAACATTTTTCATGCCCCTTGAAATTTAGTTTTTTTCTATTTATGAATATTACATTTTCGAGTAGTATAAGTATTTAATTTTAAACAAGGTTCTTAATGTAAGTAGTCTTTAAAGTAATTAAGAAATAAAAACAATACATAGTCACGATTTTTTTAAGCTTTATAATGTTTTAATTATCTACAAATGTTTTTAATTACTATTGCTCAAATTATAAGTATTTTAAATATTATTGATAAAAATATATTTGTTTCATACTCGATACATTTTATAGGTCAATAATTTTAGAACATTTTTTCGTTACGTATGTAGTATTATGTAATTAAAAATATGCGTTGTTATTAAAAATTATCATAATATATATAATATATATATATATATTACTCTAACTACTTAAATATACAAAAATTGAAAGAGGTAATAATAGTGGTTTACGATAAAATAATAATTAACCAAGAAGTATAGAAGAGTATTATTTAAATGTTTTATATCCATGGGATTTGATGCTTTTAATTTTAGGTGGGACGAAAAGGAAAAAGACTGTTTCGCTAATATCTGCGATGCACAATTTCGATACAGCCATGAATATTTAGGTAATACACCGCGTTTAGTAATCACTCCTTTGACTGACAGATGTTACATAACTCTAACACAAGTAAGTATCACAATTTACGATCATTTTGTAACAATTAACAGAATAAAAGAAATGTTTTTATTTTTTTTTTTATTTTTATTAGTCGTTACATTTGGTAATGGGTGGAGGACCTGCCGGACCAGCAGGAACGGGAAAAACAGAGACAACTAAAGATCTTGGCCGCGCTCTCGGCGTCATGGTTTACGTGTTCAATTGTTCTGAGCAAATGGATTACAAGGTATATTTTATGTTATAGTGTAACGCGTAATCAATGAATATAACTGTTTCATAACCAAATACATATATTTCAGTCATGTGGCAACATTTATAAAGGATTGGCTCAGACTGGTGCCTGGGGTTGTTTTGACGAGTTTAACAGAATATCTGTCGAAGTATTATCAGTGGTTGCTGTCCAAGTGAAGTCTATTCAGGTATATAATATTAAAATATTATTATAGATTTAATATGGATTAAAATATTTTCATAATTTTATTACATACGGTTATATAATAATATTAATCTTTCGTTATAAGGTTAGAAATTAATATTATGTTTTAATAATATTAAAAACTATTTTTCCCTCTTAGGATGCGATTCGAGAAAAAGCAACTACGTTTAACTTTATGGGAGAAAAAATTAGTTTGATTTCGTCTGTTGGGATATTTATTACGATGAATCCCGGTTATGCTGGTAGAACAGAGTTACCAGAAAATTTAAAAGCTCTATTTAGGTTAGTACTCTTGATAAAAAACCAAGATTTTTTTATTAAATAAACAATTTAAATTATTATAGACCGTGTGCTATGGTAGTACCAGATTTTGAATTAATCTGTGAAATTATGTTGGTTGCCGAAGGGTTTCAAGAAGCAAAAATTCTTGCGAGGAAATTTATAACTTTGTATACTCTTTGTAAAGAGCTGCTTTCCAAGCAGGATCATTATGATTGGGGTTTAAGGGCCATCAAATCTGTATTAGTTGTTGCTGGTTCTTTGAAGGTAAACAATTTATACCATTCCTAATACAAAAGTGTGATTATAATATTATGAAATCATTATAGAGAGGTGATCCCGGACGTATCGAAGAAGAAGTGTTAATGAGAGCTTTAAGGGATTTCAACATACCGAAAATTATTAGCGACGATGTTCCGGTATTTATGGGACTGATAGGAGATTTGTTTCCGTCACTGGACGTACCTCGTAAAAGAGACCAGGATTTTGAAAAGACCGTTAAACAAGCGGCCGTCGATTTACTGTTGCAACCTGAAGAAAATTTCATACTCAAAGTACTGGCCGTCGTATTTTTTTAGTTACATAGGTAGTGTCAGCGTAATAATTACGTTTTAATAAACAGGTCGTCCAATTAGAAGAGCTTTTGGAAGTTCGTCATTCCGTATTCGTAGTCGGAAATGCGGGCACTGGTAAAACTGAAGTTTGGAAAACGCTATTTAGGACTTATCAAAATATAAAACGAAAACCGATTTATAATGATTTGAATCCAAAAGCAGTAACTAATGACGAACTGTTTGGAGTCATTAATCCTGCTACCCGCGAATGGAAAGACGGTAAATTTAAATGTTTTAGTCTTTTAAAATTATTACTAAAATAAAATAATTATAAAGTAATATCAAATTACAAATATCATTAATTTTAATCACAAAATATAACTTTTTTTTTATAACGTTCAAAGGTTTGTTTTCTGTAATAATGAGAGAACAAGCAAACATCCCGAACAGTTTTCCCAAGTGGATTTTATTAGACGGTGATATCGACCCAATGTGGATTGAGTCACTAAACACTGTGATGGATGATAACAAGGTATTAATATAAAATTCATAAATTAAATATAATTTTGTATATAACTGATAGCTTTGTAAACATCTGTGTTGTTTAGGTATTAACGTTAGCCAGTAACGAACGTATTGCCTTAACTCCTTCGATGAGGCTCATTTTTGAAATATCAAACTTGCGAACGGCTACACCAGCCACCGTATCCCGAGCAGGCATTTTATACTTAAATCCGCAAGATTTGGGATGGAATCCGTAAAAAAAAAAACAATAATATTAATTTATAAAATCGAAACCACCCTACAGTAAGTGTTCACATAATTTACAGGTATGTGACGAGTTGGATTGAAACCAGAGAGTATGCCGTGGAGAAAAGTAACCTCGTAATTCTGTTTGATAAATACATACCACCGTGTCTGGAAAATATCCGAAACAGATTTAAAAAAATTATACCAATAACGGAGATGTCACATATACAAATGCTGTGTCATTTGCTCGAGTGTATTTTAGTGCCAGCCAATACTCCGACGGACTGTCCAAAAGAATGGTATGAACTATACTTCACGTTTGTGTGCATATGGTCGTTTGGAGCGGCTATATACCAAGAACAAGTAAGAACGAAAATCAGTAATAGTGATTTAAAATTCATATTATGGCAAATTTCAAATTTTTAACTCTACGAGTTGACTTAAAAAAAATATAGTATGGACTTACAGTTATGCAGTTATATAGTTGTAATCAGTAGTTTATTGTTTTATTACCACGATGTTTGGTGACACTAATCATTTACCACTATGTTAAATATTTTAACGGATATCAGCACCATTACTCCTCAAAAAAATGTACGTAACAAAAAGTACATCACTGTATGAAAAAACGAGTAAAAGGCCGATCGAGCATGTAAGACACCAAATATCTAAGCTATCAACGGGCGATATTGTGCAGTACGTAGGGAGTGGCGCATGTAAGAGGGTACTAGTTAGGAGTTTTTACAATTTCTAAAAACCTTATAAAAAATACATGGTTGATATAAACTGTATAAACTGTAATTTATTATCCTGCATTTACGAGTATATGTATATATATATATTATAAATATAGCATTATATAATACACTTATAAAAAAATCAAGGGATTGAAGCCCTCCCTCGCTCTAAGATTTTTGCTTATTTGCTTAAACTTTGCACGTAAGTACTGTGAAGTGATCAAACACCTGTTATTTTATTTTCAAAATATTTTTTATTATGATGATTTTTGACAACCTGTTGACTACGACAAAGCATAAAATGGTTGTTCTTATTTTTGACATTCAGGTGGTCGATTACAAAGTAGAGTTTTCCAAATGGTGGGTGGCTGAATTCAAAACCATTAAATATCCGTCTCAAGGTACTGTGTTTGATTATTATATCGATACGGAAACCAAGGAGTTCCTACCCTGGACAAACGTTATTCCAAAATTTGAACTGGATTCAGATATGCCCCTGCAGGTTTAATAATTTTCATTAACAGTTTGACATTTTCATACTACCACTGTTTGGTTTCCAAAAGAGCGCTTTGGTTCACACTCCAGAATCAATAAGGACCAGGTTCTTCGTGGACCTTCTCATGGACCACAAACACCCGGTAATGTTAGTTGGGAGTGCGGGTTGCGGAAAAACGGTATTGATGAACGAGAAACTCGCCAGCCTCTCGGAAAACTATACAGTGACTAATATACCGTTCAACTACTATACGACGTCAGGTAATCGACGTAACAAATAATAATACTGTCATCATAATGATTATAACTTGTAAGTCCCATAGAGTTTTGTAGTAAAAAATTGTTTCAGTAAAAATATTTAAAATATACGTATATAACATTATAATTTCATTTAGACTTGAAATAATATTTAATATCGTCTATCATTCAAAACTATTTGGCAAGATAGATAATAATAATATATAAATGTATAGGAACTTATGAGTCTTGGTTAAAATGAATTCGGTATCAAACACCTATATATGTTTATAGTTTTCCTGTGTGTATTAATTTTATTTTGGTTAATTACAGAGATGTTACAAAAAATATTAGAAAAACCTCTAGAAAAAAAAGCTGGCCGAAATTATGGACCACCGGGAAATAAAACACTCATATACTTTTTAGACGACATGAATATGCCCGAAGTAACAATTTATAATATAACTTTAAATAGCTTAAACTTTTAAATTACATAGTATTATGAACTTGATAAATGTTTACAATTACAGAACTTAATTATTTACTGTATTAATATAATCAATGCTTTTTTACAGAGCGTCTATGCATAAAAACAAATGCATATGTGATTTAGAAAAAGGCAGAATATCGAGGTTTTCTATGATTGATAATTGTATACATGTTTAGGTAGATTGTTATGGAACTGTTCAACCGCATACTCTGATACGGCAACATTTAGACTACGGGCACTGGTACGATAGAACCAAATTGTCGTTAAAAGATATTCACAATTGTCAATATGTGTCCTGCATGAATCCAACAGCGGGAAGTTTTACGATCAACCCTCGGTTACAGCGACATTTTTGTGTCATCGCTGTGAGGTATAAAAAACCATTCGTTTTTAATAATTTCAAAGATCTTATTTTAATATTTTCTTCGCATAAAAAATAGTGTTATCAATATTGATATGTTATCAATATGTTGTTATTATTAATATTATCTACTCGCAATATATGCGTGGTGTCTCATATATATTGTTGTTTCAAAGATTATGCAAGATATTAAATAGTTGTAAAAATAAAGAGGTGACTGAATGAGGTATAGAAACATACAATACAAATAACGTATTTATAATGATCGAATAAGTAAAATTAAAAAAAAATAATAATAATATATTTAATGTTTATTATAAACGTATCTACATTAGAAGTTGGACTACAAAAATACGAAGTCTTACAGATTGATTGTTTATTTCTATGAATAATGTTTTATGGTTGTTCAGTAGACTTTAAAAATAAAAAAATAAATGGTTTTATTTAAATTGGATTATCAAAATATGTATTATTCTTCATTGAGTAAATACACTTTTGATTTTTAATAAAACAAAAAAAAAATATATAACAAAAACAGTATAATAATACGTATAGCTATGTGACTAAAGCGACAAAATAAACTATAAATATAATTTATGTATGTGTATGGCAATTAGATAAAATAATACGAATAATAAAAATCATATCATAATAAAATCATGCCAATTATAAAATAAAATTAGAAATCATAACTTAATCAAAATTATTAACTTATAATACATTTATTTGAAAGCTGTTCGTTTGTCACTTTTGCAAAATGATATAGTTCTAAATTTATCATCTGTTATGAAATACCCGGGTATCTGGGATTTAGTATTTTTATAAACGTAACTATTTATTAATTATTTTTTTTTTATCTCGGGTTAGTGCTTTATATATTCATCGTTGATTAAGTTCAGTGATTGGTTTTGTTTTGTTTATTAGCATTATCTAATTAATATAAATATATTTTTCATTTTTATTAAGTAATTTTAATGATTCTTACCATACAGTTTTCCAGGGTCTGAGTCGTTGACGATGATTTATGCTTCAATTTTAAACCAACATTTCGGAAATTTTGAATATCGAATCCCACAAGTCGCTTCAAAACTTGCCGATAACGTAATAGAAGCTACAATCTGGTTACACAACAAAGTTAATTCGGTGTTTCTGCCTACCGCCACCAAGTTTCATTACATATTCAATCTGCGAGATTTATCAAATGTCTTCCAAGTATTTAAATGCTTTAAATCAAAAACGCATATTTTTTTACGAATCACGTAGGAATATATTTTTTTAAATATTGTATTTTAGGGTCTGCTTTTCAGTACCGGTGAGTGTCTGAACTGCAGTGCAGATTTAATGCGGCTATGGATGCACGAATGCCAAAGAGTATATTCAGATAAATTAGTCGACGACAAAGATTCAGACGCATTTACTAAAATACAGACTGATGCGTTGAAAAAATTTTTTGACGTAAGTGTTCAGTATAATAATCGTTTGTGAACAGAATATATTTAACTTTTCTAACAGTTCAACATTTGAACATGACCAATGCCAGTTTAAATTCAATATTTGTATTACTTATACAAATATTTAAACATATTTTTAGTTTGTTTTCAGTATGTTAAACAACTATTCATAGATGATAATTCATTGATAGGTTGTAACGATCAAACACTTGTTTTCTATTATAATATATTAAATATTGTATTGCACATGTGTAAGACGTAGTGCCTTAGGTTAAAAGTAGGCAACTAAACTTACACCAAATACATTTCTAACGTCTGGGTTGTTAACTCTTTCAGAAGCAGTGTTTTGTATTCTGACCATATTTTTTATTGTTCTATTTATATAGGTTACTATTTTAATTACCTTTTAAATTACTTTAAATATTTTTTGGACGGTGCAGGTTTCTGGTTAGCATACTAACCATCCTTTAGTACAAATTATACATGTATCAAACATTATATTACAGAATATATAAATATTTATCATAATAGTAAAGATAAGTAATGACTTTCTTAGGTCATTTTTATATCATTATAAGGAAAATATTTTATGACAATCTTCTTTCGAAAGTTCTTAATTAACTGCAATCCTTATGATATTAATAATAAGATATTTTTATTGACATTTCTGGCTAATGGCAACATAAAAAGTGAATTTAAAAATTACATTTCTAATTTCTTATTATGTATGTTAAATAATAATTTTATTATATTTATCTTGTAAATAAAATAATATCATTATATGATATAAATACTTTAAACTAAAATTACAATTATTATTTATAGGAAATCGACGAATGTGCAGTTTTTGAAAAACCAAATATTTATTGCCATTTCGCTCAAGGTATTGGTGAACCTAAATATTTATCGGTAAAAAATTGGACTAATCTTACAAAATTACTGGAAGAAGCTTTAAATTTATACAATGATTTGGTTGCCGCCATGAATTTAGTGCTGTTCGAAGATGCCATGATGCACATTTGCAGGTTTGTAGTAATAATTATTATTTATGACTTGTAGTTTTCGATGTTATTGAATAATTATGTAATGAGTATTACGTAATATTTAGAATAAACCGAATACTGGAATCACCAAGGGGCAGCTGTTTATTGGTAGGGGTTGGAGGTAGCGGAAAACAGTGTTTAGCGCGTTTGGCGGCGTTTATTTCAAGCTTGGAGGTAGCTCAAATACAATTACGCAAAGGTTATGGGCTTTTGGATCTTAAAGTGAGGGTTTAAAGAAAACTTATTATTCATAGTAAATAATAATGATTAATAATATATTCAAAGGTAACCAGTTAATAATTTAAAGTTAAGCTTAAAATTTAATTGTTTTATGACTTTTAAACTAACTAAAAACTACTTTTCTATTCAACTTAATAACTTAGCTAGTTAAATTATCTATTATAATTACTTAGCTATTCCAGTTAATTTAAACGTTAAGTTAAAATCAAGTTTATTCATAGCTATAAGATGTATTATCTATTATTATATCTATGTTTGATTAATTATATATCTTGTACAATTATTTTGAATAAAAGCGAACAAATAAATATTTTTTGATCAACTAATTTAGTTGAAGCTAGATGTGCTATTATAACTTTAATTAGTTACTTTAATCATTACGTACAACTGTCAACAGCTAGTGTGTAAGGAATAGTAGAATTTATTTTATAAGTGTAACTCAAATGTAAATAATGACAAAAAAAAATTAATGATCTCCTTTTAACTTAGTAAAGTTTATATATTTTTTTATATTAATTTTATACTTTTTTAGTTATTTATATTGTTTGTTAATTATTAATTATAACTTAATTATGATTTATTTTCTTAACGTTGATTTAACCTAAAATGATTTTAAACAATTGTTTTCATTAACTTGTTTACCTTTAAATAAATAACACTCAATAAACAATAACGCCTAACAATAATTATAACCTATCTGTAGATGGAATTATCCAGTTTGTACTTGAAGTCGGGTTTGAAAAATGTAGGAATCGTTTTTTTGATGACTGACGCTCAAGTGCCATCGGAATCGTTTCTAGTTTTGATCAACGACATGCTTTCGACGGGTGAAATTCCAGAACTATTTCCTGACGATGAGGTCGAAAATATTATAGCTGGTGTTCGTAACGAAGTAAGATTTTATATCATCATTCATCGTATAAAACATTATATTAAAATAAAATAAAATGGGTTGGCAAGTCTTTAAGTGGTGGAAGGGAAGAAGATGTTAAATTATGACTCTACGTATATTGAGAGAAAGATACGATCGTGATGGTAGTAATGCATTTTTTTATATGTTCTGAAAACAAACCAATCGTTGGACGTAGTAAGCTTAGTAAGGAGATATTGTACTATTATAATCACATAGCTGGGTAGTTTCCTTACTTATTATATATAAATCGATCTCTACTCTTAATATTGCTATTGCTAAAATGTAAGCATATACTATCTTCTACTAATATATTTATTATTGTGTGTGTATGGATATATTTATATTATATTCATACGAGTATTTAGTGTTATGTGTATTTACACTTAAGCATGCTATGTTTGATCATTATTGTTCGTTTCAATAATCTCGTGTGTCTATAGTTGTAGCCGTTGTAGGTATTTATGAAGGTATTAATTCAATGCCTGGTATTACTTTACGATTACGTGTATCTATTTATATGCTTATTTATTCCTTAATGATAAAAGGATGTGATACATGACTATAGTAAATTATATATGTATAGTCCATACAAATTATAATAGTGATATGAATTATAAATTAATTATTAGTATAATTCTATTGCACCTGATAGCGCATGTCCGTGATTCGCGAACTCTAGAAAATCATGACTTTGAAATGTTTGAATAAATAACTTAGAATCTCTTTCGACTGTGAGAAAATTTTAAAATACCCTAAGAAGAAGTAATAATAATAATAATAACAATAAAAAATCTAAAAATTAAAAAAAGTATTGAAGTTTTAAATTTTTATTAAATAAGTTAATTTAATACAATATAATTTAAGAAGACATTTTTTATTTCCATGATAAAACAGATTAGCTAAAGGTTTTATACTATATTTAATAAATTATTTAAGTTAGTTATGGTGAAACTATGATAAGTATCCTTTCCTCAATATTTCCACCTTGTTGGTATGATATATATTTGGATATTGATTAGGTTAAGGGTGCCGGGCAATTGGATACGCGTGAAAATTGTTGGAAGTTTTTCATTGACCGAGTTAGACGACAGTTAAAAGTCGTACTGTGTTTCTCTCCAGTTGGTTCGGTGTTACGAGTTCGTTCCAGGAAATTTCCCGCATTGGTCAACTGCACATCTATCAACTGGTTTCATGAGTGGCCACAACAAGCACTCATGTCTGTGTCCAATCAATTTTTATCGGAACTTGAAGTGCTCCCCGTAAATAATTTTTTTTCTTTTCAATAATTTATTATTGCTAACAATTAATATGTGATGTTACTGCCAACGTGTGCATGTTTTATAGGAAAACTTCAGAGAATCTGTCGCTAAGTTCATGGGTTACGCACACACACAGGTCAACATCATATCGCGAATATATTTGCAGAGCGACCGCCGGTACAATTATACTACACCCAAATCATTTTTGGAACAGATATCACTTTATTCCAAGTTGCTAAGGCGAAAGTCGGCTGAATTAGCTAGCAAAATAGACCGTCTAGAAAATGGGTTGGAAAAACTGAAAAGTACAGCTAATCAAGTTAGTTTACATTATTGACACAACAACTTAAAAAAAAAAAAAAAAAGGATTTGTATTTACTATTGTATTAAAACTTAGGTAACTCATTTTTTCATACGCCTGTATAGTGTATAGTATATTTAGGTTTTAAGAGCAATTACGTCACTGTAATGAATGTGTTAAATACTAAAATTAGAATTTAATGATAAATAAAAATAATTATGTATGAAAACGATTTTTATCAGAGATGTATGATACTAGATAGTAGATACATTCTATTAAACATTATTATTTTACTATTAAAGTAATTTATTTGTTTATATTATTAGTAGGTAATATGGTAGATTAAATTAATAATGAAGAATGAGGATAGATCATTATTAAACGATGGTTGACTGCCACTTCCATTTTTACATACATATCAAATATTCTCATGTAACACATACATGGCTCACACTTAATTTGCAATTTTGTCTCGTAATATATATGTGTGTCATATACTAAAATTCATATTTTTATTGTAACACACTGGTGGGCATGTTTTTAGTATTTTTCGTATCAATTTTTTATCAGAAAAATGTTGAAAATATTTTTATACTGATACGTATAAGTTTAAAATTATTATTATTATTTTTTGGCATTAATAAATCAATTTTATATCGATCAATTTGAAATCAAGTTATGACGAAGAGATATTAACAAAATCATTATTTTTTCCATAAAAATTTTAGCAAATGTCTTGTGGGTCACATAAGGATCTCATGCGCTATTGTAGTCAACCTGTTAACGTTTATATATATAAAACAAATTATAAAAACCATATATTCATTGCTCTAAACAGTATTCCAAAATATGTGCCAAGTTACGAAAGTTTTTTATAAGTTATTCGGATACAATTTATTGTGAATGTGATGCTATATATTTATCTGTATTAAATGCATAATAAATGTATAATTTTGATCTCAGGTGGATAATTTAAAAGAAAAATTAGCAATTCAAGAAGTTGAATTAAAAATTAAAAACGATGCGGCTGACAAACTTATTCAAATAGTTGGTATTGAAACTGAAAAAGTATCAAAAGAAAAAGCATTTGGTATGATTTATAATTAACTATAAAAATAATATTTTTAAAATTCTAATATGTTTATACAACTTTTATGAATATGAAGCCGATGATGAAGAAAAAAAAGTTGGTTCGATAGCAGAAGAAGTAAAGAAAAAACAGCGAGATTGCGAAGAAGACCTTGTTAAGGCTGAACCAGCACTACTCGCTGCTCAAGTTTGTATTTAAAATATATAACTTATTTATAATGTCTATATGATAAGGTTCTTCAAAAATGAATACATAAATAATTTATTTAAGTGTATAATATATATCTATATAAACGTGCGGAGATCCCAATTTTCAGCCGAGCCTTAAATAACTAACGCTCTAATACTACATAAACATATTTTTTTAATATTATATAAAAATATAATTTACTTATAATTTCAATTGTTAAATGTATGTAAACATTTTTTTTTATTCTCATGAAATCCTATTTTATGAAAATGAAATAACACCATTGCACTAGAATGAAAAACTTGGTTTAATATCTAAAAAAAAACGAAACAATACTCGTATTTAAATAGTATAAAAATATAAATAAATAATTACAGTGAAATTTGTTTGTTTTTCATTGTTGTAAGTACCATGTTAATGTTTACACTATCAGTAAGTTCTTATTTGGCGAATAATTAGTATTTAAACAATTGTTTTGATTTAAAACCGTGAGGATGGTTTTACAATAGTATAACGGTTTTTAAAAAATATTGTAGACTGTGGTGTGATCGAGAAGTTATACTGTGTTGTGTTTACGTCACGAATAGAACCTAAAGTTTTATGTCTGACAAGAGAGTTGGATTTGAATCATTGATGGTACGCGTTAGCAGTGTTGCCTTAAATATTATGCCATTTGGCCGATTTACCCAATCCTCATGAAACTTATTTAAATACTGTGGTTATAAACACAGCTTATAGCCACCATTCCCCCATCTTCCACCATAAAATGTACAACCAGTCTATGATTTAAGATTTAATCAATAATCAACATAAACACAAAAGGTTTCTAGTGTAGACGTTACCATGAGCCGTATACTTTTCTTTTACAAAACATTTTTAAAGTAATTTAGGCGTACGGGCTTCGTCCATATTTTTTGACCAGTAATAATCGCTGTATTTAAATAGTATAATATTTACTATCATTTTTTTTACCCAGGAAGCTTTAAATACATTGAACAAATCAAATTTAACAGAATTAAAATCATTTGGATCGCCTCCCGGTGTTGTTACAAATGTAACGGCTGCTGTGATGGTATTATTGGCGCAAAATGGTAAAATACCTAAAGACCGTAGTTGGAAAGCTACTAAAGTACGTGATATACTTATACTTATATGCTATCACGTTGTTAAGTAGTACTATTGAGATTAAAAATAAAATTCAATTTATATTTCATTTTTTGATTAAAAATATGATATTTTATAATATATATTATCATAAATTAATTGAAGTAAATAATATTACACTCAAATATTATTTTAATGTGTAAAACGTCTTTAACACGTCTATAAATATTAAACATTATATTTTAGTAATTAGAAAACTGGTTTTCCATTTAGCTTGACCGTTTAATTTTAATTTAGATTATGATGGCTAAAGTGGATAGTTTCCTAGATTTACTTATAAACTATGACAAAGAAAACATTCATCCTGAAGTAACTAAAGCCATTAAACCGTATTTAAAAGATCCTGAGTTCGAACCTGAATTCGTTAGATCGAAATCCGCCGCAGCTGCTGGTGAATTTCAAAATTCATGTTATGTAAACATAAATCAATATTTTATATTGTATTCGATATTTTAATTGCAGGTCTCTGTGCTTGGGTGATAAACATTATAAAATTTTACGAAGTGTACTGTGACGTGGAACCAAAACGATTAGCCTTAGCTCAAGCCAATACGGAACTCGCTCAGGCTCAAGACAAATTGGCCGTTATAAAGAAAAAAGTCGCTGTAAGTATAATATCCTCTTAAGCGATATAAATATTATAGGAATGTTGAATTAAAATGAACGATTTTTATAAAGTCATTAGAAGAACAACTTTCTAAATTAACAGCTGACTTTGAGCAAGCCACATCCGAAAAATTACACTGTCAACAAGAAGCAGACGCGACTAATAAAACAATCGAATTGGCAAATAGACTAATTGGTGGCTTGGGGTCAGAAAACGTTCGTTGGGCCGAAGCTGTAGCTTGGTATATCTAGTTGTGTGTCAAAATATGTTTGTCTCAAATTAATGTTATTTTCGATTTTAAAGTTTTATGCAGCAAAGTACCACTTTGCCAGGAGACGTTCTGCTTATCACAGCGTTTATATCGTACGTTGGATGCTTCACAAAACATTATAGACAAGAGCTGCTACACAAAATATGGACGCCATTCGTAAAAACCTTAGATGTACGTATATGCATTAAAATAAATAAACGGATTTCGTGAAATAATTAAAAAAAAAATACATATGAGACCATTATAGTTTGAACGTAACATTTGGATGTATAGTTAAAAATTACTCATTACATTTACAACGCTTCAACACGTGTCACCAATTAATTTAATTTAGCTAATAATACTTTAGCTTGTGTAAATTTTGAATATTGGTAAAGCTTTACATAATGCTAATCATAATAGTCCGGAATATAAACTTTCCTAATCATTTCTGTAATAGGTAGGTATTTAATATTTTAATCTATTAATTAAATTAGTTAGTTCAATTTAATTTATATTGTACATTGGAGTTTCATGAAAGCAAATTCTTAAAAACTACTGTCTATCAGGTCTTATAATCAAAAAAGCTTTTGTTGCTGTAGTAGAACGTTGTATGCTTTTTATAATTATTATAATTTAGCTATGTTCTTGTGACTAATATTAAATTTGCCTGTATTTCGAAAAAAGTGAAATACACTTATCTCAAAACCTTTAAATAACTATTATTTAAGTTATCATTAAATGTATTATATATTTGAATATTATAGAAGTAATAAATTAATGTAGTATAATAATTAATAAAAATTATACAAATACATTATGCACAAAGTATAAATAATACATTACATTGTAAACGATTCAGTTTTCAGTATATTTAAAGTGGTTCTATAAAAATAATTTTCTTTCTCGTGAAAATATTAAATAAATAAATTTAGTACGCTTTCTCATAATTAAGAATTTAAATAGGTACTTGTTTTGTTTGTTATTGTGTTTAAGTAAAAATACGTGAATATAATAACTAGTATTTAATTAGAGTACATTAAACTTGTAGCCCGCTGTACCAATAACTGAAGGGTTAGATCCGCTGACTTTACTGACTGATGACACTCAAGTGGCGATTTGGAATAATGAAGGATTGCCCAGTGATCGTATGTCAACAGAAAACGCAACTATATTATCAAATTCTGACCGTTGGCCGTTAATGATCGATCCACAAGTAATATATTACATTTTTTTTTATATTATCTATCCATTTATTTAATACTTTTGTTATTTGTGTAACATCAATATGGTATTTTAACTGTATGTGATTATTTTCATTTTAAAGATATTAAGAATATTTAAAGATATTATCATGTACTATTATTTGTTAATATATTTATTGATGAATATATTTTAAATAAATATACCTTCCTTACATACGATTAGTGTAATAAATGTAATAGTTATATGTAAAATAAATAAATTTATACTCAATATTTACCATAAACTACATCAAATATGTTTGATTCTATATACTTGAATGTGTGATTAAAACTTGGTGAAGTGAAAATATATAAAAAAAATATTAAAAATAAATAGATGTAAATATTTTTTAAAGTGCTAATGATTTTATTCTGGTACTAATCAGTACCACAACTAAAATATAAGAGATCCTTTCTGTAATCATGTTTTGTTTTATTTATTATTATTTTTTATACATTGTGTATAATATATTGTATGCAATTCATATTTTAGCTACAAGGGGTTAAATGGATCAAACAGAAGTACGGAGAAAGCTTAATCGTATTGCGTTTAGGGCAGAAAGGTTCAATGGAAGAGTTAGAAAAAAGTATAACAACGGGAAAAATTGTTTTGCTAGAAAATATTGAAGAAAACATAGATCCTGTTTTAGATCCTTTATTAGGCCGTAATCTTATAAAAAAAGGAAAGTAAGTGGGTATCAATTAGTGTACAATATCATTTATAATTTGTCAAAATATGTTATATGTTTTTTAAATTATTGTTTTATTATTTATAATTTTATCACGAATAGAGCCATTAAAATGGGAGACAAAGAAGTTGAATACAATCAAGAATTTCGGCTTTTACTCCATACCAAACTAGCTAATCCACATTATAAACCTGAAATGCAAGCTCAAACGACTTTGATTAATTTTACTGTAACAAGGGATGGTTTAGAAGACCAGTTACTCGCTGAAGTTGTAAAAGCCGAAAGACCTGACTTAGAACAACTCAAAGTAATTTATATTTTTACTTAAGCTGTATTAGTTATCGACATATAATTTAATCAAACTATTACATTATTGTAAGGCTGAATTAACTAAGCAACAAAATGATTTTAAAATTATGTTGAAAAAATTAGAAGACGATCTGCTCTCACGGTTATCTTCAGCAGGAGGTATGCTATATATAGTAATTTAGTAAAAATAGTTGCTCATTATCAATTAATAAATTACAACATATCATTAAAAACTTGTACAGTTATATTTATTTAAAATGTTAGGTACTACATAAATGGATATTAAATATATTTAAATTATATTATAGTTAATATGTTTTATTATTTTTTTTAAGAATTACATATTTTTTCTCTGCCCTTTGAACACTAAATATAAAAATGGCATTTAAGTGTATGTTAATAACTGTTATTTACTAATTGTCCATTAACTTGAATACAGTTAAATACTTGTGTATTATATGGAAACATGTTTTCACTTTAAAGACAACATATTAAGTGACACGGCGTTGGTGGAAAATTTGGAAACAACGAAAAGAACTGCCGCAGAGATACAACAAAAAGTTGCTGAGGCAAAAATCACGTCGGAAAAGATTGACGAAGCCAGAGAACATTATAGACCGGCAGCCGCGAGAGCTAGTTTGTTGTATTTCATACTCAACGAACTGAACACGATTAATCTAGTCTATCAATTCTCGTTAAAGGTAAAAATACTCATCAGAGTGCTATATAGTTTACATATATACATTTAAATATCATGATTTATCGTATCAAAAACTGTAGGCTTTCAGCGTAGTGTTTAACAACGCCATTGAAAAATCTGTACCGGCGGAAAGCGTATCGTTGAGAGTGAACAATTTGATCGACTGTATCACTTACTTCGTATTCGTGTATACTTCTAGAGGGCTATTTGAATGCGATAAACTGATATTCGCGTCACAGATGACATTCCAAGTAAATAAGATCGCTAAAATTTAATGTATCATAAATAATAATTAATATAGTACGCACTACTGCCACTACTATATAAATACAATATATAGTTAAATCGGGTACATAATGAATTATTATTATTGATGTATACAGGCACCAAAAGACCGAGATTAGTTAATACATTTTTTAAATAGCTTTATACTTGATGTCTACACTTTTTATTACGTCTAGTTTGTTATTTGGTGACAAGTAAAATTTTTTTTTAATATTATGATAATAAATCAAATAATTTTGTGTTAATAATAATATTTTAATACAATAATAATTTTAGTTATTATTTTGTTAATGGAAAAATATTTATTATAGAATCTTCAAACTTTTATCAATTTTTAAACCGATTTTAAGCTATTTATATTATTATACCACGAACTTATATTACAAAAATTATAATAGTATAGTATAATAAACAATGTTTTTGAAAAAAATTAGTTTAACGTCTTATTTATAAAAATATATATCTCTAATGGTAACATAAATCTATATATAATAATAATTATTATATATCCTTAAAATTAGTATCTAGCACACCGTTTCAGAAACGTTTTTTGTACGTAATAATTTAACATTGAATTAAAATTAAATACATTCATTACGCAATGCACAACTTTATGAAGATGTATTTCCAAATCTCTGTTATATACCAGAGTCCAGACTGACTTTCCAGGCTATGTTTTGTCATTGATAATTAAATTATTATTTTTAAGATATTGTATACTTATTAGTATGCTTATTGTTTATATATAAAATTAGTTAATGTATGACTATAAATAATTATAATATATAATATATACCATGTTTGTATATATAGTGTATATTATATACCAATTTTTATTTTTTTTATTTTATTTATTTAATATTGAATTATTAGGATTACGATTGCTAATGGATTTTTGTAGTTTCATAATAATATATTTAATATTTTCACTCTGTCACAAAAGTATTTTCTATTTCAGTAACTGCAGGTAATAATGATATTCATAACACTAAATTGTTACTAATTTATAATTTTGGACATACGTAAACTATACCCGAAATTTTATCTATGTTAAAAAGATATGTAAACTGCGCCTGAAGTATGGGCTCAAGCATCAGCAGGATCAATTTTAACTATTAATGCATGCAAGTCTTTTCATTCTCATTTTAATTCTAGCTTTTATACAACTCATCCAAATATTTTTATGTTCATAGAAAAGTTAAAAGAAATTTAAATAGAAACATTTACAAACTAAATAGTATAAATGAACCCTTTAAATACCAAGAATAAAAATTCTAAAGCAAAATAAAAATGCGAAAAGTTACAAAATTTAATTAATAAATATAATAGTGGTCAAACTCCAATTTATGAATATGTATTAACAATATGTTATTATTTGTAATATTTGTAATTATTTTACTTTTTAAAATTAAATATATTTTTTAATTCTTAATTAAATTTAAATTCAAATTATTCATATTATATGGCTGTAACGAATTAAGCATACATTAAAGATAATTTTGTAAAAATATAGCTATTGATTTTTAAAATTTTACACTGGCGCAGTTTATGCGTCAGCTTTTTACACTTGATAAAAATTCGGGTGCAGTTTACATGTGTGATTTTGTGTTAATCTGTATTTTAGGCGTAATTTACAATCGCCGATAATTATTGTTAATTATATTTATTTGTTGTTAACTATATCCATATAAGTTATAACCTTATACTCATAAAATCCACATATTTATACAATTACATTTGAATATACATAATAGTATAATATCGTTTAATAAACAGTCGGTTGATCGTTCATAGGTGTATATTAAATCTTTGTACAAATTATTTTGGTACAATATGCTTTTGTACAATCATGTTTTACAATGTTTCGTTAATAAAAGTTTCGATATAGACATGGAGTAATCAGTTATTATTATATTAATAAGTTAATATAATATTATATAGCTGTACTCGTATATTGTTATATTATACTAATATTAATATTGTTACAATAGAAATTATTTAATAATAAAAACAAAATATGTTACAGATATTATTAATGAGTGAAGAAATAGCTCCACAAGAGTTAGATTTTTTTTTGAGATTCCCTACAGCTCAACATATTAGCAGCCCAGTAGATTTTTTATCTAATTCTAGTTGGTCAGGTGTCAGAAGTTTGTCAACCAAAGATGAATTTAGGTATTTTAAAAATATTCAAGTAGATTAAATAATAAAATCATTAAAATATGATTAAAAATATTAAATATTATTAAAATTATTAAAATTGGTTATATACATATTATTTTAGAAATTTAGACCGTGATATCGAAACATCATCGAAAAGGTGGAAAAAATTTGTTGAGTCGGATTGTCCAGAACGTGAAAAGTTCCCCCAAGAATGGAAAAATAAAGTGTCATTACAAAGATTAATGATGATGAGAGCATTACGACCCGACCGAATGACTTATGCTATGTCGTTAGTATTTTGAATTTTTTTTAAATAGTTTTATACTATATGTTTGATTATCAAATTCAAATCTATTAATTTATTTAATCTGATTTTAATTAATCATATTATATTTTTAAGGGTATTTATTGAAGAAAAACTTGGCACAAAGTATGTAGAAGGTAGAAGTGTAGAATTTGCAAAATCATTTGAAGAAACTAGTCCAACAACACCGATTTTCTTTATACTTTCCCCAGGAGTGAATCCATTAAAAGTAATATAAATAATCTAAATATCAATGATAAAAGTACTTACTATAAAGTATCTAATCATGAGTTTTTGATTTGGTAAATTTTCATCCAATTAAAAACTCAGAACTTGGATACATAGTCTTTTTATTGACTATTTATACATGAGCAATATTTAATTTTGACAGTGAACATGTAAACTAGGAAATTAATAGTTTTTAAAATAATGTTTTATTTTTTAAATTAGTTAAAAGCCAAAATTCGTTAAAACTACTTTTAACATACCGGTTTCATAAAAATTAATTTTGGCTATGTAGTTAAAACTTATATTAACTTCTATTCTAATTTGAAGAACTAGGTTTTGTATATATTTTATAAGCATTGTTGTTTTCTTGCGATAGAAAAATTCTTAAAAATGACCACATGTTATTTAATTAAATTTAAAATCTGTATCTTATTACAGTACTAATAATATATTAATACGAGTAGTACCAAAATACTATTTAGTAATATTATACTTATACTTATAATATAGTAATACTATAAGTAGAGTTATAGTCTATATGTTAAAACAATTAAAAAAATATATATGATTCTACAATATTTTTGGAAAAAATTTAAATTTCTGATAAATAGTGGTGATTTTATTTATATTAATATTAAGATGTATTTTAAATAAATTAAAATTTATACAGTGTGTATTGAAAACTTGAAATCGTTATATAAATATAACAACCAAGTTTTAATAAATATTAAAAGTGGTTATTTAAAAATTTTGAAAATTAAGAGCTTAGATAAACCTAAACAATACATTTTCATACAAAATTATTTGTTGAAATTAATTATATAATACAACGTCATTTATTAAAGTACCGTTTATATAGGTATACAAATAAATTGTTTAATACCTATACAAGTATATATTTTTACTATTAAAATGTAACAAAATATTGTCATTATTATATATTATTACGTTTATTATAATAAACTGTTAAAATAAATTACTTGTTTAGGATGTTGAAGATTTGGGACATAAACTAGGAATTTCAACTGGATTAAATAATTTTCATAATGTATCATTAGGTCAAGGCCAAGAAGTCGTTGCTGAAAATGCAATGGAGATTTCGGCCAAAAATGGTCATTGGGTCGTTCTTCAGGTACATATTAATATATTATCGAACACTATTACGATAATGTGTTAATAAATTAAAAAATATTACATTCTTTAAATAATTGTTAAAAAAGTATAAAAATCGTTTCAAATATACAATAATTTATATAAACAATTATTTTATTAAAATATAATTATTAGTAAATACATTATGTATTTATATTTTGATTTTTCGCATTTAAAAAATAATTTATTATAAGTTTGATTAGAATAAATATGTAATACGGCGTTTTAGATAAGCAATTTAGGTACATCACTGTAGTGTGTCGATTTTATTTTTTTTTTGATAACCCCTAGGTCGTTTACTTAGATCTGCTAAAAATGATTGAGTGATACTGTGTCAAGGTCAACTCGTCCTTTACTCATAAAAATAATTTTTAAATTTAATATAGTAAAAAAAAGCGTTCATCGACCTATTACTGTTTTTCTTTGTTTGTATCACCAGCATTTATCAATTCGTATTTACCCTTAAGCACCATGTTATTTAAATTGTCTGAGTAAGACAAATATGTCATAATATAATATTATGTAAGTATGTTCAAACTATAGTTTTCAATAAAATTGCATGTTATGTATACATAATATTTTGATAATTACATTTATTATGTAAAATACTACAGTTTCAATTAATTTGTATTGAACAAAAACCAATATATGTTAACTGAATGCAAGTTATAACATACTATTAGTTCATTGACTATGTTTTTTTTTAAATTTCAGAACATACATTTAGTGAAGAAATGGCTACCAACACTTGAAAAAAAAATGGAATTACTCGGAGACACAGCACATCCAAACTATAGACTTTTTTTAAGCGCTGAACCAGCAGCTACAGCATCGGCACACATTATTCCACAAGTACTTAACTTTTTATATTTACTTATTTATAAAGCATTTATGTATTGACTTAAATTCACGATATATATTACACATTATATTTAAACTCGTTAAACTGTTTACACTATTAGTATGATGTACAGTAGAACAGGGATGGCCACAACAAGATTCGCGAGACGCATGCGGCTCACGAGTCAGTCTCATGCGGCTCTTGATATCAAACTTAGAGTAAAATTATTAACTATTTTAATTATTTTATAAACATCTCTTAACAATGTGGCTCGCTTAGAATTAGCTTCATAAATTTGCGGCTCCCGAAATATTAAAGTCAGTCGTCACTCCTGTAATAGAATATTATGCGCCATAAAAAATATTAACTTATATCTATAATGATTTTCAAATTGATGAAATTTAAAATCATATGAAAAATTAATACTAAAAACATATCATGGTTTATTGCTAAACATAGACAACGGCGCTTTTTTTTTCTTTAATGTATACACAAAATAAATTTTATTTTTCTAGATTGTAACAAATGACTCAAGTATATTTATGTTTATAAAGAACACATTGTTAGTTTTGATTATTTTTTATTATATTTTTTGTATCACAACATAAGGGAATTTTGGAATCGTGCATCAAAATCACAAACGAACCACCGACAGGTATGCAAGCGAATTTGCATAAGGCGCTGGAGAATTTCAACCAAGAAACGCTAGAAATGTCGTCCAAAGAAGCTGAGTTCAAAGCGATTCTGTTTTCACTTTGTTACTTCCACGCTGTAGTCGCTGAACGCAGGAAATTCGGTGCGCAGGGATGGAATAAGATCTATCCGTTTAATGTTGGTACGTATACACGAGCAAAAATTGTAAATATAGTATTAAAGTGGTGATTAGACGAGCACGATGTCTTTAATTTACGTACAATCGTTATCACATAAAATCGTTTCCCATTTAGGTGATTTAAATATCAGTGTCAGCGTACTATTTAACTATTTGGAAGCCAATAACAAAGTTCCGTGGGAAGACCTGCGGTATTTATTTGGCGAAATTATGTACGGTGGTCACATTACGGACGATTGGGATAGAAAATTGTGTATATCATATTTGGAGGAACTGATGCAGTCTGACCTGGTAGATAAGTCATGATATTATGTTACGAATGTAGACGATATAGTATGTATCATAATATTATGTTAATTTAAGAGGAGTTGGTAAATCATTTTAATTTCATAATATGTGACTATAATAGTATATTTATTTTATATTTCTTTAAAAAAAATAAAACAAAAGTGTGTATTAAAGGAGCTGATCATTTTTTTTAAATTTTTTAAGGTTTTTACAAAATAATTATTTCAGACAAATTTAAACCATATAATATATTATTTTAATTATGGTCTACAATGATGAAGGAAAAGACAGTTAAAAGATTAATATAAATTTATTTTGGTTTTTTAATTTACTGCGTTGTACCTAAAAAAGTGAAATAGAATATTTTTAATTTAATTTTTTTAATTTGAATTTGAAAACCCTTTGAATGGAATATTAATGATTAAGCAGACATTGATACATAAATGATATATTTATAATCTCCACAAAAACGTAAATCTTTGTTTTCAACCATTTCTCTTGTATAAAAAATTTTTATTTTTGTACAACATCTAACGAGTTGGTGGTTTTATTTGTGTCAACGAATCAAATTATCTTATATGAATACCTTGTACAGGTCGACGGAGATCTTCACCTAGCTCCTGGTTTCCCCGCACCACCAAACACAGACTATCAAGGTTATCACAATTACATTGACGAAGTTTTACCTGCCGAAAACCCAGTGCTTTATGGTTTACATCCCAACGCTGAAATCGGATTCATGAGCACAACGTCCGAGAATTTGTTTCGCACAGTATTCGAAATGCAGCCACGAGAAGCTGGTGCCATCGGGGGTACGAATGTCACAAGAGAAGATAAGGTAAACGGAGGAGGACTTCGTGTAAACTTTTTGTTTAACACGCATGCATTAATTGAATGTTAATTAACATTTCATACATGTCATCAAAAAAGTGTTAATATTTCATTTGTTTTTACATTTTATTTTAGGTAAAACAAATTGTTGACGAAACGTTAGAAAAATTACCTGAAGAATTTAACATAACTGAGATGATGGGTAAAGTCGAAGAAAGGACACCTTACGTGATTGTAGCTTTTCAAGAGTGCCAACGGATGAATTTTCTAACAAGCGAAATGAAGCGGTCTCTTAAAGAACTAGAACTTGGACTTAAGGTAAACATATGAATTTAAGTATGTGTATGTTACCGGAAAAGTGTTGAATATAGGTATTCTATAAATATTCTAGGAATTCTATAGAATTCCTTAAACTATTTGTCAATGTATTACATTTTAACGTTATTCTATATTATGCCTGGAAAATGTGTACAATTCTTTATTCCTAATATTTTTATGGAAAGCCAATACTATGTTAGGTAAAGTGTTAAATCAAAATATGTTTATTATTATTTATTCATTGTAGCATATAGTTAATATATGATATTTTGAAGTGCATAAAATATTATTTTTTATACATAAATATTTTTTTTATTGACATTTTGTCTTGCGTATGCATTTTGAAATACCTTGTCCAGTTCTTGTCGATTGTTGAGTTGTTATTGTGCGTAAAGCAAATGTATTTTCTTGGAATTTGGTTATTCGTTAATCGTTATTAATTTTTTTGTTTAGCATATTGTAAATTGAAACTGAATATAAATATTTTAAAAGATTTCCTTTAATCGCCTAATCGATAATACCCATCGTTCATCACAACTATCGACTGCAAAAATATTTTAATGATCATAACATTTTTAAAGTTAAAAACTATATTATTCGAGAATTCATGTTCGTTATAGATTTAAAGATAGATGGAGTTCCTACTAGTGTAAACATACCTATAAGGTAGGATGATACTTTCTTAGCTCGTTTATATTCAAATGACTTAAAAATTATAAATTTAGTAAGGTGATCTTGCTATACTAATATAAATTTATATTTTTCATTTATATTGATTATTGATTTCAAAGATACACTAAGCGACCTACTAATGTATAGTTTTATATTAATTATATACTTTCTCTGCTCGAAGTTAGTAAATTTATCACGTATCTAGTCATTATATACATTTAATATTTTTGGCATTCTATAGAATATCTAAGATTTTTATATAATTCCGGATTCAACACATATACATTGTATACATTGATTAATCATTAAAATTAATTATATTATTAGGGAGAATTAACCATTACTTCGGATATGGAAGACTTGGAAAACGCCTTGTTTCTGGATCAGATTCCTTTGGTGTGGATTAATCGGGCTTATCCGTCTCTGCTTGGTCTCGGTGCATGGTTTTCCGATCTTTTGCTACGTATTAGAGAGTTAGAAACGTGGACCACTGATTTTGTCGTAAGTATGCTAAAAATTTAATTATATAAATTGTATACACAACAATTAAAAATTTTTTATTGACTTATTGTAATTAAAAAAATAAAATAAAAACGAATAGAAACTTTTTATGTCATATTGAATCTTATGTTTATATGATATAAATTATAATGTAATAGTGAGGTGTACATTTTACAGTATATAGTGTACTATTTAAAAATACTGAAGTCACTATAATGATTCACGATAAGAAGTGACAAAAGTAAGAGCCGTACAATTATACTTTTTAGAATTGAATATTATGTATCTTAAATTTTCCTAAAAAAAGTTAACTATGTGTACTTTTTAATATAATTAACGTTGATAAATAAAAAATTCCATCACATGATTTGCCTATATATACCTTAGGGTGACCATACGTCCCGTTTAAAACGGGATTGTCCCCTTTTTGATCATCGTGTCCCGTTGTCCCAAATAACTTCGAACGGGACGCTTTTTATCCCGTTTTTAGAAGATTGTCCCGTTTTAATCCCGTTATTTCCAAATAATTAAATTATAATTTGTTTTTTTTGTAAAAGAATAAAATAAATTGATGAACCAAATATAAAACAGTTTATATTTAAAACTTGAAACCAAAGTTATAAATAACAGACTAAAATTTCCGTGGAACGAACGTCGAGTGCCGATGCCGACGAACAATACAAATAGACAATAATAATAAAATAAGCATGATACACGTCGTATAATAGCATATGCATTACGAACTAAAATAAAATATAATACTATTTATAATCGATGATATATTTAGATATTATTATATTAATTTGTTTAATCTAAAAGTCGAACAACAAAATATGTCGAATAGTAACGTACGGACAGTAAAGCGATTGTGTTTATTATAGCCACTACCTACGTATCGTATTTTTATTTCAATTTTGTGAATTGGTGCATTAATTTTTTTTTAAAAAATGCCAAAGAGGAGATGCACGTTCACTGTATCTTTACAGTCTGAATTTACTTTCCTAAAAAAATGTGATGAAATTGGAAAAGTGTTTTGTACGGTGTGCAAGGCAGTATTTTCAATTGAACATGGAGGACGCTCAGATATCAAACAGCATATGGAAAAGAAAAAACATACGACGGCCTTATCTAGTGCTTCAAAAAGTGACAAGGTAACATCATATTTTATAAAACAAGGACCAGCTGGCTTAACTAGTGAAGGTTTAAAAATTGCAGCAGAAGAGGGAATGTTTGCATTTCACACTATAGTACATAACCATTCTTTTAGGTCAATGGATTGTACTACTACTTTAATAAAAAAGTTACATGAAAAAAAGTTTTCTTGTGCGCGTACTAAGTGTGAATCAATTATTCTGAATGTGTTGGCTCCTTTTGCAATGGATCAAATAATAGACGAACTGAAAGCTGTTAATTTTGCGACAGTTATGATTGACACTTCAAATCATAAAAATTTAAAAATTGTCCCCATTCTTATTCGGTATTTCAATCCTAAAACCGGGGTACAAATTAAAGTGTTAGAATTCACAAATTTGAAAGGAGAAACTTCAGATATACTGTCGTCTTATATTATGGAAATTTTAACAAAACATAAATTAGCTCACAAAATTATTGCATTTACCGGTGACAACTGTAATACCAATTTTGGAGGTGCCACAAGGAGGGGAACAAAAAATGTTTTTACAATTTTAAACAATAATTTAAAAACTAACATTTCTGGATTTGGTTGTGCAGCTCATATTCTGCACAACGCTATGCAAACTAGTACAGATATCTTACCTATTGATATCGAATGTATCGTTAACAAAATATTTCAGTACTTTTATATTTATACTGTGAGAGTGGAAACATTAAAAGAATTTTGTGATTTTACAAATACACAATACAAAAACGTACTTGGAAATGTAAAGGCAAGATGGTTATCTTTACAACCAGCAGTCTCCAGAATTATTGAAATGTATCCAGCTTTAAAATTGTACTTTGACACTCAGGATAAATGTCCAACCATTTTAAAATCATTTTTTAGTGACCCCGTTGCAATAATATGGTTTCATTTTATACAAAGTCAATTAAAAGTCGTTTGTGACACTATAAAAAGAATAGAAGGGGACAACATATCTGCATGTGAAGTGTCAGAAGAATTAGAAATACTACGTGGAAAAATAAAAAATAGAAAAACACAAAACTTTTTAACTTCTAGTGTAAACTCGATGCTTTTAGAACTAGAGACAAAAAATAAATACACAAAAAAACAATTTATAGCGCAAACTAACCAGTTTTATGACACATTTTTGATGTACATTGAAAAGTGGGGAAATACATTTGAAGAACTAAAAATATTTCGTTGGACTCAACTGATAAATTGTCCAACATGGAATGATATTCAAAAAAGTTTAAAATTTATTTTGCAAAATAATAAAAAACAAACCGGTTGGAATGTGGATGAAGATATTCTTTTTGATGAATATAATCATGTAAATAATGTTATAAATGAAAATTTAGAAGAATGGCAGAATAATTATGTTCGTGTTGAAGAAAGATGGTGTGCTATCTATAAAATTATAAATAGTAAAAGTATATCGATAAATAATTTTTGGTTTATTGTAGAATATTCTCTAGCGATGCCTGGAACAAATGCTGCAATTGAAAGAGTATTTTCTATCATTAATATATTATGGACAGATGAAAAAAATCGCTTTCTCGTTCCTACCATCAAATCAATTATAATTCTGAAAAATCATTTCAAAAATTATTCGTGTAATGATTTTTATGATTTTTTGCTAACACAACCAAAACTATTAAACTCAATCAGTTCATCGCAAAAGTACAATAACAGCACAATAGATAATAAAGGACATGATGAGCAATCAACATCAACTCAATAAAAGTAAACAAGTTTTTTATTAAAATATTAAGCAAGGTAGTTAAAAAATATTTTAATTGTAAATTGTTACTATAAAATATAAAAAATATTTTTAAAAAATGTGTATGTTTTTTTAGAGTATTTAAACTAAAAATTGTTTGTCCCGTTTTTTTTTTTTGTAAAACTGGTCACCCTAATATACCTCGACTCTATGCTATGTACTTATTGTCTAGTAATTGCAACATAATACAAAGACAAAATAACACATATGTATTGTTTAAGGTCCCCACGTCAGTTTGGCTTTCTGGATTTTTCAATCCACAATCGTTTTTAACAGCAATTATGCAGAGCACAGCGAGGAAACATGAATTGCCTCTTGATAAAATGTGTCTCCAGTGTGATGTGACAAAAAAACACAAAGAAGAATTTAGGTAAATGATTCAGGTTAATGGTTACAGTAATAATTACACACGATAGGCATGCGTATAACAAATTCAACTAGTATGCTTACCGATTACGAATTTTCAGCGGAGCCGCCAGAGACGGGGCTTACATTCACGGGCTTTTCATGGAAGGCGCCAGATGGGATATAATGCAAGGGGTTATAATGGAATCCAAATTAAAAGAGTTATTCCCTCAAATGCCAGTAATTAATGTTCGAGTAAGTATAAATACGTTTTAAAATACATTTTTTCGACAATAGTTCATAGACTACTATGTGTTTTTATGTATGTACATGTAAAACTTACATGATAAGTAAGACGTTAGAATGACGTATATATATTATCAGATGGGTTACTAATTATAATTTTTCTCGATGACGTTCAATAATATACTGTATAATATAGTATATATACATATACCTATGTTTTAATTAAACATTTTTTCTTACGTGATTTGTTGTACATTTTTATGATTTAAGTTTAACTTGCAGGCGATTACACAGGACAAACAAGATTCACGGAACGTTTATGAGTGTCCAGTATATAAAACTAGAACGAGGGGGCCGACGTATGTGTGGACATTTAGTCTTAAAAGCAAAGATAAATCATCCAAATGGACATTAGCTGGTGTTGCACTTCTGTTACAGTTATAAGCTATGTTAAATTTACATCAAATTTCACAAACATTAGACCTACATTTAAATATAATTTTTATTATCAGGATTGTTTAATACCTAATTCTAGTTTATACAAATAAAATTATATCATGTTTGATTATTTATTTATTTAGGATTAAAGTAAATACATAATAAATATTTAAGATTCATACTTAATTGTCATGGAGCGATTCAATAACCTTCGGTGTATTTATTGCATTTTCAAAAATTGCGCACTTTATGAAACACCCTATACATATTGAAGAAAAATCTAAAATTCCATTATGAATATTAAAATTAAAATTGTTATATAATAATACTCGTATAATAACACAATAATTATTTGTTTTAGTCTAAAAAAAAATAGTTTTGATATTATTAAGCGTACAGCTAAGTAATTTCATTGAATAATCAAACAAAACATATTGTAATAGTTGTTGATTGTTGATAATTAAATTTTTCTATAATTTTTATTCATTTTAAAATATGTTATTCATAACTCTATACACGTATTTGTTAAAATAATTATGTTTGTAAGGATACATATTTCTCTACTAAATGTAGGTACTTGTATTAATTGTATTATAATATATTTTAACAATTTTATAAAATTCATAAATATTTAAGAATATACATAAAAAAAAAATAACTACCAGTTTTATTTTTTAAACTTAGATATTTATTAAAATAATAATTACTATTTATACTTAAAAATCATTAACAGCTTTTCAAAAGGTTGAACAATTTTTGTTTAGAATATTTAAAACAATATTTAGTAAAGAGCTTTAATTTTAAGTTTAGAATGAACAATGTTAATAATTGAATACTTCAGTAGTCAGTAACCACTATACTACCAAGCCAAGGACAATTTGTAAGTAAGTAGCTTTAACTAATAAATTCCATAAATTAATCAGTAAGTAAAATGTATATGCTACATAATTTTTCAAGCGTAAACGATTTAAAAATGATGTCTTATTGTCTTGAAACGTATAAACTGGTTACACGGTTTTATTTAGCGTGATTATTCTGCTTAAATAATAATATCAACTATAATATTTCTCATTGTAGATAATTATTATGTTACATAAATTAATGTAGGTATATTCGATCGCTGAAACTTAACATTTTCGATAAAATTGGATTAAGTATAAAATTGACCATTTCACAAATTATTAAGATTAAGAGTTTATAAAATACCGATTGTTTTGATTATAAATCTGTATTTATTTGATTCATTATGATAAAATTAAAAAAAAAATACATTTAAAGAATATATTATTATATAAGTGGTGATATAAATAATCAATGATGCTACGTAGTATATTTAAAAGGTTTAATATTTTGATAATCATGACGGAACATTATAAGTTTATCATAAAAAAAAAAAACATATAGTATAAATATACATAATCATTTAAGAAAAAAAAATCTGCATACACGTAATAAACTAATAAATAAACACTGTATAACGTCACTACCAATATGGGCTTCACCAACGCTTTGTGTTCGGAAACGAAGCGCCCACATATCTTAGCCTTTGAATAATTTATTTTCGCGCAATTAAGGACAACAATAATAACAATAATAAGGAAATAATTTGAAAAACAGACAAGTAAAATCAATTACTACGTTTTTGAAGTACAGTTGTATATAATATGTTAAATGTGTTGTCTTGTTAATAAGGCCCGCTATAAAATTGCTTTAGTAAAATTTAAAATTTAATAATTATTATTACTGTGAGGGACAATAGATCATTGGTTTAGTTTATTTACCTTATCTAATCTATGGAAAAAATTATAAGGTCGCGATACGTCGAATTAGACGAGATTTCACGTGTCAGTGACATGTGCGCAATGAGGATGATGATGTGCATGCAGTATTTCTGCATCGATAAAAAAAATGTTGTTCAGTCGATATATTTTTTTTAGAGAGACCGTAATCGCTGTATAAAACGGTTGAATTATTCTATTTCGGTTCGTCTTTATTTGCGGTCCGTTTGTGTCGCGAAACGCAGCCATAATAACGGCAGCGGCCGGTCGGTCAGTAAGGTGTTGATATATAGATAGACGAATGGAAACCTTTTAGGTGACGTTACGCATAATAATATAGGATATTATATAGTATGATAATAATAGTAATTATAATAATAATAATAAAAAATAGAGAAAAAACTTCAGTGACTACTTTTACACAAAATAACAATGTTACTGGTGCGAGTACTCGTACTACTAGTTGCTTTTGGCTTCCGCAAGTCGGTTATTCGGAAGACGATATATGTAAAGTGTACCATTTCGTGAGGACGATTGGTCAGTGGAGTGTATACGGTTATCGAGTTCGCCATTCCCGTTGCTGTTTTGCGAAGGATCTACGAATGGTACCAAGCTGTCGTCGGTTACCTTAGGACAGCAATTTACGTTGTAACTCCCACACGGTCTCGGGTGGGCGGAGGCCTTGTCATTAACAATCTTGCATATTTGATGGAAAGTGCAAATACCTGTCGAACCGTTGCTCATGAGACACGATTCACCTGTGTATAAAAAAAATCAAATCCCATCAGCATCAATATTGTTTGTGTATAATATTTTGTAGATCATTTCTATAGACCAGTGGTTAGGTGTTGAAAGAGCACTTGCACTACGGCAATACATGCGCACTCGTGTATATAGGGTCCCGCCTTGAAATTTGTAAAGTTAAAATATATAGCCCCACGGCAGTTAATTGTAATTTTCATGAAATGAGACTTTTAAATTGGTTATTATGTTTTTTTAATCTTAGGTAGCTAATATACAGTATATCTGTAAAAGTATAAAATAATAGTGTATCATTAATAGATACTTCACTCAAATTGTTTTTTTTTTATTAATTCAATCGAAACCTTATTAGTAGTGCGGGTTAATCGACATATTAGTGAACTAATTCCATTCTGTATTTCTGTAGTATTTAAACATTATTGACTAAGTGTTTAGTTATTTATTTACTCTTATTGTCTAAATTTTCTACAAATATATACTTTTTGAACAGATTTTATGATCATAAATAGTATCAATAGGAAGCTTTCCGAGGACATCTCTTAATGCGCGAATTGACAGTGATTGCAACAGACCAAAAGCTTTGATATTTAATATTTACCATCTAAAATTTTATAGTCACTGTCAAAAAACAAATGTAACTCTGCCAAATAAATCAACCAGTAAAGTATAAAGGTTATACATTTTAAAAAGAAATAATAAGAATAACAGTACTCGAATCTCATAGCTGGTTTTACAATGGGCATTTGTTGAGAAACCAATGAGTATTTAATTGTGTATACGCCTGATTGGTCCAAAAACACATAACTATCATCGATTAAAAAAATGTATGAGTCAGAGTCAATAATATTTTTTGACTGCTGAACATCGTATAATAATATTCAAAACAATTCATAAGGTAGGTAAGGTATCATCGTCGAGTTAAAGTATTTTTTTAGTACAACTGTGTGGTGGACCCCATCTTTGGAGCTCATATCTATAACGTATTTTTAAAAATGGGAAACGAACATGGTGCTTCTCGAAATTTTCTTGAGTTTATGTGGCAGTCAAAGTTTAGAAAAAAAACCCTTTGAAACACATTTTATTGAATATTTCATAATTTTAGTTTCTATCGTAATTTCATATTAATATATTTACGTAATCGTAAATTAAACAATACATTTTTTTATATTTGTTAATTATAATTTTTAATAGTTAGGTAAATTAAATTAACGGTAAACCGGTAATTTATACCAAAGCAGGGTGATAGTAGAGATACACACACACACACATTCACATATATCGTCTATAAATAACTTACCGCATAAGTCTTCACATATTTCTCTGGTTTTTGGCAGATCTTGATTTTCATTGCAAATGTGTACACCCTTTGGTGAGTACATTGGTCGGCAAGATTTGAACATCGCGTGGTAGAACCACCCAGATAATTCCCAGTCCAAAATTGGATATACTGAAGTATCGCAATTGTTTATCAATGGGTGGTGACATCTGGGTCCTTTAAAAAAAAAAAAAACACGGAAAATCGAAATTAGATAATTACGTAATTGTATTTATTATCTAAACTTCAATTAGAAAGTTAGGTTTGAATTATTGAACCTCGTTTACCGAATGCCACGATCACCAAAAATCTACTTGTTTTAGATATATATACTACATTATATTAAGGGGAAGAGGGTTATACAACATTTACAATATATTTCTTAATAATTGGAAAAAACAATAAAATTGGTTTTATTTTTATTTTTAATTCAAAGATGTAAAACGACCACACAAATTCGAAATTTTCAATACATCAATATATTAACATAGTATTTTAAACTATTATATCACTTTATGATGCCTTCTATAATAGACATTTGAAAAGTTCCATTTTTTTTTCAACATGTTGATAAAATAAGTATCTAAGTTATTTCAAAATCTAGAATTTTTGAATTTTTCTCTTTGGTTGTTAATATTAGAATTAAAATAAAAACAATTGGTTATAAGTAGGGTGCGGATTTTTACATAATAAAAAAGTTAAAATATGTAAATATTTATGTTCTTATTTTTGACAAAATATGTATTAAAAAAACGTTTAATATTTGAAAAAAAATTGGTATTTTATAATAATTTAATTTAATTTAATTATCTTCATTGTTGTCTTCTTCAAAACAATTGGGTACAGCATATATTTAAAGATTGTCAAATTTGAATATACGGCAGTTAGGTCTTTAAAATTGATTTGTAGCGGCTGAAGGAGCGTTCAACGTTGACCGAGATTAACCGGGCATATTTCATATTACATAATAGTATGTCAAATTGTGTTAATTCAATATCAATTGTATTTTGAAGAATATCTTAAATAATTTTATTTTTTTGTAAGCCATCGTTTTTACCGAGTGCATAGATAATTTATTTTTTATTATAACTCCGGATTCTCCTTGAACTTCATTTAATTGGTTTTCTGCATTTTTTATTATCGCAAGACTTTCAATTATTGTTAGATTTTATGTTTCTAATTTTTTGATTATTTTAACCAAGAAACAACAATTTGTGGAAATATATGCCAAATGATTTTTCAGATCGTTATTTTGTATAATTTTAGTAGCTTATTTAATAGCCATTGCAGTATCTAAATCAGGATTTGAAATAACTTCTTTAATATTTTCAAAATGTTTAGAATAATATTCGACTGCTGCTAACCAGGTACACCACCAAGTAATTATTCGTTCAGATGGAAGCCACAAATCAGGATATATTATAATTCCTTAAATTTTAGTACTTTGCTAGGAGCTTTTAGAAATACTTTTATTACAGTTGCGATTAATGAATAAACTAAGGAAAACTGTAATCTAACTGTTTGAGCTACATAAATAATAATTAATAATCAAACACTTATGAGTATTTAAAATATATTATTTAAACATTATTTAATTTTCATAAAATCATGAAATTTGCAAATTATTTTGTAGTCAAAAATGTATATTATTTTAATATTAAAATTAAAGGTTTAAATACTTAATATGTATATGGTTCTATATACGTTTTGTTACAAAAATAATAAAAGAAAGTTGAATTAATTAGATAGAATATTTTTTATAAGCGCCTGAAATTTAAATATTAATGAAATTGGGTATTGGGTATTTGTGTATTTACGCATATTGTAATGATTTCTCATTAAACGATTTTCATTTTTTTATTTTATAATTAAAATGTATCAATTGTTTAACTTGAATGATTTTTCTGTAAATTAAACTATCATTTTTTATCTGATATGTTTTAAATATTTGCAATAAATTTAAGCTATTTATAGGCATTTAAACTTCTTAGTTTGTTTAAATTTTTTTTTTTAAGTAGGTATTTATAAAAATGTTAAGATTTAGTAAAAAATCTTGGAAATATAATACAAGCTTGAAAATAATTTTAAATTATCGTAAATAACATAAAACAGATTAAATAAAAATCGAAACATTTCATTATAGTGCGACAATAACATAACACGTGTTCAAATGACCTTAAAATATATCTTTTGTTATACTGATTATGTTTCCATATGTACATATACCTATACTGATTAAACACTTGGGAATTTAACCATTATACTTTTAACGATTCCAGATATAATATCAAAGTATTATAATTTATAATACATATAAGATAAATATTCAATAAAATTAATACAATGAAGGTATTTTTTCTGCTATATATATAAATATTAAATTATATAATTAGAATAAAAGCAAATAAAATACCTAGAACATATAGTAATTAATAATTACATGCAAAAAAAATATTAATATTATAAAGTTCAGCCATAATTTTTTTGTAATTATAACAAATTATAATACAATAATATGAAAGTATCAAGAAAATAAATAAAAATATATATAAGGAAAAACATCGAATAATTAAAAACTATTTAGTATTTAGTTATATTATAACTTAACATATTTTACGATTTAAATATTTTCATTAGGTATGCTTTACAGATAAATAAACAGTTGCAATTTACAATACAGCACTTGAAAATGGCAATCAATCGAATCAGAATCATGTTTTTTAAACAAATAGTAACAAATTAGTAACATAGTACCTACCACGTGATTAAATAGATAAAAATTAATTTTTATGTAAATAATGTAATATTAAGTATTAAGTAGATAACCAAGTTTACAAGCATAAAAATAAAATAAAAATCGTTGAATTACGTATTTTTTATAACTACTGTAAACACGAATACTATGATGGACATACACCTTAGCGGTCATATAAGATAATATTCAATAAAATATATCATCAGCTTAATGTAAATAATTAGAGGCAATTTCAATGATAATCTTCAAATTTTCGACTGTTATAAATATTTTACGAATACAATTATTTTGTAGAGAATTTGATTTTCACTTCTTGCATATAAAAAAAGCAATTTTTAAAGCATAACGTAAAATTTGAAGGAAACAATTTATTTAAAATATTATTTACTATATAATACATAGACAATACAAATTATCTTATTCAAAGCGAGACAAGGTTTAATTAAACCTTTACAAGCATGAAGCATAGCTCGTAGTTTTGGTCTGAATGTGTAGGTAAATATATGTATACCTATAAATTATTTTTAATGGATACATATGTTTACAGTAAATATACCAAATAATAATAATAATGTTTTTTTAGATCGATTATTATAAAGACACTGTCACTTGGTCAAACACTCAAGGTGTCTTAATAATGTACCTAATACAAATCGGTTTATAAGATGCATGGAAAAATAGTGAAACGCATGCAGGGCCTCAGACGTTTGAATACAATTATATAATAAAGGTACAAGGTGATTTAATAAGCATGCTCAGTGCTTACCCTTTTTTTCTTTAATAATGTATTTAGGTAATCAAAATTTGATTTTTGGAGTTTTTAAATATACTTCACCATTTTTTTCAAAATCTTGAGAATGTTTGTACCACTTAAGAGGGATGTTCTGTGGCGATACAAATTTCTATTTTTCAAATGAGAATTAAAATTATTTAGTAGATAACTTTTTTGATCATTTCTAAATCAAATATCGGGCCGAGGTATTAAACGTTGTATTAATGAATAATGATAATAGTTCATAGTAGGAATAATATTATGGTTATATACATAACATGAAATATATTACGAAATAATTTTTTAGTTGAGCACTTATTACTGGTAGGTACAATTTATATTAAATGCTTATATAATTAATATTGCATAGAACAATTTTTAAATCGATTAAAAATCAAATAATATACTTTTTGATTTATTAAGTTATCTATCTTGTATTGCTAAAACTATTTATTAAAATAAATAATGAACAGTGGTTTAAAAAAAATTAACCATTTTACAATAAAATATTAACATCGTAATTAATGTTATCATAAACTAGTACTGCTTACTATAGTATCTAAATATGATCTTTTAATTCCATTTTAGTCAATGCGATGACCAAGTTTAGGGAAAACTTCAGATTTCTATGATTATAAATTATTTTCGTTAACGAAGTCTCAAAAAATTGATTTATATTACAATATAGTCGTTATTAAATATTATCAACATTTTTTATGTGTTAAAACAGAAGTAAATTCTATGTTGGAAACCACGGACAGGTAGTAACTCTGTATTACACAATAATCAGCATTACAGCCATATAAGTGTTTAATGTATTGCTATTAATACCTAACAATGTTCTATAATTTGCTGATATCAATAAAAAAAAAAATAATGGTAATAATTAAATTATTCAGTATTGTTAGTTATTTTAGATACTGTAAAAAGACTAGGCATTAATAAACTAAACAGTTAAAACTAAGTTACACGATAAGTTATTTTTTTTAACTTAATTTCACAAGTTAAAATGTGTTCCATATAATATACAGTTAGTAATCAATCACTAATCAGTTACTACTTATATTACACCTATATATTCAGTAATTCAGTATACTTATTAATAAAAGTAGTTAAAATATTTTTATTTATACGTTTTTTTGTAAGGTTTTAATTTAATTTAGAAAAAATATTGAATTTCAAACAATTATAAAAAGATATGTGGTAATTTTATAAAATGTAAATTAAAGTCATGAATAGAACCACCAATTATTAATATTTATTACCAAAATATCAAATATTATCAAGTAAACATTTTATGTAATACTACTGTAACACTTCATGTAATAGTAAATATCTTTATAATCTTAAAAATATATTAGAGGTAAAATACAATAAATATTATAAATATTATTATAATTGAGTGTGGTAAAATAATACGATTGTGCTAAATATGCCTTACTATAAATCTATAATGCTTTCCACCTGTTTATGTAACACCATTGAATGAAAAAGTATAACGAAAAGTCATCTCATTAGTATTTTATGCAGATTAATCTATTATTTATTAAAGAATAATAAATGACTTTATTTTAGGTCATATTATTGATACAGTTGGTTACTGTAGTTGTAGCTTAGAATTATTCTTGATTGTTATTATTATTTTTTGTTTGTTTGTTTTAAACATATTTATTTAGTTAATTAATGACGATTTTAAGACTCTCTAAAAATTAAATAATGAGGAGTACTAGTATTTCACATTTTTAATTTCTCTTGTAGTCTTGTTATATATTTAATTAATCATATCAATATTCCGTCAAGCTAATATTTTATCATTAAAAAAAAAAAAAGTTAAAATTATGAATATAAATATTGAAACTAAGAAAAATATATTACACCAGCATCACAATGACGATTTTGGTATGCTGTAAATTAAATGAATGCAGAGGGGCTATTTTTTAAGTTTAAAGTATTCGTTTTCTAACAGTTTTGTAAGTACACTAATTAGTAATTATATTAACTTGTATGACGCCTATATTATTATAATATTATGCATTACGTGCCTAAACTTTACGATTACGACAAAAGGACAGGCATGATCCTTTCTGACCAAAGATTTTCTATTACTATAAAATATTCATAATATCACCGAACAAAGTCAATGATGAAACTTTTAACGATTTATAATACTAACAATAATAAAAGTAATAAAACACGTTTTTATATTATATTTACGTCGTGCAAAATGCATTTTACGTTATTGCTTAGTATGTATTTATACGATATTAACTCAATAACATTTTTACGAATAACATTACTCATAATCATGTACTATAATAACAATAGAAATATTAAGTAAGTGGCAATTTGATATCGATGACCCATCGAAATGTAATGAGTAATAACGTTATATTATTTATAATACCTCTGTGATATAATTTACTAGTTGTGATTCAAACTAATACGTATGAGTTATATGGTGACTGGTGACTACTAAATAATATAATAATTAACGTTCGATATTATTCATTTGTTTAATTTTTTTTCACTGTCCATTACTTAGTGTATATAGATTTTATCAAACTCATTTTTAGAGCTACATAAATGATTGATAATTTCATGGAAAATAAAGAGTTTGTACATTTTTTACCTACTTTTACTTTTTTATAATGTTACATACAATAATTTAATATTATACTTATTGCTGAAAATTCAAACATCCACCGCACATTATCTAAAAAAAAAACCCAAGTGTGTCATAATTTAGATATTTACATTGTTAATAAATGTTTATTAGTTCTACTAGCAAATAGATATTAAAAGGTAACCAAATTGTAAATGTATATTTTATTTTCATCCATTTATTTTATATTTGTCACGAGATTAGCTTAACCATGACATTTTCAGTATAATAATATATTAGATTCTAAGTGGAGCGTTGTATTTATTTTACAATGGTGACATGGTGTGTTTTATTTATTTATTTGTGCGTATACATTGTATATAGATAGTAGAAAAATTACTTCGTTCTTTAACATTGAGAATGGTTACTGATAGAAAATTGAATCTGATTGGTATTTAAGAGGTTTATATTAAAAATTCTTAGTATTTTTCAAAATAATTAGAATGAACAAAAACAATTAGATTTTTTCGCAAAATCAGTTTTAGCAAAAATCGATATATTGTTTTTAGGATTTTTGAGCGAAATTTAAATTTGTTAACATTTTCAGTGTTTTTGACGCTCTTTGAACTTAATACAGTAATTTGGCAATTTTCGATTTTAATTCGTTTTTTACAACGATAAAAACATTTTTGTAGAATAAGATAAGACTTTCCAGATTTAATAGCTCTAATGAACCATGACGAAGATCAAAGTAAAATCCGTGGAGCTCAGTCTATTCTATTATATCATTGAATAACAATAATAGATATGTTAAATTTAATTTCATTAATAAATCATTAAACACGACAATAATGATTCTAAGCGGAGATTATCATTTTTTTCATTTGTAGCAAGTTAACTGCCTTTGTATTTTTTAAATTACCTCATTAATAGTATTTTGAATTCATTTTAATACTTACATAATGCTTTGGGCTTCACATGAATAAAAATTGATTTTAATGCTTTATAATATGATATTTACAATATTCTGAATAGATTTAGCTTGAAATAGATAAACGATTTTAGGTGAAAATTAAATTTGATACTGATGGTCAATAAGTAAATTTTCACAATATTATCTACATATCTACATAAAAAAATATATACAAAAAAATAAAAATTGCTCCTGATTTGTATATCCTAATATTCAGTTTTTTCTCCTCTTTCCAGTGGTGATATGAATAAGAGTTAAACACAACTATCGTAAAATAAAATAATAAAATATGTGAGAGTCAAATTTAATGTCTATAGCCTAGAACAATAACCAAAGTGCGTATTAAATTTAACTCTCAAGCCAATACAGACGATTTTCTTTTTCAATTCGTCAAATTCACTGTTTTCAATTGAATTTTAGAATTTGAGAATAATTATTTAAGACAATAGTTAAAAAAAAAACTAGATCCAATTTTCTATTAGAACCACCCCCGACATTGAAAATTGAAACATATTTATAGACTACTTAATATGTATATACTACACATACACACAAAAAAAAAAATATTATTGTAAAATCAATACATTCATCGCTTCGTTAAAAATCTAAAAACTAATATTCATAATATCTTACCACACACACACATGTCAGATCGTTACACTTTTAATCTACACTCTTATTATTCATCTTTATAAATTATTATAAATTATTATTATAATAAATCCATTAAATATATATATTTTATTCTTGGTACAGCACCAACAATTTAGGTTATTAGTTTATATAAAAAAAAAATTAAAATTAAACGTTATTACATATGATTTAATATATTGGTTTATTTAGATTAACTTTTAATATTTTATAATATTCATAACTAAAGATAATTAATTAATAACTTAGGAAAAATAAAAAAACAAGTAAGCAAATGAGTTATTATTTAATTTTCATGGTCATAACTAATTAACTATTAGTGTATCAGTTAGGGTATCCGGTACGTTGTATAACGACGAGAACGGGTTCCATATAAAATATTATATTGTAATATATTGTTGTATGTGTACATTTATTGACTAAATATATAAATAATACTATAATTGTAAATAGCAATTATAAATATTACGATTATACCAGAAGCTTGGTAAACCGGAAAACGAACTACGTCATATTTTGTAAAATATATCGTATTACAGGATAACTTTGTGAGCTTCTCGAGCCAATATTTGCACGAGTGTATAGAATACTTCAATAGTTTTCATTTTTCAATGACTATTTTCCGATGATAGGTAAGTATAGATATTATAAAATCGTCAATTGTGATGTAAATAAAAATTATGCCAATATCTTAAATTACTATAAGTAGGTACAATTTATCGGGAATCTTGTATTAATTTAATTCTAGCTTTTTGACCGAGCATACAAATTGTTATCAATATTTTTAAAAACAAAACGTAACGTAATAAAAAAAAATGCGAAAAAGCTAAGATATATTGAACATTATAATATCATGTATAGAAAATTCTGATACAAATATATGGTGAAAAATTCAAGTCTATGGTTGTGAATTACAACACTCGAACAAAACTGATTTTGTCAAAAAGTATTTCTGCGTAAATATTTTCGTGATTTTTTAAAATGGTCATTAGCATTCTTACTTTTTACACTCAAATTAAAACTAGATCCAGTTTTCCACAAAAAAAACCCTCAATATCTTAGATCAAATAATTATTTCTAATATACAAAGTCTTTTCAAAAGAAAGCACAATTTATTGTAAAAACATATATTCATCTTAAAATTTAATATAAATCAGACAATTCAAAGTTATCCATATTTTGAGGATAATGACAAAACTGTTTTTAAAAATAATGCATTAAAATCGTATAGCTGTTAAAAAATTAATAAGGCACGTTAAATCGTTAAACAATAAATAAATATGTATTAAATTAAAAAAAAGCGAAGAAGTAGGTAATATTCTTTAAAATATTATAATCGTTTTTTTATTTTTATAATAAGTGTTTTTTATCTCTAAAATAACAATATAATCAGTAAAAGTTGATTTGCGTTAAAATATTTTAATTAATTTCATAATTAATCAATAGTCTGGACCTGTAAAATATTTTGAAAATTTTGATTTTTTATAAAACTTCGACAAAATCGCGTAATTTATTAGACAATTGTCATCATTATTTTTAATATATAACACTTAAAATCGTGAAAGATATTTGTATAGATTGTATCGCTACTGATCTTATAATCCCGTTAAAGTACGTTAAAAATTCGTTTAAGGCTCGTTATTTTTAGATGCAGTACCTATCTATAAAAAGTTATCGGTTGACTGTGTTTTATTATTACCTATCATAATTAGTTTTGTAATTACTCACTGCGAAAACGACCTCGGAACCTAGCTATGAAAAGGTAAAATGCTGGTTTAAATTAGATTATCCATCACAGACTTTAATTCGACAAGGTTTTCACCAAGTATACTATCAAACCGCGTAATCGGAATATCGTTTTCCCGAGGCGGAATTATGAAAAAACATCGCGACATCGCGATTTACCCTCACGGTGTTATAGTTTTTTTTTCCCAAGTTTAACATATTGTTAATACTCCATAATAGTTCATATACTCAAAAATAAGTCATATAAACTCGCTCGACAGGAAAAAAAAGACAAATATAGATTTTCGTATAGAAAATTAACGATTAGTATTATTACGTCATAACACATTATACTGAGGCATAGTTTATTCGTTATTAATCGTCAAATGAAAATTATGAACCGAGATCGATTCGACACGCCATGTACGGTACCTTTATCGTTCGAGACTTTTATCGGGTTGGCGCCCGATTGCTTTCCGTGACCTGCAACAGTGCGTGGAGGATTGGTGGCTTGGACGGCGCCGATCAGCAGTACGACGACGATCGTCAATAGCCCGCGGACGTCGGCCATGGTGGCGTACATGGTTTTGTTTCTGTTGTGTTGTGCAGGACGGAACGGCCTTTCCGGCGACGGTTGATGATCGTGGCGAGTAGGTACACGACGAGTGAGACGAGCGGCCGAAAGATTTCACGTGACTGACTGTGACAGTTACGGACGGCGTAGTGGCTATATCGCTCTTATAGCCGTCGAACGGTTGCGTGCGTGCGAGTGTGCGTGCGTATGTGTTGCGCGGACGAAGACGACGTGCAACGAGTCGGGAGTAGGGAATCCAATACATTTTACTGAAATTTTATCGTTCGGCCTTTGGCCGGTCAGATAAGAGCTGTGACTGTGATGATCGCAACACGATCAAAATAATAATAATAACAAATATCGTAATAAAAAATAATAAATCATCTTATACTTCTCACGCGGTTGCAATAGGTATTATATTATATATATTATTTTATACGCCGTGTTGGTCGTTGTTCCGATAAACGATACGACGACGACGACGACGACGGCGGCGGCATAATAATAATCATCTATGCACACCTCCACCGCCACCTACTCGATCGCCTTACTGCTTCTCCTCCTACCGTGTCGCGGCCGCTTGTTGATTAATGCGCGTGTTTGTTTTACTTAACTACACATAATTATTTTGTTTGGTTTGATTCGATTTGATTTTACGTTTATCGCGCTTACGGGTACAACGCCGAGCCGGCGGCGCGGTCCCGAGGTTCCTGTACGCGACGACGCGTTCGAAGGTGAAAACCATAATAGCAATAAATATAAAATAATAACAATACAATGTAATATAATGATCGACACGTCTCGTTTTCGTCAGAATCGAATTAATCGCGTGTATGACCCAGACAGAAGTCGGTAAAATATGATATACGTAAAAAAAAAAAAACGACGAGGGTAAAAACGAAAAAAAGGAATTAAGTGAATTAAAATGATTATCGTATATATTTTTGATCCTTAAACATTTTTGTCTATTTTTATTTTTTATTAATAAGCGTACACAAATCTGTAAAAGTTTATTTTACAATAACATTGCGCGATGAAATACAATGGCACGAGTTACGCGAGAAAAAAAACTAACCACCCAGTGGTTATACTTTGTATTTAATTTTAAAGATAAGAGTTCGGGGATAAACGCCATATTATTTTATGTTCCTTGCAGAATTTCTATACGCAGAGTCAGAGTTAAATGCAGAAATTCGAGGACATGGGCGATTTTCCAGGACACAAACCTCTATTTTATTTTATTTTAAAAATAAAATATAAGTGATCTTTATGCATAAATCATTATCGTTTAAAATACTATCATATTTATGCTTAATGTATTATGGCCGCCTTTGATAATACGGCGTTTTATTGATCTCATCATTATTCATAGTTTATTTTTCCCTCTATTATGCTATGATGGCAATACCTAAACAGTACACGCCTGTTAATGTGTTGTTGTAAACAAAGCACAAAGTTTACGAATTATATTTGAACATAATTAATTATGTGTACACTTTTGATAGTAGGCGGTTATAAAAATGATATTCTATATTTGTTCATAAGATGATGGCTTGCGGTCATGCGGCAGTCAACGTGTGTAAATTGGCTCTTTTGGCTTGGAAAATGTATTTTGTAATTTTCAAACATTTGAACTAATCATACCTATGTAAGTAAAACCACACGAGTGTAGTTTTTTACTTGGCGTATTTTTCCTTGTTGTGTTTACCATGTATACTTGACCTAGACGCAGGTAGCGTACATAACATAATTGTTATTTCATTTACAATATGCATAGTACGTATTGTACATACATATAAATAATTGTACAATCAAATACCATCGGAATACCGCCACCGCCGCCGGATGTACCTATCTAATATATAATTTGTTCCGCGGTATTCGTTGTTAGTTTTACACAATTTACACGGTGGTTGTCGGCGGAGTATCATAAATTATCTAATAACACAGCAATAGATTAGGTTATACCTATGCACTTCACATCGCACTCGTTTTCAAATATACACACGTTTGCCGTGCTACGTCCTACCCATGTATAGTTCGTTATAATAATATACTACGGGTAGGCATCTATATAAACTGCAGATATTCTTTATTATTGTCGCCGTCGCGTTCCGCCTTGTATAATAATAATAATAATAATAATAATAATATTACTATGTATGTATAATGGTAATAATAAGGGTTTACTGACGATTATACATGTTATTAAAAAGTTGAACATTTTTGTGTAAGGACCTCTCGGATTCTCATCGCGTCGTGTGTTGGCCGTTGGGCTACGATCGTCAACAATAAGTTACAATAAAGATAAATAAGCGCGAACAGACGAATAGTTTTCGAATACCTACAATATAGTTATAGTCGGTGAAAAACCGGTGGCGTTCGAAAGGTCATACACATTACATATATTATAAAATTATATTCGTAGTTTTAAGTAGCGTCGCTTTATCGGTGCGTGGTGTATTAACATTACTGTTATTACACCTATTACTATTATTATTGTTATTATTATTATTATTATTATTATTATTACTGCCATTTCCTACAGCGAAAACGGCCTTGGACATAACTACTAAAAGGAAAAAAATGCGGGTTGAAATTAGATTATCCATCGTGAATGCTATTCCGACAAGGTTTTTCGCCAAAAACTGTTTATGTCTCTTGTCACATGAAAATGAGAAGGGGACCTGTCCTTTACAACTGGTAACAACTATGTACATAATATACACACCTATCGAATATTATGATGTTATTATTGCAAAACTCGATAATTATTACCTGTTTATTGAAAATTTTAATAATTTTATCATATGTAGGATTTTATGAAAACTATATAATGATTATTGACTTATTAGTAACGACTGTATAGTAATAATTATTATTATGGTTTGACATTTAAATATAAGTTTTATATATAATCACCAGTTATACAGATGAAACTATTTTTTTTTTTAATTTTCAGTCTACATTTATAATTTATAATGTTCAATACTGAAATATAATTTGAATTATCAAATCATTTGTTTATCGATTAATACATTGTACTTTTATATTTTAGTGATTTTTGTATATTTTTTGTATTTCGGGAAAAATAGTAGTTATAGAATGGATATTTTTTCAAGCAGTCATTTCTATCTAATCCGTCCATTCAAAAATTTATATTTATTATTATGAAATATTACAATTTTATAATACTTATGTATTTTATTAAAAACAAATTGATATGATTTGTTACAACATAAATTAAAAATATATATTAATTATTTAAAGTTAGTCGTTAGATTATAAACTATTATAAACAATCCAAGCTTGTGACAAGTACTCGTGTACAACAATTATATTCAAAGGTATAGGTGGTATAACTAACTAGTTGATTTCTCTCATAATATTATGTTCGTGTGCTATTTTTTATATGTTCCGTATCTATCTTATATACTTAGAATGTTAAAAAATACAGATTGTAAATTTTTCTTGATTTTTCTTAAATTAAGTAAAGAACAAAAACATTTATGTATTATATTCAAAATAGCTTAATAACTTCCTTATTTAAATTATTAGTGTATAATCTTTTTTTTTTTTTTTTGCTTAATTCGTAATATTTTGTGCAAAGATTAACTAATAATATCATTTTCTTAATGTAAATAAATTATAATTTAATATTTATACACTAAAATAAATTAATAATTATAGTCTATTTATGTTATACGCCCAAGGTTAGGTTAAGTTTTATCAAAAATTATAAATAAATATTATAGTACAATATACACAATACACTTACTATTAGTTGCATATAATATATTTATACTTGTTTATTAGCGATCTACGACCTTATTAAAAAATATAAGTTTTGAAAAACGCTACCACACCAAAATCAAATATTTGTTCAGATAAATTGTACAGTTCATAAAACAAATAATATTTTTTTATCTGTTTCTTTCATTATCTCTCTTTCACTCTATTTTCCTGTATCCATCACTCATATACATCCCCCTCTTCTTACATCACGCATCGTTGTACATAATATTTCTGAAAACGTTAACAGTTTAAGCGATAGTTAATTGCAATATATAATGTTATAAAGCATTAGGCTATATTAGTATTTATCCCTATGACTTATGACTTCAGTACGTACACGCTTTCAATTATAGTAATTGCATACCCTGATAATATACATTTTAATAAGCTATTATATTATAATGTAGGTAAAACTAACAATTATTTAATTGTATACAATATATAGGAGATTGTTAATTAAATAATTACCACCGTTTTCATTCCACAATAGTAATTCAAAAGCAGCCATTATACGCTCATTAGATCATTGCATATAGTTACCATTAATACGAATTTTGAAATGCCCATCATATACTCTTAGTAAATATAAAGCGTATACCTGTAAGATCACATTAAGTTTATAAATCACACTTAATATAAATTTAAATCATCTCTTCTGAATTTAGTGACGAACTACAGAATTATCGCTTTGAAAGTGATGTATTGTTATATTAATAGTATATTATATTATAGTTGTAGGTACATATCGGCTAATAATGGCTATCGAGTATTGCAGTGGCCACTGAGGCAAATAAATAATGATAATGAATGTTTCAATATACTTCTCAGTAAATCGTATAAATAATCGTATAAATACGCAATACCTAAACACCGTTTACCATCCTGTTTCAAAGAATACTTGATGTAATTAATAAAAGTCGGCAAACAAACGACATCTACTCTTATTGTATAACATTGTGTAATTTCATAACATAATTTAAGTACCTATATAATGTTATAACCGACGACGACATAATTGGATAAACGTAAAAAACGTATCTATTAATTAAAATATATTACACACTAAAGGATGATTAAAAATGATAAGCAAAAAGCCCTTTGATCATTTAATATAGATAGGTACTTATGTTTTCGAAATATTATTCGATTGTATCATTAATATAATCGACAGGCATATAATTTCAACAATATCTATTATTTAGATAGTCCTATTATAGATGTTTAATTAACATTTTAAAATTTGTAGGTTGTCATTGTCCACTCATACATATTTTATGTTCGGGTTCGGGTAAAACTATATTTATATCTACGACAATGCTGACAATTAATAAGTAGGTATAATTAATAATAAATACATGATTGTCGAACAGCCGTTCCAATGAAGAATTTAACCGTTTATGTGTAAGATTGGTAAAGTTATTTTTTCAAAAACTTTAATATAATATAAATATTGTTAAATATCATTACTAATACAATTTTTTTTCTGACTGTACCGCGAGCAATAAATTGGTAAAATTGTATTAAAATGTGCATACTTATAATATATCTTGATATCCAATACCTAGGTATATATATACATATTGGTCATATATAATTTTTCTCTTAATTTCATTAATAATTGTCTTTATATTTAAAAAATAAAAAATAATTAAAAATAATGACTTTAATAAATAATAACAACCTTTATACACAAAACTCAAATTTATACTTAATCTCTAAATAACAATAAGGGTGTAGGTACTAATTATATTAATACATTTGTTATGATTGTGTTCATGTATACGCATAAAATGTATTGCTCTGAAAGAAAAACTATATATTTTAGTTTTAAAGTTAAAATTATATATATTATATATTATGCAGATATTATTTAGCCTTTCGAATATTTAATTGACTAAACAATTTTTAATTTTAAAATCTGATAGATGTAAGTATGTAGGAAGTTATAGGTTTTTTTAGTTAAACACTTCAAAACAGCTAAAATAAAATTTAATATTTTTAATTTTAACTAAATGTTATTATTTTTTAAATAAAAAAATCGAATGTAAGAATAAGTAGTTCATTGAACTTAATTATCAATTATTGTTTGTCATATATTTACGTTTTTTATATTGATATTTAAGAATTTTAAAAATACATACACACGATATAAAAATATTAACATCTGAATTTAAAACTGACGTAATTAGATTAGCAATTTTTATTATTTTTACTGTTGTTCAAAAATATAATCCGTGGATACTTAAAATGTATTCGTATATTATTATATTTTATATATACAACGACATTTCAAAGATATTTAGATTAAATTTAAACTATTACCTATTATTGTTTTGGTAACTTTATATTATATTTGTTCTAATTAAAATAAGTTAACATTTATATTAATTTTAAATATGATATTTTTAGTTTAAGAAACTTAATAAAGTAAAAATAAATTTAAATTTCTTCAACCAAAGAATAAGCTAAAAATTAATTTTTAATTTCAAAAAAATTATCATGTATTACTGCTCTTTGTTTGTAAATTTAAACGAATCATTTAAGATCCTTACTGTTATTACCACAATTTACAAATCAAAGTAAAAGTGTATCATCATTTACATATGCCCGTGTACCAAAACGGGCATATGTAAATGATGATTTTCTCAAAAATAAATAAAATAAATTAGGTATAAATGTTAAAAGTATGTCGTGACTCCTTAATATGACAAAGCTACACAAGGTTTTTCTCTTTATAATTATTTTATTTTTAAACTCAAAAAAAAATATTTTATTGTTCTATTCGAAAATTTCACACTAACATTAATGTGAGGATTGTGTTTTTGTGTATCACGAAAATATGCAGTAGTGAATAGTGTTATAGCAATATGGATTTAATAATTTTAATTTAGTTATACTACATTGATTATATACATATATATATATATATTCTTAAACATATACTATATTTTGTTATTTCTTAATTTAATTACCAGAAATGCAGTATAGCTATGTTTGATTTGTATTCTTATTGTTCACGTGTGTCACATTCCATTATTTTTTATGTAAATATATATTGTTATCGGAAATTCGCCGCTTATATCAGCCAACACCTAACAATACGTAGCACTTCGCCTACGTAATACGAGCAATGAATACGTTTTTTACAAATCAAGATAAGACATTTGATAGTGGTCAAAAATGGCCAATGGGCCCACTATTATATACATTATGTATGAAGTGTGGGCATACCTACGCTGTTGTGTATTTTTTAATTTACTACCGTAATTTAGACGAATGACAAGGAAACGAAAATCGGTCTCCTTGAAAACGCATGTTTATAACATAGTACAACTGAAATCGTTTTGGCACATGTCTTGAATTAACTATTGCTAGTCGCGACTCATGGAATACAGTAGTGCGGAAACAGCTTAAGAGTAAAGCCTAAGTATACACTTACTATATTGTGAATTTGCTACAAGGTGCCTACCTACATCTATATGGATAATTTTATTATTAAAATGTTGTGTTTGTTTTAAATAAAACTAAAGTGTTTCCGATTTTACTTTATTCAACTCATTTTTAGATGCTTAATGATGATTTGATATCTATTTAAAACAGCTGTTAATAATTATTGATCTTTGGTATTTAATGGTATAATTGTAACATAATAACTTTTATTTCCCATAGTATGGTTTATTATAAAAAACAAGTTAATAATTATATTTATTATAGATACAATCATTTACTCGATGATAAAGTATATTTAAAATTTACTAGACCGAAAACATTGCATTTGAAAATATAAAACTTAACCTAATGTATATTTACGTAATTCTTTTAAATTTCAGCAGGTACAAAAAGGCGCGGCTCCAATCCCTACTCCCCCCAAGAGCATATAATACATATTATATTTTTTGTTTTAAAGTTTTTTTTTTTTTGGAGCCCCCTGGGTGCAAAGCATAAACATAACATAACAGTAACAATTCAATCAAAAACATTATCAAACAATTCAATAAAATAAAATTATATTTTTATAGAATTTTTATTTTTAAGTTCAATTTATTTCAGTGAGTGCAAACGTATATCTTTGCACCTTTTATGTATTGTCAGTGGGTGCAAGTGCATCGTCGTGCACCTCCGTATTTACGCCACTGATAATGTATCATTGTGAGTATAATATAATATAATAGTATACGTATAAATTTTATGTTTCAGTGAATAATATAACAAAATAATGAATATAGTTTAAATATGTATCTATAGTATTGTCCAAATTTTAAGTTAATATGTCTATAAAAATAAATTATTTAAATATGATCTACTTATGAGGATCTTTTTATTAAATTGTTAAGTCTTAATTATAAAAATAACACATTTTAGATATTTTAAAATGCAAAAGGATTTGTTCAATATTGTGATGATGAGGAATTTCGTCAAAATGTTAACTTAAAATAATTCTTATAAAAAAATGATACTATAAATTTTTAATAGTTTTACATAATATCTGTTAGAACAACTTTTGCGGATTTTGTATAGAAAATTTTTAAGATTTTTTATCCAGGGAATAATTTTTAATCAACATTTATAAAAAAAAAAAAAACTAAAAAAAATGGAAAATTTCAAATGTCTGTAAATAATTCAAAAAGAGTAAAAGTAATTTTAAAATCTTACCATGTATAGAAAATTGGTCATATAAATATATGGTGAATATTTCAAGTATCTATAGTTATTCGTTTTATAATCACAACAATCGAAAATCGAATGTATAATTATTTTAATTGCGAATTTCCAATGTTGTAAAAATTACACTGATACAAAATGTACTTATCTTTCTGATAGAATTTTTTTTTTTTTTATATAGGGCTAAAATCTTATGAAGAAGTGCAACGAACAAATAACGATAATTTACCTATAAACGGATAGTCTATAAAATAGTATTTTATGATATTTCCGAAAACTAATTTCATAATTCTGACTGTGAATTATTGTCGTTAACCATCATGTTTACTGCGATATTTTGACGCATAATTCAGACCCCCATGTGTATATTTAGAAACACATTTACCAATATTATTACAATCGATGGTGCACACCAATCACGGACCGCATAAAAACCTATCTAGATTCTTAGACACCGTTCATTGTCAATAAATGCGAATATATCTATTATTAATTAGTAAAATTAAATTTTTTTAATGTCCAAATACAGTTTAATATTATTTAATTAAATAAAATATTTTTTCTGTATCCTAATTTAAATATCATAAAATTGTGGGGGCCCCTGGGCTGCAGCCCATTCAGCCCTCCCTAAATACGGCTCTGACTAGGTAACTACGTTTATTTACTACATTTTTCAATCGGTACTATTTCAAGTACCTAAGATAAAAAAAAATTGAATAAATAATCTTTATGTCTGTGATATATTTTGTCACTTTTCTGTCTCCGTGATTTCTTTTTTTTTATTGTTTATGATTAATTGTTTTACTCTCTAATATACGTCAAGTATTTGTTTGTATATTTGTTACGATTACCATTAGTAGACAAAACTTATTCGTATAGGCTAATGAGTGAAGATGTTATTGTTTGGTTTAGATTATAGATGAATTTCTGGATGGTGATTTTAGTGAATCTACAAATGTATTTGTATTCTTATTGATTGTTTATATAGGTTATTTAAACGCTTCTTATGAAATTTAATTTTACTATTCAGTAATTAACTACCACAACTGTCATAATTTGCAATCATTTAACTTGTAGGTAGTAGTTTTGTAGTATGTTCAGTTTTTTCTTTTATCTCATTGAGTATTTTTTGTGGTAGTCGATTTCGGGATTTTTTTGTTTTATAATATTTTTGAGAGTCATCGTGAGTACCTTTACCTATTTATTGAATATAGATACTACATGTTGTTTTCGAGTTTTTTGGTTGTATGTCAAGAAATTGGTTAGCCGCTTAATTAAGTAAGCACTGTATTGGCCTAGTTGTTTCGCGAGTTTGCAATTATGAGTCGTTGTATTTCACAGGAGTTTTCTTGTTTGACACTTTGACGGTATACTTTTATGGGTATATACTTGAGTTAAGTCTCTAGTACTATGCCTTAAACAAAGTCACTACTATTTCTATAGCATTATATATTTATATATAAGTAGAATGATTTTGTAACAAAGTTTTCCGTAGAAACTGATGTAATATATAAATCATATGACAGTTAGTTATACTTTGTAGGAGGTTCAAATCATCCCCCCCCCCTGAACAAAGTAGAAAATGTAAAAACTTCTAGTATATTCTAAAATTTAAAATGTTTATTTTTTAAACTATTGTTTTTATTGTAACTGAATAAATACTTAATATAATACAATAAATTTATAGTTTAATGTCCAAGATAATGTCACTATTGATAGTGTCTGTAGTGCAGTATGATGTTTAATATGAATTTTCCCGGTCAAACTGACATCAGTGAATATCAGTCACAATTTTGTATTTACAGATCCACGAACTACGAAGACCCGATGTCTTAAAATCGTTAGTTTTTTTTTAGTTAACGTTTTGTAAAATATTTAGTAAGTGTAGTTATAATGCATTCAAATACTTCAATAAAAGCGTCTAACACAAATCACTAGTTATTTTTCTAGAGTTGACACTACCTACTGTTAATGATAATAATAGTGAAATTGTTAATCGATCATCTGAATTAGCACCTATTGGTATTGACAAAAATCAAGTTCGTATTTTTTATTAATTAGTTAAAATAATTTACTATTATACAGTATCAAAAGTGTAACAACTAACTTCGCTCTCCCCTAATTATTATTCATTTAACAGTATTTTTAAATAATAATTTGATATGCATTTGCTAATAAATCAGTGACAATTCAAAATTTAAGTGGAAAATCCTCTTCATTTTATTTATGAATTGTTTTTAGGCATACTACATACATATTGCATATTTATATCTAGTGACTATTCAGCTTACTATCTATTTAAATCTGAAACAACATTTTTATTGCATTTATATTTTCTTAAATTATAGCTAATAGTTTATTAGCTTAGTTTCTTAGTTTGCCAATGCACGTTGACTAATATTTAAGATTTTTAAAAGGTTATTGATCCTTAAAATTATGATGTTTGGTTGTTTGTAAATGCTAATGGTAGTTTGACCCGATAAAAAAAAACATCTATTGTAAGTTATAAAATTCTTATCTATGGAACTGGACCCTCCTCATAAAAAATTCCTAGCTACGGCCCTGTTTTTAGTAGGAACTAATGTATATAAATCATATGACAGTTATAATCTGTAGATAACTCCAATAAAAAAATCTTAGAAACGATTCATGTTTTAGGCAGCTTCGATGTGACATTTAATAATATTTGTAAAAAAAAAAAAAAATAATAATAAACACAATTAAAAAAATATTTGGACATTAACATAAATCTTATAACATATTCTTTATGTAACTATACTTTGTTTGCAGCTAATATGATTAACCGTTGTATGTATCTTTGGACGTATGCAAGGTTATGACCGACATTCAATCTGGTCAACTAATTTCGCAATTAAATGATGAATTAAAACTTATTTGCTAACTATCTTTTACATTCTAAAGGCTAAAATATATTTAATGAAATATCGATAATCTTACCTGTACACTCTAAGATCAATAAAGAACAATTGTAAATTAAACAAATATTTTCGGAAATGTATTTAGTATTTAATGTTACCTATATTTAAAATAATTGCAAACTATAATAATAATAATACGTAATTTTTTATTTTAAATAGAATACATTTTAACTTTCTGGGTGCTTAACTCCTAAATTCTCTAGTTACTAAGAAGTAAACGGAAAGTTTAGTAGGCTCCATTTGGACTCGATCGTGCAATCTTACTACTCGGTATAATTTAGTTTTTTACAAACTAAAAAGTGGAATTTGAACTCTAAAATTTGGTATTTATTATCATCCGATATCTTTAGGTTCGTGCTTTTACCTTAAGCTTGTGAAGAATTTGACGTAGTTCTCCGATACATATGAAGTATATTTTTATATTTAAAAAACGAAAAAACCTAAAGTTTGAAAAGAGAATACGAGTGCTTAGTTAATAGTCATTACATTAAGATTTAAAGATATTTCAAACAAAATATTTACAATTCTGGAGTTATTTAATAGAAAATGTTGTCCATGGCGTAAAATCAAATTGTTTACATTTGTCTAATTGCTTTGGAACTTATTATATCAATTGGATCTAGATTATAAATTTAATTTTTTGGGTTATTGTGACGATTTAATAGTATTACATTATTACTCATATCAAGATAAAAATAAAATAAAATAAAATTTTTTCGATAAATTATCTATAATACAATATATTATGGTGGTCCTTATTTTTTTTTTTTTTTAATTTGACCAGGTTACCCGTGGAATTTGTTTGAAACCATAAAAAAATTAATTGTGTTAAGTTTCGTAGTAATTGTTCAACTCTTAGGCGTGCCTTAAAAGGGTTGAAGTTCAATGAAGAGTGATTTTCCGATTTTTATAATTTTAGTCTAAAATATTTTTTAAATTAAATATAATATAAAAAGTGTTACTTGTACTTTTTTATTCATCCCCCCCCATAAAAAAACATATTTTTAGTATAGAATAACTAATAAATATATGCCATACTTATATTTTAAATATTATGTTATACATATGTAATTCAAATAAAACACAAATAATATTTAAAAAATAATATACATAAATGACATAATTAAATATAATTTTTTAGTGTATTTTTTTTATCATTAGGATATCTTAGCCGGTAATCATATATGGTCTGAATTAAAAATTGCTTTGATTTTCGTTTTTAGTGATTAAATTATTGTAATCACTCATTAAATTTACTCCTCGTTATGCTGCGTCATTAACAACTTTTAAATTGGTAAATTTATTAATTCCTTGTATATAATGCTGATTACTTTTCCATAATACGGGATCTTCCTTTAAAAAATCTGTTTTAATGTTAAACCTATGAAATAGTTTAACTGACGAGCTGTTGATGAAATCACTAATACATTTACTATTCAATAGATTCAAGTTTTTAATATCAATGGTGAAACGATTAATAGTATATTCACCGGTATCAATTGTATTTAGTACTTCTACCATTTTTTCTTTTTTGATAATGGAACGTTTATATCAAAAAAAGCAAGTGCTGCTATTTCAGGACTTAGGTATCATAGATGTCCACAATTTTTTTTTTAATGATACAAATGTAACTTTTTGATCTATATTTTCATACTCTAGTAATTTTTGAACAAACATAAGATCTTGGTATGGTGCTTTAATTGCTATATGTACTCGAAACCAAGTTTTTACGTAAATAGAAACAATAAAAATGTATCTATCTTGGCATGACTATTGTTGACGTAGTGACATTTTGAATTGATTATGAAAAATGAATATTTTTAGGTAATATATTGCCTTGGCCACCCACCTAGCATGATGGGAAATCACCTGGAATACGAAATGATATTCCTCGATATAGAGTTCCTCCGAGAAAAATAATCGTAAGCTCTAATAGTTCTTTGTATTCTTCACAAAATTGTTCTTTTTTCGAATGATCAAGAGCAAACTGAAGTACATCATTTTTTGTGTGTGATAAAGCCGTATAAATATTAATATCTTCAATACCCGCATTAAAATTACTAGTATTTAATTTTCGCCAGTATTCTTGGAATTTTTTAAAAATTGAAATATTGGGCCCTGATGTAATGCCAAATTTTTCTTCAAAGACACACCTTAATACTAGTTCATAAATATTATGGCGACACATAAGATATAACATATCTTTTTCGAGATGCTGCTCTAATAAGACACATGCACCATTCAAACGACCAGTATTGGATGCTGTAGTGTCACAACAAACTACAACAACCGAATAAGTTATCCCTCAATCTATTAATAACTGAAATAGTGTTTCTGTAAATAAGTCAAGAAAAAAATTATATTCTATTTAGTTGCCTTTTAAACTAGTTAAATTTTAAAGAATGCCATAAAATTATAAAATTTCTGAACCGAATATTTCCAATTATTTATTTAGATAATTATATAATTAGAAATTGCTTTCCATAAATTATTGTTTAACTATTTTAATGTGAATTGTTCTTAAAATTGTTTTTAAAATTAAAAATTAAAGAGATTCTCAAGTTTCTTAAAATAAATAATCTTAAATAATAGAATAAATTATTTACATGTTTTATTAACTTCAAAAGCAATTTTTATAACCCTATAAATCATGTGTGTATCATATATTTTTTATGTCATGATATTATCACCTTTAGTAAAAATGACAGCATAATTCTGTTAATATTTCCCTTGTTTTTTCTTTGATACATATTGTTATTATAACCTATATTGTTTTTATTTTTTCTTCTGTTTAATTCGACGTCAATTTAGATATTTAATTATTTTATAATTTCTTATAACCGCATTTATATGATTTCCTTAGACCTATGTCCATAACAAGTAAATAAATAATCATCCGTTTTTAGATTCTGAGCGGAACGATGAATATATCAATTTTACAATGGTGTGCTTTGATTTCCCAAAATAGGGGTGGTTTTGGATATGAAATTTCATTTAGTTTTTTCTTAAAAAAGGTCAAATAAAACCAATTTTCTTATTAATTTTATGAAATTCAAAAACAAAAAACAGTAAATATTTCTATTTCTAACCAAATATTTGTATTATTATTTTATATTTTTATTGATTTTAAAATATTTTCTATTTATAGGTACTATGTATTTATTTTTACTGATTTACTGTATATACAGAAAGATATTATTAAACTTTGAGTTATTTAAGTTAATATAATAATATGATATGCATATTTATTATTATATAATAATACAATAAATATTATATTTTCGAAAAAAATAATATCATCTTATTATAATTCTAAGTATAAAATAATTGACTTAAATAGTTTAAATTATATCAAATAAACATATTTCTTAGTGATATAGTCTGATAGACCGTTTCCACTCAAAATTGTTTTTCGTATACTGTATACGCACAATTATAGATGCTACACTTATTGCCAAAACTTGCATTATTGCAGATTAGAACCAGTCTTTTGCCGATGCCTTGTATGCTCCGGATAGGCAATTTCACATGCACGAAGACACCAAGGAACGGAAAGAATCTATTTGGGAATTAGGACGGTGCAAGTTAATTACGGGGAGGGGGTCTCTATGGTCGATCCGATCTAGTGCAATGAACATAGAGCTTACAGAAGGTACAATACTTAAAGTTAATTTAAGTATATTGAAGCTCGGTGAAGGAGATGATTTGCTTTGTTGAAGACGATGAACACCTACACGACCTAGACGGCCTCTCACACAACGGGAGTTGCTGGCGGACTTACGTGGAGCTCTCGCGGTGGTGTTGCGGACTTCGAAGACAGCGACAAACAATAATCGAAAGAGTGGCTATGTTGTTCGGATAAAATGAGATGACAGAAAATCGCAATGACTTATACGAAATGGGTATGGGTATAAGTGTATTTTTATTTTACCCTCACAGTGTATAGGTAATATAGTATAATACAGAGGCAACCAAACTTTTTTTGGCCACGATCTACTAAAAATATACTTTACCTTTGAAGATCGACTTTCTTGGAAAATTTAACCACCACAATTAATTTTCGTGCGCGTGGCCTAAAAATAAATTCTAACATGATCGACTCTGAAAAAGTCGTGTGTGTGTGATTTATGATTCACGGAATAATAATAATAATTAAAGAATATTTATGCGTTTAATACGACTCACAATAAACAGAAGAAAAAGAAGAAAACGACGAAAATACGCTGCAATAGCGGGAACAACAGTTGGTCGTACGTGCAAAAAGTAATAATAATAATAATAATAATAATAATAATAATAATAATAATAAGGGCATTGGTCGCAGAACAACAACAAAAACAAAGATAGTAGTAAAATAACGATAATATAAAGACGAGGCAAAAGGCTGACCAATAATTGATTAGACAGAAGACGGAATAAAGAGAACAAATATACAATAGTTATATTATAGTAATTGACAATTAAAACAAAAAAGGACTGAGTTGTATGCGGGGAAAACGGGAGAAGAGATTAGGAAAAGTGCCGTCGCGAGGCGATTAGACTACGGCGAAAGTGCATCAATGACGCGGCGCCAGCATATAAAATAATATATTATCATGAAATTCAAATTTAACACACCTATAATGGTGAATATATATGATTACTTATATTTTTGCTATTAACTAATTTAGCATCCTAAACTATTTAGTTATAGTTAGTTATAGTTACATTTTATAGAAAGGGCATGACTATGAAAATATTTTCTTTTGATTAAAACCACAATTAATTTTCTTCAAATATTAAAATTAAAAGAAATTTATAATTTGTTGCTTATTTTTTTTCTTTTGTAAGTCTAATCAATTGATAAGTCTATGTCAGATGGTTATCTCGTACATTTTAAACTGTATTTTTAAAATATTTAAAAAATAAACTCATAACATTATAATTGTACATATTAGTACTTTTATAATAATATTTATTTGAGATTCATATTTTCAAAACGCATAAGTTGGTACATGTAATTTTGATCTTTTATTTTATGTTTGAAATTATTTTAATTTTTTATTAGTTCATATGGCAATAAGACTTCTAAAATATTGTGAATTATATAAATTATGTTACAATTTAAACTATATTATGTTTGCACATCTTTTAACATTTGGAGTATTTCCTGCGGTAGTTGATTTCGGGGTTTTTTTTTGTTATATTTTTTTCACAAGTTTCAATTGTAGATTTTAATTTGTTTAATATATTCTTGAGATTCAGGAGTGTCATGTACCCATATTTATTCAACACATTTCATGTTCGTTGAGATTATACTGATTGAAGATTTAGAAATTACTTGGCCGTTTGATTAATTAAGGAGAGTGTTTTAAATTAGAATATAAGTATATATATACTTTTTAATTCATATCCGTTATCATATAGTCTTGACTGTGTTTTCTTGTCTGATGGTATAATTTTAAGGGCGTCATTAAGTGTAATGTTTGTTGTAGTTGTTAACACTGACACTATTTATCATTATTATTATTACCATTTCTATTACTAATTACTATTAGATTATTATCATTATATCTACAACCGCTATAAGGTCATGTCGCCTAGACATCATTATATTTAATTAAATAAAGCATAATATAACAATACACATAAAACAGTGTCAGCACTACATCTCAAATAAAGTTAGCACTTTTTCGGAAACAGAATATATTATAAGAAGAAATATTTAATGATAAGGTTTTCTGTCAAAATTAATAAATTTATCATATAACAAACACCTTCTAGAGGAAATTGAATAGCTCAGTTACTTTTGAGTACGAATTAATATATATATATATATATTAATTCGTGCTTTTGAGATACATCATATCTCCACTTAACCACTTATTAGTCATTGTTATATTTTGTAAATGGATCGAAATACCAACCAAAAATATTAAAAACGATTTAAACTATTCCAGGTTTATTCTAGGCAGATACATTGTACAAGTCTTATATTTAATATTTATGTAACAATGGTAGGCTGTTAACCTAACCTTGTCTTATGCTACATTTTGATATTGTACTGTATATTTTCCACGAGGGTTGGAACGTTGTTGGGTTTTTTCTGAACTTGTATTTTATAATTTTATTTAGGTTATTTGTATTTTAAATAATAAGTTATAAAAAATCGATTTTCTACGTAGAATGTATTTGTTATTTAATATTACCAACTATGTATTTTTTTAATTACTAATAAAAGATTGTTCTATAAAGTGATAATCGATCCTCTAATTATTTATTGATAAAAACAAGAATTATATTTATAATTAATATTTGTAAAAAAATAAAATGGTCAATACAATTAAATAATTCTTGGGCTTTTACATTTGTCATATAACATATTGAATAAAATAAATTTATATACTAGTCAAATATATTTTATTTTATGTCAGAAATGTTACCTGTACACTCTAAAAGCAACAAACAAAGATTGCGAATTACACAAATATTTTCATAAATATATTTAATGTAATCTTACAGTAATAGGAAATTAATATTATTCTTGTAATGTAACATATAAAAGCTTTCCACTAGCTAGGTGTTTAACTCGTGGATTTCTGAGTTATTACGTTAGAAGCTGTGAACGGAAAGTTTATTAAGTGCAAATTTTGACCAATTGAGGCAATCTTCCAATTGCAAGTTGGAATGTAGCTCGGTGTGATTTAGTTTGTTGCAAGCCAAAAAGTAGAATATAAAATTATTGCGAGTTTAAGTATCTAATATATTTACTAATCACTTATCACTTTCATTATTAAATTCGTGGCTTGGGCTATATACTTATGAATAATATTACATGATTTTTTTGATACACGTAAGGTGTACTTTATACAAGTCAAAAACAAAAGTTTAAAACAGAATATCAGTGTCTATTAGCAATCAATATATTTAGTGATATTCCAAACAATAAATTCAAAAGTCTGGAGTAATGAAATATGATTGGAAATGTTGATCATGACGTAAAATAAAATTGTTTGTGATAAGTTGAGGTAAAAAAAAAAACTTGTATTAATTTAATCTAGATAATAGATTAAATATGTGGTCTAATGTTTTAATTAAATAGTATTATATTATTACTTAAATCAAGTAATATCGTATAAGTAGGTATAAATTAAAGTTGTAAGGAGCTATTTGATGGTAACGATAAAGCCAGAGGTGATTTTGTGTCCGAAAACTTTAATTAATTCTTAAAAGTAAATTAAAAAATATTAAATAAACATAAAATAATGTATTATAAATTATGTAAAATAATATATACAATTATGAACTTACTAGAGCTAACTGTGAATGAATAAATTATATTAATTTATTTGTATTATAGTTTATAAATCAAAAATTATTAAAAAATACTACAATGGTTATAAGTAGGTTTAATTTCATAACATTATAAAGTACCTTCATTAATTTATAAAGTGTTCAATAAAAATATGTTTATATTACAATTTCTAAATACTATAAGTATATGCAAAATATGTGCATAGTACATTTTATCGATTGTTTACTGTGGCTTAATATTTTAAGAATTCGGATGTTTGACAACATGGGCAATTTGACAAAAAAAGTATTTTAAAGCTCTATCATATGGTATGGCAATTAATAATATCAACCAATATCACGTGCCAGATCAATTTCATTATAATATGTTTGAAACAAAAGTAATGAATATTTAACACTAAGACTAAACATTAAGTTAACTAAAGTAACTAAAATTTGTCAAGTGCATAAAAACCAACAAAAATTTAATTTAGAAATAAATGATATAGAACGAACCTAAGAAACAATATTAATCGATTTTTCATTTTCATTGAAGTCGTAATGAAATTATTCTATTTTATCACAGAGAGAAATAAAGTCAACAAAGTTTATTATAATGTATATAATATTCTATCATTATTGACTCAATAAATTAATAATATAAAATACGAAATATTGAAAAATAATTTCCAAAATATAACTGTTATTGTTTTAAATAAAAACAATTATAAAGATAAATAAATAATGAAAAACATAAAATATTAATAGATAATTCTATAAAACAATAAATAAACAAAATAAACATATTACAGTTATAAAAACTTTTATACGTAAATATTATTTTATGTTTACCGTATTATTGTTTTTAATTTACCAAATTTTCTACACAAAGTATCTATTTATAACATGTATAAATTATAATAATGTATACGTATTATAGATTATTATGTTTTAGATAAGCAGAGCGATGAACGTACCGAGGTATGACAATAAAATAACGAAACTTTCTAAATATAACCTAAACTATTAACATTATCTATAAAACAATTATTGAAATATGATTAGAAATCACTTATCTAAAAGTACTATGAACACTGATGACATCGATTCATTTTCTTATACGTTAGTAGCCTTGTTATTAGTGCGAGTTCGACTATTCTGCCGAAAAATGTTAGATATAAAAATCAAACAACGTGTTAACATTAAATTTCTTGTTAAATTAAAAAAAACTGCCGCGAACTCGTTTCGTATGTTATGTGAAGTTTATGGTGAAGAATGTTTATCAAGAGCTCGTGTTTTTGAATGGCACAAACAGATTTGTAGTGGAAGAGGGAGGACGTCGAAGACGATGATCGTTCTGGACGTCCAACCACGTCTTCAACAAACGAAAACGTTGAAAAAATCAACAAAATTATTCGGCAAGATCGTCGATTAAGTGTTAGAGCTGTAGCAGAGATGGTAAATATTGATAGAAAAAACGTTCGTAAAATTTTATAGTTGAAGATTGAAAGTGTATACAATGTTTTTATTTATATTGTAACAAAAATTTATAAACACAGTTTTATTCGTAGACATTTTGTGTTTATTTAAACAAAATTGGATATTTAAACAAAAAATGACGATTTATTTTTTTATAATTTAAAAATATTATTTGTGGGTGCTTGAAAATATTTTATACACATAATGACATTTTCAAATGAAATGTTTTTGGAAAAAAAGTATTCAACCTGTACTGTATTAATGATATTAAAATAAATTATCTACTTTAGTAGCGATATAAATTTAAATCATAAAATGTAGTTTGTAATATAGGCTGACAGAATATTTTCACACTCATAATCGATTTTTGTATGTGTGATGATTTATCATTCAAATTTAAATGTCACACATACATTACATCTTAATAACGAAGCTCACTCGACACCTACTGTGCAGCTCAATGGTTACCTAATTTTTCCGCTCTTTTAACATGATATATTTTATAATATAATACAATAATAATGGTTCAAAAAAAGTAAATTTGAAAACTTATAATACTAAAAAATTGAAAAGTTCAATTACTTGTTATCATTTACTAGTAACAGTTCCATTATTTCAAAAATGTATTTGTTTATATGTTAATTCATTACTCAGGCATTGACTTTCTATATTTTTCAACCATAAAATATGGGCGTAGTGCTATATAGTGTGTTACCAATTTAGGTACTCATACATACAGTGTAGTGTTTTATTTTTGGTTGATGTTGTCGTTATTTCTTTCATTAGTTTAATTAAAGTGGGTTCCAGGTGGTGACCTGTTCGTTTGAGAGGTTCGTACAGTTTTATCATGTGGTTAAAGTAGGTCATTCGTGTTTGAGAAAATCAAGAAAATAACCCTACAAATTCCCCCGAGAGTGGACGATTCTCCTCCCCATTGAACTGTTAGAAGAGACATTTTGATGCGGTTCTCATTGTTGTGTCACTACAAAAACCTAACCACAGATACAAAATGAATTGGTACTTCTTTCAGATTTTTACTGAATACAAAAGTGTTTTTGTGCTCTCTGTTGTACATTAGACGCTGTAGAAAATCTGTATACAATTTAAAAATACTCGTAAAATGTTTCAATTTTATAAATTTATAATTAGCAATAACCACACTGGCTTTAGTGATCCGCTTTATCATATTACATTTTGTTGTTTTTTTGTTACGGCTTTATAATATTAATTATAATAAATGTAAAATTATTAATAACGAACAGAAATAGTACTACCGTATTATAATAGACCGTTAGAATGGACATCAATAAGTTTATAGTGTACCAACGTTATGAAATGTGATTATTATGAATTGATCCTTAAATACTTCTGAAATATTTGGTGTAAAATACTATAATACATAATACCTTTGTCATCGTCATTCTGTTTTTTTTTCACGCTAAGACATTATCTTCTTGTTTTTTATTTACTGCTATTAAGCTAATGAATAAAATTCCACTAGACTCGGTACAATATAAGTTAGCATTAAAAAAAATAAATTGTTTAATATATCAACTTTTAAAACACATCATTATTACAAATACTTAAACTACATTTTATATTTATTTAGGAAAATACTAATGAAATGTATATAATATTATGTTTAATTAATTTTCATTTAGTCATGTAAAATTACTATAAAAATATATGTTTTTTTTTCAAATAAAATTATTTAATATATAAGTACGTAATAAAATAAAATTAAGCATTTTATTTAAAATGTAGTCCTTTAATAAAATGATGACGTTTGTTAAACAAATTATAAAAATATTTTAACAAATTTCATTATTTTAAATTAAGCTTATTTAATATATACGTTTTTTAAAATTTATTTAAAATATACCTACAATCTGTAAATCTAAGTTTATTTTTAATAAGTTTGCATAAGTAGGTAACTTATATAATTATATATATGAGAAATACAAGTTAAAGAAATCGGCCATATATTTTTGACGTAAATGTTAACAAATTTACATTAGTAAATTATTATTTATACGATTTAGAATTTTAAAGATTAATTATCCAAATATAATTTAAGTAATATTATAACATAAACAATATATTAGAAATTCAAGATATTCATTCGGAATTTGTATTGAATGAAACCAATTTAACTAGGAATTCAAATTAAATCCATCAAATTAATTTGAATCAATTAAGAATTATCTGATTGATTAAAGTTACACACACACACACATATATATATAATTGTAAATATTAAATAAATTATTGAAATTATTTATTGAAGAACAGTTTTTATGTAACAACTACAGATTATTATAAAGTAACTTTTTTAGTAATTTGTTTTGTTTTGGAATGGTAATTTAATTAACTATATTTTTAGTTAGCTTTTTTTAGTGAGTTTTACATAAACGTAGGGTAAGTACGTTGAATTATATTTAATTTAAAACATTACTGACATAAAAATCAATATATTATTCCATGGTTTGTTAACATATTTTGTCTTTAACGTTGATAAGTAAAATATTTTTCCTCAAAAGAAAATTAAAAAAACCATTTACTAAGTCACTAGTTTAATGATAAATCTTTTAAGTTAGAAGTTGTATTTTAAGTTTATAGGGAAAAAATAATAATTTGACCAGTGAATTTTTGTAAGGCATATTCACTTTCAAGTGAGTGGGTAAATCGTTCGTCATATCTGTAGAAAATAGATCTATTAAAATAGGTATTATAATATTTCTATAAGTCAATTGAGTTTTGATAAATTATGTACGTTATTAGTCAGAACACATTTTTAAAACTATAATTAGAAATGTATAAATTATGAATCTGGTCTCAAATTGTTACGAATAGAAGTAGTATTTTCGTCAATAAATTTAAAAATCCTAAAAATCCTCGACAATCAGGCTAGAAGAGTCAAAATTCTTTCAGAATCATCAACTATGAAGTTAAATATACCAAAAATCCAATAATTTCATGGTTAAAGATCCGAAAATTCATTAAAATCAATGTGAAAGAGCCTTCAATCCACGATTATCAATATCTAAATATTTAATAATCCTTAAAAACCTCGATAATAAAGGTGTAAGAGTTAAATATCTTTAAAAATCATGAAACATAAACTTAAACATTCCAAAAATGCATTAAATATATGGTAAACGAGACAATGATTCTTAAAAATCCTTGTGAAAGAGCACTATTTCAACGTAAATCAATAGCAAAACATTTAATAATCCTAAAAATCCCTGATAATCAGGATGGAAGAGCCAAAATTCTTTTAAATTCATCAACTTTTAAGTTAAAAATTCCAAAAATTCATTGAATTCATGGTAAATGAGCCGATAATTCTTTAAAATCATTGTGAAAAAGAACTATTTCCATTAATTGCAATAGCTAGACATTAAAAAATCCTAAAAATCCCCCATAATCAGGGTGGAAGAGCCAAAATTCTTTTAAAATCATCAACTTTTACGTTAAAAATTCCAAAAATCGATTAAATTCATGGTAAATGAGCCAAATTTTCTTTAAAATCATTGTGAAAGAAAACAAATTACATTAATTTCAATTCCTAAACATTTAATAATCCTAAAAATCCCTGATAATCAGGATGGAAGAGCTAAAATTCTTTTAAATTCATCAACTTTTAAGTTAAAAATTCCAAAAATTCATTGAATTCATGGTAAATGAGCCGATAATTCTTTAAAATCATTGTGAAAAAGAACTATTTCCATTAATTGCAATAGCTAGACATTTAAAAATCCTAAAAATCCGCCATAATCAGGGTGGAAGAGCCTAAATTCTTTTAAAATCATCAACTTTTACGTTAAAAATTCCAAAACTCCATTAAATTCATTATGAAAGAGTCAAAAATCTCTAAAATCCGCGGTGAATGAAAATACATAGCCTACACAGTAATTCATGATAATCAATGTTTTTTAATGTTCTTATTAATAAAAATTCCCAGTTATACATTGAAAATCATGGTCTATGAAATTTATAATTCCAATAATCCATTAAATTCATGAATAAAGAGACGGTAATTCTTTAAAATCATTGTGAAAAAGCATTCTTTCAACGATTATAAATAGCTAAAAATTAAATAATTCTAAGAATCCTCGATAATCAGAGTGGAAGAGCCAAAATTCTTTCATAATCGTCAATTATGAAGTTGAAAATTCCAAAAATCGATTAAATTCATGGTAAATGACCAAATTTTTCTTTAAAATCATTGTGAAAGAGAACTATTTCCATTAATTTCAATACCTTAACATTTAAAAATCCTAAATATCCCTCATAATCTGGATGGAAGAGCCAAAATTCTTTTAAATTCATCAACTTTTAAGTTACAAATTCCAAAAATTCATTGAATTCATGGTAATTGATTCGATAATTCTTTAAAATCATTGTGAAAGAGAACTATTTCCATTAATATCAATAGGTAAACATTTAAGTCCTAAAAATCCCCCATAATCAGGGTGGAAGAGCCAAAATTCTTTCATAATCGTCAATTATGAAGTTGAAAATTCCAAAAATCGATAAAATTCATTGTAAATGACCCAATTTTTCTTTAAAATCATTGTGAAAGAGAACTATTTCCATTAATTTCAATTCCTAAACGTTTATAAATCCTTCAAATCCCTCATAATCAGGATGGATGAGCTAATATTCTTTCATAATCATCAATTATGAAGTTAAAAATTCCAAAAATTCATTGAATTCATGGTAAAAGAGCCGATAATTCTTTAAAATCATTGTGAAAAAGAACTATTTCCATTAATTGCAATAGCTAGACATTAAAAAATCCTAAAAATCCCCCATAATCAGGGTGGAAGAGCCAAAATTCTTTTAAAATCATCAACTTTTACGTTAAGAATTCCAAAAATCGATTAAATTCATGGTAAATGAGCCAAATTTTCTTTAAAATCATTGTGAAAGAAAACAAATTACATTAATTTCAATTCCTAAACATTTAATAATCCTAAAAATCCGCCATAATCAGGGTGGAAGAGCCAAAATTCTTTTAAAATCATCAACTTTTACGTTAAAAATTCCAAAACTCCATTAAATTCATTATGAAAGAGTCAAAAATCTCTAAAATCCGCGGTGAATGAAAATACATAGCCTACACAGTAATTCATGATAATCAATGTTTTTTAATGTTCTTATTAATAAAAATTCCCAGTTATACCTTGAAAATCATGGTCTATGAAATTTATAATTCCAATAATCCATTAAATTCATGAATAAAGAGACGGTAATTCTTTAAAATCATTGTGAAAAAGCATTCTTTCCACGATTATAAATAGCTAAAAATTAAATAATTCTAAGAATCCTCGATAATCAGAGTGGAAGAGCAAATATTCTTTCATAATCGTCAATTATGAAGTTGAAAATTCCAAAAATCGATTAAATTCATGGTAAATGACCAAATTTTTCTTTAAAATCATTGTGAAAGAGAACTATTTCCATTAATTGCAATAGCTAGATATTTAAAAATCCTAAAAATCCCCCATAATCAGGGTGGAAGAGCCAAAATTCTTTTAAAATCATCAACTTTTATGTTACAAATTCCAAAAATTCATTGAATTCATGGTAAATGATTCGATAATTCTTTTTAAATCATTGTGAAAGAGAACAATTTACATTAATTTCAATTCCTAAACATTTAATAATCCTTAAAATCCCTCATAATCAGGCTGGTAGAGCCAAAATTCTTTCATAATCATCAATTATGAAGTTGAAAATTCCAAAAATCCATTATATTCATGGTAAATGATTCGATAATTCTTTAAAATCATTGTGAAAGAGAACTATTTCCATTAATTTCAATTCCTAAACATTTAAAAATCCTAAAAATCCACCATAATCAGAGTGGAAGAGCCAAAATTCTTTCATAATCATCAATTATGAAGTTGAAAATTCCTTAAATCCATAATATTCATGGTAAATGATTCGATAATTGTTTAAAATCATTGTGAAAGAGATTTATTTCCATTAATTTCAATTCCTAAACATTTAAAAATCCTAAAAATCCACCATAATCAGAGTGGAAGAGCCAAAATTCTTTCATAATCAACAATTATGAAGTTGAAAATTCCAAAAATCGATTAAATTCATGGTAAATGAGCGAATTTTTCTTTAAAATCATTGTGAAAGAGAACTATTTCCATTTATTTCAATACCTTAACATTTAAAAATCCTAAAAATCCCTGATAATCAAGGTGAAAGAGCCAAAATTCATTCATAATCAACAATTATGAAGTTGAAAATTCCAAAAATCGATTAAATTCATGGTAAATGAGCGAATTTTTCTTTAAAATCATTGTGAAAGAGAACAATTGACATTAATTTCAATTCCTAAATATTTCATAATCCTTAAAATCCCTCATAATCAGGCTGTAAGAGCCAAAATTCTTTTAAAATCATCAACTTTTACGTTAAAAATTCCAAAAATCCATTAAATTCATTATGAATGTGTCAACAATCTCTGAAATCCTGAGGTGAATGAAACCACATAGCCTTCACAGTAATTCATGATAATGAATGTGTTTATATGTTCGAATTACTAAAAATTCCCAGTTATTCCTAGAATATAATGGTCAATGAAGTTAATTATTCCAATAATCAATTAAATTCATGGTTAAAGAACCAATAATGCTTTCAGAATCATCAATTATGAAATTGAAAATTCCAATCATCTTTTAATATCAATGTAAAAGAACCGACAAGTCTTTAAAATTACTGTGAAAGAGAACTATTTCCATTAATATCAATAGGTAAATATTTAAAAATCCTAAAATTCCTCCATAATCAGGATGGAGGAGCCAAAATTCTTTAAAAACCATCAACTTTAACGTTAAAAATGCAATAATTCATTAAATTCACGGTAAATGAGCCGACAATTCATTATAATTATTGTAAAAGAGAACTATTTCCATTTATTTCAATACCTTAACATTTAAAAATCCTAAAAATCCCTCATAATCAGGATGGAAGAGCCAAAATTCTTTTAAATTCATCAACTTTTAAGTTACAAATTCCAAAAATCCATTATATTCATGGTAAATGATTCGATAATTCTTTAAAATCATTATGAAAGAGAACTATTTCCATTAATTTCAATTCCTAAACATTTAAAAATCCTAAAAATCCACCATAATCAGAGTGGAAGAGCCAAAATTCTTTCATAATCATCAATTATGAAGTTGAAAATTCCTTAAATCCATAATATTCATGGTAAATGATTCGATAATTGTTTAAAATCATTGTGAAAGAGATTTATTTCCATTAATTTCAATTCCTAAACATTTAAAAATCCTAAAAATCCCTGATAATCAAGGTGGAAGAGCCAAAATTCATTCATAATCAACAATTATGAAGTTGAAAATTCCAAAAATCGATTAAATTCATGGTAAATGAGCGAATTTTTCTTTAAAATCATTGTGAAAGAGAACAATTGACATTAATTTCAATTCCTGAACATTTCATAATCCTTAAAATCCCTCATAATCAGGCTGTAAGATCCAAAATTCTTTTAAAATCATCAACTTTTACGTTAAAAATTCCAAAAATCCATTAAATTCATTATGAATGTGTCAACAATCTCTGAAATCCTGAGGTGAATGAAACCACATAGCCTTCACAGTAATTCATGATAATGAATGTGTTTATATGTTCGAATTACTAAAAATTCCCAGTTATTCCTAGAATATAATGGTCAATGAAGTTAATTATTCCAATAATCAATTAAATTCATGGTTAAAGAACCAATAATGCTTTCAGAATCATCAATTATGAAATTGAAAATTCCAATCATCTTTTAATATCAATGTAAAAGAACCGACAAGTCTTTAAAATTACTGTGAAAGAGAACTATTTCCATTAATATCAATAGGTAAACATTTAAAAATCCTAAAAATTCCTCCATAATCAGGATGGAGGAGCCAAAATTCTTTTAAAATCATCAACTTTTATGTTACAAATTCCAAAAATTCATTGAATTCATGGTAAATGATTCGATAATTCTTTTTAAATCATTGTGAAACAGAACAATTTACATTAATTTCAATTCCTAAACATTTAATAATCCTTAAAATCCCTCATAATCAGGCTGGTAGAGCCAAAATTCTTTCATAATCATCAATTATGAAGTTGAAAATTCCAAAAATCCATTATATTCATGGTAAATGATTCGATAATTGTTTAAAATCATTGTGAAAGAGAACTATTTCCATTAATTTCAATTCCTAAACATTTAAAAATCCTAAAAATCCCTGATAATCAAGGTGGAAGAGCCAAAATTCATTCATAATCAACAATTATGAAGTTGAAAATTCCAAAAATCAATTAAATTCATGGTAAATGAGCGAATTTTTCTTTAAAATCATTGTGAAAGAGAACAATTGACATTAATTTCAATTCCTAAACATTTCATAATCCTTAAAATCCCTCATAATCAGGCTGTAAGAGCCAAAATTCTTTTAAAATCATCAACTTTTACGTTAAAAATTCCAAAAATCCATTAAATTCATTATGAATGTGTCAACAATCTCTGAAATCCTGAGGTGAATGAAACCACATAGCCTTCACAGTAATTCATGATAATGAATGTGTTTTTTATGTTCGAATTACTAAAAATTCCCAGTTATTCCTAGAATATAATGGTCAATGAAGTTAATTATTCCAATAATCAATTAAATTCATGGTTAAAGAACCAATAATGCTTTCAGAATCATCAATTAGGAAATTTAAAATTCCAATCATCTTTTAATATCAATGTAAAAGAACCGACAAGTCTTTAAAATTACTGTGAAAGAGAACTATTTCCATTAATATCAATAGGTAAACATTTAAAAATCCTAAAATTCCTCCATAATCAGGATGGAGGAGCCAAAATTCTTTAAAAACCATCAACTTTAACGTTAAAAATGCAATAATTCATTAAATTCACGGTAAATGAGCCGACAATTCATTATAATTATTGTAAAAGAGAACTATTTCCATTTATTTCAATACCTTAACATTTAAAAATCCTAAAAATCCGCCATAATCAGAGTAGAAGAGCCAAAATTCTTTTAAATTCATCAACTTTTAAGTTACAAATTCCAAATATTCATTAAATTCATGGTAAATGAGCGAATTTTTCATTAAAATCATTGTGAAAGAGAACAATTTACATTAATTTCAATTCCTAAACATTTAATAATCCTTAAAATCCCTCATAATCAGGCTGTAAGAGCCAAAATTCTTTCATAATCATCAATTATGAAGTTGAAAATTCCAAAAATCCATTATATTCATAGTAAATGATACGATAATTCTTTAAAATCATTGTGAAAGAGATTTATTTCCATTAATTTCAATTCCTAAACATTTAAAAATCCTAAAAATCCCTGATAATCAAGGTGGAAGAGCCAAAATTCTTTCATAATCAACAATTATGAAGTTGAAAATTCCAAAAATCGATTAAATTCATGGTAAATGAGCGAATTTTTCTTTAAAATCATTGTGAAAGAGAACTATTTCCATTTATTTCAATACCTTAACATTTAAAAATCCTAAAAATCTCTCATAATCAGGATGGAAGAGCCAAAATTCTTTTAAAATAATCAACTTTTAAGTTAAAAATTCCAAAAATCGATTAAATTCATGGTAAATGAGCATATTTTTCTTTAAAATCATTGTGAAAGAGAACTATTTCCATTAATTTCAATACCTTAACATTTAAAAATACTAAATATCCGCCATTATCAGGCTGGAAGAGCCAAAATTCTTTCATAATCGTCAATTATGAAGTTGAAAATTCCAAAAGTCGATTAAATTCATGGTAAATGAGCGAATTTTTCTTTAAAATCATTGTGAAAGAGAACAATTTACATTAATTTCAATTCCTAAACATTTAATAATCCTTAAAATCCCTCATAATCAGGCTGGTAGAGCCAAAATTCTTTCATAATCATCAATTATGAAGTTGAAAATTCCAAAAATCCATTATATTCATGGTAAATGATTCGATAATTCTTTAAAATCATTGTGAAAGAGAACTATTTCCATTAATTTCAATTCCTAAACATTTAAAAATCCTAAAAATCCCTGATAATCAAGGTGGAAGAGCCAAAATTCATTCATAATCAACAATTATGAAGTTGAAAATTCCAAAAATCGATTAAATTCATGGTAAATGAGCGAATTTTTCTTTAAAATCATTGTGAAAGAGAACAATTGACATTAATTTCAATTCCTAAACATTTCATAATCCTTAAAATCCCTCATAATCAGGCTGTAAGAGCCAAAATTCTTTTAAAATCATCAACTTTTACGTTAAAAATTCCAAAAATCCATTAAATTCATTATGAATGTGTCAACAATCTCTGAAATCCTGAGGTGAATGAAACCACATAGCCTTCACAGTAATTCATGATAATGAATGTGTTTTTTATGTTCGAATTACTAAAAATTCCCAGTTATTCCTAGAATATAATGGTCAATGAAGTTAATTATTCCAATAATCAATTAAATTCATGGTTAAAGAACCAATAATGCTTTCAGAATCATCAATTAGGAAATTTAAAATTCCAATCATCTTTTAATATCAATGTAAAAGAACCGACAAGTCTTTAAAATTACTGTGAAAGAGAACTATTTCCATTAATATCAATAGGTAAACATTTAAAAATCCTAAAAATTCCTCCATAATCAGGATGGAGGAGCCAAAATTCTTTAAAAACCATCAACTTTAACGTTAAAAATGCAATAATTCATTAAATTCACGGTAAATGAGCCGACAATTCATTATAATTATTGTAAAAGAGAACTATTTCCATTTATTTCAATACCTTAACATTTAAAAATCCTAAAAATCCCTCATAATCAGGATGGAAGAGCCAAAATTCTTTTAAATTCATCAACTTTTAAGTTACAAATTCCAAATATTCATTAAATTCATGGTAAATGAGCGAATTTTTCTTTAAAATCATTGTGAAAGAGAACAATTTACATTAATTTCAATTCCTAAACATTTAAAAATACTAAATATCCGCCATTATCAGGCTGGAAGAGCCAAAATTCTTTCATAATCGTCAATTATGAAGTTGAAAATTCCAAAAGTCGATTAAATTCATGGTAAATGAGCGAATTTTTCTTTAAAATCATTGTGAAAGAGAACAATTTACATTAATTTCAATTCCTAAACATTTAATAATCCTTAAAATCCCTCATAATCAGGCTGGTAGAGCCAAAATTCTTTCATAATCATCAATTATGAAGTTGAAAATTCCAAAAATCCATTATATTCATGGTAAATGATTCGATAATTCTTTAAAATCATTGTGAAAGAGAACTATTTCCATTAATTTCAATTCCTAAACATTTAAAAATCCTAAAAATCCCTGATAATCAAGGTGGAAGAGCCAAAATTCATTCATAATCAACAATTATGAAGTTGAAAATTCCAAAAATCGATTAAATTCATGGTAAATGAGCGAATTTTTCTTTAAAATCATTGTGAAAGAGAACAATTGACATTAATTTCAATTCCTAAACATTTAATAATCCTTAAAATCCCTCATAATCAGGCTGGTAGAGCCAAAATTCTTTCATAATCATCAATTATGAAGTTGAAAATTCCAAAAATCCATTATATTCATGGTAAATGATTCGATAATTCTTTAAAATCATTGTGAAAGAAAACTATTTCCATTTATTTCAATACCTTAACATTTAAAAATCCTAAAAATCTCTCATAATCAGGATGGAAGAGCCAAAATTCTTTTAAAATAATCAACTTTTAAGTTAAAAATTCCAAAAATCGATTAAATTCATGGTAAATGAGCATATTTTTCTTTAAAATCATTGTGAAAGAGAACTATTTCCATTAATTTCAATACCATAACATTTAAAAATACTAAATATCCGCCATTATCAGGCTGGAAGAGCCAAAATTCTTTCATAATCGTCAATTATGAAGTTGAAAATTCCAAAAGTCGATTTAACTCATGGTAAATGAGCGAATTTTTCTTTAAAATCATTGTGAAAGAGAACAATTTACATTAATTTCAATTCCTAAACATTTAATAATCCTTAAAATCCCTCATAATCAGGCTGTAAGAGCCAAAATTCTTTTAAAATCATCAACTTTTACGTTAAAAATTCCAAAAATCCATTAAATTCATTATGAATGTGTCAACAATCTCTGAAATCCTGAGGTGAATGAAACCACATAGCCTTCACAGTAATTCATGATAATGAATGTGTTTTTTTGTTCGAATTACTAAAAATTCCCAGTTATTCCTAGAATATAATGGTCAATGAAGTTAATTATTCCAATAATCAATTAAATTCATGGTTAAAGAACCAATAATGCTTTCAGAATCATCAATTATGAAATTGAAAATTCCAATCATCTTTTAATATCAATGTAAAAGAACCGACAAGTCTTTAAAATTACTGTGAAAGAGAACTATTTCCATTAATATCAATAGGTAAATATTTAAAAATCCTAAAATTCCTCCATAATCAGGATGGAGGAGTCAAAATTCTTTAAAAACCATCAACTTTAACGTTAAAAATGCAATAATTCATTAAATTCACGGTAAATGAGCCGACAATTCATTATAATTATTGTAAAAGAGAACTATTTCCATTTATTTCAATACCTTAACATTTAAAAATCCTAAAAATCCCTCATAATCAGGATGGAAGAGCCAAAATTCTTTTAAATTCATCAACTTTTAAGTTACAAATTCCAAAAATCCATTAAATTCATTATGAATGTGTCAACAATCTCTGAAATCCTGAGGTGAATGAAACCACATAGCCTTCACAGTAATTCATGATAATGAATGTGTTTATATGTTCGAATTACTAAAAATTCCCAGTTATTCCTAGAATATAATGGTCAATGAAGTTAATTATTCCAATAATCAATTAAATTCATGGTTAAAGAACCAATAATGCTTTCAGAATCATCAATTATGAAATTGAAAATTCCAATCATCTTTTAATATCAATGTAAAAGAACCGACAAGTCTTTAAAATTACTGTGAAAGAGAACTATTTCCATTAATATCAATAGGTAAATATTTAAAAATCCTAAAATTCCTCCATAATCAGGATGGAGGAGCCAAAATTCTTTAAAAACCATCAACTTTAATGTTAAAAATGCAATAATTCATTAAATTCACGGTAAATGAGCCGACAATTCATTATAATTATTGTAAAAGAGAACTATTTCCATTTATTTCAATACCTTAACATTTAAAAATCCTAAAAATCCCTCATAATCAGGATGGAAGAGCCAAAATTCTTTTAAATTCATCAACTTTTAAGTTACAAATTCCAAATATTCATTAAATTCATGGTAAATGAGCGAATTTTTCTTTAAAATCATTGTGAAAGAGAACAATTTACATTAATTTCAATTCCTAAACATTTAAAAATACTAAATATCCGCCATTATCAGGCTGGAAGAGCCAAAATTCTTTCATAATCGTCAATTATGAAGTTGAAAATTCCAAAAGTCGATTAAATTCATGGTAAATGAGCGAATTTTTCTTTAAAATCATTGTGAAAGAGAACAATTTACATTAATTTCAATTCCTAAACATTTAATAATCCTTAAAATCCCTCATAATCAGGCTGGTAGAGCCAAAATTCTTTCATAATCATCAATTATGAAGTTGAAAATTCCAAAAATCCATTATATTCATGGTAAAT